>OX422221.1:327703715-328903715 GCA_949130495.1 Sambucus nigra | reverse complement strand
CTAAAAGAAGAGGCGTGTTTATCTAATTTCTCTTCAAAACCCCAAGCTTCACTTAGAGCTTTGTACTTCTCCTCATAATCAGCAGGAGAGCCTTGCTTCTTTGTGATCTTCTTGAAGCTCTTCAATCATTTCGAAGTAATCTACATTGTCATCCACTGCCCGATCAAGAAGACACTTTAAGTATAAGTAAGCTTCCTTAGCTTGATATGAAACATCATCCCCAAGAAAATTTGATAGATCTTCCTCGGACAAAGTCATATCAGTAGCCTTCAATAGATCATTGCATCTCTTGAGTAGCTCAGAGTCAGTGAAGGAAAGTTAATCCATTTTGTCTATTAAATATAAGAGTCAAGAAATATCCAATCAATAACAGAATAAAGTGCATAAAGCAATAATCAAAGATAACAAATGCAGAGGAAGGAAATACTCATTTTAATTGATACGAAGTAAAGTTACAAGTACATTGAAATAAAGGAGAGATAAAGACAAAAAAGAAAAAAAGGCTGATTGTCGAGCAAGTATACACCTTCTCCCTATCAGTAATAGCTTCAACTAGATTAGATACAGGAATGGGTGGAGTGATTTGCTCAAAAGTGGTTGGAAGAAAAGACTCAGCAACTGTCTGCAGTTGGTCGACTGCAGGCTGCAGAACAAGGGTGAGATCCCCTGACCCCACATCATCTTCAACTTCCTCGTCTAAGTTTGGTGGGAAATTAGGGTCATGTAGGAGGAAGAGATCTGACTCGAAAGGAGTGTTGACCTCAATAAGTGATGTCGACCAACCATCCTTGTAACATTTTTTCTTCACATACTCAATCTAGACAGAATCAGCTACTATGGACTTCTCCTATCCCTTATTAAAAGAGGCTTCTCTAGCCTTCACCCTTTTGTCTTTCTCAGCAGCCAAGTTCTTCTTCAGCTCAAAGACTTGTCCCCGAGATGCAATAACCTCATTCTCAGCCTTCTTCTGATCTTCCTCAGTATTTTTTATTTTATTCTCCCAAGATTGCTTCCCATTTTCCAATGCTTGTTGGGAGTCAGCAAGGACTTCTTCAGGCATTCAAAAGCCTCTTCTACGTCATTTGAAGAAGAACGAAGTGCATCATCCTTCTCTAATATCTGGTTGACTTCAATCAGGAACTGTAAAAAGAGAGGCCAAATTAGTACAAGAAATCGATGAAAAAGTACAAGTATAAAAAAATAAGAATTCTTACCAAGACAAGGCTTTGAGCAGCCCTTTAAAAAATTTTAAATGGGGCATGGTAGAGGAAGCACCCCTATGATCTGGAAAATTACCAGGCCTTATCAATTATCTGGTTAAGCTAAGACCTATGGCTATAGGAGAGCCAGTAACAGCAACAGGCAAATCAACCAAGTTCTGTTGGTAGTCAATAGCAGCAGTTCCTTCAGCAAGTCTGGAAGGAATACCCTTTTTTATACGTTTGAGAAGGGACTACTCACCATTCTTAGGTGGAGGGTTTCTTCAAAGCATCTTCTTTATTAGTGGGCACACTAGTAGTAGATTTAGTGGATACGGGAGAAGCAGCATCTCCCATTATATTGGGGAATTTCCTTTTTCCCATACCAGCAGTAAGAGGAAGGTCAAAGTTCAAGGATGAAGAAGGGCCTGAAGCAAGTTCAACATTGCCTGATGAAATGGACACTGGGTCCTGGTCCAAATCAAGCACAAAGGTAGGAATAATAGTAGAAGGTCAGACAACAAAGGAGGTGATAGAAATCTTGTATTTCAGCAAGTATGATGTCGACTCTTCACCAATTTTTTTATGAAGACACTAGAGAAACTTGAGCTCGTCAAGCTTAACGTCACCATCCTTGGGACACTTCCTCTTACTATAAACTACAAGGAAACAAACAACCACTGATTAATTAACATTTTAGCAGAAAATTTGTTAATAAAGTCACATAAGAATTTAAAACAACCTATCCCATGACCCTCATGAGGGCATTTTGGCCCATTATACACTTCACCCCTATTAGAGGTACATATGACCAATTTTTGGAAATCACTCAATAGTCGAAGTAATCCCTATTGGAGTCATGAAGGTTAACAACTAAAGCTCTATTTATAACCCTAATTTTTAAATAGTAAGTATTGTCACTAGTGACCCACTTATAACAAAACGTGATTTCGAGAAAGCCTATGTGGGTCCTATGGAGTTAATTGAGCTTATGAACACCATTGATAACCTTCCAAGTATTGGGGGCTACTCTAGCAGGTACATTGTCAATGTATTGACAAAATTTCAGATAAAAACAATTTGGGGCAAAAGTAAAGCCGCATTCGGCAACGAATAAGGAAGGGATTCAATGACCTTTAGACAAAGAAAAAACATCTACAGGGGGATTGGAAAACTCTAAATCTACCCAGTCTAGTATGTTCCATTCCTTTCTAAACTCATCTAGAGAGACAACAATGTAAACCATGATTCGATATGAAGAAAAGAAGAAAGAGAAAGAATTCTTACAAAGACTTAAGGATTCAGCAAGAACTATAAGACATGAAGAATGATCGCACAAAAGCTCAAAAAAATGCAACAGAAACTTAGAGGGTTTGAGGTAAGAGATGACCGGGATTTTACCACCTTTAATAGATTGCCCCAAAAACCAGCGAACGTAATGATTAAAGTGAAATGATGATTGAAATTTTGGCGGCTAAGAAGAAAAAGACATATTTGTCCCAAAACGATTCATTATAATTCTGGATATTTACAAAAAAGCCATCAATAGTACACGCTAACAACAAAGCCAATAATTTACAAGTGTGAAAATTCGATAATCGACCAAGCATCACAAATATAGCTCGAGCTACTACCAAAACTAAATGATCCCTACTTTCAAGCAAGCATCAATCATGGAACATTGGGGGCTTCTGTTGATATAAAAAATTATCCACTTACCTGGACCAATCAGAAATAGACATGTGTCATCCACTATGGCAATAATCCTAGTTAGTAAGGTATAGCCACCGACCAACACTAGGAAGCCCGACCAATAGTAGGGAGACCGACCAACAGTATTAGCAAAATGCCAACAGCCAAAAACAATATGGACATTCTGTACTGATGTAAATGCCTAATTTATAAAAGCATTCCATCCTTTAACATTCCATCTCTTTATCTCCCTACAGGGCTATAAATACGTTGTAATCCTTTCGTCAAGGGCAAGTGATTGAAAGGCAAACACAAGGCAATAAAAATCACAGTGGACGTAGGCTTTTCTCTATGAGCTAAACCACTTTAAAAATATTTTCGTCTCTTTCTTTTACTTACAAATATTATCTGTGATTAAATAATTAGGCAAACTCTAGTTTTTTACATCAACAGTTGGGTTGACTTTTAAAAAAAATAGTTGCTTTTCAATTTTGACCGTTTGTGGAACTAATCGTTTCTCTCTTGCTACATTCTTTTTTAACTCAAACAAATAGATCTTGCTTACAAAAAATATTTATTAATTAGTTTCATTAAAATAAAATTTTCTCAATAGTTCTTATTTACACAAATAGTAAATATTTGTTTTCTAACGAAACTTATTGGAGGAAAAAACTATTTTAATAGTATTTACTCCCAAATTTATAGATTCATCTGTAGGCACCCCCGTGTTTTTTATTTTTTTAGTTGTCGGTCATGTTCTAACAACTATAGGATAAGTGTCATTCTCTGTGAGGTTACACAACGATTGGGGTGGCGGAGACTTAATAAAATTTAAAAAATAGATTGGATAGGAGCCTAATAAAACTTTAGAAATGGTATTAAACCCAAAATTGATTACATATTTAGTAAATGGGACTAATTAATTAAAATCCCATTTTTTCAATTATACTTTTATTTGTGAATTTTAAACATACTTTCTAGATTATTTGTACCTTTTACATTTTTATGTTCACTCATGTGGTCCCTCGTGATGGGTTGGCCGAATTTGATGGGTGTGGAGATATCTTCTTGTTGCTTAGTTTGTTAATATTATTAATCAGATTTATCGTTCTAAATCTGATACATTTATTCATTTTATTAAAATTATTTCGATTTTTAGTGTTGGAATTTATGGTTTTAAATGGGCTGACAAAATATTATTTTGATCAACTTTAATATTAATTTAATATGGGATATATACATCTTTCAAGACGTTTCAAAGTTGTAACGCGTTTTCCTCCGCGAGGAGTATAATGTGGTATACTCACATGTGTAAAGCTATAAATTAATGAATAAAAAATTATTATCCAAAGTACCCAC
Organism: Sambucus nigra; assembly: GCA_949130495.1. NCBI lineage: Eukaryota > Viridiplantae > Streptophyta > Magnoliopsida > Dipsacales > Adoxaceae > Sambucus > Sambucus nigra. Next base: position 328,899,465 of record OX422221.1, on the reverse strand, counting down.
TTGGAACATGGAATTTGGTTGAAGTGTTTTTGTAAAACTCAATGTCCCATATAGCTAAAATTAAAAAAAAAATAGGAGTAGTATATAAGGACGTATTTTGGCTTATGGTTTTGGTTCCCTTAGGGCATCTCAACTCTTGGAAGGATGGAGAACCTAAATGGGTTTGGAAGGAGCGTTATCGTCCGACCCGACACGGGCTTGGGTCATGGGATTTGGGATTTATTTTGGCGTAAGTATTAACTTTTGGAACCTTTTGTTATTTTTGTGTCCAATTTTTTGGGGAGCCTTTTATTATTTTGGGCCAAATTTTAATTCCATTTTTTAACAGTTAATGTTGTCCCACTGTTGTGACAGTTATACATTTTCGTTTATATATAAAAGAGAGTTCTTCAATTGTTGTTTTGCTTGTTACTTACAATTTGGAGAGCTACTATTGCAATTGTAGATTGTTATATCATAGGAGATGATTATCGTTGAGTCCGTGAAGCACCGTTGCGGGACAAATCTCGTCTTAAGGATAAAGTGTGGAACGCTTGCCTCAATCAGTTTTCTTTATATACAGTCAGTGTAAGTTCATGCACATATATATATATATATATATATATATATATATATATATATATATATATATATATATAAACCCGGATGTATTTTTATCCTTTTCCCTTCCCTTAAAATAACTTTCCTCATATAAATAAATTATTACATTTTTTTTAAGTGGATTGGAATTGAAAATCACTTTTAAAAGTAACATTTTGAATATTATGACATACTTTATATAATTATGATAATATATTGTCTAAATATATTCATCTATGGGTTTAATGGAAAATATATTTCTAATTCTATTAATTGTGATTCTTCTGAAATATTACAAATATTTTTGTTAAATTAATTTTTTTGAATTGAATAGACTTACTAATTATTATTCTGGAAAATGTTACTCATTCCAAAATATGTTATTACATATTTTTTATATAATTCGTTTTGAAAATACATTTGGTGAGACCTTATGTTCTAGTTTTTATATCCATTTAAAGTATTCTAATTATGGAAAATCAAAATAATTTAAATGGGAATAAAAAAAATGAATTTTTTGAATCACCCATAATATCCTATACTATTCAAGAAAGTTTTAAAAAAATTATAAAATCTCGTATTGAATTACTTAAATCATAAAAGACATAATTTAAATAAAAAAATATCACAATAATGAAAATGTTGATTTTGAAATTATTTCTAGTTCCAATCGAATGTTTTAAAAAATCTTATATCATTTGTTAATATAAATTAAACTATGCTCAAAATGTGTGTGTCTCTCTCTCTCTCTATCTCTCTCTCTCTCTATCTATCTATCTATCTATCTATCTACCTATATATATATATATATATATATATATATATATATAGAGAGAGAGAGAGAGAGAGAGGTTCTCATGCATACCCCAATTTGCATACCACTGGTGCGGGCCATTTTTGATAAAATAGTAAAAACAATATTTTTGAGCTAATTTTTTTTTATGATTTTTAAACATTTCAGTATGACCATTAAAAAAATCCAGCTCAAAATAAATTTTTCTGCCAGTTAAAAAAAATCGGTCAAACTTTGTCAGTTTTTAACAACTTAAAAACTGACAAAGTTTGACCAATTTTTTTAAAATAGCAAAAACAATTCATTTTAAGCTGATGTTTTTTCATGGTCCTACTGAAATGCTTAAAAACCATAAAAAAAATCAGCTTAAAATTATTTTTTTTACTATTTTAAAAAAATGGTCCGTGCGGAGAGTATGCAAACTGGGTATGCACGAGATCCTTTCTATATATATATATATATATATATATATATATATATATATATAGAGAGAGAGAGAGAGAGAGAGAGAGAGAGATTGGTAAAAATGTCATTTCTAAGGGTAAATCAGACATTTGACCGTATTAAAAAACTTGTCAAACAAGGAGGAAGGGAGGCTGACAGTTTCCATTAGAAAATGGCATTCATCTATTAGTATCATAAATATTGGCACCCAATTATCAAATAACAAGAACTAATGATACCTAAAACCCAAATAACCCAATTTTGAATGAAAAAAGCTACTTGAAACACTATTTTTTTTGCAAAGACCCCCTTTATGGGACTATTTAGCTATATACAAGAATTTTCCAACAAAATGCATAACCCATATGAAGTTTTTCATTAAAATTAACTGAGGTTTTTTTTCATAAGAACTCAAGCTATGTCAACTTCTTGTTCAAGTGCTTATTCGTTCTTAGAAGTTTTCCAACTTCCTCTTCAACTACTATATCATGTTCGATGAGCATTTTGTGAGACAGGGGGATAAATTAGATCAACATGAAACTTTTGACACATGACATTGGGACTTATGCACGTCATGTCATAGGGCTGCAAAGCAAACACATCTTAATTTCTCCTTAAACTAAAATAAATCTTTCTTTTACTCAAGCATTAACAGGTTTCCAATAAGGAAATTGTTCTTAGGGTTATTGACTTCAAAGGACATCTCCTCTAAATATTCCATGACCCGGTCATATGGGGTGATTCCAATCTACTCCATCACGAGTTGTTCGTTCCTTAGTTATTACTTTGAGGGGATACTCCCCTCTCTGGATTTTTAATATTCATTATTTTTATTTTTCTCTTATTTTGGCATGATAGTTGCAATAAACCATGGTTGATCAAATGCATGGTTTCTCCTAATATCCATTATCCCACATTCGGTAAAGCCTTTTGATTACATGTGAAAAGTAGTGCAGTGTCAGTACGCCAGTCATTGAATTCATTTCACCGCCTCAATACAAAAACCTAAACTATTGACAACACTTTTTTAAGGGAGTACAACGGTCAGTCCGGGTATCGAATACACAGAGAAATAATGCTAAACTTTAATTGATTTATTACTTATCAATAAGAGTGTAAAAGATAATTTGTTAACAAAAGAAAAAATAATCTGGCCATGTATGTTTAAGCTAAGATTACAAAAAGGAAAAAAACTATAGATTGCGACTAATATCCCTCACCTCGAGTTAATTAGTATAAATGATTACATGGAAAGACAAGTCTACCAAGATTAAATCTCATTTCATAATTAATTAAATATAGAGTTGTTACCCCCTAAATTTTCATAAAAGCCTACTGTGATTTTGGCGTCAACAAATATCTCAAAAATTACACACATAAGGTCGTAAATACGGCACATACATAATATACACCGTTAAATCTCCTAGGTATAAAATCAAGAATAACCCAATCGAATGAAACTCATAAAATGTATCACTAAAGCAAAGCAATTAAATCAACCCAAGGTGAGTTCAATTAAAAACAACATAAACTAAATTAGTTAGAAAGCATGTTAAATGACATTAATTAAATGAAAGCAATAAATGCAAGAAAATAAAAGAAAGTATTTAAATATAGATTACAAAGAAAGTAAACAAATAACAAATAAAGAAAACAATAATGGAAGGTTGGATTTAAAGAGAGAGATGGTGAATAGTAACTTATAAACCCATTTGGGTGAAACCCTAAGAGAGAGAGAAGCAAACCCCAAAAATCTCCTCCAAACCCTAACCTCCTATAACCTAACTACTAAAAACATGATAAACTAACTAAATGAAAGATATGTCTTCAAATACACAAAACCCACTTATATAGTAAGTGGTAAAATAAATAAATGGAAAGTAAATGATTTGTCCGAAGTGGTTTTGGTGTTGTCCTTCCTCCGCGAGAAATCCAGTAACTTCTTCGTTATTGATCGGAATTGTGCACCTTCAGTGGCTACGAGAAGATGACTTAGAGGGATTCAACTTCCGTGAGACATTGGGCCAAAAATTCAAATTGTAAAATTACTAAAATGCCCCTGTACGTGCGATTGTCGACGGAACATCCTCGGAACGCTACTGAACTTCACACTAAGCACCGTAATACCTACAAAAGCTCAATTATACCTCGCAAAATATGTAAATATGTCAAATAGAGGTTGTCTGGTTAACGAGCATAAATATAGGAATTAAGGTACGCGAGGGGGCTAAAATGCATAAGTAAAGGGGTGAATATATGTAATATTCGAGTAGAATCATCTTTGACCTCCTGGTGGTAGGTAAAAGGTATAACCTTCATTGCATGGAGCTAACTTTTTTCAATGAGAGAATTGTAGTAAGAATTGATATCTACCACTAAAAATTCAATAAATTTGGATATTCCTTGTGCTCGCGCTCGTAAAACAACCTTCCCTAGAGTCAATATCATATTTCCTCCACAAATTGAACCAATAGAATGGTAACTTCTTTGAGGTCCTCCATGCGGAGGTTAAGCTTGTTAAACAACGTATATTATGGTATGTGACTTTGAATGAACTTCCTTGGTCAACCAAAAGCTTGTTTATGTCCCATTTTACTATAGAGTATTATAATTAAGGCACCATAATGGGGATTTCTCGCTCCCACTAACTCTTCCTCGTTGAATATAATGTGATTTGTGTGATCTGCCTCATTTAGTCAGTGACTCTTTGAAGTTATGGGCTTATAGGGATATACTTGGAAATATTCCATCATAGTAATCACCTTCTTTGTTTCCATTTATTTTAACATTTCCCCTTATAGGATGGGGATTGGACGCCCCATAAATAATAATTAACATGTGTCCCTCCTCCGCATCATCTAAGACATTGCTTGGATTTGATCAGTTGCAAAATTATCTTTGACCGGATTTTTCTCAACGTAATCTTCCATATGTACTTGTTGAATAAAATCTTTCAAAAGAGATTTGAAAGCCTTGAAATTCTAGGTTTTATAGTGCTGATCTTTTCGATAGGATCACCTTAAAGTAAAGTTTATTTTCATTAAATCACTGGCAATATTCCTCAGCCACTTGAAATATCTGTCTTTGATTTTAGGAAGGATATTGTAGATTGGTTCCTTGAATAGTGTTGATCCTCTCATATACCTTGGTTGGGTATACCCTACCTATATTTTTTTTAGCATCATTTTTTATTTTTTTCTCCCTTCCTTAGAGCGGTTTCCTTTGTTCCACGGTTAATCACTTCAATTAGCCACCATCGTGGTCGCTTCCAATTATAATCTCCTCCACTTTGGGGTAATTTTATCTTAGATATGAGATTGTAAATTGTAGTGGCCTCATTTGTAGTCAGTGATTAATATAATAGTTATTCGCCAAGAAACTCGTTCATGAAGGACGTGACGATGACCTACCCACCTTGTTATACACTTCCTAATATCATTTAACTTTCTCTTGTAGCGTCTCTTGGGACTTATTGTTAAGCATAAGGAGGGTATCCATATTCTTTGGGTGGAAGGTGTTGGTGATGGATCTCGCTATAAAGAACGTGGGTAGTTGATCAAAATTCTCTAATGATTTGACGGGGATATTCTCGAACAACTTTTAATCCACATCCCCAAGACTTTAGGGGAAGACAAGGCACATCAGCAATTCCTCGTTATTCGAAAGAGTTATATCTTGATGATATGGGCAAACATGATCGGTGGGATCATTTTTTTCATTGTATATCTTGAATAGAGGTGCTACAAACATTTATGGAGGGTATACTTCTTTTAGTCACTAAGCAAATGGATATTTCATTTAGTTCACCAAATATCGGCATGCCAATTTTCTTGTGGTATGGGTCGTAACCTGTGTACTAGTTTTTTGACCTCCTCACAGATAAAACATCGTACTTTGTCTATTTCGTACATGCTCTCATGTTTTGAGGATATGTCGTGGTTCTTCTCATGAAGAATATGCTCGTCATAAGGTTTCACAATATGTTGTCTATTTCGTACATGCTCACATGTTTTGAGGATCTGTCATGGTTCTTCACGTGAAGAATATGCTCGTCATAAGGTTTCACGGTATGTTATTTGTAGATAATATTATAATAATGGATGAAATTAAGGCATAGAATGATATTAGATTGGAAGGGTGAAGAGAAACCTTAGAAAAAAGAGGGCTTAACATAAGTAGAGTAAAACATAATATATATAGATTAAAACTTAGTAATAAAAGGAGGAGAAATGAGGATGTGGTGAAACTTAAGGGTTAATATAAATCTAAAATGATCATTTTCATTATTTAGAATCGATTATCCAAAGACGTGTAGATATTAATGATGATATTACCTATAGGGTTAAAGAAGTCTAAGCCAATTGGAGAAGTTTTATCGACATATTATGTCACACCCCAAACCCAATATCCATACTAATCATTTGTTATTAAAATAATTGGATCGTAATCTCGAGCCCATTGGAAAATATACTTCATTTATCAATATTTTTATGCACAATGTGCATAATGAACATAATATTATTCTTATACCATAAAATTCAATATCAGAGTCATAATTAAGCGGACATACAATACTGTGATTAACTATGATCAACTCAATCCATACTAAATCAATATATACAATGTGTGAGTATATTAAAATCTTCAGTGTGACAACGATAAAATCCCCATTTTTAAACCCCAGCTCTCTCCAACGGTGCAACTCTCAAAGTTATCGATCATATGGTATCTTAGCTTGCAGCGTACGAACCTGAAATTGTTAAAATATAAACCGTAAGCATTAAGCTTAGTGAGGTACTCCTTCCCTGCAACAGAATAACAATTCTATATCGAATATGTGGATATAAAATCCGAACAATCCTGCCCATTGGCAATAACAAATCATGGATCATAAGATCCAAATAATTCTGCCCGTTGGTAATAACAAATCCTGGATCATAAGATCCAAATAATTTTGCCCATTGGCGACAATAAATCCTGGATCATAAGACCCAAACAAATCCTGGATATTTTAATATCCAAACAAATCCTGAATACCGAAGTATTCAAACCAATCCTGGATCATGAGACCCAAAAAAATCCTGGATATTTTAATATCCAAACAAATCCTGAATACCGAAGTATTCAAATAAATCCTCTCTTAGAGCTATATTCATATTTATATATGAAACAAATCATAAGTACACTCACCTTAGTAATTTAATAGGCTTTCCTTTTCCTTTGTTCGACACTTGTTCAACTGGTTCTTATTACCTTCCTATCATTCTTACAATATTAGTATCATCATAAGAATATCAACAATCCAAAGAATATCTCAAACATAACTAAATTCATAAGTATCATATGATTCTATTCAAATCATTTATAACAAATGAAGTTCCATCAAAATTCATATTAATATATTTGACATATTCAAATCATAGACCAAACATACATTCATTTCTTATTGGTAATTAAATCCTTATCATATTAGTGTTCCAATACAAAATACGATACATAATTTCAAGTCTCTTAGAGCAAGATATGCCCATTTCTTTACCACATAGCAAATCTACCCTATAGGCTCTTTTATCGTTCATTCAACTTCCAGGAATTTCCATAATTTTTCTACATCATAAATTTATATGATATTTAAACCAACATCAGTAAACATATTTAACAATACAATATTAAAATTTCATAATTTTCAGAGTTCATTTGCTATGTCAAGAAAATCATCGAACACATGGTAGGCATACTTTCACCCTTAGGGCAGATTTCATACCTGAACTTCAAACTCTCACCAAAGACTCATTTCTTGGTATTTTCTCATGATTTTCGGATATGTTTTACATATATGAGTCCAGGTTAATATCCAATTGGAATAAATTAATTCCAGTAAGTATAGAGAAATATATGGAAGTTTGAATAAACAAGGCTCCTAAACAAAACAATCTCAAGGGTTTACACATTCAAGTTTACTTAAACTTGCATCTATCCATAAGTACATATCAAGACATGGAATTTCAGTAAATAAATTATTATTTCAATCATTTAAATAAGTAATACAAAAAAATAAACTAGATTTATGGATGGAAATACCTTAGGGGCTTTTACGTAATTTTTCTATGAATTTTTCTTCAATTTCTCCTCACACTTTCTTCCTAAACTTCAAAACTCTCTTTCCTTAGGTTAAAACTCTTCCATGGCTGAAATATGCTGAAGGAAGAGCTTAATTAAAGGGTTTTAAGTCGGCATAAGGCCACCCCCTCTTGGTCCAATCAAAATATAACATGTGGCATTACATAAAACAAAATATCATTTAAGGCTAAATGACTACTTTACCTCCTGTTCGTAAAAAGATAATATCTTCCCACTCGGATGTCCGTTCGATGAACCCTTTGTTTTGTTATAAACCTAACTCATATATCTACAAATATCTAGTTTACACCTCAAGTTCATTGTTAAGTCATAAAGGCCAAAACTAGCCTCCAACAGGAACATTCCTACCGAAAACTTTAAAATTTCACATTTGTAACTAATTCGATATTTCAAGCTTTATGAAGGTAGGATTAAACTAAACATAATTACTTACATTATACATATACTAATAACATATTATTCATATCACATAAGCTAATCACGATTTAAACATGATTTATCATAATTATATTCGGGTTGTCACATATTATGTTATCGTTGTATAGGGGAAGTGTTATAGAACGATCATTAAAGCTGTCATGTTATATAAGAAAAAGTTTTGGGTAATCAAGAAATAATATGTGATTGAAAAGGAGTATGGAGGGGATGTGGACCTTAAAATTGATATATGGTAAAACTTGAGGGTATATACTTAAAAATGAGCATATTGGTGAAACATTAGAAGTAGCTTATATAGAAGATAGATTAAGAGAATATAGACTTGTATGGTTTGAAAATGTCGAACGTAGACTAATAAGTCCTCATGTAAGAAACAGTGATTTAGTTGTTACTGATGGCAATGCTAGAGCTACAGATGAAGGTCTAAATTTACTTGGTAGAATATTGTAAAGGACATGATATCATATGGTTTAACTAGGAGTGGGTGTGGTCGGTATTTGGCCTTATACCAATACCATACTAATTTTTTTCGAGATGTTCGGTTTAGTAGTTTTGATTTCAATTTTTTTTAAACACTTATCAATACCAAACCATTCGATATTTTGATTTTTTCAATATTTACGGTAACTTTTTTTCCGTAATTATGATTTTCTTGGGTATTTTTGTTTTTGATTTTTTATCATATATTATTTTTCGTATTGTTCGATTTTCTAGTGTAACAAAACTTACACAAACTATCAAATAACATACATGTTTGTGTTACGTTATACACATCAAACATCGTAGAAAAAACTCAGATTTCTCAAATAAGAATTGAAAAGAACTCATACCGGAGACAAAACTAATGATTAAACATGTATTATAATTTGAAACTACTACATATACTTCGTAAAAGGGGAAAATTTCATCCAATTATCCAATTAGGAGAGAAAATTGATTAAGAGTTTATATGGGAGAGGAAATTAAAGGTTGAGATCACTTTTAGTATTAAATTTGTGATAAATTAGTCTAATTAGTTATACATATTAACAAACATAATAAAAAAAAATTGGTATCTTCGGCATATCAAGTCGGTATTTTTAGTATTTTAATTTTTAAGGCCCCAAAATGTGATTTGAAATGTTAATTATATGATTAAGTATAAGTTAGAAGTTAGAAGTTGGTGAGGTCTGTTAAACATGTTAACTATCACATTTGGGAGTATCCATCATGGAAACATATACTAAACATGTTTTAGTATATAAACACATTATATATATGAATTTCCTACATTAAAAGCTTCACGATAAGGAAATTCAAAACTGGAACTTTAAAGATAACATTTACGATCCTAGCACAAGTCCTCACGTATAATCTTAAGCCATCCTGTTTAACTCAATTTGGAAAAATGGGAATCATTTAAATCTTCATCCAAATCAGAAACAAAAATATACCAAGTGTAGAACTCATCCATGGGACCAACTTTACCTTACGAGAATTCCTCGATTTATGGTAATTTTTCGAAGGATTTCTTCCTTAACTTTCTTTTTCTCTCTCCATAAGCATGTTTATTCCCAAGCTTGAAACATGAAATGAAAAAGATGATGAGTTCTGCTCTTACAACCATAAAACGTGGGCATGTGACCAATATAAGGTGGTGGCATGTGATTGGTTGGACAAGAGGTCCAATAAGACAATTCCTTTAATGACGGATTTGTACCACCTTTATAAAATTACCAGAACTCACTATTACGGGCCCCGATTTACTCCCACTTTGCTTCTACATATAGTTAATTATATATATACAACTTTCATATTTTGTGTTTTCCCAAAATCATATAATTAGTACACCTAATTTGGGCTCTAATAGGAAAGTAACAATTTACCGAAAAATCTCATAACCTTCACATTTGGCGATATATATTCCCATGATTTATAACCGAGGTGGAGGTTATATATGCTTGAAAAATGTTATATATGCTTGAAAAATGTTAAGTTATGCTTTGATGGTCTACTCACACCTAGATGTGTTAAAAGTGGCATAAATCATTAAATACTTGTTAAAATCAAGAAATTACAATTGGAAATGTTAGAGAACATATATGAGTATGATATACGTAAAAGGGAGAATAAAATACCTTATGGTTTGTCTTGGGGGTTGTGTTGAAGTTGAAGTCTTGTTGTTGTTTTTCTCCAGAAATGATTTGGAAAAGGTTATAATAAAGCGGGCATAACTTTGTCTGGAGAATTCATAAGTTAACTCCATAAATTGTGTTAGAACCCTAATAATCAAGGTGTTATAGAAATATGAAGTATCATATTTAATTACTTTTCAGTTATGTCAGATTGACCATCTGATGTGATGTGTTATTACGTTTAATGTGATTTGGTGTATTCAAATACTAATTATGTTGAATTGTTAAGTGGGGAAGTGGCTAATACTACCATACCAAGGAAATAGTTTTGATATTAATCTTAGTACCAACTTCAAGGTGAGTGACCTGTCCTATGAAATATAGATGCTTATAATTTCATATGGAATTGTGTAGTTAAATACATGTGTGGTGATGCTTATGGAGTGATGTGGTGTTATGAAACATATGCGTATGATTAAAAAAATGTTAAATGATGTTATATAATCTTATGGACTGGGGTGGAACCTCTATATGATGTTAAGGGTTGTGGTGGGTCCTACGGGATGTGGCGGTCCATTAATCCAACTTAAATGTTTGTTGTACTCGGGCCTAATTATGGAATGTGGTATTCCCCATTAACTGTGGTGGGTTAATTGGACTGTGGTGGGTCCAGGCTTGCAAGAGTTACACAATTCCTGTTGGGTTATAGCATTAGAAAATAAAAATGGTTATGCAAATTGGTTATATGTGTGGTGTATGTGTGGTATAGGGTCATTCACTAAGCTTGTATTGCTTACACTCCTATAATATTATGTTTCAGGTATGCCTATCGTTTGGAGTTCACTGCCAAGTTAGGACCATAAAACGGGAGAGTGACAGATATCTAAGATGGGTTGAATATCAACAAGCTTTTGGGGTAAATGTTAAACTAAAGAACTTTTGTATGTAAAGTTGTTTAGTACTTATAAATTACATGTTAAGGTAGTTATGTTTTTCATCTAAACATGCTTTTGTAAAAGAAAAAAAATATGATGCTATTTTCAGAGAGAATTAAAGTAAAGTATGCATTATGGAAATTTATCTCTAAATTAATGGACGATTTTAAGTTAATTAAATCGGGGTGCCACATAATTTTTGTACAATAAGTTTAGTAAATCGGTCTTTTAAATGTCTAAACCAAAACCAATCGCAAAGTTTTCGATAATTTGATTTTGGTTACGGAAATTACTAAAAAAAAACTATTTTTGTTTTTTACCAAAAGGTACATTATGAAGGGGGAAAAAACACAATTACCCTTAGGTTTAACCGGGGATATTGCATTGAATATAGTCATGTAGCTAACCCCGAATAATTACGAGAAAACATTGTTGAGTTGAGAATTAATATTATTGGAGATTCTTAAAAATCTAAATAAGATAACTATTAAGCATCCACCATCAGGTGAAATCTGTCGAAGAAAACATTATTAATTATTAAAGTTAGGGATTTGGGGGGAAAGCTCCAACCTAACTTAAAAGTGTATAAAAATAGGACACACTATACAATTTTATAAATTTAGTCCATGTACTAAAAAGACCATAAAAATTTACTAATATAACATTTGACAACTCATACAAAAAAAATATCAAATTTTTAAAAAACCATAACTTCAAATTTACAAATTCAAAATTCACAAAAATTATATTTTTGAAATCTGCTCATCGAGATCTATCCAACAACAGTCATATTCGATATTTTTTGACAAAAAAATCGAAACCGATAAATATACTATTTCACTAAAAACTTCATTTTTCCCGCCAAAAACTCCATTTTTCCGCCGAAAACCTTCTTTTCAAGCATTGGCAATAATGCCGCTGACGCGGACCAAAAAAATGAAAGAAATAAATGAAGAGAGAGAGGGAGAGAAACAATCCGGCGTGCCGACAAGGATTCCGATGAGTGGGGTGGAATTATGTGTTTATTTTTAGAATGAGTTTTAAATGAGTATGAGTAAGGATATAAATATAAATACTTCTTTAACTAAAACAAATAAAATTACCTATTTTATAAACTTCTAACTCTAAAAAAACCACACAAATAAATATTAGTATACCACAAGTCTATATTTATAAATTTGAAAATCAGTATCCCATAAATTTAAATATAAGATGGAGCATAACCTTAAACTTAATTATCTATTAAAGTTATTAACTTAGAGCTAAGCGAACCAGTCAGGGCACTCGAAATGTGATACACGATGTTTACTAGTGTAGTAATATTTCAAGGTACTTTATTTACAAACTCAGCACCAACCAAAACCTCAACTGCTTGTTCAACTTTTTTTTTCCTGGTAGGCTGGTAGCATAACATGAGATGTTCGGGCAATTTGCGACGCCTCGACTAATCTCCATTCGCGGTTCGTGGTTTCCGCTAGCCAAACATTATTTTGACAATATCGGGAATCGAACTGGGAACCAAACCCAATTCAACCTCAAAACTGTTCGAATGACAATCTTATACCGCTGCGCCAAAAAGCTTGATTAACTGCTTGTTCAACGGCTATCAAATAAGCTAGTCATAAAAATTCAATGAACTACTACTTCCCATAATTTAAGGATTGGGTAGGACTCCGTTGAAATTTAATGATAAGAGCTCTCTGATTGAACCGTTAAATTTCATCCTCTCCAAGCATATACTTTTTTAACTGCCATATTTCCTCAAAAATATCTTCGATGGAGGAAGAGATAAATTATAGGTCCATTAGTACTGGCAAACCATTAGCAGCCCACAAATCTCAAATTTGAAATCCAACTATGAAGAGAAAGTAACATGTATATAAAAGGCAAAAATCTACCAAATCAAAGGCAATCAAAAAGTCATTCAAATAGTACAGTTATTCAACAAATATTACAAAAGACTTGATTCATTTATTTCCATGTTGGTACACACGCTTAGGCACTGTCTTCAAATCAAGAAAATGAAGCCCTAATAGAAAATCACCCAACTCGTACAAAGAACAAATTCAACCGTGATTGTGCATGTCGAAATAAAACTTGAACAATAACCGAGCAACCGTTCTAAAAACATATTTAAGGATGTTGAGAGGTGGTGTAGTAACAAGGCGTTATATTCCAAGAGCAAGAACCATAACCCCATCCCTGATTTAGGGTGAAGTTACATCCACCACTCATGTCATTAAACTCACTATTAAATTCATCGGTAATAAGCATCGCCATATCCTCAGATGTGTCAGCGGCTTGGTTTTTCTTTGAACACGCAACATTCGGTTGAAGCCAACACGAACCAAGTAAAGCATCGGGCCTCGAGAAATCTATTGCCTTGGAAACTTCAATCCTTTCCTCCTCAAAGGTCCAAGTATGGTCAACTGGCTCTATTTTCACATTGCTTCCTGTGGTAAAACCGCACAGGAAAAAAAAAAATAAGAAGAAATTGAACTTCATTCTGTGGCAGGAAAATCCCTCGTGCAGGATTTAATTTAGTTTTTATAATAATTCAGGGCATCCTATTGTAATTAAAACTAGAGAAAATTTAAGAATCACAATAAGTAAAATTCACATATTTAATTTTTTCCTCTCGTTCAGAATCATGAATCTCACCAGGAAATTTGTCAGCAGGTGGAGCTTCCTCCAATGAGCTTCCAGCACTGATAGGCGTGCACTCACTGAACATCGAAGTAGTAGAATAACCCAATGGTGAGATGGGATCACCATAGTCGTCCCACTCTGTCGAGCATATATTCAATGTAGAACTGTCTGGTACATCACTAGGAGTGATCGTAGAAGAATTTCCACTACTGAGAGTCTTCGCAGACAACTGATTCTTCGCACTGCTCATAGTCTTCGCCTCGTAAACCAAAGCATCTAATAGGCCACTGGTACGTGGTGACGAGCAATCCGACTGGAAGGGCTCACAATGTGGGGGAGACTGAATAAAATTATCCAGTGATTCAGGCAAAGACGGGGCACGAGGTGAACCCCAGTCGCCTAAATTGGTTTCTGGATCTTGGATCGAAGGGAGCTCTAACTTCACAAACCCTGGAGTGGAATTGGAAGCAGAGCAATTGTCATTTAAGAGAGTATGGCTACCCTGATTGACACCAAATGGCAATAAACTGTTGGTCACAGGGTCAGTATCATAAGGAAAGAACATATCACACGAACGAGGAATTCTATTTTCATAGCTACCATTTTGGTTCTGGTCAAACTGGGAGGTCGCACTACCAAAATTACCACCATACCCAGAAAAGGGACTCGCTGATTCTCGAAGACGCTTCTGGTGATGGCTTGTTGGGGGAACCATACTGTAAAACTGAGAAGAGCCAATACCATTCATCAGCATGCCACTTGGAGAAATATCAGACATACTGGGAGTGCAAGGTAAGCCTCCCTGATTGGAATTCAAACTGTCGAATACGACGTCTGGTATATCATAACCAGTTTGCGAAAGATCATAACATCTCTCATCTCCACTGTGAATTCCACCAGCACTTTGATTTTGTTGATTCTCTTGATATGCTTGTTGAACTGTCACTTCAGGAGGATAGGGAGGTAAGCCAGCACGTTGACGTCTTTTGATCCGGGTATTCCAGTAGTTTTTTATTTCATTGTCTGTCCGTCCAGGCAGCTGAAAGCAAGAGAGAGGGAGACAGCAAGATGAGTACTTGGTTAAGATAAACGCCATTTACGAACTTGAAAGAATATCAATTTCCAAATCTTTTAATATGTGAGGATGTGTACGGAACAGGGGGATTTTCCCCATACACTTCAAATGTAGAGAGAGAGAACCAGGAAGAAATATGCGTAAAAAATGAGAAACAGAGAAATACAACTAAATAGAAAATCTTCATTGAAGAGGTAGAAAATAATGGGCGTCTGTCAGCCCACGACTTTCTGTCTCACAAATGAAATCCATTTCTCCAACTTAAAGAAGAAGAAAGAGAAATTTATTTCCTTAATAAGGATAAATAACTTAAATTGCACTTGAAAGTAAGAAGATGCCATACATGAAGAATGACAATCGGAAAGAATATTTTGAGACCTCCATTCAAACACCACTAAATCAAGTGCTCTTTAAAAACAGAGATTGCTTTGTACTAAAAACATGAAAAAGTGCACAAACAGATTAGTAAAAAACAAAACACTGGACTCCAAAATTAGGTATAAATAAATTAATTCAGAAGAAAAGGAAGATGGGACAGCAACATTCCTATGCTCTCAAAACTCGAATTAGCTATTGCCTTCGTTTTCATTATTTTTAGTTATTTATGATTTTTCATAATACAGATGATGTGATAGACAACCACAAAACTACTACTTAGTCTTGGCACATCTTAGGACTTCAAAATAATCCCACTTCAAGAGAAGCAAAGCTAAACACTCTTAATCATTCTCTTAAATTCAAAAACCTTTAGAGGCAACTATGAATTCACTAAAAATCACGAAGAGAATTAAGGAATCTAAAGTTTAAAAGATGCATATATTTAGTATTTAAATCACCACATTATTACATGACCCTTCCATCATATCTTACAGCTGTATCATCAGCTTGAACACTTGGTGTTCCACTTGAAAGTCATATTCATATTCACATATATAAATTAAATTATATTAGAAAAAAAATCTACACAAGAAGAAAGTAAAAAGCTTACACTCGCAGCCATCCGTGCCCATTTGTTCCCCATTTTGGAGTGGAGATCAATGATGAGGGCTTCTTCATCTGGTGTGAACGCGCCTTTCTTTAAGTTGGGCCTCAGGTGATTGGCCCACCTCAGTCGACAGCTTTTCCCACAACGAGATAGCCCCGAATGTTTCTGAACAGCATTCCAATTGCCCTCTCCATACTTCTTCACATAATCCACCAAAATTGCATCTTCTGCAGAGGTCCACGGGCCTTTCTTCAGAACAACACCTCCACCACTCGTACTTCCCCCACAGTTTCCTTCATCAGTCAGAGGGGAATCAGATTGATCTATGGAGAGTGTCCCATCTCCGCTCTCATTTGTTATGCGGCTCATTTTAATTACTCAGACCTCACCCCCAAAATCCCACCCAACAGCTCAGACTCTTACAAACAAAATGGATTATATCCTGAACAGAAAAGAAAAATAAAATATCAAACAGCAACAAGATATATCAAGAAATATTTTAAATTTAAGAGACATAGATAGACAGAAATGATTATATGGATGTCAACATGTCATCATAAAAATCGACCTCAAAGGATTAAATTTCCAGTGGGATATGTTTTTACACCACCTTCTTTCCTATTTTCTCTCTATACACAATTATAGTCCCTGTATGGGGAAAGTTCCCTTGTTTCGTAAACCCCGCATGTTAAAAGTTACGGAAATTGACACTCTTACAAGTTTGTAAATGACAATTATCTTAAGCATATACTCATCTTGCTGTATCTCTCTCTCCCCCTTCAGCTGTGTGGACGGACAGATAATGAAATAAAAAAACTATGGAATACCCGATTTAAAAGACGCCGACATGTTTGTAAATGGCAAATATCTTAACAATGTAGGTATGTTTTTCGCGTCAGCTTGGAAATTGTAATATTCCGGAGAATTATTTCTTCAATTATGTCATGTTTTTGAAAAGTTTTGGCAAATCTGTGCTGGTTCAAAACTAATGTAACTTAAGATGTACACAAATTTATATAACTACCTGAATGAACTTTGATGTTAAGATATTAAGGCAATATTTTATTTTTATTTTTAATAGAATAAATGACAGCATATTCCTAAGAAGACCGGTCCAATCCGCAATAAAGAAAAAGGGAAGAAATTAATAACATATAAAGACAAGGAATCGAAGTTGTTTCTGACTTCTAAACGGGAGCACTTATATTAATTAAAGTCATATAAAGGAGAAAGATTACTAGGTTAATGCACATAATTGACTGGTCAAGACAAATTCACGGATTCAACCATATAATTAATACCTCATTTACTCGTATAGAACCTTTGGTACTTATTATTTTCGAGCGCAAAACATGTTCCTAATATCATTTTCATTTTATTAATTAATTAGATAAATTTTAAATCCCAAGATACAGCAGAATAGTTTTCGGCCCCAACCCCCCAAATGAACACAGAGAATCCTATTGAATTACATCTGTTAATTTGTTTTTCACTCATTGTGTCCAGAAGAAAATAAACAAAGAAAGAGGGGCCCTTTAATGGAAACAAAATCTCAAATCACTTTAGATAAAATAGGTAACCCAGCCAAAATTCCTGTTGAAGGGAAAGGTAAGAGGAGACAAGGTAAATTTAACCCAAAACAAACATAATACAAACAGGGCGTAATTAATAGTTTTACAAAAAGAATTCTACTTTATCAACCCAAAAGTATGTGAGAGAAATTATGTTTGTCGGTTGATAAAATAGAATTCCTGCAGATCTAATTAAATTACAATCCAAAATATAGAATGAAGAATTGATTACCTGAGTCCACCCAAGTTGGGTGTTGATGTAAAATTAACAAAATGCAGGGAATCACCCAGAATTGAGAAATCAGAAATTTGATGTAGACCCACGAACAAATACTCAATACCAATGAAAAAATAATACCCCACAGAAATATAGAATCAAAGAAAAATTAAAATTTGATGATCTTGCCGCCCTTTTAGAATCAGCTGAAGAAGAAGAAGAAAAATAGAACAAAACCCATAAAAAGAAAAATGTAGGGAGAAAGAAATGGTTTGTGAAGAAAAATTACATGGGAGAAGAAATGAGGAAATGGGAAAGAGAGAAACCCTATACGCGATCAGAGAGAAAACATAGGAGAGAGAAAGATGGAAGTAGGAGTAGCCACAATAAAAGCCTAGAGAGCGGGGGGTTACATATAAATATTTGTAAATGTATGTACGTGTATGTATGGATGTATCTATATTAATAATAATAATAATAATAATAATAATAATAATAATAATAATAATAATAATAATAATGTATGTATATATCTATATATACACATGGGGAGAGAGAGAGGGAAAAAAAAAAGGGTACCTTTTTTTATTTTTTTATTTTTTTTCTTGCTGATTCAGCTTACTTATTCATGGTGGTCCCCAAGCCCATGGTCACGGCATGAAGCTTGACACCGTCTATTTAGAGGAAGAAAGACAGCCGTGGACTCCTCAAGCCATTTCACACGTCAAGCAACCTACTTTTACCATCTTTTGTTCTCTCTCTGAAGTAAGGAGGAAATTAATAAAAATATTCCAAACAGGTAAAATCTGGTGAATTTTGTTCTACCATAAGAGGTTTTGCGCCACAAATCATTTGTCGAGAAAAGATTGGGGGTGGCAAATCGGGTCAGTGGGTCGTGTTTTGGCCCGACACGACACGACACGACAAGGTTTTTTTGGACACGAACACGACACGACACGACTTCGTGTTTTTTTTAGCTGACACGAACACGACCCGAATAAAAAATAACACGACACGACACGACTCATAATTAATTTCCTCATTTTAGGCCTAAAAAACACGATAACACGACACGACACGACTCATAATTAAGACACGAACACGACACGACACGACTTCGTGTCAAAAAAACACGACACGAACACGACACGAACACGAAATATCGTGTCAATTTCGGGTCAATTTCGTGTCGTTCCGTGTCGTTTTTTCGTGTCGTTTCTAAAATTGTCACCCCTAGAAAAGATGATATGCGTAGTTAAAATGTCCTGCAAGGCTATTTATTTCTTTATTAAATTAAAGAAAATTATTCAAGCTATTTAGTAAATTAGTTTGGCAATTAAAAGCTATTTATAATCATATTTAGATACGACTGAAATTATAAATATATCATTCAAGAGTTTTGGATACATAGTGGGTTACAATGCGCAACCAATGGTTGTTGTGGATTGATTTGTGTCTACATGGTCTAGTAGATGTTTGAGCTTCGTTGATCGACTCAACTTTTCGAAAGGCTTGGCGAAGGGCATCACAATCAAGTTGAATCATGTCACAGCTTAGAAACATCAATTGATAAATTAGCCATTTATCCTGATTTAATCTAGGTTTGCACAACATCATCCATAGCCAAGTGTGGCTCTTAATCCACGGTTGCCATTCAATAGAGGACTCGTGCCATCACGAGTTATGATGAACTTCTCCCACAACAATTTTTCTATGCTCACATTCCCAATAAGAAAATTATGTAATAGGTCAAAGCTCATATGACCCTCCTCCACCAATGATTGCATGCAACACAATACTTGAACTACCAAAAGTGCAAATCCATTATTATTAAATTAATTTTAATACATAATTATTTAAATCCATTTAATAATTCTAAATATTGAACAAAGAAATCTATATTTACTTGAAGGATCCAAGTAAATATGTTTATATGCGACGATCAATGTGGATGTCCTTGTAAAGTGCTTCGTTAGCACGCGACATCTAGTCTAATGTACAAATGGGCCATGACAGTGCCTCCCTAGTAAAATCTACCATATCTCCCAAATTAACCAATCGGTTTAGCCATCCAATCCTAATAAACGTTATTTCCAGTTTGTGAAGAATAATTGGGCCCGGGTGTAAAATAGAAATGCCCACGCGTAGGTATCTTGGCCCGCGGGTGGCCTATATTCATCGATCATACCAAGTATGATGGACGTGTAATACCCCGTACTTTTATGGATATTTAAATTACATAAGTGGGTGTAATTTAATAATTTGAGAATTTTAAGTGAAAGAGAATTTGAAGTGCGGGTTCAATATTAATTGGCGAGTGACGAATTAATATTCACGTGTACTATATTCACTTATGGGAATAAGTGAATGAAGTTGGATTATTTATATCATGTCGTGATTGGGCAAAACGGCAAGAAATAATATTTTATTCGGAAAACACGTGCGGAGTTATATTGGATTTAAAAAGGTAACTTTTTTATAAGTGACTCGGATGGAGATTTCAAGTGCACGGTTGATCTCGAAGTCAAAATATAGTACCCGGAGGTAGTGTTTGGGTTCCAGAGACTTTTTGGACTAGTAGGGATTCGCATTTGAGTATACGAGTCAATTTTTGGTTTAATAAGTGGAGAACCCTTATTTCTCTCTTATAAGCCACAAGAGAAAGGAAAGGAGGAAAGAAAGAAAGGAAGGAAGAAGAAAATAGGAGAAAGGAGGAGGACTTCGGCCAAGCTCCAGCGGATCCCGACACGAGGTCGTCGGATTTATCTAACGAGGAAAGTGTTTAACTTGCTTTAAATATTTGTGTGTTTATAATTCATATTATAGTTGGTGAAAATTATATGAATTTTAGGTTCGGATTCTTGAATCATAATGGGGTTTTTGTAAATGATTTCATATAATTGAGGTGATAGCAACTCCATATGAAATCTGAGCTCAAATCCATGTTAATGGTGTAATTTTTGGTGAGAAATTGGAAGAGTTGAATAAAATTAAGGTTTAATTAAGGGTTTAAATTCTTAATTAGATTGATGAATACCATGAATAAATTGTTGTGTTGGTTAAAAATAACTGGGTAGATGTTTATAGTGATGGTTGGTGATGTTAGAAACCATAAACTTTGGAGTTGGAGAAGATGATGAACTCCCAAACTAATCACGTCGAACCGGTGAGTTGCGGTTCGGTTTGGTCACCGGAACGATTCGTTTAATTCTTCATCGGTTCGATTCATTTATTGGAGCACCGGACCGATTCTTTTATTTGGTCATCGATCCGGTTCGTTTGTTTGAGAACCGAATCAGTTCGTTTATGGAGTCATCGGTACAGTTCGCATATAACAGTTCAAATTGAGAAATTTTCTTGGAATTAAAAGATTGGAGAAGAATTATTTTTAGAAGATAAATACTAGGGGATCTTAAATAGAGTGTGAGGGCGTCTAAAAGATTTAATGAGTGATATATAAATCTCGAGTTAGCGGGAATAAGATCCAGGTTATAAAAAATTTAGGAGTGCTTGGAACGAACGATACTCGAAAAAATTATTTCGGCGGGTATATATATATTTATGCGTGTAGAATATATATGCCGATAGTATATGAGTGAATCTGAATGTGTGAGTAGGATTAAATTTGAATACAAGCTGAATGTGTTAAGCTAATATTCGGGAATTTTTGAAATGTGAGAATTCTATCATAAGTGAGTGAATACTTAAGGGATTAAAATAAGTGAGTGTATACTTATGAATTAATATGAATTGGTATATTAGGGATTATAGGCTAATGCCACGTGAGATAGGCATGAATAGACGTATATATATATAGGTATAGAGACAGTATATATATGATATGATTATAAATATATTTGTGTGTGTATGATATATTTATGTGAAACTGATTCGTATCAAATTATGTATTTAATTACCCTCGAACTTAGGCATTTTAGCCCCCTTGGGTACCGTAATTGCTATAATTATTCTCGATAACCATACAACCTCCGTTCTATATGCTAACATGTTATTTGAGGTATTATTGAGCTTTTATAGGTGTTACGGTGCTTAGTATGAAGTTTGAGCGCGTTTTGGTTAAGTTTCGTCGCGATTCGCACGTTGGGGGGCATTTTGTTAATTTCACACTTCAGGATTTTTGCCCTAAGTCTTTACAGAAGTTGTAGCTCTCGGGCCAAGCTTCGCGTGGCCTTGAATGGTGCTCGAATCGGAGTCCGAAAGAAGGAAACACGGACCTTTAATCGAAAAGAATTATAAGAGATTCATTAACAATTTTATTAATTACATCCATGTCCCTTTTCTTCTTTATTAACAATTCCATAAATGACATCCATGTCCCTAACACGATTTTGGCAGCAAACTCCATGGGCGATTTTGGTTCTTGGCCCGGGTTTGGCTCGGATTTTAGTTTCGCCCAAAATTCGGAGCTTTCGTCCAAAATTGAGCATGGATTTTGAATGTATATCGTTTTGGGACACGGATTTGCGTTTTGGGGTATACCCATTTTGAGTTTTGTTCATCAATGGAGGTATTTGGCTATGGAGGTTTTTTGCACCCATGAGGGTCTCGATTTTGGTCCATTTCGCAGCTTGGAGTTTGGCACGAAATAACTGATGTGGTGGGGTTTCAATTTTGATCTTGGTTTGGGCACAAAGTGGTCTCGGATATGGATTACAGCGATGGTGGACTTGGCAAATCAGTGTGGTGTGAAGTTGTTGGCGTGTTACACCAGCCGCGGTCGACCGGCCCAGCACCAGAGGTCGACCGGTGTTTCAATTTTTGGCTTATGAACGAGACAGTGTGCCCCCTTTCTTTGTCGCGGTCGACCGCGATTTGGCCACTGGTTGACCGGGGCTCTATTTTGTGCGACTTTGTTGTTGCTCTTTTTTTTCCTATTTTTTTTTTCTTTTTCTTTTTATTTCTTTTGTTAATTAGAACTTATCTCACTTTGTCTTTTCTTATTTCTTTTCTTTTCTTTGTTAATTCCAACTTATTATAAATAGGGGACTTGGTTTATTTTTGTAAATATCATGTAATAGATTACATTTTTAATTATCTTCTCTCTTAGAACCTAGGGTTTGATATATTTGGAGATTTTTTGTTGGAGATAACCCCTCTCCTCATTTTCCACCATTAATGTAAGTGCTACTATTCGTTGTCTCCTTTAAGTTGTGTTTTCTTTATTTTCCATGCTTAATTAATTTTCATGCCTAGATAATTTTAGTTGCTAAATTAATTAGTGGTGTGCTTTAATTAATTAGTTAATTTATTTAATGTCATTTAATATGCTTAGGGGCTAATTTAATCTAGGTTGTGATGGATTGAACTCACCTAGGGTTGACATGTTGTTTTGCTTTGGTGATGGAGTTTACGAGTTTATTTTCGGGTGTGTTGTCCTAATTATTATGCCTAGAAAATTTGACGGGGTATATCATGTATGCTCCATACTTACGACCTTGCGTGTGTAATTTTCGGGGTATTTGTTGACGTCAAAATCTTATTAGTCTTTTATGCGAATTTAGGGGTGTGACAACTCTTTATTTAATTAATTGACGAAACGAGACGCAATCTTAATAACTCGTCGACCCATGTAACTATTTTATACTAATTAACTCGGGGTGAGGGATATCCGACACAACCTATAGTTTTTATTCCTTTGTTAATTTTAGTTTAAATACACTCATGCCTAGTTTATCTTTTATTTATTTTTAGATAAAAAAATTACCTTTTACACTTTTATTCTAGAAGTATTGAACCATTTAAATTCTAGCAACTTGTCTTTGTGGATTCGATACCCGGACTAGCCGCTATACTCCCTTAAAAGAGTGTAGTTATAGTTTAGGTTTTTGTATTGAGGCGATGAAACGAAAACAACGATTAGCGTCTTGACACGCGCTACTTTTTACCCTTAATCAAAATGGCGCCGTTGTCGGGGACTTGTTTGTTTTATACTTTATTTAATTTAGTATTTCATAGTATTTTCTTTCTATTTGTATTATTTTCTAATCTTTTTGCAGGACTTCCACATTTGAGCACTTAGAAACGCTCGAATTTTTCCCGCGCGCACTTACTTTGTGGAATCCGCCACTTCGAGCCATTTTTGGGGTAAGCATATTTTATTCCAATTCTTTCAGTAATCCTTGTTATAATTCTCAAAATTCTCGCAAACCTATGACTTTCGAAGAATACTTAGAATCCCAAAGTATAACAAATTCAAATATGACTTTGGGCGAGTATAACGAAAGTCAAAATTTGGGTTATTAGAATTTTGATGATGATGATAATGATTTTGGGCCTTTACCTCCTTATAATAGGAATTTTGAAACGAATTCGAATAGTTTTCAAAATTCCTATAATAATGAGTTTTCGTTTAAGTTCAATAGTAACTTTCAAAGTTCCCATTTTCATGCATCCGTACCTCGACCTATGACATTCGGTGAGGGCTTGCATATGTATGAGAATGAGAAAATTGAAACTCGTTATCGGGAAGAAAATCGTTGTTGGGAACATGAATTGGATTTATTATTTGAGTCCGACGACGAT
Organism: Sambucus nigra; assembly: GCA_949130495.1. Taxonomy (NCBI): domain Eukaryota; kingdom Viridiplantae; phylum Streptophyta; class Magnoliopsida; order Dipsacales; family Adoxaceae; genus Sambucus; species Sambucus nigra. The sequence goes on along the minus strand of OX422221.1, from coordinate 328,874,981 downwards.
TTTGCTTCTGAGACTTTTGAGGTCGATGAATGTTTTGAACCAAATGAGGTACTTGTGCCTACTTTGGAACAGACCATTCTAGACTTTGCCCATTGCGTAATAGATATTGAAAGTGAGGTTCAAAACGACGTAATATCTATTTGCAATGAAATGATTTCTTCTTTGGCCCCTAAAGAAGAACATTTCATTGAAAATGATATTATTTCATTCGAAACTCAAACTTCATGCGATGATGATTCATCTCATGAGTTTGAATTTCTTTTATCCCCATTTTCATTCTCTATTATCACACCGTCATAAGTACCCGATGATTCGATTTCAAACTTTAATGTTTTAAACCTTTTCGCCGATGAGGAGAACTTGCTCGAGTCGCCTTCTACGATCGCATCCATGCCTTTGTGTGCGTCGCCTCCCATTCCAATTTCAAAATCATTGGGAGGGTATTCGTCTTTTCTCGGTCCCCACATGTTTTTATCGCCCGTTCAATCCAAACCCCCCATCGTCCCTCCAAAAGTTTTAATTGCCGATGGTTCCTTTCTTTAGCCTTACACATGCCTTCCGTTGTTAAAATGGAATTCATATTTTTTGGAAGGCATGCTTGTATGTGAGGGTACACCGGTTATCCTCCAAAGTCAAATCTTTCTTATGGTGGACCTTCAACTATTTAGACTTCTAGTGTATAGTTAGTGTGAGACCTAAATAGTAGGTTGTATATAGTTATCTTTTTATTCTTTCTTTGTTTTTATTTTACTTTCTTTTTAATTTAGTCTAATGTAATTAGTTAACTTTTTGTTATTTGTTTTTGCTATGCTTGGTACTAACTTTTTTTGTAGATTCTTTGGACTTGTTCTTATGGGGATCGCTCCACTTTTGGGTAATATCGCTCTTGTCCTCTCTTTAACTTGGTTCGTAATTCACATTGAGGACAATGTCAAGTTTTAAGTTAGGGGGTGTGGGATATTCTATCCATTTCTTTATTTAGTCCATGTTTTTGCTCACATGTTAGTTACTTAGTATGCTTTTCTTAGAAAAATTAAAAAAATTCAAAAAGATGTTCTTTCTTTTTTTTCCTTTATTAGGCATTTTACCTTTGTTTTCGATGATAAATTTCAATAATTGCTCGATCCAATAGACAACCCAATGATGCATGTTCTCGATTTTAGAAGTTATTAAACTTTAGTGTCCATTATTGATATTATGAATAACTTCATGAATTAAACTTTAATCCCATGAGCACATGCACTTTTATTGTTTAATTGATTTGGTTTAAGATTTTTATAACTCGGTAATCTTTTGTTGCATTGTATATACTTACACCGAGTAAGCTTTGTACCTTTCGTCGTTTGTGAGTGTATACACTATTCTTTTCTCTTTGAAAACGTTGAATTCGTTGGTAATCTCTCTATTCTTTCATTTGATCATTCATTAATTGAGTTCATACTTGAAATGTGTACTTGAGCATGATTTTCATATATTATTTTGACTCGAGAATTGCGTAAACTTTTGTAAATGATCATAGGCCATCCTTGTTATATCACCCATATTGACCTTGACCTCACCTTATACGTTTACCCTCGTCAACCTCTTTGAGCCTAAATATAGCCCTTCATTTCATAACCCAAATTCCATAACCAACTCCATATTGGAGTTTTAAACCATACTTATTATCATACATACCTTTGTTTGGAATGTTACTTGGGATGAATGATGTTATTTTCTTGTGGTTGAAATTTAGGCATATGAGAGTGAGAAAAGTAAAGAAAAGAAATGTGAAAAAAAAGAGTAACAGAGAAAGCAAAAAGCAAAAGAAAACAAAAGAAAAAAATGAGAAAAAGAAGAAAATAAAAGAAAGAGAAAGTTGTAAATGTTGTATATTGTTCAATAAGCTTTGATTACTCTCCAATTGTTATATCTAATGCTCGTTTGGAACTTGTTTTCCAAATTTTGATATTGCCCACTTTTTTCCATTATTCCAAGTTTTTCATTCCGAACACCTTGAATCCGTATATACATCTCTTTCATTTCGTACCCTAGCCTAGCCTACATTATTACCCTATTCAAGTCCTATGTGATCTTAGGGTGCATTTAATTTAAGTCAAAATAGTTTGATAATCTGTGAAAATGCATTTCGCCTCGTTTAATGAGCGGTATCTTTCATTGAGATTACAATTTTTCATTTTATATATAGTGTTCTTCATTTGTGCCATGTGTGCGGCCTAGTTTCCACTTACATTTACTCTTTATGCCCGTATGTTCCGTGTGTTAACTCCCTGTTTCGAGTGAAGTCACTTGATGAGTGTAATGCCCGTGAGTATTGAATATATGCTTGCTTTAATTTTTATCCGGTTTATATAAGTTTTTGCCTAATCACACTTTTCATGTGCTCACTCCCCTCCCACTTTTTAAGGTTTCAATTTAACGAAGTTCATTCTATAATGTTAGTAATACGGACTTTTGTGTGAATTCATTCACTGTGCTAATAATGTGTATGAAATCTTTTTCGTTTTTTGGGCTTGTTGCATGTTGTGATTGGGCATATTTTGAGGAAACCATATGATGTTTGTGAATTTCATCCCTGAAAACCCTCACGAGACGACACTCGTCCACTAGGGTAACCTAGGGGTTTAACGACTTATTGCATATGTTAAATGCAATCGTGTTTCCTACGAAAGTGGTATTTATATTTTGATCCATATATACATGTTGTGTTTTTCTTATAGTTCTTCTTGCTTTGAATTTCATTACTAGGGACTAGAAATGTGTAAGTTAGGGGGTGTGATTCGTATCGAATTATGCATTTAATTACCCTCGAACTTAGGCATTTTATCCCTCTCGGGTACCGTAATTGCTATAATTATGCTCGATAACCACACAACCTCCGTTTTATATGCCAACATGTTATTTGAGGTATTATTGAGCTTTTATAGGTGTTACGGTGCTTAGTATGAAGTTTGAGCGCGTTCTGGTTAAGTTTCGTCGCCATTCGCGCGTTCGGGGGAATTTTGGTAATTTCACACTTCAGGATTTTTTCCCGAAGTCTTCACGGAAGTTGTAGCTCTCGGGCCAAACTTCGCGTGGCCATGAACGGTGCTCGAATCGGAGTCTGAATGAAGGAAATACGGACCTTTAATCGGAAATAATTATAAGAGATTCATTAACAATTTTATTAATTACATCCATGTCCCTTTTCTTCTTTATTAACAATTCCATAAATGACATCCATGTCCCTAACACGATTTTGGCAGCAAACTCCATGGGCAATTTTGGCTCTTGGCCGGGTTTGGCTCGTATTTTGGTTTCGCCCAAAATTTGGAGCTTTCGTCTGAAATTGAGCATGGATTTTGAATGTATATCGTTTTAGGACACGGATTTGCGTTTCGGGGTATACCCATTTTGAGTTTTGTTCATCAATGGAGGTATTTATCTATGGAGGTTTTTTGCACCCATGAGGGTCTCGATTTTGGTCCATTTCGCAGCTTGGAGTTTGGAACGAAATAACTGATGTGGTGGGGTTTCGGTTTTGATCTTGGTTTGGGCACAAAGTGGTCTCGAATATGGATTGCAGCGATGGTGGGCTTGGCAAATTAGCGTGCTGTGAAGTTGTTGGCGTGTTACACCAGCCGCGGTTGACAGGCCCAGCACCGGAGGTCGATCGGTGTTTCAATTTTTGGCTTATGAACGAGACAGTGTGCCCCCTTTCTTTGTCGCGGTCGACCGCGATTTGGCCACCGATCGACCGGGGCTCTGTTTTGTGCGACTTTGCTGTTGCTCTTTTTTTAATTATTTTTTATTTTCTTTTTCTTTTTCTTTCTTTAATTAATTAGAACTTATATCCCTTTTTCTTTTCTTTGTTAATTCCAACTTAGTATAAATAGGAGACTTGGTTTATTTTTGTAAATATCATGTAATAGATTACATTTTTAGTTCTCTTCTCTCTTAGAACCTAGGGTTTGGTATGTTTGGAGATTTTTTGTTGGAGATAACCCCTCTCCTCATTTTCCACCATTAATGTAAGTGCTACTATTCATTGTCTCCTTTAAGTTGTATTTTCTTTATTTTCCATGCTTAATTAATTTTCATGCCTAGATAATTTTAGTTGCTAAATTAATTACTGGTGTGCTTTAATTAATTAGTTAATTTATTTAATGTCATTTAATATGCTTAGGGGCTAATTTAATCTAGGTTTTGATGGATCAAAATCACCTAGGGTTGACATGTTGCTTTGCTTTGGTGATGGAGTTTACGGGTTTATTTCGGGTGTGTTGTCCTAGTTATTATGCATAGGAGATTTGACGGGGTATATCATATATGCTCCGTACTTACGACCTTGCGTGCGTAATTTCTGGGGTATTTATTGATGTCAAAATCTTATTAGTCTTTTATGCGAATTTAGGGGTGTGACAACTCTTGATTTAATTAATTGACGAAACGAGACGCAATCTTAATAACTCGTCGACCCATGTAACTATTTTATACTAATTAACTCGGGGTGAGGGATATCCGAGGCAACCTATAGTTTTTATTCCTTTGTTAATTTTAGTTTAAATACACTCATGCCTAGTTTATCTTTTATTTATGTTTATATAGAAAATTATCTTTTACACTTTTATTCTAGAAGTATTGAACCATTTAAATTCTAGCAACTTGTCTTTGTGGATTCGATACCCGGAGTAGCCGCTATACTCCCTTAAAAGAGTGTAGTCATAGTTTATATTTTTGTATTGAGGCGGTGAAACGAAAACAACGATTAGCATCTTGACACGCGCTACTTTTCACCCTTAATCAACGATTAGCGTCTTGACTAGCGTCTCGTCTACTAGGGTGACCTAGGGGTTTAACGGCTTATTGCATACGCTAAATGCAATCGAATCGCCCGTGATAGTGACCTTTTTCTTTTATATCATACTTTTGTACTATCTCCTGCTTTTGGTTTGCTTGTAGTTCTTGTTGCTTCCTATTTCATTGCTAGGGACTAGCAATGTGTAAGTTAGGGGGTGCGATGATACGCAAATATTGCATATTTCATCCCTCGAACCTACGCATTTTAGCCCCCTCGGGTATCTTATTCCCTATATTTATGCTCGTTAACCTGACAACCTCGGATTTCTATGTTAACATATTTTGCAGGGGTTAATTGAGCTTTTATAGGTATTTGGATGCTAAGTGTGAAGTTCAGACGCATTCCTCTCAATTTTCGTACGCGATCGCACGTTCAAGGGCATTTTAGTCTTTTCACAGCTTGGGCACCTGGCCCAACATCTACACAGAAGTTGTATCCCTCCTTGCAAGATTTGAGTGGCCACGAATGGTGCACGATTCTGATTCATAACGAAGAAGTTACGGCGATTTCAGCGAACGGGAAAGGCAAACAACCAAAACAGCAATGCAGTGTGCTGATACCTGCTTGATCGATCGATCGACGATTATGGTAGATCGATCGATCCTTATCTACAGTGAACTTTTTTCTTCTTGATCGATCGATCGACGATTTTGGTCGATCGATCGATCCCCCGTTTTCAGGAGATATTTTGCCTTTTCTTTTCTTTTCTCTTTTCTTTTCTATTTCTTTTCCCACTTACTATATAAAGGTTTTTTGTTGTAATAATCAGATATGAACGTTTTAGAATAGTTTTTAGGTTAGATAGCTTAGATTTTGTGGGATTTGAAGAGTTTGGCTTTGATTCTTCTTAGTTTAACACCCAATTGGGTTGTAAATTACACTATTCATGTTCCCTACCAATTTAATATAGTTGTATTTCTTTATTTCTTGCTTTGTAGTGTAATTTTCATGCTTTCTAATTTAGGTTTACTTGTTTTCTATAATTGCTTTCTAGTGTAACTTTACTATGTTTATTTACCACTTTCTTTATCGCATTTTTACAATGCTTTCTAGGTAATTTAAATTAGGTTGTGTTTAAATTGAACTCACTTTAGTTGACGCGTTGCTTTGCTTTGGTGATGGCGTTTACGGGTCTATTTCGAGTGCGTTGTCCTAGTTATTACGCCTAGGAGATTTGACGGGGCATATCATGTATGTCCCATGCTTACGACCTTTTGTGCGCAATTTCCGGGATATTTGTTGACGCCAAAATCTTATTAGGCTTTTATGAGGATTTAGGGGCATGACAACCCTTGATTTAATTAACTGTCGAAACGAGACGCATTTGTAATAACTTGTCGACCCATGTAACCATTTTATACAAATTAACTCGGGTGAGGGATATTCGACGCAACCTATAGTTTTACTCGCTTTCATAATCTAGTTTAATTTTCCTGGCCTAGATAAACATTTCTCTTTTTGCATATTTTTCCTTTTAGTTTGTAAATCATCTTTTTTCCTTTTATTTCGGAATATCAAATCTTATAAGTTCTAGCAACTCGTCTAAATGGATCTTTCGATACCCGACTTACCGCTCTACTTGCCTCGCAAGTGTAGTTATAATTTAGGTTTTGTATTGAGTAGGCGAAACAAAAACAACGATTAACGTCTTTACACGCGCTACCTTTCGCACTCGATCAGAAACATATCCCTCTAGTGCTATCATGGGAAGTTATGCGATGTGGGTGAATTCACTGGCTTGAGGTGCAAGGTGAGTATTATCCCCAGGTCATAGCATACAGTTATTTATGCAGTGTGGCTCTTTATCATGAGTGAGACGTTTTGGGTATGATTCGGTATCACTTTCAGGTGAGGAACTATGACTGTTTCCCCTATATTTTTTATATGTTTTTATTAGGTCGGTGTGAGACTCCGACCGATGGTACCCAGGATGATGTGTGAGAAATCCCTGGAAGATGATAACATTGTAGAGTCTGCATCCATTGAATTATATCTCTAAGGGATGATTATTATACTTATATAGTATGTGATATATAAGTATGGATATACTTGATGTGTATAGTATATTGTGTATATATATGAAGATGTGAAAATATATATATATATATATATATATATATATGGACAAAATAAAGAATGAGATGCGAAATGATTTCTGGTTCATCTAGGAGAATAAAATCCAGAATTTAATGTGAGATACGTATATAAAGATGAGAATATTATATAGTAGACTAATAACACTAAAAAATAAATAGTGGAATATAACTAGTGAAAGTTATTCATAATGATCTGATAAATTATAAGAGAGAAATTATAATGCTGTAGAGGGGGCCTGAAGGTAATCCTGGGATTAGGGATAATCCACTAATTAGCAACAGTGTTATGAGGATGGCAACTCAAGCGTGGCATCTTGGTGAGGCAGCTCAGCGTGGCAACTCAAGCGTGGCATCTTGGTGAGGTAGCTCAGCGTGGCATCTTGGTGAGGCAGCTCAGCGTGACAACTCAAGCGTGGCATCTTGGCGAGGCAGCTCAGCGTGGCAACTCAAGCGTGACATCTTGGTGAGGCAGCTCAGCGTGGCAACTCAAGCGTGGCATCTTGGCGAGGCAGCTCAGCGTGGCAACTCAAGCGTGGCATCTTGGTGAGGCAGCTCAGCGTGGCAACTCAAGCGTGGCATCTTGGTGAGGCAGCTCAGCGTGGCAACTCGTACTTTAGCTTATTGTTACTTTGCCATATTATAGCTTTGTTTATATTTACTGCGAGTTATAATGACTGTAATGTTGTAACGAGAATAATGAATGGGCGTGAGGTCGAACGGTACTCGCGAGAGACCAGGCTTGGCAGGGCCTGGGAAAGTTTTCATGCTCTATCGAACAAACCTCACCGTGGGAATTTTAGAGGGATTTGGTTTGGAGGATTGAGAAGTGGGGCACCGTTGGGGCTTGTCCTGACCATCTTAGATACACCTGGTAAAACACCGAAGGACCCGGACCGTGGAACCTCAAGCGGAGCAGCTTGGAGTTCCATCGGGCATTGAGTTATGAACCAAACAACCCTCTACTTAAATATCACATCTACTGTGGGTGATGTCACTAGCCTTCTAAACAATGTCAGACATGCACTTGAGTAAACCACCGTGGTATTTGGGGCTGTCAGATAGTAGGTGAGCCACCTCTGCGACAATAACCCCCTGACATACAGTGGTTAGGCAAAAGGCATGTCTTGGCATTTAATGTTTATGACATAGGAAACAACTAGTGCATCAGGCATTTAATGTTGTGACATAAAGTATGAGGGATGTCTTACATAGTCTTTAATGACTGAGTTGCCTCGGGGGTGGTGTGGGGGGCTATTTAAGGACCCCAACCACCTTTGAGAAAAAGGAGAGAGAAGAAAATGATCCTTTGAGAGTTCAAAAAAGTTATTGCTAGAGATACATCAGAGAGAGAATTATTGCAAATTAGAGGGCTTATCCACTCACCATTGTCATTTATTACGAAGCTTTTAATACGCAAACAGAGACTCTTGAGAGTGGTTTTTGGTATGTTTTGTCTGCCTACCAAGGTGTATCTAGGGTGCTTGCTTCTCTCTCCCTCTAGCTAAGTTATTTCTAAAGTTCTTTATTATATTGAGGGTTATACACGAGATTTGTGAGTATAAGATGGGTTCCATACCTTCCAAACTGCTCTTTGTGTCTTGCGGCTAAATCACTAGTGTTTCTCTAATTAACCTTGCCATAACCATACTTAAAAGGGGTTACGCCTCCATCTTATCTAAACTACCCTCTTACATTTGGCGACTCTGCTGGGGAGGCATTCTTCTAAGGAAGAAGTATGGCGCAAGATAACGTTAATCGAAGGCTCAACTTTGATGATATCCAACACAGTGAAGAGCAAGCAGCGGTAGAATTGGAGGCTTTAAGGGGCGGAGCTCCTCGAATAGAAGTGCCCCCAGTTCAGGCAACAACAGGCGTTCCAGGAGTGACGCAGGCTTCCACGAGCGCTGGGCTAGGATCTGCCCAAATGACCCTCCTTATGAGTAAGTTCTATGAGTTCTTGCAAACTCCTGCAGCTTCAACGGTGCTGGGAGGACTCGAAGCCAATTCCTTCGTAACACCAGGGGCAGCTCCAACGGTTCCACCAGGCGCAGGTACAACGGGAGCAGCCCCGACAAGCATACCCTCCGTCGTGAATTCGGCGGTGGGAATCTCCGGAGTATCAACGGCGCCAGCTGTAACGATGGCTCCAACTATAACGGTCATTCAGCCAACACCCCCATTGGTCGTTGCCCCATCGCCCATGGAGGAAATGAGGAGAGAAATACAAAAGGAGATGTTAAAATTTGTGCAGGCTTCCTCACAGTCTATAGGCGAGGTAGCTTCAGTCTATGACGACTTTAGGACACCTTATCCTCAGGAATACAACGATGAGCCTTACCCGAGGGATTATATTCCCCCCGTCTTTGAAAAATACACAGGGAAGGGTGGGAATCCGAAAGAGCACATTAAACGTTTTGTTGAGCACCTGGGGGCACATTGCAACAACAAGAAGCTCAGGTTGAGGGAGTTTTCCAAATCCCTAACCGATAAAGCATACACGTGGTATTCTCATTTGGCCCCTAAAAATGTTTCCACGTGGGAAGAGATGCACGTGCTGTTTGTCCAAAAGTTCTTTCTAGCAGAGGATGAATTCACTCTGACCCAACTAGGGAGAGAGAAGCAACGACCAGGAGAAGACGTGGTGGCATACGTTCGGAGGTTCAGGGAAAGGTCTCTGGATGTGAGAGAAGAGGCCAAGGAGTCCAAACTATTACAAATCTGTGCCGAAGGACTACTCCCGGAGTACATCTGCCATCTTATCAATGAGACGCGCGAGGGAACTTTTTCGGCGTTCCTAAAATCTGCAAGGAACATCTCATTGGTCGTACGACCAAACCCGGTGGCGGTGCCTATGATATTCAGGCAACCGATACAACCTGGGGGAGGAAGGCATCAACCCCCACGAGTGGGATACACCGAAGGAACAGATGGGGGTAAGGCGGCGAAGAAGGACAACAAAAGGAAGTTCGGAAGGGATAGGGAAGACCCACCACCGTTACCATGCACGATAGAAGAGGCGGTGAGTTGTTACAATGCCATGGTCCAGGGTGGAACGGTCTACCTACCAAAAGGCGTTCCTTCAGAAGAACCCGATGACGCAACAAAAGCAGATCCTAGGTATTGTCAGGTTCATCGAAAGATCCAGCACCCGACAGAGAGCTGTTTCACACTGAGAAGAATCATTGACAAGTACATGAAGGCAGGGACGCTGCAGATCCCCCCACAGAACGTTAACAACAACCCGCTTCCAGCGCATGGGGCCAACTTGGTGACGGCCTACGTCGGTGAGGCGGAAAGAGGGGAAGGAAGGTCAACAATGAGGCAAAGAGAATTCGAAGAAACTCTGGAATATTGCACCACAGGAATGGCTAACGTAATTTTAGCCTACGATGAAGCAAGCGCTAAAGACGCGGAAGACGTATACAGCGTTGAAGGCGAGGAAATGGAGGCAGTCGTTGAATACAGCGCAGTTTCAAAATCCCCAAAATTCGCTTGGTTCTTCGATCAAGTGGGGATACCAAAGGAGAGCAGACTGGAAATAACTCAGGCGATTCTAGACATCGCGAGGAAGGACGCGGTTCCCTCGCTGAAATGGCGAGGACCCATGGCGAGGCTGGTGAAAAAGTTCCTATCAGAGGTGACCTTCAGCGATGCAGATAGAGCTGTAAGGTTCCCTCATAACAGGCCCTTGTATGTGACGGCCAGTGTCAACGGGGTTAGTTTTGCGAGGACGCTTATGGATGGGGGTGCGTCTATCAACATTATGCCGATCAACTCCTTCCACGCGGCTAATATCCCAGAAGAAAGGTTGGTCCCCATGCCTCTGGTGATCTCAGGATATGATAACCAATCTTCCAAATCCATTGGGTATGTGAATATGGGAATTGTAATGGGAAATCTGAGTTCCTACATCAAGTTCCATGTAATAGAAAGTGCAACTTCCTATCATTTACTAATAGGAAGAGTATGGATGCACAATCAAGGGTTAGTTCCTTCAACATATCATCAATGCGCCAAGGAGAATGTCAAAGGAACAGAAGTGACCATTAGGGCTACAAAAAGGCCTTTTGCTATCGAGGAAGCTCACTTTGTAGATGCGGCCTTTTATACGGAGTTGGAAGAGGACGCTCGAGTCCTAACGAGAAGAATGGAGGGGGCATGGGTTCCCTCGATCAAAGATAGAATGGGGCCTCTGAACGAGCAAAGTAAAGAAGCCACGAGTAACGAAGGGGTAGGGACCGAAGAAACCCGTCAGGTGATCCCTCGACCTCAAAATACCACAAGGCAGCTCAAAAACAAAGCAAGGCTTAGAGTGGACCCTATGGAGTATGAGGTCCAACGGCAAAGCGTGCTGAGTCGCTTTTCGGGGGGAAGGATAGCTGAGGCTTCGAGAGAAAGGAAGAGGAAGGCCTTGGCAACAACTACCAACAGGCAATGCAAGAAGGTGGTTACTGAGGAGGGGAAGGTAGTATACCGTTTATAACGATGTGAGCGGGCGGCCGAAGAGACCGAGGAGGGGGCTGACCCGTTATATGAGTGTTTCTTGATAGATCAACAGGGACAGTGTATGGTGATAGACAACTCCAACATACAGGAGTTCGTGGAGGAGGTCGCCGAAGAACCAGACTACATGGCAAATCAACCGAAGCCCCAGGCACAAGAGTTAGAGCAGTTGAACCTGGCAGGAGAAGGGAAAGACCCAAGGCCCATCTTCATCGCGAAGGATCTCGGTAAGGCGAAGCGAGAAGCACTGGTTGGGCTAATTCGGGAGTTCATAGATGTCTTTGCGTGGAAGTATACCGAAATGGAAGGGCTAGATGAGGAAGTGAGCTGCCACAAGCTAAACGTGACACCTTCAGCCATCCCGGTAAAACAGGCAACAAGAACTTATAAACCTGAGTTGGACTTGAAGATCAAGGAAGAGGTTCAGTGTTTATTGGCAGCAGGATTCATCAAACCAATACAGCATCCCCTGTGGCTATCTAGCATTGTGCCAGTAGGGAAGAAGGACAAGAGCCAAATAAGGATCTGTGTGGATTTTAGAGATCTGAACAGGGCTTGCCCCAAAGATGAGTTTTCTCTACCCTCCATTGATAGCCTGATAGATGCCACGGCTGGGCATGAGATGTATAGCTTCATGTATGGGTACGTAGGGTACAACCAAATCAAGATGGACCCCGCGGACGCAGAGAAAACGGCGTTCAGAACCCCGTTGGGCAATTTCATGTACAAAGTAATGCCGTTTGGACTTAAGAACGCGGGAGCTACTTATCAAAGAACAATGATGGCCATTTTTCACGATTTCTTCCACAAATTTGTAGAATTCTATGTGGACGATTTGGTCATCAAATCGAAGAAGGAGGAGTCTTACCTAAACGACTTAAAGAGGGTGTTTACTCGATGTAGGAAGTATAAATTAAAGATGAACCCATTGAAGTGCGTCTTCGGAGTAACACGCGGGAAGTTTCTAGGCTTTGTGGTTGATCGACAAGGGGTGCAGATGGACCAGGATAAACAACGCGCGATCTTAGAAATGCCGTGCCCAAGAACGGCGAAGGAGCTAAAAAGCTTCCTCGGAAAGGTCTCCTACCTCAGAAGATTTGTACCAGGATTGGCCGAGGTAACACACTCGTTGATGCAACTGCTGCGAAAGAACACAAAGTTCAGGTGGGAAAAGGATCACCAGGAGTCCCTCGATGAGTTGAAGAAACTGCTCGTTTCACCGCAAATCATGGTTCCTCCACAGGCATGAGCACCGTTGCAGCTATACCTCACCTCCACTACAAGGTCCGTTGGAGCTTTGCTGGCACAGGAGATCGACGGGCAAGAACGGCCAGTATATTACCTCAGTAGGATCATACATGGGTCGAAGATTAGATATAGCAGCCTAGAAAGGCATTGTTTGGCCTTAGTCTTTGTAGCACAAAAACTTAGACATTATATGCTGTCTTTTACAATTCATATTGTAACTAGATGTGATCCTATTAAGTATTTGTTGGCTAGAACTATCTTGATTGGCAGGGCAGCTAGGTGGTTCCTTATTCTCTCCGAATATGATTTAAAGTGTGTGGTTCCTCGTGCTATCAAGAGCCAGGCGTATGCTGATCTGTTGGCAATCTTTCCATCAGGAACGTTTGAACCACCTAAAGAAGACATTCCGAGAGATGACTTACAGGCCAACTGATGAGGAATGGACGATGCAATTCGATGGGTCTTCGGCAGAGAAAAAAGGAGGGGCAGGGGTCATCCTTTCAAAAGGAACGGAGGAGATTTGTCTTTCCTACAAACTGGATTTCCCTTGCTCCAATAACGAAGCAGAATACGAAGCGTTGGTACTAGGGTTGCTGGAGGCTCTTCGAAAGGGGAATTCGTTCACTCTGCATCAAGGGTGACTCGAATTTAGTAATTCAGCAAGTTAACGGAGAATATGCGTTGAAGCACATGAGTTTGGCGCCGTACAGGACGATCATTCAAAGGCTCCTCAGCCAGTTCCATCGGACCACAATTAGAAGACATCCCAGAACGATGAACCGTCATCCAGACGCTTATGCCACTATTGCTCAAAAGATGGTCATGAGGAGTGATACGACTATTGTTACGATCCAACGAAGAACAGCTCCTTCGGTGGTGCAGTCAATACTACCGATGGAGGGAGACGCGGATTGGAGAGGAGAGATCAGGAAGCAACTGGAGTCTGGCGAAGGAGCTATGAGACTAAGAGAGTTAGCCCAATACTTTACAAACCAGGGAAATCTTTACTACAGAAATGCAGGGGGATGGTTATCAAGATGTGTTGGGCCAGAGGAGGCAGAGCGGAGGTTGAAGAAAACACATGAGGACCACTGCGAAACAACTGAGATACCTCTTTATAGGAGAATTCAAAGAGGGGGATATTTTTGGCCTAAAATGAAACAGGATGCGGCAGAACTACAGCGGAATTGTGATAAGTGTCAGCTATTTTTTGAAGCAGCTGAGTGCCATTTCATTGAAGCCCAAACAGACTGGAGGCAGCCCTATATCGACTTTATTCAGGATGGAATTGTCCCAACAGAGAAGATGGATGCGATGGGACTAAGGCGAAGGGCCCCGAGGTTCTATATCCAAGAGGGGCAGCTTTATCGAAGGGGGTACTTCAACAGGCCATTGCGTTGCATTACAAAAGAAGAAGCAACTGAGGTCCTCAAACAAGCCCATGACCCAGCTCACATGGGAGGGGCCAAGTTATATGATCAGCTGATGACGTTGGGGTATTATTGGCCAACGATGGAAAAAGACTCCGCCGAATTTGCCCGAAAATGCAAGGCTTGCCAGCTTCATGGAAATATGATCCATGCCCCATCGGTGGACTTACACTCTCTGGCAACACCTTATCCTTTCCACACTTGGGCGTTCGACCTCGTGGGGGCGATACATCCTTCGTCGAGGGGTAAGATATGGATACTGGTAGCAACGGAGTGCTTTACAAAATGGGCTGAAGCAATACCACTTAGAAGGGCAACGGCTGGGGTAGTGAGTAGCTTCATCAGAGAGTATATCATTTGCCGTTTTGGGATCCCAAAGGTTATTCTCTCAGATAATGGGACTCTCTTCGTCAACTCAGAAGTAACGATGCTCACAGACAAGTACTCCATTATTCATCACACTTCAACGGTGGCATACCTGAAGGGGAATGGTCAGGCTGAAGCAACTAACAAAACTCTGGTTAATATCTTGGCTAAAACGATGGAGGACTTTCCAGGATCGTGGGATGACAAGATACCAACAGTGTTGTGGGCCTATCGAACGACGAAGAGGAAGCCCACAGGGTACACTCCGTTCTCCCTTGTCTATGGGGCTGAGGCAATTCTTCCAGTAGAGTTGGAAGTTCCCTCGGCTCGATACGCCTTGCGAAGTAGCATGCTCCCTCAGAGCAGGCATGTGCAGTTGGAGGCATTGGATGAACACAGAGACAACGCGATGCAACATTTTCAAATGTATACAAAGCAGCTCTCTAGGGCATATGACAACATGGTAAGACCAAGGAGGTTCGTGGAGGGAGATCTCGTTTTGAAGGCAGCAGTGAAACACATTAGGGGACTTCCTCTGCCAAAGTTCGCAGCCAATTGGGAGGGACCTTTCATCGTGAACGAAGCTCATGATTCAGGTTATTGCCTAATTTCTAAGTTGGAGGAAGATAGGCCATTCAAAATTATCAATAAATGGCTGAAAGTATATCATGTGTAGACAGTTAGGTTGTACCATCGATGTATTGGGTCCTTTTTTATTATGAATATACAAGTTTTACTGATGATGTGAAGTATAGACATTGATATATGAAAGCAGGCATAACTCAGAGATAAATTGAAAAATGTACATTCTTTCATTCATTAAAGAAAAGAGCATTACAAGCAAAATGGGGAACTATTGCCCAAGAATTACATGAATGAAAGAAAGAAAATATGTACAGGAGTTTTACTACCCTAAGAGAAACCACAGATCCGGGGAAGAGAAAAAATCCCCGGGAAGGCCCGAAGAAGCTGATGCAAAAGAATTTTGAGCGTTGACAGCAACCTCTAGCCTGGTTTGCACCTGGGCGCGTTCAATAAGGAGCCTTTCTCGTTTTAGCTTGGCCAAACGCAGAGCTTCTTTGGCATTCGTTACTTCTTCATCCGCCGATTCCAAAAGAGGTGCCAGCTCAGCTAACTTAACCTCCTCAGCCCGTTGGTCCTCCTGGTGCTTTATCAGCACTTCCCTCTGGCCGATCAGTTGCTGGTTCTTCAAAGTCTTCAGATGTGTTATAAGCCAGTCAAAACGGAAACCATCATGCCCCAACTCCTTCAGAAAACCTAGAAATTGGTTGAGAAGGGATCTGGTAACACTGGCAGTGGGGGTACTAGCAATTTCAGCAACAACGATCGCCATGCCTTGCAGCCTGTGACTCATCACATGAATATTTGAGCGCAGGCAATCCGGTGTGAAGGTCTCAGGATGGTGATCCACCAATTGTTCAATCACCAGCCGATGGTTGACGGGCATTTGAGGAGATTGCCGAAGCACCATGAGGCAGAACGAGTGAGGAGCTAGGTCGGGAAGAGGGGCCTCACACCCAGATTTGCTCTCGACTGCAGCACCAGTCGTAGAACCTTGATCATCATGAATTGAATTTTCCGAAGCGTCAGGTTCTCGAAAGGGCGAGCCTACAGGTGCGAGGACTGGGGGCGAATCTTCCCGAGCAACCTGAAAAGAAAAGCCCAAATAAGGATATGAAAAATCTTAACAAGCGTTTTCGTTGTTAAGTCACCGTTATAAGGTGGAGATTATATAAAAAATCTTAACAAGCGTTTTCGTTGTTAAGTCACCGTTATAAGGTGGAGATTATATAAAAATCTTAACAAGCGTTTTCGTTGTTAAGTCACCGTTATAAGGTGGAGATTGTATAAAAATCTTAACAAGTGTTTTCGTTGTTAAGTCACCGTTATAAGGTGGAGATTATATAAAAAATCTTAACAAGCGTTTTCGTTGTTAAGTCACCGTTATAAGGTGGAGATTATATAAAAAATCTTAACAAGCGTTTTCGTTGTTAAGTCACCGTTATAAGGTGGAGATTGTATAAAAATCTTAACAAGTGTTTTCGTTGTTAAGTCACCGTTATAAGGTGGAGATTATATAAAAATCTTAACAAGCGTTTTCATTGTTAAGTCACCGTTATAAGGTGGAGATTATATAAAAATCTTAACAAGTGTTTTCATTGTTAAGTCACCGTTATAAGGTGGAGATTATATATAAAAATCTTAACAAACGTTTTCGTTGTTAAGTCACTATTATAAGAAGGAGTTTAAGCAGAGAATTAAGAAAGTACCTGAATCATAACAGGGGCAGGAGTGGGAGCTATCACGGAGGTTAAAGTGGTAGGAATCGTTGGGAGGGGACTTGTTACCTCATCGGCCTCAACGGGGTCTCTGGCCCCAGAAACCTCAACCATCGGCATAGTTCCCTCGCCCACGTAAGGTACCAAAGCAAGAGCAAGGGGTTCATCGGGAATAGATGAGGGTGGTGAAAGATCAGGAGAAAGCTGCAATATAAAAGCCAATGTTAGTAAAGAGGAACAAATACATAAAAAAGGGCGAAATGTATCCAAGAATAACTTACCTCAGTCAGAACGTTGAAAAGGGGCACCGTGGAAAGAGGTCTCGCCAGCACCGTTGGACGGAGAATGTTTGCTAGCAGCGAGGATACTTCGACCTAGGGCAACCAACATCCTAAATTCAGCACACAGAACGGGGTGAAAGAGAAGGAATGCCAGATCAGACAAATTTAATTATGAAATAATTACCTCAGGATCACCTGCAGCAACCAGAACGAGGGGGAGAACAGCCTCAGAGGAAGCCAGTGAGCCAGAGGAGACTGGAGTAGGCATCTCAGATTGTGTTGTCTCTGGTGGCGAAGAGACACCCACGGGCTCTATAACCTCGCCCTCCCCAACTGCCTCCCCCGCCCGTCTTGAGATTGAATGACAGGCGTAAGTAAGCCCGGTCATTGGCGAACGGGGTGGGGTCGTATCGGATGAGATGGCCCCACAGCGACCGCCCACGAAACGGCTAATGGGGGGACTTGGGGGGCTAGGAGAACGAGGCCCCGTTTCTTTAAGTCCCTGCACCAAAGTAGTTAAGAACAATATATATAAGTAAATCCGGCTTGCTCTAACCAAAGAAGAAAAGAGAACAAGATAAGTGTACATACCTCAGATCGGGAAGAAGAATGAGAAGCTTGCACCGAGGAAACTTGCTTCCGCTGGGACTTGGTGCCTAAAGTCTTCCTCCTCAGCCTTGTCATGGCACTACCAGTGGCTTGAGGAACCTTCGAACCTTTTCTCCTCTTTGCAGCTGGCTCAGTGGGATCGACGACGATCGTGGGGAAGACAACCGAGGGAGGAACGACGACAGCGCGCCGTTGAAACTCTGCATTCACCCGATCTACCTCAGCCTGCGCCTCCCTCCTTAACCTCTCGGCCCTTTCAGGAGATATGGGAGGAGGAACGGAGGCTATGGGTAGGGCTGCCACAGGAATCTGGGATTTGGACTTTGCCTTTTTCGTGGAATCCACCCCACTCTTGGCCTTCTTGGTCGACGGCTGCGAAGACCCTTCATCACCAGTAGCTCCAGTCGAAGGAGCAGTCTTCCTGGATACCCCAGCACCTTTCGCTTTGGATATGGCAGTGGGAGTCATGGGGCATAACGGAGGTAGCTCTTCGGAAGGCCCCTTAGGGGTTTTGCTTAGAGGGAACTCAATCCCCAGAATGGAGTTGCCTTTGAGTCCCAGCTCCATCGCAGCAAATGAAAGAACTGGAGGGTACACCGGCTCGCCATCTATGAATTCAGCAATATTAGCCAGTTGTCTCGGCCAGAACTTCGTGGCAAATAGACTGGTCACATTCCCTTGCCTCTTGTTGGAGGGAATGGTGACTCTCCCAGCCATTGATTCACTTATCCCTCACGCAGCAGTGGAGGAAAATAAGGAACATGCCTCACTAAAGCTAACCTTCGGGTTTGAGGATTGGAAAACTGAGCGAGGAGCCCCCTGATCAAACCCAAATTGACGACTACACCGATTGGGGTTGTAATGTTCGCTGGAATATCCCCACTCGGTGTAGGAAGGCAGATACCCCGGAGAAAGGAGAAGCACCACGGCTAACTGAGGATCTTCAATGTCTACCCCCACCTGTACCACCCTGGATTCGTCCTGAAAGAAATCACAAGTGTGAACAAAGGCGTCCTCTCCGTAAGGCCTCATAACAAAGTTCTCAAAACGATCAATTGAGGCGATCAGCTCTTTTCGGCTCTGCCTCTTGTGATAAATATAAGAGCGGGGGGGCAAAATGGTTTCCCCAGAAGGAGGACGGTTGGCCTTGGCCGCCACAACAGGAAAGCGCACGTAAAGAAAGCTGGTTAGAAGGATGCTGTTAGCAAAATTGGCCAGGTTATAACGGCCAAGGGATCGTTCCATATCGAACAACGTTCTGTCAAGCCAGGTGTAGAGGGACCCTAGGGCAATTGCAGCCAAAGGAAGTTTGATGCCCCGGGCCAAACGAAGGGATATGTTGATAAGGTCCCTTCGGGGCTGATCGTTTGGTTTTCCCGTCAAAAGAAAACGGGACAGAATCACAAGGATGTAAGCAGGGAGCTCTAACGAAGTACCTTGGCCAGGGGCATCCGTTGAAATTAAAGAACTACCTTCACTAGAACCCTTGAAGAAATAATTAATCAGCGGAGTGAAGGTAGCTTTGTTTGAAGAACCGATGCAACTTCGGCATATTCGGTCCAACGCCAAACGGTCAGCAGTCTCTTCGGCGTCAAGAGGCTCATCGATATAAGGCTCATGACCTGTTGCTTCGAGCCCCAGAAGCTCGCAGACATCTTCTAGGGTTATCGTGAACTCGCCCCACGCAGCAATAAATGTGTGAGTCGTCACGTTCTAACGAGAAACAAGAATGGGGAGAGCAGCATTATTTTTGGAGAGAGTAAACTCACCAAACCATTTGGCCCGTTGAAGGCCAATCTTACTCAAAATATCACCATAGGAACTCACCATGTGAGAGTTCCAAGCAGCAAAATGGGCAGGAGAACCACCTGGTGCTTCGAAGTCAATTTGGGACCATTGGAAGTCCCCTCGCTCTAGACGAAACCGGAGAGTCCCCTCTGGAGGAAGAAAGCCCCACTTCGAGGGTTCTTCATCCTCGTCACCCAGCACTAAGGACTCAAACTTGCATTCAAAGTTGACAGTCTTGCAAGCAGCAGCAAAGCAATCATCTTCGCCAAAAATGGGAGAGCGACGATAAAACCTTAACTGATCACGACGGACAGCGTCCAAGGCAGAGGCACCAGTAGTGGTGGCAACAGCAGTAGCAGGCGGCGCACTGGTTGAAGAGATGGTGGGATAACTTTGAGAGGCCATGACAGAGTGTTAGTGCAAACAAAAAAACAACCTTGAGTCAGAAAAGCCTGAGCACGACAATGGCGGAAGAACAACCACAGGAGGTGGCGAAGATGATGCGAGCAAGAACAGGACGGCACAAGGTCGAACAACAGGTTTCAGACGATCAACAATGGAAGCTTTCTTCTCTCTCTCTCTAAAAAACTAAGGAAATTTAAGACAAGTAGTGGGAAAGAAAGAAAAAGAATGGCTTTAAGTGATTTGGCCGTTTAATTTTTAAAGTTCGTCGTTTAAGTTTCCCACCATTGCACGTGTGTGGCCGCCTGCAATCATTTTAAATGTACATGTGGCACTTCGGGAAGTGTTCTGACATGGAAAAGACAACGCTACGTCATTCAATGACGTGACACCTGGGAAACTGCCATCAATTAATGAAGTGACACCTAGGGAACAGCCACCGTTACCTTCCTAAGCAAGATTCAGTTTTGGGCGCCAAGATTTTCTCTGACATATCCAATAAACCCCCCAACGAAGAAGGTGTCCCAACGGTTCAAAAAAGGCACGATGTCCCCTCGACAGAAGCTCAAACGTTGTTTAGTTATGACTCAGTTACATCGGGGAGAATTTTTTCGCTTTTTTCGAACATTACTGCGAGAATATTAGCAGGTCCTTCGGGAGAATTTCAGATATTCAAGCTGGAATGGTTGAGGCTCCGCATTAGAAAAAGCTGCAGGCCAGACAGAGAAGGTTCATTGGATTAAAAAGTTTTCGTGGAGGCACTTCTTGTTCCCACAACAAATCCCTCCACGAAGGGGCAAATGTAGAGGGGGCCTGAAGGTAATCCTGGGATTAGGGATAATCCACTAATTAGCAACAGTGTTCTGAGGATGGCAACTCAAGCGTGGCATCTTGGTAAGGCAGCTCAGCGTGGCAGCTCAGCGTGGCAACTCAAGCGTGGCATCTTGGTGAGGTAGCTCAGCGTGGCAACTCAAGCGTGGCATCTTGGTGAGGCAGCTCAGCGTGGCAGCTCAGCGTGGCAACTCAAGCTTGGCATCTTGGTGAGGTAGCTCAGCGTGGCAACTCAAGCGTGGCATCTTGGTGAGGTAGCTCAGCGTGGCAACTCAAGCGTGGCATCTTGGTGAGGCAGCTCAGCGTGGCAGCTCAGCGTGGCAACTCAAGCGTGGCATCTTGGTGAGGTAGCTCAATGTGGCAACTCAAGCGTGGCATCTTGGTGAGGCAGCTCAGCGTGGCAACTCAAGCGTGGCATCTTGGCGAGGCAGCTCAGCGTGGCAACTCAAGCGTGGCATCTTGGTGAGGCAGCTCAGCGTGGCAACTCAAGCGTGGCATCTTGGCGAGGCAGCTCAGCGTGGCAACTCAAGCGTGGCATCTTGGTGAGGCAGCTCAGCGTGGCAACTCAAGCGTGGCATCTTGGTGAGGCAGCTCAGCGTGGCAACTCGTACTTTAGCTTATTGTTACTTTGCCATATTATAGCTTTGTTATATTTACTGCGAGTTATAATGACTGTAATGTTGTAACGAGAATAATGAATGGGCGTGAGGTCGAACGGTACTCGCGAGAGACCAGGCTTGGCAGGGCCTGGGAGAGTTTTCATGCTCTATCGAACAAACCTCACCGTGGGAACTTTAGAGGGATTTGGTTTGGAGGATTGAGAAGTGGGGCACCGTTGGGGCTTGTCCTGACCATCTTAGATACACCTGGTAAAACACCGAAGGACCCTGACCGTGGAACCTCAAGCGGAGCAGCTTGGAGTTCCATCGGGCATTGAGTTATGAACCAAACAACCCTCTACTTAAATATCACATCTACTGTGGGTGATGTCACTAGCCTTCTAAACAATGTCAGACATGCACTTGAGTAAACCACCGTGGTATTTGGGGCTGTCAGATAGTAGGTGAGCCACCTCTGCGACAATAACCCCCTGACATACAGTGGTTAGGCAAAAGGCATGTCTTGGCATTTAATGTTTATGACATAGGAAACAACTAGTGCATCAGGCATTTAATGTTGTGACATAAAGTATGAGGGATGTCTTTCATAGTCTTTAATGACTGAGTTGCCTCGGGGGTGGTGTGGGGGGCTATTTAAGGACCCCAACCACCTTTGAGAAAAAGGAGAGAGAAGAAAATGATCCTTTGAGAGTTCAAAAAAGTTATTGCTAGAGATACATCAGAGAGAGAATTATTGCAAATTAGAGGGCTTATCCACTCACCATTGTTATTTATTACGAAGCTTTTAATACGCAAACAGAGACTCTTGAGAGTGGTTTTTGGTATGTTTTGTCTGCCTACCAAGGTGTATCTAGGGTTCTTGCTTCTCTCTCCCTCTAGCTAAGTTATTTCTAAAGTTCTTTATTATATTGAGGGTTATACACGAGATTTGTGAGTATAAGATGGGTTCCATACCTTCCAAACTGCTCTTTGTGTCTTGCGGCTAAATCACTAGTGTTTCTCTAATTAACCTTGCCATAACCATACTTAAAAGGGGTTACGCCTCCATCTTATCTAAACTACCCTCTTACAAATGCATAAGCTCGCGAAAAATCTTAGAATGTTATATACGCGGGGTATGAAATAGCGTAAGGTGACTTAAATATTTTGAGAGGCTAGTTAGGTTGGGTAGCATAACTAGGGTGCTTAAAATACATGTGTTAGGTCTGCACTGCTAGATGAAAGGTGAGGGGTATCTCATGGGGGTGAGACACTAGTTTAAATATAGAGAATATCATATTGTAAATGTTAAGGTATTTTAAACACTTGCTAAATATTTTCAAAACGCTTTGGGCTCTGACCCGCTTGCAAATATTTTAAAAACCTTTTAGGTGTCCAGAAACAGGCACGCCTGGATGATATTATTCCGTCAATTCTGACGATGCTACAGCTGCTGTGGATGCTAGCAGGGATTGTTTAGACGTTTCTATCCTTGTGATATAGATATGAGGTATTGTGAGTTATATTCGATCATGTTTCCCAACTGTTGTCATATATATTATTTTTTCGCTTTTTTGTTTGCGCCTATTCGATATGGTTGTATTAATGCATTACCGAGAGTTATCGGTTATTGTCTTATTTAATTCAGTTGTTGTGTATATTATTGTGTCGATGGATTTATTATTTGGTTTAAAGTAAAAGAATTAGAAAGTTTCAAATTTGACACCGGGACTAATAGGTTATTAGTAATTAATTTGGTTTTCGGCAGTGATGTTGAGAATGATCCATATGAGAATCCTATTTTATTTTGATAAAGTATTGATCAACCGTGATTAAAATAGGCAGGGTGTCATAGATGGTATCAGAGCATCAGGTTAGGAATATGTGCGGTCGTACTACGTTTTCGGCATTGCTTTCTATTTGGTATAGAGCCCTATGCTTAGGACTGTTGATTCCTATGGTGAGATTTCGTTCTCTTGTTATAATGTATAATTATAGTGAATCTTATATGCGTTCGGGTATGCTTCGTATGCCGAATAATGAACGACAGCAGATGAGGGCCGTTAGGAGGACAGCAGGAGGCGGGGCTCAGTTGAAGTTGTAGAATAATTTTGGGGACGATGACCGTAGTTGAGGTCACCTATATTGTTGCTCGAGAAGTTGGGGCTGCAAGGACTAATAGGGTGCAACATATATTTTTCAAGTACCGCTATAGCAGAAAGTGGTGCCAAATTAGACTCACCCAGCGTAGTTAGAATGGGAGAGAGTCATAGGGGTGTTTGATTAGGACCACCCGTTGGAGTTTTAGTAAATGCGGAGATTGTATGTGTTAGACAATGGTCGTAAGATACCCAAAGGCTTTGGAATATAGTAGAGTGTAGTATACCCGAAAGTGAAAATTGGGGTAAATTTTTTTTTTACCTTGTGGGAGCAGTGTTGTAATGGTGGGAATCAACCACCACATTTGAAAAGTGAAATATTATGTCAATGGAAGGATCATAGGTACGGTTTGATCGTAAGTTCCTTTATTTATTATTTTGGAAGAGATGTGAATGAAATTCTGAACTTATCACAGGAGGGCCGGACAGAGGCCTATTTGTGAAAAAGAATTTAGTCATGGAGTAAGACTTAATGTAATGGTGTTAGCGAAACATCGCGGGGGGAGACCCATCGGGGGGTCCATTTAAAGGATTCAGATAGCTGAATTCCTACCGAGTGACGGTGGATTCAGTCGGGACTAGTAAGGCCAATAGTGTGTTCCTTAGGGCCAGCGGAGCTAAGGGAATAACGGGGGTAGCCATCAGGGTCAAGGTTACAAAGGTCCGAGAGAAGGACAACCCTAATACGGACAGCGTGGCCGGAGATAAGTGGATTATATGGAGAGATATTTTATGTGGAGAGTAGGACTACATGCATTGATTTTGCCCGAAGCGAGTAAAGGGACAAGAGTATGGTGCCTAACAGGGACAATGATTAAGATAGTTTTTGGTTCAGTTCGGACAAGCGTGTTATGTTCGGGAACCATTTGAGCAGCCATAGCGATTGGAAAGGTAGAAAATATAAGTTTTATCCACGGTGAATGGGGTATGTTTTGTGTGACACAATCGAGTCACTCTATTTTGATTAGCACTAGATCCACATGTGAGACGAGTTTAGAGGTTTTTATCGAAAACATTATTATATGTATGTATTTTCCATGGTATAATGGGGTTATCTTTGGTTTCATCCGCAGGGGAGCGGGTGTAGACAGTGGGAATATATTTTATTAGAATTACTCATTTTAGTCATGTTTTATACGAGTATGATATTTTCCTGAGTATATAAATGGTTAAAACGACAGTGGGCTATTATTACAAGGCTATCTTGTTTGATGTTCCAGGGAATGATGTGTTGTTTTGGCGATGCCTCACCTGAAAGAGGGTCGAGCTCGCATTTATACTATATTATGATGGAGACTTCAGAGAGTATAATTGTCTCTTTATGGTTGATCCCGCTGTGTAGGGACTTTACTGATATGATTCGGGGTACATTGGATTTACTATCGAGCGGAGAGATTTAGCTCGTCATTATATTTAGCGCTCAGGACTTAGTGATAGGGAGAGCGCATTGTTATATCACTCCTTTAGAGGCGTGGGAGTTGAGATTTATATTTGTATGTATGGGGATAAGATTTTTTAGAGTCCCGGTTATGTGTTTGAAGTTTATGGAATTTTATTACTGCAAATGCTGAGTGATTGTGCATTGGAGAAAGTTCCTTATTTGAATGTTATTGCGGGATGAGATACGCATGGACCAAACGTCGTGAGTAGAGAGATGTTGATGGATGCTAGGGCATCAGTTTTGTGTGTTAATCAATCAAAGGGTAGAGAAAACACTCTGAGTTGAGAGCTATTATATAGTATAAGGCCATTGGAGCCGATAGTGCCGTGAGAGAGCACTAAAAATTTTCATCTCACCACGAGTTGAAGGGTGGAACGATGTTAAGGAGAATTAAATTTCGATTTATGGGGTGATTGAGAATACCCATGTGTTATAGCCACGTCGAGAATGCAAGGCCAGTTTTGAGAAAAATGTTAAGTGTGTGACGTTTCGAGTGTTATGAAAATATGCACGGATTATAGGGTGTATGGGCGCCCTGGTTAGTTTGATTTTCAAATCGTCCGAGATAGGAGGACGTGAAAATAAATGTGTGGAATATATGAATGTGGGGCAGTTATAAAGAAAGATTGAATGGCATATTGGATTGAACGTCATGTGAGAAAGACGATAATCCAAGTATATATGTGCAACGAGAGCTATCACACCCGAGATGGGTTGAAAAGTTGTGGGAAGCCATTTAAAGGGATATCTCTTGAGAATAGGGAAATCCAACTATTGTGGGAAAGTAGAGTGGAGTCCTACTCAGTCGAATGTTGAGAGTGGCTTGTGCATAAATATAATGTTAATGTCTATAAGGTAGAAAGGGCCCAGAAGTGTGCATTGTGGGAAAAAGTGCACGGGCCGTGACTTTTGGTGTACCCCGGGGAAAGAAGGGGAGTATAAAATACCACTTAATGTGAGATATTATAAGTGGGAATTAGTGTTAGGTGAGACATAGTGACATTATCTTCGGGTGCACCACTCATAGATGGAAATAGGTTGGTTCGAGATGATCAACTAGAAATTTTGTATCAAGCCGATGATACCAGTGACGGAATGGACAAAGAGGCTAGTAAATTTCATTGGTGGGTTGCCAACATCAGGATAAGGTCCTTGAACCCACTTTCGATAGGGATTTTTGGGAAGCAGTGGGGATGAAGTTTTGTTTTGAACAAGCCGTGTCACCTATGGCCCGATGAGGAGACGGGAGGTGATTGATGACTAGTAATAAATCGTAACGGTTTATTATGGACAAGGTGCCATATGAAGTTTTGCGTGTAACGCCTTATCACTCCCCCTCTGGTTGTTTAGAGGTGAGAGAATTACTAGACTTTTGGATCGGACATGATTTACAGTACGTTGTCGAGAGGGGCATTAACCACAAACTGTTTTGGGGTGACTTTTGAGCATCGTAAGAGTTACGTCGCAATGAACCGAGACTTGAAGGACTGACAGGAGTGGTCAAATGTTCTTATGGTTTCTCTTAGGATGGGAGTTTTATGTTGGGATGGATACGGGAAGTTGTCACTTAGTGATGTGCAGCCTGTAACACCCCGACTAATTAAATACCGAGTAGCTACTCCTTTATGAAATTAATACATAATATCAAGTTGGTTCGGTCTTAGCATCAAGGTTGAAAACATTTAATTGATTACTAGCCACCTAATATTTAAAAAGGGAGATGCCAAATTTTATTAACTAAATTAACAAGAACCAAGTAATTAAATCATCAACCATCAATCGCATAAATAATCTCATATAAATAACCAACGAAATGAAATAAAACTGAGTCCGGAGTAAACACTCCAATAATAATACCAGAGTAAAATATAATCTCGATACAAGAGTCTGAATAAATAAACCGACATCTGAAATAAAACTGAAAGTCTGAGAATGCTATCTATAAATAGAAATGGGCGACATGCCCTAACAGATGAGTAACCCTGAATAGAATCAAGTGCAGAATGTGGAGGCGTCTAATACCGATATCGTGTAACTTCCACAACAGCTACAACATGTCAATGTAATGGAACTCCTATGCTTGGCGTCCCTATGGATGAACACCTAAAAGGTTTTTACAAAAAATAGATTTGGAAGAAAACGGGTCAGAGCCCGAGGTGAAAATAGTTTAAAAAAATCGCAAGTGTTTAAATGCATTAAATATTAAATATTATATTCATGTTAGTTGCGTACTCTCACATGAGTTTCTCACCTCTCAACTAATGTGCACGCTTAACGTATACCCTTAACCCATCTTAGTTATGCCACTATCTAACTAGTCCGTACTAACCCCTTGCTTTCACATTCTCATGTGAGGTGTCTACTCGTATTACACAAACAAGTTATATTTATATCTCACATTCACATGCATTAAATTACTTATCACAAGTGTTAATTAAATTCTCATATTCGTAGCCCATTCAAATATCTTAGTTATTCACATCTACTAAGCAACAATGAACCAGTCACAAGTATATATATAAATCACTCTCAATACATATATACATATATGTCACCCCTAGACCAAGTTGCGGTGCACACATGCTCTGCTATCAAATCCATTTACATCACATACGTAAGGACCACGCGTTTCGAATCACTTAGGATTCGTTTTAATACAAATCACACATATCGGAGGCGAACATAGTTCACATACCCATAGGTCATGCACATACCTACGCTCCCATGGTCAGCTGACTTATCAACTCACAAATAAGTCATTCACAGTCCTATTAACTAAGCATAAATTCTTCTGAATTTATCCTCCTAAGTTGGTAGTTTTAGTGCCTCGAACAACGTAATTGATTTATTTTTATCCCATATCATTGATAATGACTTCTTCTAATAAGTACCCCAGGTTTCGTGTATTTCTTACTGTTTTTACAGATATTTAGTGCAAAGAAAAGAGAGAAAGAAACCGGAAGAAAGGAAGAGAGCAAAGGAAGACAATTCAAAGGAAAAAAGCGTAATTCTACACCCGAAGTTCGGATTTGAAGTCTGAATGAAAGTTGAAGATAACAAATCACAAGAGTGTATGAAGAAACGACAGTCAAATTGGAGCTCTGAATCAAAAGATATGGCAAGTCAAAGGTTAAGAAAAAAAGTCAAAGTTTAAATTAATTATGGCAGCTCAAGAGTTTCAACTCTTGAAATTTCTCGTATAATTCCTTTTTATTAGTTGTAAAATGTGGAGAGGCATTGAAAAAGTCATATTTGGGCATTATAAAAAGCCAAGCCCTAGAGTAATGAAGAGAGGAAGAGGAGGGAGTTTATTTTGGCTTATAATTTCATATTTTCTTAGGATTTAGAACCCCTAGTTTGTAAGTTGAACAAGAGCTATTCAAGATTCAAGTTTCAAGTTCAAATCTCCGTCTTCAATTCAAGTATTGCTAATTTCTACTTTCCATTTCTTCCATATTGTAAGATTAAATTGCTCTTGTTGTTTAATTTTGTTTCTCAATTCAAGTTTCTTTTCAATGCATAATAGACCTATGATTTCTTGCACATTTAGAATTTTGTTTTCATTTAATAAAATCATGTCTAGCTAAGTTTTTTTTTAGGGTTGGGATGCATGAACCCATCCCAATGTAAATTAAATATGTAGAAAATAGAATTAAAATTAAAATTTTGAAAGAGTCGTGAAAGATAGTTTTACAATCATTATAGGTCTTTTAATCTCTCTTGCCCTAGGTACTTGGAATGTTTAAGAAAATAATGTGCATAAAATTGTTTAGCACCGCTTTATATTTCCCTTTGATTTCATATGATGCGCGATTGAACCTCATATATGTAATGCTCAGGATCTATAAAGACTGGATTCATTTAAACTTCTAATTTATAATTTTAGTATTCTGCTAAGTAATTACTAAGGATTGGGGGATCGTATTCCAACCTAATTTCTCTTATATTCATAACAAGCATCTTTTCATTTGTGTAACTGTTACAGTTAGCATAGTTAATTTAGAATTTAATTTCATTGCAATTTAGTCATAAAATAGTTTCAAAAATTACAAATATTCATCTTTTCTTTTCTTTTTAAGAATCAAGTTAAGTTTAAAATTCATTACTCCTTCGTCATTAAGATTTGTAAGTCCTGCTCCCTGTGGATACGATCTCGACTTATCGGATTATTACTAATGCGATAGGCTTGCACTTGATCCTATAAAGCACGCACTTTAGACACATTTGTGTTCGCGTCAAGTTTTTGGCACCGTTGTTGGGGATCTAGGTTACTTTTCAAGAGTAAAATTTAATCCCAATTTGATTAAAAAAAAACTTTTATTCTGTCTCATATCCCATAAACTGTGAAGAGTGCGCGTGCGTTCAAATTATAAAATTATTTAATTAAACTCAGTTTTTCAGTTAAATCCTAAAATATGCATCTAGGTGTGATTGAAATCAATATGAACATGCAAGAACAGTCAATCACAAACAAAACACACAAATGAGGAAAAATCCCCCAAAGGGGAGAAACCTTTTTATTTTCACTGTAATTTGTAAAAACGGTTACACGGATTACAATGAAAATAAGTGTGACATATGAAATACCCTCGGGTGTCGGTTTCGATGTCATTGGCTGGAATCTCCCACAAGAACTCCAGGTGGGCAGCAATGAAGAAGAGAACAACTTCTCCACAAATTACTCCAGATGAGTAAAAACGATCCTCTTGAAGGTTTAACAATTCACATACATAGATGAGAGTGTTTATGTGAATAAAGAAGGCATAAAACCTTAAAAGGTGAAGTCTGTTTTCTGAGTTATTTTTTGCAGAAATCGTGTTTGGAAAAGACTTGGAAAATGTGTAGAAAGTGACCAAATATTTATATGAAAGTGAGGTGGTGGCGTCGTCCGAACGAGATAGGCATCTCACTCGAACGAAGGACACATGTCGTTCGAACAACATCGTGCGAGATGCTTATCTCGCTCGAACGACAGTGCGAACTCGTTTGAATGAGCTTGTCGACCGAGGCACTCCGCTTCTACACTTAAAAAAATTATGCTTTTGATAAAAATAAATCAAACTTCGAAAAAATATTTTCTAAAAAATTCCCAAATATTTATGCAAATATAAACAACTCCAATAAATCATTTTACCAATAATGCAAAGTGGAGTAGTTGGAAACGGTTGGGCAACACGTCGCATGTAGCATGATGCACGTGTGAAGATGATGGATGCATTGATTCAGACAAAGGTCGTCGTGGATGATCATGTTGACGTGCCGAATGTAGTTGTATCCGACATACAAACTGTGATCTAGGAAAAATAAAAAATTCCTAGATTCTACCTCGGACATTTATAAAATTATGTCCTTACAAATCTCCCCCCATGTCTAGGCCGATACATACATAAAAAATCCGAATTATGCAATCAAATGACATACAAGATAATATCCCCATTAAACCCTCAAACTGAGAATACTAAATGACATGTCGCCAATCAAACTTTAACATCTTTAAATCTTCAGCTCTTCAGAAACCCTCAAACCTTTTCTCATTAGGGTGTGCAATCCAATAGAAATCAATTTTATACCTACATACATGAGATAAAGCAGATACCCGTGACACACAACAGTTTGAAATATAATGATACGTAAAAATCAAAGATCAATTAAGCTTAAGAAAATCATTGATAAATCAACTAAACAAATCTCCCCCATACTTCATTCTCCCCCTTTTTTTGATGTCCCCAAATAGATAGATATGAGAAGGATAAATATGGAAAATATCACAAGGTAAAAAATCTTTTATTTTTGGAATTTTTCAAATTTTTTCACACAAAATATACAACAAAGAATCACACCATAAAAGAACACAAAAATAACCAATTCGATGATAGCGAAAATATAGAGGTGTGATCAAATTTGATAGGAAAATCATTGCATACAAACATAACATATGTGCACGATGAATATCGAATACTCCTAACGAATGAACTCAACATCTTCCTTAGGTGTAAAAAGATGGAAATATGAGACATTGACTCAATCAAATCAACAAATCAAAGCTCAAAATTATTTCCACACCAATAATGTCCAAAATGATTTAATGTTTTTTCAGGACTTTCAAGGAAGTGCAAACCCGTTTAAATTCTCCAACCAAACTCCCTCAGATTTATATTTTGAATAGAGGTGATTTAAATTCTCAAACTTTGGAGAATTGATGGTGAAACCTAATGGCCCATTTTGGCATGTATTGCTTTTTATTGCCTTTAAATTTTTTTCGGGCTCTTTTAACCTCTTTGGACCCTGGATAATAAATTCCTCAATTTTTTAGGTCCGATTTAACGGCGGCTTAATCGCAAAGGATAGATAAGAACCTTTCGTAGCCCTTCACCATTTTTAAAAACACAATCTCACCAAATGGTTTTTTACATGCATTCCAATCTTATCAAGTTTTATCGCATATGGTTCGTTGTATAGACAGAATTGAGATGGAAACACTCAAGCCAATATGTGATAGAAAAGTACAATAATCAAATAAAATCGTGTATGTGTGCAATAAAGGAGATAAGGAGCCAAACACGTAGAAATATATCACTAATCACATCTCAAAGACTCCAAATAATATAAATCACATGGATGCAATGATTAGCGTCTCAAATCACTATCAAACAATCACATGGATAAGTGAAATAGAAATTGAGACTCGGCTATCTTAAATGCTCCTCCATAAAAGGTACAAATAAAATACGAAAATCTTTTTGCGCTTTCCTAAAATTTTTATAAAAAGAAAATCTTTTTGGATTTAAAAAAAAATAAAAATCAGAAAATAAAACAAATACATGCTAGCAATAAGCAAAAGAGACATCATGTAAATCACCCTATGCTAGCAAACATGTCAAGACCTCAACCGGGAAGAGCGGTGGAGTTTTCCAAGATGATGACATCTTTTGAACCAAATCCATAAGATCATGTGTGGTCTTGACTAAAAACTTCACTTGCTCGCGAATATGTGCAAACTCTCTATCATTATGTGTTAGAAAAGTATCATGAATGGGTGTCTATGCGTGGACGTGTGAAGTGGCATGATATGGCGCAAAACCCAACTTAGAACAAAACTCCCTAAGATGTCCTCGCTTCTTACTGTGGGAGCAAACATAAACCGATCTAGGAATTAATTTATTAAGAATTTTGGGATGAGTTTTCCTATACGGGCACCCATGAGACCCACTCACCAAAGTGGATATAGACTCGGGCCCATTAAAAGTAGTGAATGCACCGTCATTACCTTTTCCAACATTATTCAAAACGAGATAGGGAACCATCTTATCAACCTTCTCGGAGACGTTCTCTAATGAGACTTGGACCTACCGTGCTTGTTTGAGATCATCCTCGAGATGGGATACACGTGTCGCCAGACTAGACACCGTGTTGGTCAAGTCATATTTTTCCTTTTCTAGCTCATCATTTTCTTCCTTCAACTCACAAATCTGAAGACCTAAGATCCTATTTGACCTTTTTGTTTCCATGGTCTCAATAAATAACTTTCTAAAAGATTTTCGGATCACACTTTCATCTCCATTCTCATCCTCACAATCGCTTAGGGTAGAGAGCAAGGCAACTTTCTTTCCCTCTCTCCTAAGTTTAGTGGGACACTCAAATTTCTTGTGCCCTATCCCATCGCACTCAAAACATCTTATCTTTTAAAGGTTTTCATTTCTCTCTTTTTAATTCTCACAACAACTCTCTCTCTCTCCAAATAGTCTTAACTTTCTCTAAAGTGGTGATCCTAAGAACTAATGCTTTGTTATGATTTTTAGTTTCAAATGACTCAGAATATAACTCAGCATAGGCGCGTTGAAGATCACTCTCTCTCTCACTTGCAGTATCCTCCCCCTCACTCACATCGTTCTCATTGTCGAGGTGTCTCTGTGAAGCAACATCCTCATCGTCGTGAGGAGAACTAGAAGTACTCACATGACTAGCCATGAATGCGATGAAGTTACATTCATGCGGTGACTTGTCTCCAGAGTCCACCGACTCGACCTCACTGTCGTCACTAATGGTAGCATTAAGGATAACTTTTCCCTTTTCTTTGGCAAGTCTGTTCAGCCTGGTAGCACACTCGAAAGCTCTATGACCCTTACCGTCGCACTCATAGCATCTCTCACTGTCTTACTTAGGAGGGTCTTTAAATTCTTTTTCATTTTTCTTATTTTTCTCAAAATTCTTTTTATCTTTGAAATTTCCATTTTTCTTGAATTTGAGAATTTTCTTGAAATTTTTTGCAAACAGGGTCAAATCATCTAAATTAAAGTCACACTCAGAATCTAATGTTTCTATCTCCCTTTTTTTAGATGACTCTACCCTCTTTCTTGCCGACCCCTCACTCTTTCTATCTTGGGCATTAAGTGCAGTTCCCTTATCTTTAGGCTTGATAGATTTAGGAAACATATCTATTTCATATGTTTGCAAGTCTCCTGCATGTTCCTCCAATTTAAGCGTGTTTAAATTACCCATAGAATTTAGCACAGTGACTTTTGGGATAAACGCTTAGGCAGTGATCTTAGAATCTTTTTAACAACTCTAGCATTAGGAATGTGTTCACCAAGATTAAAGCTAGTGTTTACAATATCAGGTAACCTAGCATAAAATTCATCAAAACATTCAGTCTTAATCATGGTGATCATTTCAAATTGAGTTGTTAAATTTTGCAGTTTAGACTCTTTCACATCATTAGTTCCTTTATGGGTAAGCTGTAAAACATCCCAAGCCTCTTTTGACGTGGTGCACATCATTATCCGTTGGAACTCGTCAGGCGTGACGGATCCAGAAATAGCACTTAAACCCTTAGAATTAAAAGATGACCATTTAAATTCTTCTTCAGTCCATGCAGTGACAGATTTTAAATTAGTCACGTTATCAACAGTGACGGAGGGAGGTGTCCACCCTCTTTCAACAAAAATCCAAATTCTTTCATCAATGGCTTTTAAAGCAGATTTCATGCGGGCTTTCCAGTAAGCATAATTTGTCCAGTCCAAAACTGGCATTTTATTATATAATTTCTCCATATTAAACACGCCCTTTTTCAAAAATCAATTTTTCAGAAAATTGATATCTTAGAAAAAATTGGCGAAAAATTACACGGTATAATTGTGTAATTGGCTCTGATAAGAGTGCGCGTGCGTTCAAATTGAGAAATTATTTAATTAAACTCAGTTTTCAGTTAAATCCTAAAACATGCATCTAGGTGTGATTGAAATCAATATGAACATGCAAGAACAGTCAATCACAAACAAAACGCACAAATGAGGAAAAATCCCCCAATAGGGGCGAAACCCTTTTATTTTCACTGTAATTTGTAAAAACGATTACACAAATTACAATAAAAATAAGTGTGATATACGAAATACCCTCAGGTGTCGATTTTGATGTTGTCGGATGGAATCTCCCGCAAGAACTCCAGATGGGCAGTAATGAAGAAGAGAACAACTTCTCCACAAATTACTCCAGATGAGTAAAAACGATCCTCTTGAAGGTTTAAAAATTCACATACATAGATGGGAGTGTTTATGTGAATAAAGAAGGCATAAAACCTTAAAAGGTGAAGTTTGTTTTCTGGGTTGTTTTTTGCAAAAATCGTGTTTGAAAAAGACTTGGAAAACGTGTAGAAAGTGACCAGATATTTATACGAAAATCGAGGCAGCGACGCTCGAACGAGATAGGCATCTCGCTCGAACGAAGGATACATGTCGTTCGAACGACATCGGGCGAGATGCTTATCTCGCTCGAACGATAATGTGAGCTTGTTTGAATGAGATCCTCGACCGAGGCACTCAGCTTCTACACTTAGAAAAATTTATGCTTTTGATAAAAATAAATCAAACTTCAAAAAAACATTTTTTAAAAAATTTCCAAATATTTATGCAAACAAAAACAACTCCAATAAATAATTTTACCAATAATGCAAAGTGGAGTAGTGGGAAATGGTTGAGCAGCACGTCGCATATAGCATTATGCACGTGTGAAGATGATGAATGCATTGATTCGGATAAAGGCCGTCGTGGATGATCGTGTTGACGTGCCGAATGTAGCGGTATCCGACATACAAACTGTGATTTAGGGAAAACAAAAAATTCCTAGATTCTACTCCTGAAATTTATAAAATTATATCCTTACAAACTGTACATGAAAACTCCTCTGTCGTCTCCAACCCAAGTTCACGAAAACCCAATTGGTGAAGCCAACACTGATCACTCTGATAATTCCCAAACCCCTAATGTTCCACACTTTTGGGTTCCATCTTTTTCATCTCATAATTCACTCACGAGTTACACTTTGAGTCAAACACTGAGTGGCGATTTAGAATCATTTGATAGCAACATGTCTGTGCAAGGTAATATTGGCATTGGGGAGGGAGAATTACCCCATCGCCCCATGAAAGATCTCTTATTTCTTGAGCGGATTGTTACTCCTGGATGCATTCTACTTTCGTACAATGCAGGACAGTTCCACTTTCGTAATGGGATGATCCAAATAATTCCTACGTTCCGTGGAATGGATTATGAAAAGCCATATCTCCATATTAGGGAATTCTAAGAAGCGTGTGAAACATTTGGTGATCAAGCATGCCTGTAAGATGTTATCCGTTTGAAGCTTTTTCCTTTTTCCTTAAAGGATAAAGCTAAGACCTGGCTATGGTCATTACCCGCGAACTCTGTTCTGTCATGGAGAGATATGCAGACTAAATTTCTCTCCAAATTCTTTCCACAGCATAAAACCAACTCTGTCAAGGCCCAAATCCAAGCTTTTCGCCAAAATGAGAATGAGGCCTTTGATAAATGTTAGGATCATTTTCTAAAGTTAGTTAGCGCTTTCCCACACCATGGGTTTGAAAAACACCATCTCATTTCATTTTTTCATCAAGGGCTTACTATAGCGTCTAAACAACTCATGCAAACAATGTGTAAAAGGCCATTTTGGGAGCTCGACTCGAGTGATACTGAGGCTCATTTGAAATATGTAGCCGAGTCCACTCAGACATCGGACATTTTCGACCCCAATAGCCAAAATAGACATCGACAAGTGTCCAACTCGTCTGCTGCATCCGGTATTTATCAACTGGACAAGGACACTTTGTTAGATCGTCAACTTGACCAGTTGGAAAAAAATTTGAAATACATACTTGAGGTTCGATTGAGAGACGCTACGGGGCCTATCCAAGAGAAGGTGTGTGGTATTTGTGCGGCGGGTCATTACACTAAAGGATGTCCTGCTATACCCGCCTAGAAGGCAATATACACTGAGCAAGTGGAAGCTATAGGAGGGTTTCAAGGAAATTTTAACACTCCTCAAGGGAACGCATACAATCCATCTTGGAGAAACCATCCTGGTTTTAGTTATGGGGAACAAAATGTTGCGATGAATCCTAATTCACATGTTGCCCCTCCCTCACCATCACACTTTCAACAAGCACCACACATCTAGGGACATGTGCAAGCACCACCACCTCGAGGGCCATATATCACTCCACTGTAGAGAAATCTCGAGGATACGATAAACCAATACATCACTGCCCAGAATGCAACCACTACTAGACATGAGCGCATGATCAATGACATAAATGCGACTATTTCAAAGATGCAATCATCGTTGAGTATCCATGAGAAGGGCAAGTTTCCTGCCAAAGACCTCTCCAAGGTCAAACTAGTGTTATCTCCACACCCCATGACCATCCTGAGCAATGTAGCGCAATTACCACTCTACGTAGTGGGAGAGTAGTTGACTTGTCACCTCCCCCACAATACGTACCTAAAAATAAAGAGGTTTTGCCCGGCACGAAAGAGGCCGAAGATGCTCCTTTAATTGAGAGTGATAAAAAATATAACACTGGCAGACCCAAGCTCATGGTGAAACCCCCCACCACTACCCCATACCTTCAACGGTTGGTCCAGCAGTCCAAAGAGACTTCTCAGGACGATGTTTTGGACGTCCTCAAGCAAATAAAGATTAATTGACTTTTTCTCGAGACTATACAGAAAATTCCCGCATACGCTAAGTTCATTAAGGACTTACTCACGGTGAAACGCCAGCTGAAGTTAAATAATAACGTCTTTTTGGCCCAAAATGTCAGTTCAGTTTTATCGAGTGACCTTCCGTTAAAGTATAAAGATCCGGGTGCACCCACTATCTCGTGCATCATGTGGAAGAACCGAATCGAAAGGGCGCTAATAGATTTAGGGGCGAGTGTTTACATTCTACCCTATTCCATATATGAGAAACAAAAATTGGGAGCCCTTAAGCCCACAAATATGACTCTCTAGCTCGCGGATCGTTCTGTGAAGAAGCTTAGGGGAATCGTTGAGGATGTGATTGTCCAAATAGACACTTCCTACTTCTCGGTGGATTTTGTCATTTGGGACGAGGAGCCCTCCATTCCCCCGAGCAATCATGTTCCCGTTATCCTTGGTCGCCCATTCTTAGCTACGGCTAATGCACTCATAAATACTCGGAGTGGGCGAATGCAATTAACATTTGGGAACATGACCCTCGAGACAAATATTTTTAATAATATCAAGAACGAGGGTGACGAAGGAGAACCACGAGAGACGGATCGTTTAGAGGCAGCACACGAGCATGGGAGGACCCACACGCGAGACCCGATAGGGGTATGCCTTGTTACATCAAGTGAGAGCGACCGCTGCAACATGGAGCGAAGGGTAGGGGAGGTATGTGTAGTAACTAAAATGAAGAGTGTGATTGAGCCCTTGAGGAGTGTGAGAGAGAGCGACAATTTAGAGGGCATCGGGAGAGGTTTGTATGAGTATTTAGAGGAGAGAGAATGGGGAGACACGATAGATACTTTTCTCCTCAATTGCTACCCACCCACACCACCTAATAATTTTGAGATGGAGCGAGGAAGGAAGGATGTGGAAACAAAACAAGAAAGAGAGCTAGAGGAGTTGAGCCTAGCGGAATTTGAGAGAGAATTCGAGCAGGTGGATGAGGGCCTTAACGGTGAAGTCCAATCTCTATTGGACTCATAGAGTCATTTAGGAGAGTGCGAGTGGAAAGATAAAATTGATGATTTTCTTCGCAATGCCCATCCACCTATGCAACTTGAGTCCTCGGAGGTAATTAAATATAAGACTCAAGTCTCGTCTGACTTAGACCCCGACCCACATAGTACGCATCACGAGAATCCTTTTCTGATTAATCACGATGAGTCTCCCAGTCTTTTCTTTATTTATGGGCAAGGATCCAACTTATTCCAGTTATTGGTGTATGACAGGCGGAGGGGAGAGACTACGAGAGCAACGGATCCTGTGCAAGGGGTTGGGTGATTTGTGGAGAGAAATGAGAGGTTGTCGCACCCCCGATGCGTATGGGGTGATTTTTGTTGTATTTTTGAGTCATGTATGAGTGTCATATAGTGTCTTGGTGCATTTTGAGAATTTGCTTATTTCATTTGTCGCACTTATTCTTTTTCTTATTTAGATTTTAGTCCTTTTGATTGAAGGCAATGCAAAAGTCTAAGTTGGGGGGGGGGGGGGGGTGATAAGTGCGTCTTTCTAAAACTTCACAAATCTTTAAAATTCTAAAAAAAAAAATTGAAAAATTTTGAAAAACCAAAAATATTTTTGTTCAAAATGAATAAAAATTGGAATTTAAAATTTTCAAAAATATCACATTTATTCTATTTAAAGTCTCAAATTGTTAACAATCAAAATGCACTAAGCAAAAATTGACCGAAGATGGAAATTGAAAGAAAATTGACGACTTAACGAATAAGTGTGGAGATTAATCAAACCCGGTGAGATTTCGAGCCTTTCAATTTTTTATGAGTTTTAAATCAATCCGAGTTTATGATTAACTCAAGGTTCTTTTCAGCGTTTTAATAAGTTGTTGATGATCTCAATCCTTTGTTTTGATCGGTTATGGAAAATGTGTGAAATGTTGTCTCGAAATTCG
Organism: Sambucus nigra; assembly: GCA_949130495.1. Taxonomy (NCBI): domain Eukaryota; kingdom Viridiplantae; phylum Streptophyta; class Magnoliopsida; order Dipsacales; family Adoxaceae; genus Sambucus; species Sambucus nigra. Next base: position 328,836,138 of record OX422221.1, on the reverse strand, counting down.
TGCTAAATATATCTCTAAACTTAATTAATCTCGAGATGCATATGGTAATGTGATTAGCAATTTGGACAATGAAGTAGGCCCTCTTTTGTTTAACCTAAAAATATTAGCCATAATAAAGTTGTGAAAAAATTATCCCTTTGCAACCCACTTTGAGCCTAATAAAATTTTTCCCTTTCGTTTGATAACCCGAAAAACCCAAATAGCCCGAAATTGTGAAAAATTGGAAATTCATCAAGTAAGTCCAAAGTGTGTAAAAAAAAAGGCAAGAAAAGAAAAATAGCAAGAAAAAAGAAGAAAAAAAAAGAAAGAGAAAAATGAGCAAATGCCCAAAAAAACAGTAATGGACGTCATAAGGACATTTTCCAATTTCAAACATTCTGTCCATTCCCATTTTTACCCTTTGCACTTTTTAACCCGAAAAGTCCTAACCGAGTCCGAATGGCGAAATTAATTACTGCATGGAGAGCTAAGACATGAAAAGATAATAAAAGAGATTAAAATGGTGTGATTAAGAGATGATGTTTTCCGTTTCCTAATAACTGTATTCCGATGATGAGATATTTTCACCATATATTTCCTTCTTTTTAATTTTGTATGCGTGAATTTGTGTTCATTATATTTACTCTTTATATCATGCATACTGAGAGAAAACAACCACAATCCGAGTGATTCATTTGTGAGTGCATCCGTAAGAATTTGAATAAAAATGAATTTTTGAAAAGTAATGTAATGCTCAATCGGTGGAAATTTGAGGTTTAATTTCTGGCTTTGCACACACACACTATGGTTTGAGACATTTCAATATGAATTTATGGTGATTATTTTTCGAAAAGTTTAAATTGTACAATTTTTAAGTATTTTGATATTTATTTGAGTCAATAAAGAATTTTGTGGGTGTATTCACTACAAACCCTCACGAGACAAAACTTGCCCTACTAGGGTAACCTAGGGGTTTAAAGCCTTATTGCATATGCTCAATGCAATCGCTTTCCTGCGAAAGTGGAATTTTATTTTAATAAAATGAATTTCAAAAGTCTACTCATTTCCCTTACATTGCTCGAGATGCTCAAAGTTCTAAGTTAGTGGGATTTGACTAAGCATAGATTCTTCTGAATTTATCCTCCTAAGTTGGTAGTTTTAGTACCTCGAACAACCTAATTGATTTGTTTTTATCCCATATCATTGATAATGACTTCTTCTAACAAGTACCCCGAGTTTCGTGTATTTCTTACTGTTTTTACAGATATTAGTGCAAAGAAAAGAAAGAAAGAAACTGAAAGAAAGGAAGAGAACAAAGGAAGACAAGTCAAAGGGAAAAAGCATAATTCTACACCCGGAGTTTAGATTTGAAGCCAATGAAAGTTGAAGATTATCAAACCATAAGAGTGTAGGAAGAAACGACAGTCAAATCGGAGTTCTGGATCAAAATATTTGGCAAGTTAAAGTTCGAGAAAGAAAGTCAAAGTTGAAATTAATTTTTGAAGCTCAAGAGTTTCAACTCTTGAAATTTCTTGTATAATTCATTTTTATTAGTTGTAAAACTTGGAGAGGCATTGAAAAAGTCATATTTGGGTATTATAAAAAGCCAAGCCCTAGAGTAATGAAGAGAGGAAGAGGAGGGAGTTCATTTTGGCATATAATTTCATATTTTCTTAGGATTTAGAAACCCTAGTTTGTAAGTTGAATAAGAGCTATTCAAAGATTCAAGTTTCAAGTTCAGATCTCCTTCTTCAATTCAAGTATTGCTAATTTCTACTTTCAATTTCTTTCATATTGTAAGTTTAAATTGCTCTTGTAGTTTAATTTTATTTCTCAATTCAAGTTTCTTTTCAATGCATAATAGACCTATGATTTCATGCACATTTAGAATTTTGATTTTATTTAATAAAATCATGTCTAGCTAAGTTTTTTTTAGGGTTGGGATGCATGAACCCATCCCAATGTAAATTAAATATGTAAAAAATATAATTAAAATTAAAATTTTGAAAGAGTCGTGCAAGATAATTCTACAATCATTATAGGTCTTTCAATCTCTCTTGCCCTAGGTACTTGGATGTTTAAGAATATAATGTGCGTAAAATTGTTTAGCACCTATTTATATTTCCCTTTGATTTCATATGATGCGGGATTGAACCTCATATATGTAATGCTTAGGATCTATAAAGACTGGATTCATTCAAACTTCTAATTGATAATTTTAGTATTCTGCTAAGTAATTACAAAGGATTGGGGGATTGTATTCCAACCTAATTTCTCTTATATTCATAACAAAAATCTTTCCATTTGTGTAACTATTCTATTAGCATAGTTAATTTAGAATTTAATTTCATTGCAATTTAGTCATAAAAGAGTTTCAAAATTACAAATATTCATCTTTTCTTTTCTTTTCAAGAATCAAGTTAAGGTTAAAATTCATTACTCCATCATTAAGATTTGTAAGTCCTACCCCCTATGGATACGATCCCGACTTATCAGATTATTACTAACGCGACAGACTTGCACTTGATCCTATAAAGCACGCACTTTAGACACATTGTGGTCGCGTCACATATGTCCTTAAGGTACCAATTTAACCCCCCCCCCCCCCCCCCCCCCGTAGGCACACAAAGATCAGATAGTCCTTTTCGAAATCCAACCTCCCGTGATAGCAAGTATGGTAGGTATGTCATACACATAAGAAATCCATACACTAGGCATTCACACACCCAAGTAATTATATATCAATATAGGTATTCTCATGGTCCATCTTATACGTCTCATAGTTATCATAGTGTTAGTGTCATCCCGAATATTCTATGTAATATGTTTAGCGCAACAACTCTCGTCGTATAAGTCCGAATACTTAAACCTACCTCATAGGTTACTAATTCTCCCACTAGTCTCTAAAGGTTATCTCAGTAATTCCAAGTCCCTCTTCTACCGGCCTAACCTTAAATTAACACTCGTCCACTTTAAATCCCAATTTTTATGAAACTTCTAATCGTACCTCACTCGGTAAACACTCAAAAGTATTCCATCCAATCCCATAATGTATAACATATTCCAGGCATTAACTACAACCCTACTGACCTTAACCAAGACCCCCCAACATTCTATTAAATCCCCTAAGAGTTCTTACAATCTTAGGATTCGTTGAACCTTAACGGGAAATAATCTACAAAATTAGGAGGAGTCGATCGATCGATGAAAAGGGTTGATCGATCGACATTCATGGGTCGATCGATCGATCAAATAGGTATTGCGAATCTGCATAATTTTGCCTATGGGTTTCATCAAACTTAAACCCTAAAATCCTCTACTATAATGTCCCAAACTCCCAAATATCTATTCCTAACATCATACCAACATAAATACATAATTTCCAACATTTTAGAATCATCAAATCAAAATGGGAAATCAATTTCTTGGATCAATTCACAAAATTTTCATATAAAAACCATAGTTCTCCTATTTTCTTCAAGAACACTATATAATTCATTACAAATTCATAATTCTCTACACATGGATTATAATTTCGTGGCTTCTATAATCCCAGAAGTTAACTACATGCAAAACCTACCCATATTACGATTTTAATTCTTCAAATCCATTCAATTATCATTATTCAAGATTATTCTCCAATTCTAACCTAACATGGATGATATATGCACTAAATTATTGCAAGTTAAATCACTTGCCTGGGAATGAAGATTCTGATCCTTTGAAGACGATAAAGGTTGGTTCTCTATCTCTTTTCCGGTCACAAATCCGGCGATAATGGTGGTGTGTGGTGATTATGGCCATGGAAACCCTTATAACTTCTCCTCTCTATTCACGTTGCCCCACTCTTTGGTTTTGACAGATAATGGCCCTAGTGGACCTAAGATTGGCTGATAAATAACACCTAATTTTCGTAGGTCACTATTCATTAAAAATTAAAATGACTAAAATACTCTCCCAGGTTGTCGGTTAGGCCTAAAAGTGCCCCGGGACCAAACTAAATCCCCGGCTAGTGTTTTCTGACTACTTCGACCCTTTCGGGATGCGTTGACGCACTCAAAATGACTATACGGATGATACAAATATAATTGACTTTTAAATCCATTAATTTGGGTCCTGACACGACTGACATGCGTGTCCCAACTTAATTACCGAAACTGTCGTATTTTCAATTCATGACAATTTTAATAAATTCAATAATCATATATTACCATAATCACTCAGTAATATTAAACATTATTATCATAATCAAATACCAACTCTCGTCTCTCTAGTATTTAGATCCGGATTAATTTCCAATTAATTATCTCAAATTAATTTAATTAATCCCATAATTAAAAGAAAATTTATTTAATTATCTCATAATTAAAAGCCATAAAAATACGGGGTATTACATACTTCCCCCCTAATAACGGAATTTTGTCCCGAAATTTGTAAAAGTAAGGCATACATAGAAAATTAGGTATCCTTCAGTACTCAAAATAAAATTCAAAGTAAGGCTCAATCACTACAGCCCCGCTTCACAACAAGCTTGTTGAACACTCTCGACTTTATCAGTTATAGGGTCACACATAAATAAATGCACCTCACCTTGTGTTCTTACTAAACAACATTCAAATAAGAATAACCTATACATCATTGGCCGCATTATCTCAATATTATTGGGAGGCCGCACCTCACTTCGTATCAACTCCCGCATTTATCTAAACGCAAAACTCCTAACCCGGGAGAAACCATAGGACATATGACTACTCTTATCCATTCTTTGAATTTATTCTCTCATCGGTGTGACTTTTACAAAGGAAAAAGCCACTTAAGACAGTTGGTGGTTATCCCATTATAGTCATCGGACTCTAACTTCTGGCTGATCCAAAAACTCTAATAATCCGCTCACCTCTAAACATCCAGTGGAAGAATAGTAAGGTTTATCCACACAAAGTGCACAATAAATAGGTACGGGTGCTTTCACACAACTCTACTATTTGGCAATATCCTCTCCCCATTACCATAATATACTTCACTTACTAGCTATACCCGTTGTGGGAATGAAATGATCGCAATAAGTACAAAATTTCTTTCATACAGCCCACCAGTCATTAATCACCTTGCGCCTACTCCTCAGGATATAGGTGAGACACCCTTCTCAAAACAAAACATTATCCCCACTACTTCCTGATACCCAATGTTGAAGGTGGATTTCAAGGATATCATCATAGTTTAAAATAATAATGGGTAGGACCACGTACCGGCGCAATCACTATCTAATAGTGTAAATCATTCAAGGACATAACAATTACTTTCCTTTTGGATAGCCCGTTCCACACATTCGAAGGAAGTCGTTACTTATCTTTAGGTTGGCAACCCATCAAAGAAATTTACCAACTTGACTCTTCCATCACTGGAATCGTCAGCTTGATACAAAATTTTCTCGCTGATTATCTCACTCCAACTATTTTCTATCTATGAGCGATGCACATGGAGACTAATTACTATGCCCCTCTCATCACCGACTTTTACTTACAATTCTTCCCATTAAATGGTACTTAATGATCCTCTTCTTCCCTTGGCATATACCGAAAGTTTTGACCTGTTCACTTTTCTCCACGATGTGCACTTCTGGACTCTTTATACCTTATTGACATCATCACTTTATTTACGCGTAAGTCACCCTCAACATTAGATTGGGTGGAACTCCGCTCTAAATTGTCCATAATAGTTAAATATTTGTCTTCTCAAGGGATACCCCCTTTTTAAATGGCTTCCCACTGCCTTTCCACCAAGTTCGGACGTGCTACTCTGATTGCACATGAGTATAATGATTATCATCCTTATTTTACGACGCTTAATCCATTCTACCACTACTATTTTGTAATATCAGTTTCACAAGCATAAATTACACCCAACTATTTCCATATCTCTTTTTCCCGCGATCCAGACACCAGCAAACCAAGGTGTTCATACACCCTATAAACCGTGCATACGGGTCTAAACATTATATACGCTTCATACGTATGCTTAATTCTTTGTTTCCCTTGTATTCGCAACGTGGATATACCACTTGGGCATTCTAGATCACCCCAGAATTTAAAATCTTAAATCCTCCTTAACATCATTCCATCCTTCAACTTGTCGTAATAAAAGAAAATTTTCAGTACTTCCTCACCACACAACTAGTTCTGCCGGCCTTATATCATAATTTACCTTTTAGCTTTCAGTTATAACTACATACTTCCAGAATGACCGCGGTACCGAACTCATGGACGAATGGCCAAAAATCTCCCTACTACCAACCTTACGCTAAGTTTCATGCATGGGATGTCTCGCAAAGTGAAATCCAAACAAAGAACCCCCCCGATACACTACTACCTAGCATTGTCGGTCATCGAAATCCGTTAGCCCCTCAGTCCATAACATGTACCCCTATATTCCCGTCTCTTGACAACAAAGTTACATCTCCTTCTGCAATTACACTTAAACAAGGAACTTCTTCCGAAAGACACTGTCTCTTAATATTGATGGTAATCACATTCCATAAACATCATGCAAATATAATCGGGGATCTCAAAATCTCATCCCCATACATACAATTATGAATATTAACTTCCACGTCTCTAAAGGGTGATATAACAATACACTCTTCCTATTACCACATCCTGAGCGTTATTTATAATAACTAGCTAATCTTTCCACTGAACAGTAAACCAAATACACTTCAAATCATATCAATGAAGTCCCTACACATACCGGGATCAAATATCTGAGCCCATTATACCTTTCGAAGTCTCGATAATATATATATATATATATATAAACGCGAGCCCGACCCTCTTGCAGATGGGGTCTCGCCAGAACAAAATATTCTACACCAAGGTAGTAACCCAGATAGACTTGAAATATCTGCACACTATCGGTTTAATCAATATTATAAAACTATAATTACAATAATATCATACTCGTATAACATAGCACTAAAACGAGTAATTTAAATAAAGTATATACCACTATCGATACACCCATTCATCCTCCGCGGATACACTAAACCAGGGAAAATGTTCACATAATAATAACATTGCCGATATACGCACTAAACTCATCTCTCATGCGAATATAACAATAATAAAAATGTAGTAACTCGTTCGTGTCACATAAAATATGCCTCATCCTCTTAGGATATAACTCATACTTCTTCCTTGCCAATAACCCTAGCTGCTCAAATGGTTCATGGACTTAACACGCCTGTCCGTACCAAACCAAAAATTACAATAGCTATTGCCCTTGTTAGGCACAATACCCTTATCCCTTTACTCGCTTCAAATTTTTTTTAACGCACGGGGTTTTGTTCCCCATAAAATACCTCTACACATACTCCACTTATCCCCAGTCATACTGACCATGTTGGGGTTGTCCTTCTCTTGGACTTTGGTAGTCTTGACTCTGATGGCTACCTCCGTTGTTCCCTTAGCTTTGATGGCCCTAAGGAACACGCTACTGGATTCAATAACTCTTACTGAAATTACCATCGCTCGGTAAAATTTTTGCTATCCGAATCATTTAGATGGGTCCCCTGATGGGTCTCCCCCTTGTTGTGCTTTACTAATACCGTTTCACCCAGTCTTACTCTCTGACTAAATTCTTCTATTCTTGTAGCTCCCCACACAAGGAAGCGTTTACCTTTATATTAACAAAACGCGACATTGTTACCATATGCATTGACCGTCCAAGCATAATTCCCCAGAAGTAATAGCAATTCTTCTTGTAAGTTAATTTTCCCCTTTAATGTCCTCTTCTCCATTGCATCTACTTCATTCGGCGCAAGGTTTGCTAATTAATTAAATTTCTTTTTACGAAGTAACCTCTGTCTGACCCTCTTGTGTGAGTTTAGAACAACGTTCGCATCTTATCCTGGACATCTGATGAAGGAACTTATGGTCAAACCATGCCTATGTGCCTTCTTTTGACAAAACATTCCACTTCTAAGTGTGGTGGTTGCCTCCCACCATTGTAATTCTGCTCTTGTGAGCCAAGAAAAATTTAACCCTAAATTTTCACTCCCGATTAGCCATACTCCTACATATTCCCAAGCCCTTGGATATTTTACCTTCATTGGCTAAAACACGCCATTTCTGTATTTCTAGAATTTCTACTGCTGGTTCTCTTCAATTTTTGGTCTGACTCTCTCCCAATCCAACCTTGCTGGGTGAGTCTAATTTGACCCCACTGTTTACTATAGTGGTACCTAGAAGTCATATGTTGTGCCTTAGCCATCTTTACAGTCCTGGCCTTCCGTGCCATAATAGGGGTGACCTCAACTACGGTCATCATTCTTGAATATACCCAATAACCTCGACTGAGCTTTGCTTCCTACTATCTGCCTATCTACCCTCGCCTGACATACTGCATAGTTCGACACACGAACACACCCGAATGCAAATAAGATTCACTATCATATACATTATAGCAGGAGAACAAAATCTCACCAAAGAAATCAACAATACTAAACATAGGGCTCTACATTAAAGAAAGCTACGCTGGAAGCCTAATAAGTCGCACAGATCCTAAAGGACACTAGAACCTGATGCTCTTATACCACCTGTGACACCCCGACTAATTAAATACCGGGTAACTACTCCTTTATGAAATTAATGCAGAATATCAAGTTAGTTTTGTCTTAGCATCACTGTCGAAAATATTTAATTGATTACTAGACACCTAATATTTAAAAAGGGAGATGCCAAAATTTATTAGTTAAATTAACAATAACCAAGTAATTAAATCATTAACCATCAATCACATAAACAATCTCATATTAATAAGCAACGAAATGAAATAAAACTAAGTATGGAGTAAACACTCCAATAATAATACCAGAGTAAAATAAAATCTCGATACAAGAGTCTGAATAAATAAACCTACGTCTGAAATAAAACTGAAAGTCTGAGAATGCGATCTCTAAATGGAAATGGGAAACATGCCCTAACAGATGAGTAACCATGAATAGAATCAAGTGCAGAATGTGGAGGCGTCTAATACCGATATCCTGTAACTTCCACAGCAGCTACAACACGTCAATGTAATGGAACTTCTATACTTGGCGTCCCTATGGATGTACACCTAAAAGGTTTTTACAAAAAAATAGATTTGGAAGCAAATGGGTCAGAGCCCGAGGTGAAAACAGTTTAAAAAAATAGCAAGTGTTTAAATGCATTAAATATTAAATATTATATTCATGTTAGTTGCGTACTCTCACATGAGTTTCTCACCTCTCAACTAATGTGCACGCTTAACGTATACCCTTAACCCATCTTAGTTATGCCACTATCTAACTAGTCCGTACTAACCCCTTGCTTTCACATTCTCATGTGAGGTGTCTACTCGTATTACACAAACAAGTTATATTTATATCTCACATTCACATGCATTAAATTACTTATCACAAGTGTTAATTAAATTCTCATATTCGTAGCCCATTCAAATATCTTAGTTATTCACATCTACTAAGCAACAATGAACCAGTCACAAGTATATATATAAATCACTCTCAATACATATATACATATATGTCACCCCTAGACCAAGTTGCGGTGCACACATGCTCTGCTATCAAATCCATTTACATCACATACGTAAGGACCACGCGTTCCGAATCACTTAGGATTCGTTTTAATACAAATCACACATATCGGAGGCGAACATAGTTCACATACCCATAGGTCACGAAGATGTGACACCCCGCCTAATTAAATACCGGGCGATCACTCCTTTATTAAATTAAATCAAGGTAAACAGTTGGTTCATTCTCAGCATCACTGTCGATAAAAATATATTTTCCAATTTAACACCCTAAATAATTAAGCTAAGTGTCAAAACCATTTTCATACAAACTTTCCAATTTTATTTAAAGAAAAAGATTTATTTATTTATTTATTACCAACATTCAATAAGTAAGAATCACACCACATTAAATTTTGCAACGTAAACCAATTAATAGAATACATTCGTCAATCGAATGTCAACATACGAAAACTAAAGTCACAAATCCAAACTGAATAAATTCATAGAACAATACTAGAAATAACTGAAATATAAATGTCCAATAACAATGGAATAATGGAAAGGGCGACACATGCCCAATAAATGAGAATGCTATAAGTGGAGTCAATAAAGGAAGCCGTCTACGCAAGTGACCTGCAACTCCCACCTAAGCTGCAGCACGTTCCTCTAAAGGGATCCTAAGCAAGACGCCCCTGTGGCTGGGCACCTGAAATATATACATATATATATAAGAGACAGAGAGAAAAAGAAACGGGCCAGAGCCCGAAAGTGTGTTTGATTTTAAAATCCGTTTAGCAAGTATTTAAATTGATACAGGCCAATGCAACAACATATTAGTGCGACACTCTCTTGAGAAATTCTCACCTCTCTTGTAATGTGCACACCTATCGCACTAACCTTACCAACGGTTTATCTCATCATATAATACGCTATCCTTTCCCCAATGATTTAACTTATCTTAGGTATATCGCAGGATTCAAAATTTAACGATACAATTGTTTGAAAAGAATATTTCAATTAATAACCAAAGTTCTCATTTTTAACTTTATTAGTCCATAAAGTTTTCCAGTGTCATATTATACTTTCTCAAAACAAGTGTTTACAATTTGAGTCATCATCCATATCCTACATATCAATTCACAGTAGGTAGTTCCAAATTTCAGAATTCCATATATATATTAACTACTCGAATAATATATATATATATTATAACAGCACCCCAAATAAACTATGGTGCGGGAATACTCTATTATCCAAAACCCCATATCACTCATATTAAGGGGAATACAATCGGAATCACTCTTGAATTGTATTAACACATACACAAACAAAATTGAGGCGAAGAATATATTCCAAGTCTCTAAGAGGATGGCACATGCCTGCGTCTCTTAGGACCGTCTGAACTATCACGTCAATAGCCTGTACCAAGGACATCTATCTTCTAGGGTACAAGTCAATATCCCCCATAAAGGTCCCATCGAGATAAGACTTGTCCCAGTGCGGTAACCTCAGGGATAGCAAGTAGCGTGGGCATGATTTTCACACATAGATAGTTTATGCACACCAAATCATATAACTGTACTAATATTACCATATCAATACTAGATAAATTCTCAATTCCCATAGTTTCAACATTTCCATATTATCATATTATTAGTATCGCGTATAAGGGTTCGTCTCTAACCTTAATTCGAAGTATTCTTCCATCTATTATGTAGTTCACGTGGACTCTCTCTTCCCAAGTATAAAATTCAGTAGGTATACCTCTATTCACTATCGTAGCTATTCGCCGTAATCTCTCGCTTGAAATACGTAGTTTCATCGTTCATTATATAATTATCCCAAAAGTAAAATTCTCGTCTTATAATAAAGTCCCCAACACTTATTCATGTGCCCTACTGGTCTTCCCTAACTCCCAAAATATTTTATTAAGAATCCCCAAGAATTATTTCACAATAAATTTAGTCTAACTAGTTAAACAAGGGAAATAGGAGTCTTCCAGGAGGGGTCGATCGATCGAGGTCTGTGACTCGATCGATCGAACCTTCGATGGATCGAAGCTCTAGGCTCGATCGATCGATCAAGCAGGTCTGCGAAAAATTCTACAGAAATGCAGTTACGGGTTCTACCAAATTTCTTCATCCAAAACCATGTTTTTCCATTCCAATCGTCCCAAAAATCCTACTACTATCATTATAACAATATACCAGATGTTTTCAACGTAAAGCATGTGTATATCTAACATTAAACATGGATAATTAACCCAAAATTCATCTAATCATCAAGAACCCTAGAGTTTTTCTTAATCAAGGTTCTAATCTGTTTTTACCAGAATTTACTTCTAATATATCATCAAAATTTCGTGGGTTATATTCCTCTACATGGCAAGGATTCCAGAATTTCATTATAATCAATACTACATGCATTTTCCTAACACAATTTGGGTTTTCTTCCATAGTTTTCATCTCTAATCAATCCTAAACTAATATGAAGATTGCACTAACAAAAATACGCAAGTTAAATACTTGCCCGGTATTTTTAGAAGTCCGATTTGTAGATGAATCCGGTGTGGTTGCGTTCCCCTTCTCGCGATCTACGCGTTGGTGGTGGTGGCGGTGCAAACCGGTGACTTTTTGGCCTTGAGTTGCCTTGGAGCTCTCTCCTCTCTTCTCCAATGGCCGTCACTTGTTTTCTGAATATTCTAACCCTAAAAGACTAACCTAGTTGGCTGATATAGGTTGCTGAAATTCGTGGGTTTAATTACCCAAAAAGGTGAAATGACTAAATTGCCCTTCCGGGGTACCAATTAGACCTAAAAACGCCCCGAGACCCAAACTAAACCCCCGGGTACACTTTTCTGACTATCTCGACCATTCCGAACGCGTTGGCGCACTCAAAATGACCATACGAACAACTTATAAAATATTCACTTTTTATTTAACAAAATTAGTCCTGACGTGACACGGGCACGTCCCGACTTAAATTTCCGAAATAGTCATTTAATTCACTCATGACATACAATATAACCAATATAATATATTACCTTGCTCATTAGTAATATTCAACAAGTTTTCCATAATTACTAACTCTCGTCACGTTAATAATTATAACATAATTAATTTCCGGATTTTTATTAAATAAATCATTCACGTTAAATTTAATAAATCCCCAAATTAATATAGCATAAAAATACGGGGTATTACAGTAGATACCTACTCTCCCATGGTCAGCTGACTTATCAACTCAAAAATAAGTCATTCACAGTCCTATGTCCTTAAGGTACCAATCTAAATCCCCCCCGTAGGCACACAAAGATCGGATGGTCCTTTTTCGAAAGCCAACCTCCCGTGATAGCATGTATGGTAGGTATGTCATACACATAAGAAATCCATAAACTAGGCATTCACACAACCCAAGTAATCATATATCAATATAGCTTTTCTCACGTTCCATCTTATAAGTCTCATAGGTATCATAGTGTCATCGCGAATATTCTACGTAATATGTTTAGCGCAACAACTCTCATCGTATAAGTACGAATACTTAAACCTACCTCATAGGTTACTAAGTCTCCCACTAGTCTTTAAAGGTTATCTCAGTAATTCCAAGTCCCTCTTCTACTGGTCCTAACCTTAAATTAACACTCGTCCACTTTAAATCCCAATTTTTATGAAACTTCTAACCGTACCTCACTCGGTAAACATTCGAAAGTATTCCATACAATCCCATAATGTATAATATATTCCAGGCATTAACTAAAACCCTACTGACCTTAACCAAGTCCCCCAACATTATATTAAATCCCCTAAGAGTTATTACAAGCTTGGGATTTGCCGAACCTTAACTGGAAAATAATCTACAAAAATCAGGAGGAGTCGATCGATCGATGAAAATGGTTGATCGATCGATCGACATTCATGGGTGGATCGATCGATCAAATAGGTATTGCGTGAAAGGGAGTGCGCTTGTGTTCAAGTACATAAATTATTTAATTAAACTCAGTTTTTATCAATTAAGTCCTAAACATGCATCTAGGTGTGATTGAAGATGATAAAATCAAGCAAGAACATTCAAACACACACATGTGAGGAAAAATCCCCCAAAGGGGTAAAACCTTTTATTTTCACTATAATTTTATAAGAAACGGTTACACGGATTACAGTGAAAATAAAGTGTGACACAGAAATACCCACAGACATCGATTCTGTAGTCGGCGGCTGGAATCTCCCTCGGGAACTCCAGATGAGCAGCAATGAAGAAGGAAGATGACTTCTCCATAAGGGTTGAAAAAAAACAAGGTTGCGTTCTTGGGTTACAAAAAGATTCAAAAAGATTTTGCAATGATAGGTAAATCAAAACATGAGTCTTGGGACTAAAAAATATGAAGACTTGATGTATTTGGACTCTCAAAAACGTCTCATAAAGTCTTCTAAAATAACTCCCCCGAAGTTGGCTTTTATAGGAAACCTAAAAGAGTTTTAATTTTTTGAAACTCTACCAGCGTACAGGTACCTCAAACCGGTTCGGGTGTACCACGAATCGGTCACCCTCTGAACCAGTTTGGCCTACGGTTCGCAAAAATTCGCTGGAACTTGGGGCTTAAACACTTAGCATTTTTCCAAGGTTTTTTCTCAAAATTTTTTCCATTTTCAAAGGGCCATAACTTCTTCATCGTAGCTCGAATTGAGGTTCTGTTTCTTCCAATATCTTCGTTGCGGTGAGCTCTTCAACTTTCCAGTTGACCGGACCTCTGTACGGTGTCTGTAAAATTGCCAAAATTCCCTTAAACTTTCATATCTTGCCTTCTTTCACTGTTTTGACTTCTCTTGTGTACCACTTGCATTAAGTCCCTAAAATCGTGGAACTTGAAGTCGTTGAGGTAGATGTGGGACACATGATGAAGATGTTGAATGATCGATTCCCTAAATTTGGATAGGAGCCGTCGTGTGAGATCGTGTGGAGACATGCCAAATGTAGCGGCGTACGATATACATAAATGAATATTTCGGATAACTTAAAAATATCCTTACAAATCTCCCCCTATGTCTATACCGGTATATACATAAAAATCCGAATTATCAAATAAAAAATTGCCTATAGAAATCTACCCTCCCATGAACCCAAAATTGGGAAGATACAAATGAATAAGACTTCATCATTTATTCTTCAAATCTTCAACACTTTTCTCATCAGGGTGTGCAATTCAGTGATCATCAATGTAATACCTACACACATGAGATAAAGCAAATACCAAGTGATGTATTTAGTTTGAAATGAGATAAACATAGTTATCAGCTTAAAACAAATCTCAACATCTCAAAAACACCCCCATAATATGATAATTCTTCTCCCCCTTTTATTATGTCCCCAATTAGACAGATATGAGAAGCATAAATAAATGCAATTGGAGTGTGTCACAAGGTAAAAAAAACTTCTATTTTTGAATTTTTCAAAAATTTTCACACAAAATATATAAACAAAGAATCACACCATGAAAGAACATAAAACAACCAAGTCGATGATAGCGTAAAAGTATGGGTGTGATCAAATTCGATAGGAAAATCAATGCATACAAACATGACATATGTGCACGATGAATATCGGATACTCCTAACGAATGAACTCAAAATATTCCTTTGGTGTAAAAAGATGTAAATATGAAACATTGACTCAATCAAATCAACAAATAAAAGCTCAAAGTGATTTCCACACCAATAACGTCCAAAACGATTTCAAGCTTTTTCAGGACTTTCAAGGCAGTGCAAACCCGTTTTAAATTCTCCAACCAAACTCCCTCAGATTTATATTTTGAATAGAGGTAATCTAAATTCTCAAACTTTGGAGAATTGATGGTGAAACCTAATGTCCCATCTTTGGGATGTATTGCTTTTTATTGCCTTTAAATTTTTTCGTGCTCTTTTAACATCTTTGGATCCCGGATAATAAAATTCCTCCATTTTTAGGTCCAATTTAACGGTGGCTTAATATTCTCAAAGGCTAAATGAATCTTTCACAGTCCTTCCCTGTTTTCAAATAAACACACAGTCTTACCAAACGGTTATAACATGCATTCCAATCTTATCTAGTTTTATCGCATATTGTACGTTGTATAGATAGAATTGAGATGGAAATACTCAAGACAATATTTGATAGACAAGTACAAGAATCAAATATATCCATGCATGTGTGCAATAAAGGAGATAGGAGTCAAACATGTAGGAAGATATCACTAATCACATCTCAAAGACTCCAAATAGTGTAAAGCACATGGGTGCATTGATGTAGCGTCTCAAATCACTATCAAACAGTCACGTGGATAAATGGAATGAAATTTGTGATTCGGCTATCTTAAATGCTCATCCATGAAGGTGCAAATAAAATAATTTTTTTTGTTCTTTTCTAAAATTTTTGTAAAAAGAAAATCTTTTTGGATTTTTCAAAAAAATTATCAAAAAGCAAAAGTAATACTACACATGATACAAACTACAAACTAGCAATAGGAAGCATATGATATGAACATGAAAAAGCATCATATCCTAGACATGTACCAACCCCTCAGTCAACTATGCAAATCCCCAAAGACTTCCTAAGACTCTCAAATCTAAGGGCATCTAAAGGTTTCGTGAATATATCGGCTAACTGACAGTCGGTGGGAACGTAACTCAGGGATACGACTTTCTCCTCAACTAACTGACGTATAAAGTGCTCGCGTATCCTGATGTACTTTGTGCGCGAATGCTGGACTGGATTGTGGGATATGTGTATCTCGCTCGTGTTATCACAGGAGATGGTCATGATGTCCTATGATATCCCATAATCCTCTAGCATCTGCTTCATCCACAAGAGTTGCGTGCAACAACTCCCGACGGTGATGTACTCAGCCTCTGCAGTGGACAAAGAGATGGAGTTTTACTTATTGCTCAGCCAAGAGACAAGAGCAGAACCAAAATAGAAACACCCACCAGAAGTGATCATATAACCATTTACATCCCCGTCCCAATCGGCATCCGAATAGGTGGACAAACGGTCATTGGTATCAAAGGAATACCAAATACCATATGAGAGAGTCCCACTCACGTATTTGATAATACATTTTAGAGCTAGTAAGTGTGACTCTTTCGGGGACGCCTGATATCGCGCACAGACTCCAACACTAAAGGCTATGTCGGGATGACTGGCAGTCATGTAGAGAAGACTACCTATCATACTTCGATACAAGATTTGCTCTATGTCCTTGCCTGAAGTGTCCTTACTAAGCTTGATAGAAGTACTCATAGGTGTACGTGCATGCTTAGCGGAGTCTAAACCAAATTTCTTCACTGGGGCTCTAGGATACTTGGATTGGGAGATGAACATTCCATCCTTTAGCTGACAAATCTGGAGACCAAGGAAGAACGTAAGCTCACCTACCATGCTCATCTCAAACTCACTTTTCATCTGCTCCTCAAAGTGGTGAGCATGCTGAGAGCACGTGGATCTAAAGACTATGTCATCCACATAGACCTAGGCAACTAAAATAGCACCGTCATCTCTCCTAACGAATAACTTCATATCAACTCCCCCTCTCTTGAAGCCACGGGCTAAGAGATAGGAAGTAAGCCTCTCGTACTAAGCACGGGGTGCTTGCTTCAAACCATATAGGGCTTTTTTCAAATAGTAGACGTGCTCCGGGTGCTTAGCGTCTTCAAACCCTTTTGGTTATTCCACGTAAACCTCTTTCTGAAGAATGCCATTTAGAAAGGCACTCTTGACATCCATCTGATATATTTCTTAAAGCGCATATGACATGCGATGTCGAATAGTAAGAGGACGGACTCAAGCCTCGCAATAGGAGAAAATGTATCCCCAAAGTCTACACCCTCTATATGTGTGTAGCCTTGAGTGACCAACCTAGCCTTATTTCAGATTATGGTACCATTTTCATCCATTTTATTTTTGAAAATCCACTTGGTACCTATCACATTAGTCTCACTAGGTCGGGGGACAAGTTCCCAGACATTGTTCTTTTTAAACTGAAGCAACTCATCTTGCATAGCAGATATCCAGTGTTCATCTTTGAGTGCTTCTTTGTGATTATTGGGCTCAACTATGGACGTGTATCAAAAGTGGCTAACGACGTTCTCTAGCTGAGCACGAGTCTTGACCCCAAGAGTGGGATCACTTATAATGGAGGCCGGGTCATGACTCTTGCAAACCCAAGCAGGTGTGTCCCCTAACACAGGCGTAGGGTCCACAGAGTGTGGGTGAGGCACAAGTAAATCATTTCCATAAAAGTCCTCATCCTCACACTAAAGGTTAGGATCAATAACCGTCGGAGGTTTGTCATCTTGCACGGTGACGTTTATTGACTCCATAACCTTAGAGCTCTCCAGGTTAAAGACCCGATACGCTCTACTATTCGATGAATATCCTAGCAATATTCCCTCATCGCTCCGGGAGTCAAACTTTCCTAATGGCTCTCTATCCCATAGGATGTAACATTTACTCCCCAAAATACAAAAATATGCAAGGTTGTGTTTCTTGCTAGTCCACAGTTCATAAGGCATCTTAAGTGTGTGTGGACGCAAGTAAACCCTATTCACCGTGTGGCATGCAGTAGACACTGCCTCTGCCCAAAATCTCCTAGCAACTCTACGACCTAGAAGCATAGATCTAGCCATTTCCTGGATCGTCCTATTCTTTCTCTCAACAATCCCATTTTGCTGAGGAGTCTTCACAGCAGAAAACTCATGTTTTATCCCAAGGCTATCACAGTAAAGATCTACCTTTGCTTCCTTAAATTCTATGCCGTTGTCACTACGTGTCCTGTTAATAATGACTCCATGTTGGTTTTGCAGAACACGACACTTGGTCATTAAAAAATCTATAACATCGGATTTCTCTCTCCGAAAACCTACAATCGAATATCTGGAGAAATCATCCACCATCACGAGGATATACCTCTTACCACCCAGACTCTCAGTACGAGTAGGACCCATAAGATCCATGTGAATCAACTCCAGTACACGGGAGGTGGTAATGGAATTCAACTTCCTATGGGGGCTACAAATTTTGTTTCCCAACTGACAGGGTCCACAAACTGTGGAAGTCAGCTTTCCAAGAGATGGTAAGCCACGTACTAGGTCCTTTTTAGCTAAGCAAGTCAACTCTCTAATGTTCACATGACCTAGATGTTGGTGCCACAGATCCATAGGAGTGATCATGGCACTGTGGCAGACAAGTGAGGACGTGGGATCAGTCCCATAGCAATTATCCTCTATCCTCACCCCTCGCACTAAAAGTTTACCGGATTGATTATAGACATTACACCCGTCCTGATCAAACTTTACGGTAAAGTCAGCGTCGCACAGCTGGGTAATGCTGAGAAGGTTTACTTTCAAACCTTTGACATACAAAACATTCTCTAGCTTAGGAAATCCTAGTAACTCTACTATACCTCATCCTACAATGCTAGACTTTCTCCCATCTCCAAAGGTGACTCTACCATCCTTATAATCCTCAAGATAGGTAAAAAATGAGGCATCACCTGTCATATGTCTGGAGCACCCACTATCAAAATACCACTGTGAGGTATTATGTTCTTTGAGAGCGACATGAACAATAAGGACTTTCTTATCTTTATTAGGTATCCAAGAAGTGGTAACCTTTTGTTTACCCTTGCTGTTGTTGGTTTTAGCCAGGAAGTGAGAAGTATTCACTGACGGCAAAGTCATCCGTCGGAATTCCTCCATCAAACTCTGTGATGTGGTAGCTAAAAACTTAACACGCTCTCTCAGACTGTCAAAATCATCAGTATGATGTGGTGGAGCAGTAGTACGTCGTATCCGACCCAAACTATAGCAAAACTCCCTGAGGTGGCCTTTTCATTTACAGTACGTATAGAAGAATGCAGCCTTAGGCGGACCTGTGTTTGCTTTTCTTGGTCGAACTCTCCTTCGTGGTTTTTGACGATGGCCATATGGAGTCGTAGTAAACTCAGGAACTGGTCTAGGTGCAATTTGGGTCGTGGAGGCACCATCATAACCTATTCCCTGCCTATCACCAAAACCTAAAGTGGGGCCGAGGAGCATCTTTCCCATCTTCCCAAATCTGTCCTCGATTTGTACCTTGACTTCCAGTGCTCTCTCAAGATCTTGAGTAAGCTGGGCTACAAGGGCTTCAAGTTTCTTCCGAGTCTCCAGGGAGGAATGGAGCTCACTCGTAAGACTAGCCACTTATTTAGTCAAGTACCCTCTCGCTTTCTTAAAACAACTCACTCTCTCTCCAAATAATATCTCTCTCTCTAAACAAACTCTCTTTCTCAACACAGGTAGACTCTCTCTCTCTTAAGGTGGTGCAGGTGCAGGACTCTCTCTCTCAATTTTTCTAAATCTTCCTCTAGATTTGTGATCCTAAGAACAAACGCTTAGTTATGCTTTTTAGTTTTAAATGACTCATTATATAACTTGGCATAGGCGCATTGAAGATTACTCTCGCTCTCACTTGCATCATCCTCCCCCTCAATCACATCGCTCTCACTGTCGAGGTGTCCCTGTGAAGTAGAATCCTCATCGTCGTGAGGAGTACTCGAAGTATTCACATAACTAGCCATGAATGCGGCGAAGTTACACTCATGCGGTGACTCGTCTCCAGAGTCCATCGACTCGACCTCACTATCATCACTAAGGGTAGCATTAAGGATAACTTTGCCCTTTTTTCTGTTCAGCCTAGTAGCACACTCAAAATCTCTATGACCCCTACCGTTGCACTCAAAGCATCTCTCACTCTCTTTCTTAGGAGGATCTTTAAAATCTTTTTGATTTTTCTTTTCAAACTTATTTTTCTCAAACTTCCTTTTATCTTTTAAATTACCATTTTTCTTGAATTTGAGAATTTTCTTGAAATTTTTAGCAAACAGGGCCAAATAATCTAAATCAAAGTCACACTCAGAATCTGACGTATCTATCTCTCCTTTTTTTAGATGACACCCTCTTTCTTGCCGACCCCTCACTTTTTCTCTCATGGGCATTAAGCGCAATTCCCTTATCTTTAGACTTGACAAGTTTAGGAAACATATCAATTTCATACGTTTGTAAGTCTCCTATAAGTTCCTCCAATTTAAGTGTATTTAAATTACCCATAGAATTTAACACAGTGACTTTAGGGATAAAACGCTTAGGCAGTGATCTAAGAATCTTTTTAACGACTCTAGCATTAGAAATGTATTCACCAAGATTAAATCTAGTGTTAACAATATCAGATAGTCTAGCATAAAATTCATCAAAACACTCAGACTCAAGAATAGTGATTGTTTCAAATTGAGTTGTTAAATTTTGCAGTTTAGACTCTTTCACAGCATTAGTTCCTTCATGGGTAAGTTGTAAAACGTCCCATGCCTCTTTTGACGTGGTGCACATCATTATGCGTGTGAAATCATCAGGTGTGACAGATCCATAAATAGCACTTAAACCCTTAGAATTAAAAGATGACCATTTAAATTCTTCTTCAGTCCATGTAGTGTCAGGTTTTAAACTAGTCACGTTATTAACAGTGACGAAGGGAGGAGTCCACCCTCTTTCAACCAAAATCCAGACACGTTCATCAATGGCTTTTAATGCAGATCTCATGCGGGCTTTCCAGTATGCATAGTTTGTACCGTAAATAACTGGCATTTTATTATATAACTTCTCCATTATGAACACGCTCTTTTTCAAAAATCATTTTTTCAGAAAATTGATATCTTAGAAAAATTTTGCAGAAAATTACACGGTATAATTGTGTAATTGGCTCTGATACAAATTTGAAAGGGAGTGCGCTTGTGTTCAAATATAAAAATTATTTAATTAAACTCATTTTTTATCAATTAAGTCCTAAACATGCATCTAGGTGTGATTGAAGATGATGAAATCAAGCAAGAACATTCAAACACACACATGTGAGGAAAAATCCCCCAAAGGGGCAAAACCTTTTATTTTCACTATAATTTTGTAAGAAACGGTTACACGGATTACAATAAAAATACACTGTGACATAGAAATACCCGTAAGCATCGATTCTGTAGTCGGTGGCTGGAATCTCCCTCGGGAACTCCAGATGAGTAGCAATGAAGAAGGAAGACGGCTTCTCCACAAAGGTTGAACAAACACAAGGTTGTGTTCTTGGGTTACAAAAGGATTCACAAAGATTTGGCAATGATATGTGAATCAAAAAATGAGCCTTGGGGCTCAAAAATATGAAGACTTGATGTATTTGGACTCTCAAAAATGTCTCTCAAAGTCTTCTAAAATAACTCCCCCGAAGTTGGCTTTTATAGGAAACCAAAAAGAGATTTAATTTTTTGAAACTCTGCCAGCGTACAGGTACCTTGAACCGGTTCGGGTGTACCATGAACCGGTTCGCCCCCCGAACCGGTTTGGCCTTCGGTTCGCAAAAATTCACTGGAACTTGGGGCTTAAACATTTAGCATTTTTCCAAGGTTTTTTCTCAAAATTTTTTCCATTTTCAAATGGCCATAAGTTCTTCACCGTAGCTCGGATTGAGGTGCCATTTCTTCCAGTATCTTTGTCACAGTGATCTATTCAACTTTCTAGTTGATCAAACCTTTGGAAGGTGTCTGTAAAATTGCCAAAATGCCCTTAAACTTTCATATCTTGCCCTCTTTCACTGTTTTGACTTCTCTTGCGTACCACTTGTATTAAGTCCCTAAAATCATGGAACGTGAAGTCGTTAAGGTAGATGTGGGACACATGATGGAGATGTTGAATGATTGATTCCCGGAATTCGAATCGAGGTCTTCGTGTGAGATCGTGTAGAGATGTTCCAAATGTAGCGGCGTACGACATACATAAATGAATATTTCGGACAGCTTAAAAATGACCTTACATTGCGAATCTGCATAATTTTGCCTACGGTTTTGATCAAACTTAACCCTAAAATCCTCTATTGTAATGTCCCAAACTCCCAAATATCTATTCCTAACATCATACCAACATAAATACACAATTTCCAATGTTTTAGAATCATCAAATCAAAATGGGAAATCAATTTCTTGGATCAATTCACAAAATTTTCATATAAAACCTTAGTTCTCCTATTTTCTTCAAGAACACTATATAATTCATTACCAATTCATAATTCTCTACACATGGATCATAATTTCGTGAGTGCTATAATCCGAGAAGTTAACTACATGCAAAACCTACCCATATTACGATTTTAGTTCTCCACTTCTATTAAATTATCCTTATTCAAGGTTATTCTCCAATTCTAACCTAACATGGATGATATATGCACGGAATTATTGCAAGTTAAATCACTTGCCTGGGAATGAAGATTCTGATCCTTTGAAGACGATAAAGGTTGGTTCTCTATCTCTTTCCGGTAACAAATCCAGTGATAGTGGTGGTTATGGCCATGGAAACCCTTGGAACTTCTCCTCTCTATTCACGTTGCCCACTCTTTGGTTTTAACAAATAATGGCCCTAGTGACCCTAAGGTTAGATGATAAATAACACCTAATTTTCGTAGGTCACTATTCATTAAAAATTAAAATGACTAAAATACCCTCACGGGTTGCCGATTAGGCCTAAAAATGCCCCGGGACCCACACGATACCACCGGCTAGTGTTTTCTGACTATTTCGACCCTTTCGGACGCGTTGGCACACTCAAAATGACCATACGGATGATACAAATATAATTGACTTTTAAATCCATTAAATTGGGTCATGACACGACTGACACACGTGTCTCTACTTAATTACCGAAACTGCGTATTTTTAACTCATGACAATTTTAATAAATTCGATAATCATATATTACCATAATCACTCAGTAATATTCAAAATTATTATCATAATCAAATACCAACTCTCGTCTCGCTAGTATTTAGATCCAAATTAATTTCCAATTAATTGTCTCAAATTAATTTAATTAGTCCCATAATTAAAAGCAATTTTATTTAATTATTCTCATAATAAAAAGCCATAAAAATACGGGGTATTACACGGCCTTCCAAAAGTATTAAGGCGATAGAACCATTGATGTATAGGCTCGTCTTATTCGGATGTCGTTGGTAGAAGCACGATGTGTGATGTGCTGTTATTGAGGTGAGAGCTTAGGACTGATGGAGTACATCAGTATGAAGAGAATTGAATAATCTTTCCGTGAAGTTGGGGCTATAGTGATTAAGCCTTTAGACAGGTAGGTACCACTAGAGGGTGTATAGTGGAGTAACCCTTATGTTATTTTGATTTGATTTTGAGTACTAGAGGATGTCGTGTTGTTAAATATACTAAGTCTTAGTACCGGTTATATTCAAATTTTGAGGACGAAATTCCCTTGTAAGGGGGGGAGTATGTAATACCCCGTACTTTTATGGATATTTAAATTACATAAGTGGGTGTAATTTAATAATTTGAGAATTTTAAATGAAAGAGAATTTGAAGTGCTGGTTAAATATTAATTGGAGAGTGACGGATTAATATTTACGTGTACTATATTTACTTATGGGAATAAGTAAATGAAGTTGGATTATTTTATATCATGTCGCGATTGGACAAAGCGACAAGAAATAATATTTTATTCGAAAAATACGTGCAGAGTTATATTGGATTTAAAATGGTAAATTTTTTATAATTAACTCGAATGGGGATTTCGAGTGCACGGTTGGTCTCGAATGGGCTTAAATAGTCAAAATAAAGTACCCGGGAGTAGTGTCTGGGTTTCAAAGACTTTTTGGACTAGTAGGGACTCGCATTTGAGTATATGAGTCAATTTTGGGTCTAATAAGTGGAGAACCCTTATTTCTCTCTTATAAGCCACGCAATAAAGGAAAGGATTAAAGAAAGAAACAAAGGAAGAAAGGAAGAAGAAAAGGGGAGAAAGGAGGAGAACTCCGGCCAAGCTCCGACGGATCCCGGCACGAGGTCGTCGGATTTTTCCAACGAGACAAGTGTTTAAATTGCTTTAATTATTTATGTGTGTTTATAATTCATATTATAGTTGGTGAAAACTTTATGAATTTTGGGTCGGGATTCTTGAATCAAAATGTTTTTTTTGGAAATGATTTCATATAATTGAGGTGATTATAACTCCATACGAAATCTAAGATCAAATCCATGTTAATGGTGTAATTTTTGGTGAGAAATTGGAAGAGTTGAATAAAATTGAGGTTTAGTTAAGTTAGGGTTTAAATTCTTAATTAGATTGATGAATCCCATTAATAAATTGTTGTTTTGGTTAAAAATAAGCGGGTTGATGTTTATAGTGATGGCTGGGGATGTTAGAAACCATAAATTTTGGAGTTGGAGAAGATGATGAACTCCCAAACTAATCACGTCGAACTAGTGAATTGCGGTTCGGTTTGGTCACCAGACCGGTTCGTTTAATTGGCCATCGATTCGGTTCATTTATTTGAGAACCGGATCGGTTCATTTATTTGGTCATCTGTTCGGTTCGAGAACTGGATCGATTTGTTTATGGAGTCATCGGTTCAGTTCGCATATAACAGTTCAAATTGAGAAATTTTCTTGAACTTAAAGGATTAGAGAAGGATTATTTTTGGAAGATAAATATTAAGGGATCCTAAATAGAGTGTGAGGGCCTTTAAAAGATTTAACGAGTGATATATAAATCTCGGGTTAATGGGAATAAGATCCGGGTTATAAAAATTTTAGGAGTGTTTGGGACGAACGACACTCGGGAAAATTATTTCGACGAGTATATATATATTTATGCGTGTAGAATATATGTGCCGATAGTATATGAGTGAATCCGAGTGTGTGAGTAAGATTAAATATGAATACTAGATAGATGTGTTAAGCTAATATTATAGAATTTTTAAAATGTGAGAATTCTATCATAAGTGAGTGAATACTTATGGGATTAAAATAAGTGCGTGTATACTTATGAATTAATTTGAATTGGTATATTTGGGATTATAGGCTAATGCCACGTGAGATAGGCATGAATAGACGTATATGTATATATATATATATATGTATGTATGTATGATATGATTATAATTAAATTTGTGTGTGTATGATATATTTATATGAAACATACCCCTCCAGTGCTATCATGGAAAGTTACGTGATGTGGGTGAACCCCCTAGCTTGAGGAGCATGGTGAGTATTGCCTCCAGGTCATAGCATCCAGTTATTTATTCTTTGTGGCTCTTTATCATGGGTGAGACATCTTGGGTATGATTCGGTCTCACTTTCAGGTGATGAACTATGATCGCTTCCCCTACGTTTGTGATATATTTTTACCAGGTCGATGTGAGACCCCGACCGGTGGTACCCAGGATGATGTGTGAGAAATTCCTGGAAGATGATAGCATTGTAGAAACTACATCCATTGAGTTATATCTCTGAGGGATGGTTAATATACTTATATAGTGTGTGATATATAAGTATAGATATACTTGATGTGTATAGTATATTATATATATATATATATACGGAAAAAATAAAGAATGAGATGCAAAATAATTTTTGGTTCATCCGGGAGAATAAAATCCGGAATAAAATGAGAGATACGTATATAAAGATGGGAATATTATACACGACACTAATACCACGAAAACGTGAATAGTGTAATATAACTAGTGAAAGTTATTCCTAATGATCGGATAAATTATAAGTGAAAAATTATAATTCATAAGCTCGGGCGAAAGCTTAGAATGTTATATACGCGGGGCATGAAATAGCATAAGGTGATTAGATATTTTGAGAGGCTAGTTAGGTTGGATAGCATAACTAGGGTGTTTAAAATACATGCGTTAGGTGTGCACTATTAAATGAGAGGTGAGGGGTATGTCATGGGAGTGCGACACCAGTTTAAATATGGAGAATATCATATTGTAAATGTTAAGGTATTTTAAACACTTGCTAAATATTTTCAAAATGCTTTGGGCTTTAACCCGCTTGCAAATATTTTAAAAACCTTTTTGGTGTCCCGACACGAGGACGTTTGGATGATATTATTCCTTCGACTCAGACGATGTTGCAGCAGCTGTGGATGCTATCAGGGATTGTTTAGACGCTTCTATCCTTGTGATTTAGATATGAGGTTTTGTGAGTTATATTCGGGCATGTAGCCCAACTGTTGTCATTTATGTTATTTTTTGCTTTTTTGTTTGCGCCTATTCGATATGGTTGTATTAATGCGTTACCGAGAGTTATCGGTTATTATTTTATTTAATTCAGTTGTTGTGTATATTATTGTGTGGATGGATTCATTATTTGGTTTAAAGTAAAAGAATTAGAAAGTTTAAAATTTGACATCGGGTCTAATAGGTTATTAGTAATTAATTTGGTTTTCGACAGTGATGCTGAGAATGATCCATATGAGAATCATGTTTTATTTTGATAAAGTATTGATCAACCGTGATTAAAATAGGTGGGGTGTCACAGGATGAATTACGTTGCTGCAACATGTATCTGCTCCAATAGAGGTATATACTATTGAGCATAAAGTCAAAATGGATAAGCACAATCTCCTCGCATGAAAAATGAAATGTGTGTGCCATATCCCACTGCTTCTCTAACAAAGTAATGACAATTTCATGATTAGTCCCGGAGTAGGGCATAGTGGTTATGTTCTTGAAACTAATTTCCTTGAGAAATGGAGTAATCCAACCCCAATTATCACTCCCTTACTGGCTCATATCATTCCACCATATGTAAACCAATAACCTGGCACATAGTAGTTTCACATACAAAAATCCTAATTAATTAAATATGAATACAACTTAAGTTAATTAAATAACAATATAATTATAATTAGATAATATAAAATATAACATAATTGGAAGAAAAGTTGACCTAACAAGCATAATAAAAGTCTAAGTTGAAAAATTAATATTAAACGACGCATGTAACAAGTTTACCAAAATCATGGACGAGTGAACACGTTAGGGGAGTGCATGCATAATGTCGTCCCCATAAAAAATATAAAATCATTAATAGCGCGATCAACCGCGCGTGAAGACAAAACATTATGTAAATTGTAAGAGCAAGTTTTATAATTGTTCAGTTTATTTTTTATTTAGCTGATCCCGTTATACATACACTGCACCATCATGACTACTTCTACGTATTTGAAGGAAAAGTTGAAGACGTTTGGAAGATTGAAGAATTGTTTGTCTTAATAATATTCATATGAGTTATGGTAGTTTAGTAAAGCCTTTATTTTTCTAAGGGTTTACATTTTTAAAGAGTTTGCATTTCACAGTGTTTTTAAGAAAATTTTGAAAATCTCGCCAACTCGTTAGAATGAGATTTGCTTATCATTTGAATGAGTTACACTATGTTATTAGAACGATATTCCAAACGTTCCAATAAAATCTGGGACGACACTTTTTGATCAGTTCTGAAATGTGGTTCGAAGTCTTATTAGAAGTCATTCCAACGAGATGGGATACGTCAATAGAACGAAGGTTCCCACGATCGGACGAGATAATTTTTCATCAAGCACTGGAATGTCGTTCGAAATATCGTTAGAAGCTTGATTGAACAAAAAAGAGTACATCATTCAAAGGAGGTTTCAGGTCGTTTGAACGAGCGCTCTAGTTTTTTATTTTTAATTAAATCTGATTCAAATCTCTTATATTTATCCTGTTGCAGCAAACTTCCTTATAACAAGAGATCGGGGATTATAGTTTAAAAAACAACTCTTTTGAAAGATTTTTCAAACCCTTTTAGAGTTCCTTTTGTGATCAAACTCTACTGTTTTTCATCCAGACCCCTTGGAAATCTAGACATCACTTTACCAAATCAAAGATAACACAATCTATATTCAATAACCCTTGTAGAGTTCATCTCTACTAGTGATTTTTCAAGTCGAGTCTCCACTACTGAAGAAGAGGGTTGGTCAATGGATAACGAGGGAAGACTGCTTCATCTGGGCGGTGCTGGACTGTGTCATTGATGTAAATGACTTAAATAATTGTGCATTATACTTAGAGAGCTAAGTAGTATATAAGCCTTATTGTGTTAGTCAATTCTTGTACATTGTTGAAATAAAGATTTTGCCTGAAAGGGATTTTTCTTTACTTATTCGCATGTTTGCTGGTTTGGTTTGGCTTATTTGATTTGGGCATAGTCTTTGAATGCACACTTAATTAATTCAAAACAAAATTTTCTAAAATTTGAATTTGTGTGTGTTTTGCCTAAGATATGAATAAATCCATAGAATTTGCATTCCTAAATTGGTATCAGAGCTAGTTACTTTAAATTTTTATGGATAATTTGTATAATAGGCTACCTATTTTTTATGGATATAATTATGCATGCTGGAAAGCTATAATGAGATCTTCTTTAAAATCTAATGATGAAAGAGTTTATCTTGTTTGTGAAAGAGAGTGGACACCACCCACCGTGATCAATAATCATGTCGAAAGTCTTAAGCCTGTCTCTGCATGGGCATAAGATGATTTTAAATGGAATAATTTTAACTCACAATGTTTAAGTATCATTTCAGGCGGCATCATCCCTGACGAGTTTCTCCTCATCATGACGTGCACCATGTCTAAAGAAGCTTGGGATACCCTCCAGCTCACTCACGACGGTACTAATGCTGTGAAAGCTTCCAAGCTACAAAATCTCAAAACATAGTTTGAGACTATTACAATGCTAGAGTCTGAGTCGTTTGATAAATTTTATACATGATTGTGTGATATTGTTAACTCTAGTTTTAATTTAGGTGAGAAAATTCTTGAGACGCGTGTAGTTAAAAAGATTTTAGATCACCTTCGGCCCGTTTTATTACTAAGGTTACTGTGCTTAATTCATTGGGGATATTATATACGCTTAGGTTAGAAGAACTTGTAGGAGACCTTCAAACATTTGAGATCGACATGTTTCCCAATAATGTTAAACCTAATGAAAAGAGAATTCCATTAAAAGTTCAATATAAAGGAGAGAGGAAATATTGTCTGACTCCGAGTGTGATTTTTGCAAAAAAAATCTCAAACTTAGAAAAGAAAATACTTCCAAAGAAAATAAGAGTTTTGAGAAAGACAAAAAAAATATAAATTGGGCAAGAAATTTTTTGGAAAAAAAAAGATTACCCTAAGAAAGATGAACAAAGATGATATGAATGGGAATGCAAGGGTCATAAAGCTCACGAGTGTGCTACAAGATTAAATATACGGGGTAAAGGCAAAGATTCCTTCAATGCCATGCTTAGTGATAGAGATGTTGATTCAGTGGATTCAAGGGACGAATCACCACATAGACGTAACTTCACAACATTCATGGTTAGTTATGTTAGTATATATAGTGCACCTCACGCAGATAAGGAAGTTACTAAACATGATGATCTCAACAATAAGTCTAGTCATTCAAGAGAGAGTGGGGGTAGATGATGCTTTAAGTGAGGTAGAGAGTGACCTTCACTATGCTTATGTCGAGCTTTATGCTGAGTCCTTTAAAATGAAGAAACAAAATAAAGGTTTAACGCTTAGAATTTTATCTTTAGAGAAGGAGTTGAGAGAGTCCTAAGTGAGAGATTATTTGATAAAGAGAGTCATTTTAGTAGAGAGGGAAAATAGTGACTTGATTAAAAAAAGGGATAGTCTTATGAAAGATCTTCAAGCATCCGTGGAGACACGTGATAAACTTGAAGCCCTTGTAGAGGTTAAGATTACTGTAGAGGATACATCAAAAGAAGGTTAGAAAGATGATCCTCGGTCATAATTTAGGTTTTAGGGAGAGTCGAGGAATAAGTTATTATAGTGATTTGACTTCTCATACTGCACCGAAATCGGCTCCTAAATTTGTGATTGATCCTTATGGGCCTCGACCTAAAAAGAGAGTTCAACATAATAAAGAAACCCAAGGTAGACCCAAATAAGTCTATGTTTTCACTTTTTGTAAAAGGAGAGGTCACCTTAGATAATTTTTCTACAAGTTAGGAAGAACTCAACGTACACATACTCCTGCGCACCACTATAGCAAATTTGCTAGTTTTAGAGAGCAAGTTGAGTTCTTAGTCGTGACTTCACAAAGATTAATGGAAGAATTTCAACGGATGTCTATACCATTTGAGAACGCTTTTAATGCTATGATTAGAGCCAACAATGATAAAGGAAAATAAAAGATTACCTCCACTTAGATACCTAAGCAAGATGAAAAAGCCCTTGTAGTCCACATTGCTCTCAAGGTTCAAAATATTTCCCAATGGTATTTTGATAGTGGATGCTCTCTAGGCTCATAAATGGTGACATATCGTATCTTACCAATCTTGAGGATTGCAATAAAGGTAAAGTCACCTTTTGAAATGGGAGTGGGTCTAGTATTTTAGGACGTAAATGTGTTAAAATACTCGAATTTCCTAAATTAGACAATGTGTTGTACGTAAAAGGGATGAAAGAAAACTTAATTAGCATAAGACAATTGTGCGATGTAAACTTTATGATAAGGTCCGAATGTAACGTATATGATGAATCCAGTAAACTTTTACTACAAGGAGTAAGGATCGAAGATAATTACTATAGGAGAATTCCCATGTCCTCTTTTGTGTGCAATAAAGCCACGATCTCCTCTATGGACCTTTGGCATGTGAACTTTAGAGATCTTGAGAGAGCAGTGAAAAAGGACCTAGTTCAAAGGTTATCATCACTTGGGAAACCAACTTCCTTAGTTTGTGGACCTTGCCAACAAGGAAAACAAATTCAAAGTCCCCATAAAAAATCGAATACCATTACCAACACGCTTGTTTCAGAGTTGATTCACATGGATCTTATAAGTTCGACTCGCTCAGAGAGATTAAGTGGTAAGAGATATATTTCATGATGGTCAATGACTTTTCTAGAGAAAAGTTCAATGCAGTTGAATTCTTAATAACCAAGTGTCGAGTCCTATAAAACCAATACGGTGTCATTATTAATCGGATGTATAGTGATTACGACACTAAATTTAAATAATCTAGAGTGGATAGTTATCGAGTAGGGCTTATAGGGTGTTTAACCTTAAAATATCTAAGGTTGAGGAGTCAATAAACGTCACGACTAAAAACGATGAGCCACTAGCATCTATTAACCCCAACCCTAAGTGTGAGGATGAAGCACCCCTGGTGACGATCCCATCCTTCCTCATACTACCCCGGTGGGCCCCACTCTCGATTTAGAGGATCCACTTCCTTAGTTTCTGAAGAGTCATAACCCTTTCGCTATACTTGGTGATCCCACATTAGGTGTTAAGACTCGTGCTCAAATTGAGAATGTGGTTAGTTACCTTTAATTTGCCTCATTGGTCGAGTCCAAGAATGTGAAAGAAACACTCAAGGACGAGTATTGATATTTGCTATGTCAGAAGATTTGCTTCAGTTTTGCAAGAAAGGTGTCTTGGAGTTAATCCCCGACCTAGAGAGACCAATTTGATATGTACCAAGTGGATTTACAAGAATAAGATGGATGAGAATGGTACCATAGTTCGTAATAAGGCTAGGTTGGTTGCTCAAAGCTACATATTGAGGGTGTAGACTTTGATAAGATATTCTCGTTTGTTGCTAAGTTTGAGTCTGTTTGCTTACTACTCACCATAACATGTCATCTGTGCTTCAAGTTATATCAGATGAATTTCAAGGGTGTCTTCCTAAACGGAATTTTACAGGAGAAAGTTTATGTAAACTAACCAAAGGTGTTTGAAGACCCAAGAACTCGGGACACATCTTTTATCTTAAGAAGTCCCTGTACCCCGTGCTTAATACGAGAGGCTCACTTCCTAACTCTTAACTCATGGCTTCAATATAGGGGGATAGGATAAGATGTTGTTTCTGAGGAGATATAGTGGTGCAATATTAGTTGCCCAAGTCTATATGGATGACATAGTATTTGGATCCACGTGCTCTCTACATGCTCACACTTTTGAGGAGGAGATAAAGAGTGAGTTTAAGATGAGAATGGTTGGTGAGTTTACATTTTTCTTAGGTCTTAATGTGCATCAGCTGGAGGATGGGATATTCTATATCTCAATATATACGTCAGGGACACAGTGAAGAAGTTTGGTTTAGACTCTGCTAAGCACTCATGCACCCCTATAAGTACATCGACTTATCTTAGCAAAGACTCTTTAAGCAAGGACATAGAGAAAACCCTTTATAGGATTATGATAGGTAGTCTTCTCTACTTGACAACTAATCGTCCTAACATTTCCTTTAGCGTTAGGGTCTGTGCGTGATACCAAGTATCCCCAAAATAGTCACACTTGCATGCAATTAAATGTATCATCAGATGCATGAGTGGCACTCTTTTCTATGGTATTTGGTAATCCTTTGATACCAATGATCATTTGTATGTCTATTTGTGTGACGATTGGGTTGGGGATGTTGATGGTTGTAGGATCACCTCGGGTGGGTGTTTTTACTTTGGGAGTGCTCTTGTCTATTGGTTGAGAAAGAAGAAAAACTTCATATCTTTATCCACTTCGGAGGCCGAGTGTATTACCATCGGGAGTTGTTGCATGAAATTCTAATGGATGAAGCAAATGTTTCAAGATTATGGGATTTCACAAGGAACAACGACTATTTCTTGTAATAATACGAGTGCGATTCATATATCCCCTAATTCGGTCCAACATTCTCGCACAAAGCACATTAGGATACATAAGCATTTTATTCATGATTTAGTTGAGGAGAAGGTTGTATCCTTAAGCTTTGTGAGCACCGAACATCAATTAGCCGATATTTTCACGAAATCTTTTGATCCACTTAGATTCGAGTATCTTAGGAAGTCTTTGGGTATTTGTTCTGTTGATTGAGTTTGGATACTCTATCTAGTGTAGGATGTTTATCATGATCATATCTTATATCCCTATTGATAAATTGTATTATCATTGTATTCATATATTTTTCTTTTTGATATATTTGAAAAATTCAAAAAAGATTTTAGATTTTTATGAAAAAGTTTAAAAACTCTAAAAAGATTTTTGGTTTTCAAGAAAAGATTTAAAAAATTACAAAAGATTTTATTTGGATAAAATTTGAAAAACATAAAAATATTTTTGTATTTTCATTTTCCCCCCGTATATGGATGAACATTTAAGATATTAGGATACCCCTACATTCCATCCATTCACATGACTTTTTCATAGTGCTTTAAGACATGACTTTGTTTTGTTAGTGTGCTTAATTATACGTGGATAACATTTTGTTGATCATTGATGATTACTTTCTAAATGTTAAACTCTTTGTCACCTTTGTTTCACACGTGCATGGACTTTTTGAACATTGTACTTGTTTGTCATATGTTGAATACGATGTTCTCACCCCAATCCTGCTTAATAACGATTCAAATGTAAAAAGAGATGAGTTGCGGTTGTAAGAACCATTGCCCGAATTTTGTTTCCCAAAAAATATTGATATAGTTAAGCAATGAAAAGGGATTACGAAACAACAAAATACACTTTGCATTAAAAGCCACCATTTGCAAAAAAGAGCTTAAAAAGATTAACGACACACAAAAATAGAAGTGCCAAGGCCACTTACTTTATATTCATTGGTGCTTCGCTACATTTGAGCATTATGATTTCTTCAAAATATTTGAAAGTACATTTTTATATATGTGAAATTTTGAAGGAGTTATAAAGTATAAGATCAATGGGTTTGCACAACGAACTTTCTTGAAAAGCATAAAATAGTTTGGCATTATTATTTTAAGAATCATTAAAATTCATAGCATATTGCCTAAGTCAAGTCAATTTCATTTAAGTTCAACCTTTTATACCTAAGTTAGAAATTGAGTTCTTTCTTTTGAAGTATCACGTGACTTCATGCACCTATGTTATGAATGTTTGTTGATTTGCCTATGGAAATGTTCACACAACTACATTATGTGTTCACAATTATGATATTTTAGTGTTATTCCATGGGTATTATATGTTTTTGTACCTATATTTACTTTTTATACTTTATACTTAAAAAATTGAAAAAATTCAAAAAGGCATAATGTGTTACTGATTACGTTTTGATTATCATTACATGTGCTTTGTCGATTATCTTTGTGATGATATCTTTACTTCTTTATTTTATGTTTATTATTCATGTTTAGATTTTACTCCTTTGTCTATTACGAACAAAAAGGGGGAGAATAAATTGAGGGAGAGTTTTATTTATCTTTTAAATCTCGTATGAATCATATTATTTCTTTTGTCTCATGTGTATAAGTTATTCCACCTTGATGATAACTTCTTAGATCGCACAAGATGAAGACTTATAAATTTATGCATTTTTGTTTGTTGATTTAGGAGGGCAAGTCAATTTGTCTTCGGTTTGTGTTTTGTACAGGAATAGCCAAGGGGGGGAGATTTGTAAGAGCAAGTTTTATAATTGCTCAATATTTTTTTTGTTTGGCTGATCCCGTTATATATACATTGCACCATCATGACTACTTCTACGTTTTTAAAGACAAAGTTGAATACTTTGGGAAGATTGAATAACGATTCGTCTCAACAATATTCTGAAGAGTTATGGTAATTTGGTAAACCCTTTATTTTTCAAGGGGTTTACATTTTTAAAGAGTTTGCATTTTGAAATGTTGTTTTTTAAATTTTAAAAAAAATATACCTAACTCATTAATGAATTTTTCTTCTCATTCGAATGAGTTACATTATGTCATTAGATTGAGATTCTATATATTCGAATAAAATTTGGGATGACACCTTTTGATTAGTTTTGAAATGTCGTTCGAAGTCTCATTGGAAGTCATTCAAATGAGATGGGGTATGTCGTTAGAATGAAGGTTCCCACGATTTAATGAGACAATTTTTTGTCAAGCACTAGAATGTCATTCGAAATATCGTTGGAAGCTTGATCGAACAAAAAAGGGTACGTCATTCGAACGAGTTACTAGGTCGTTCGGACGAACGCGTGAGTTTTTATTTTTTAATTAAATCTTATCCAAATTTATTATATTTATCCTTTTGCAACAAACTTCTTTATAATAAGAGATTGGGGATTAGAGTTAAAAAAAACTCTTTTGAAATCTTTTCCAAACCTTTTTAGACTTCCTTTTATGACTAAACTATACCATTTTTCATCCAGACCCCTTGGAAATCTAGACATCGCTTTACCAAATAAAAAAGAACACAATCTATATTCAAGAAACCTTGTAGAGTTCATCTCTATTGATGATTTGTGGGGCCGAGTCTCTACTGCTGAAGAAGAAGAAGGTTGATGGGTGGATACCGAGGGAAGACGACGTCATGTGGGCAGTGCTAGACTGTGCTATTGCTGTGAAAGACTCGAAGAACTGTGCATTATACTTAGAGAGACAAGTTGTCTATAAGTCATATAGTTTCTGTCAATTCTTTTATAGTACTGAAATAGAGGTTTTTCCCTAAAGGATTTTTTTCTTACTTCTTTGCATGTTTGCTGGTTTGGTTTGGCTTATTGGATTTGGTCATTGTAATACCCCGTATTTTTATTGCTTTTAAATTGAGGATTTATTAAATGTAATTCAAATAAATTAATTTAATATTAATCCAGAAATTTATTTAAATATTTACTAGCGTGACGAGAGTTAGTAATTATTAGGAATTTGTTGAATTTACTTAATGAGTAAAGTAATATGTAGAATTGAATTTATTAAAATTATCACGGGTGAATAATATGACAATTATGGAAATTAAGTCGCGACGCGCCTGTGTCGTGTCGGGACTATATTGTTATTATAAAAAGTGAATAAATTATAAGTCGGATGTATGGTTATTTAGAGTGCACTAACGTGTCCGGAAGGG
Organism: Sambucus nigra; assembly: GCA_949130495.1. NCBI lineage: Eukaryota > Viridiplantae > Streptophyta > Magnoliopsida > Dipsacales > Adoxaceae > Sambucus > Sambucus nigra. Next base: position 328,799,888 of record OX422221.1, on the reverse strand, counting down.
TCAAGATAGTCAGAAAAGTGTACCCAGGGGTTTAGTTTGGGTCTCGGGGCGTTTTCAGGCCTAACCGACACTCCGTAAGGGCAATTTAGTCATTTCTAAATTAGGCCTTAATTAAATGACGAAAACTATGACATTAATATCAGATATTAAAAGAATCTCCTTGACCTAACATTCTCAAAAAAGTTAGAACGACAGTTAGAGGAAGGAAGGAAAAGCTTTCCAAGAATCCAAGGCCAAGAACCAACCCAATTGCACCACCACCACCAAAACGTAGATCGGAGTGAGGGAATCAAGCCTAGACGTGTCAAACTCGTGGAATCATACCTACCATCTTAAGGCAAGTATCTATCTTGCAAATTCCTAGTTAATATTCATCCATGTTAGATTAGGATTAAGAATACATGTTGTTATGAAAGAATCATATAATTTAGAAGACTTAAATCACATGTTTTGGGAGTAGATCATGAAATCTGGACACCCTATCATATCTAGAGGATTACCCACGAATTTGTAATGGTTTAATAAGAAGAAATCTGGAAGAAGAATGAGAATTTGGAAATTTAATATAAAACTAGGGTTCTTGATAATTATGATGAATTAGCCCGTTAATCCAACATCTTTAATGAATTCGCACACGCTTCACGTGAGAAATCATGTAAATAGGTGTATGTAATGAGTGGTATACTTGTTTGGGAGTTTGGGAATCATTAATTGTGTTTTGGAGAAATTTCTTGGATGAAACCCGTAGGTTGGATTGACAGATTCTGGGCAAGAACTGCTTGATCCATCGATCGACCCCCTTCCTCGATCGTTCGACCCCTCCTGGAAATTTCATGTTTTTCCTCTTTTTGTTTAATTAGAATAAAATGTGTAGGAACCCATGAATATTATTTAAAGAGCATAATGGGCCATGAAGAGGACCAGTAATGTCTAAGTAGATTTTCGTTGAATGTAATTTTATGTGGGATGAAACCGTGGGTTAGGGGGGTTTGGCACATATTGGAAATCGTTCACACATTTCTACGGAATTAAAAGGTTATAAATGACTTAGACCAGTGTGTTAGAGAGGGTGTACCTACTGAAGTGACCTTTAGGAAGAGAGAATACATTGAGGGACGAGAAGTAATTGTGAAATGATTAAAATTGAGAACAAAATGAGATGAGTTCTTTATGCATAAAAATTGGGTAAAATAGTACTACGTATGGTTAAAATATTATTATGGGTTATAGGCAAACATAATTGGAAAATGAGTATATTTATATATGTGACCAAGTGCATGTGTATATATTTATATTATATTTGTGTATAATCATACCCGCACTACTTTCTATCATGGAGGCTGCCGCGGCGGGACAGTCTTATCTCGATGGGACCTTTATGGGGGATATTGACTTGTACCGTAGAACATAGGATTCCATAGTACAGGCTATCTGAAATTGACAGTCAGACGATCCTAAGAGACGTGAGTGGTATGTGGTGACCTCTTAGTGACTTGGAACTATGCTTCGCCTCCATTTTGTGTGTATTGTGTTAATACAGTTTGAGAGTGATTCCGAACTAGTATTTCCTTTAGTATGAGTGATACGGGGACTTGATATCAAAGTATGCCAGCACCATAGATTTTATGTGGGGTGCCGATAGTCTATATATTATATGAGTGATTAATATATATACGTATATATATGAAAATCTTCTACTGTGCGTATAAGTAGTTAAGTATTGAATAAATGCCCTAAATTTTATAGTAATTTTTTGGGAACTTTATAACGGTACTGAGATATACTAAGTAACGTAAGTAATCATGAAGAGATTGATCTCTGAAACAAATATCATAGCCTTGTGACTTCTCGAAATAAAATTTATGGGGGATAAGCTAGATAGACTTATGAAATTTAGTAGTACGGTAGGTGTGCACACTAGATGAGAGGTGAGAATTCTCAAGAGAGTGTCACATACTAACATGGTTGTTATATTAGTCGGTAATCATTTTAAATACTTGCTAAACTATTTTTAAAACTATTTTTACACTCGGGCTCTGACCCGTTTCCTGTCATCTTTCTCTCTCTTGTATATGTATATGTATATGTATATATTATAGGTGCCCAGCCATAGGGGCATCAGGCGTAGGTCCTTTGGATATGATGTGCTACATCTTATGTGGGAGTTGCAGGCCCTTGCTCTAGACGACCTCTTCTTTGATTCAACTCTTGATTTATTACTTCATAGCTAGGGCATGTGTCGTCCGATTTCCTATTTCAGTTTAGACTTATTAAAAATTTTGTATTTATTTATGTTTTCTGTATTTAGTACTCATTGGGAGTTAATTCTTGTCACGATGATTTCACTTATGGTTATTTGACTTGGTTTGGTTAATCTAATTGGTTTATTTCTTTTGGGTTGATTGCCATCCTTAGAATTTATGTGATTTTTAAACTGATTTGCATTTAAAAAGGTTTTCATTTTGGAATTTAATAAATGGAATAAGACTTTAAATTGTTTTGGTACTTACCTTAATTATATAAGGTGTTTAAATTGGAAATATTTATTTTGCGACAGTGATGCTAAGAATGAACCAGCCGTTCACCTTGATTTTAATTTAATAAAGGACTGATCACCCGGTATATAATTAGGTGGGGTGTCACAGGTGGTATTAGAGCATCATGTTCTAGTGTCCTTTAGGATCTGTATGGCTTATTTCTCTTTCAGCTTAGCGTCTTTGATTTAGAGACCTATTTTTAGGACTGTTGTATTCTTGTATTTACGCTTACGTCTTCAGCTATTTGAGATTTAATAATAACTGTAAACTAATAAACTTCCTTCTCATTTCAAATGCCTCCGAGACGCGTACCCCGATATAGGAATGCCCAGCCCGAGCAGCCAGCAACTCCGGCTCAGGGAATGATGAATACAACTGAAGTAGCCGCCATTGTTGCTCAGGTGGTGAATGTCGCACTAGCGGTGGTGAAGCAGTATCCACCCCAGGTTCAGGCAGTAGCGCTGGTACCACCATAACTTCCCACTACATGGGAGCGGGTCAGGGATGACTGTCAGAAGGCGCATCCCCCGGAGTTCTTGGGTAGTTTGGACATCGTGATCGCCAGATAATGGAAAAATGATATCCAGAGACATCTGTGCATGTATGAGTGCACTGACATTCAGAGACAATTATTGGCTTCATTCAAGCTATTAGGGGCTGATTTGAAGTGGTGGGAGTCCACCACCACCTTGGAGGAGAGGGACAACATATCGATTCAGCCATTTTGAGTGCGGTTTGACCGCAAGTATTTCCCATCCGCCGTGCAGACTGAGATGAGGCGAAGGTTACTGAATCTTAAGCAGGAGAGTATAACCATTGCTGAGTATGAGGAGGAGTTCACTAGACTTCTCACTATAGTGCCAGATGAGGCACCCACCGAGGAGAAGAAGATATTGTTATTTTTTGATGGATTGGCCTAGAGGATTCGTCATCACCTCATAGGTAATCTATCATTGGGTACTTACACTGACGTACTCAACGCCACTCTGTTGCACTCTCAGGATCATCGCTTCCATCAATAGGGGAGAAAAGGAGCAGGGGAGTCCAACCAGTAGGGCCGGATAAGGGGCAATAGTACTGGTGGGGCACAATCAACCCAAGGGCAGACCTGTCACAGTGAGCAGAGTTCCCATCAGGGGGACCCTGCCAAGAAATTCTGATCCGGTGATTCCAGGCAGGGATTTGGGGGATTTAGACAGGGCCAGTCCTGTCAACATGGCCAATAGGGCCAACACCGTCAGCAACAGGGTCATCAACAGGGCCAGTGGCAGGGTGGTAATGGCCAACATGGTTGTGGTCAATAGGGACGGAGGGGAGGAAACTTCAGGGGCAGGTGTTTTGGATGTGGCAAGAATGGCCAGAGGCACCAGGATTTCCCAAAGGGGGATAGGGCCCCACAGCAGCAGGGTACCCGTAATGAGCCCTTGAGGCCACTCTTTCCCGCTGTCCTCCCAGCGCTAGCTCAGATGCCAGCCCTACCAGCCATTTTAGCAGCCCCAGTTCAGCAGGGGCAATTGCAGTACGAATGTGTCTATAACGTCCACCAGGCTGCAGCACCTCAGGTACCACCCACGTTTGAGGGTACGTTTCCTATCCATGGCACTATGGGTCGAGTCTTATTTGATACTGGGGCATCGGAGTGTTTTATAGCTACTCACTTTGCAAGGGCCTTAGGGCTATTTGACACAGCAAAGAGTACAGTGACATGTGTAGACTCACCATTGGGGAGTGGGTCTTTGATTTTCTTTATATTCCGAGGTGTAGGTATAGAGATTGGTAGCTTGATTTTACCTACGGACATGCTAGTATTAGATATGCATGAGCACGCCATTATTGGCATGGATTAGCTCGCTGCGTACAGAGCCATGATAGATTATTTCAGGAGATTTTTTTGGTGGCGATGCCTATCCTAGAGGGAGGATCTTCCAGCCATTTGTATTACATAGAGGAGGATACCTCTAAGGAGATTGTGATTCCCCTGGATTCGATTCCAGTTGTTCGCGAGTTTTTGGATGTATTCCAATAGATGCCGAGCCTACCTCCCAGTCGAGAGATAGATTTTGTCATAAACTTGATGTCGGGCACTCGATTGATAGCACGTGCAGCATACCGTATGGCTCCAGCAGAGATAAGGGAGTTATGGGATCAGATAGAGCAATTATTGGGCTAGGGCTTCATTCGTAGTAGCACCTCACCTTGGGGCGCTCCAGTGTTGTTTGTAAAGAAGAGAGATGGTTCACTGAGGTTGTGTGTGGATTACTGGGAGTTGAAAAAGGCCAGGATACAGAATATATATCTGTTGCCTCGAATCGATGACCTATTCGACCAGCTGAAAGGAGCAACCTTCAATTTAAAGATAAATTTGAGATCGGGATACCATCAACTACGGATTAGGGAGCAGGATGTGTTGAAGACTGCTTTCTTGACAAGATATGGATCCTATGAGTTCATAGTAATGCTGTTTGGGCTGACAAATGCTCTAACCATATTCATGGACTTGATAAACTGAGTGTTCAGAGAGTTTTTGGATCAGTTTGTCATTGTCTTCATAGACAACATCCTGATTTATTCACAGACTGAGTAGGAGCATGTCTAGCACTTAAGACAGGTTCTTCAGACTCCATGAGAGCATCAACTGTATGCTATGTATGAGAAGTGCGGGTTCTGGTTACGGGAGGTAAAATTTTTGGGGCATGTTGTGTTGGAATTGGGGATATCGGTTGACTTGAGAAAAGTGTCGGTAGTGAGGGAGTGGGGACATCCCACAAAACCGAAGGAGGTGCGTAGTTTCTTGGGGTTAGCCGGGTACTACAGGTGGTTCATTCAAGGCTTTTCGAAGATAGTGGGTCCGTTGACGAATCTGACTCGTAAGGTAGTACTGTATGCTTGGGATGATGATTGTCAATTGGCTTTTGATGAGCTGAATGATAAGTTAACTTCAGTGCCAGTTCTTGCTTTGCCTAGGCAGAGAGTGGAGTACCTGGTGTATACTAACGCCTCTTTACAGGGACTCGGGGGAGTACTTCAGCAGGAGGAACATGCTATAGCTTTTGCCTCCCGCAAGCTTAAGCCTCACGAAAGGAATTACCCCACTCACGACTTGGAGCTAGCGACGGTCGTGTTTGAATTGCGGATTTGGAGACATTAATTGTTAGGGGAGAAGTTTCGCTTGTTCACAGACCACAAGTCACTTCAATACTTGTTCACTCAGCGGGAGTTGAACATGCGTCAGCGCATGTGGTTGGAGTTTGTGAACGACTACCAGTTCGAGATACAGTACCATCTGGAAAAGGCTAACGTAATTGTTTATACGTTAAGCCATAGACCGGTAGGTGACGTAGAGAAAGTATGGAGAGAGAAGTGGAAAGAGTTAGGACACCAGGGTATGGTAGCTCGTTCTTTTATATCTGTTATGTCGGTCACACCCGATATTATTATAAGGGTAATACAGGCACAAGCAACAGATACTTATTGTCAGTATCAGATTGTACGGCTTTTAGCTGAGGGTGATGAATCTTATTCAGTGAGTTCTAATGGGGGTTTGAGGTTTAATGGGAGATTGGTGGTTCCGAAGGGAGGTGATTTACGTCATGTAGTGATGACACAGCCGTACGGGTCTAGATTTACAATACGTCCCAAAGGGGATAAGATGTACTAGGATATAAGGCGGCAGTACCGGTGGAGTGGGATGAAGAAGGACATTGCAGAGTTCATGTCCAAATGTTCTACCTATCAGATAGTAAAGGTGGACCACCAGAGACCGCCAGGGTTACTTCAGCCGTTGGAGATACCTATGTGGAAATGGGAGAGTATATCCATGGACTTCATTATTGGTTGCTTACATCACAATGGGGTCATAATTTTATATGAGTTATAGTGGATCGATTGACCATGGTAGCTTATTTTCTGCCAGTACGGACAGACTAAACCACGGGCCAGTATGCACAGTTATTCATTGATTATATCGTTAGGCTACATGGGGTGCCCCTGGATATTGTGTTTGATAGAGACAAGATTTTTTGTGTCGCACTTCTGGGAGAGCTTTCAGGAGGCCATGGGTACAGAGTTGAGATTAAGTTCAGCTTATCACCCATAGACGGATGGACAAATAAAGCGTACCAATCAGATGCTGGAGGATATGCTATGTATGTGTGGCCTTAATTATGGAGGAGGTTGGGATCCACATCTTCCACTGGTGGAGTTCGCTTATAATAACTCCTACCAGTTCACGATCGACATGGCCCCATTTGAGGCATTGTATGGCAGGCCTTGTCGTTATCCCGCTTGTTAGCTAGATACGATTCAGGAGACTTCATCTAGGATTGAGCTTATCAGGAGTCACATTCGGGTAGCCCAGGACCGACAAAAGAACTACACGGATGCAAAGCGGTCCTTCTGAGAGTTTAGCGTGGGGGACCAAGTATAACTGCGTGTGTCTCCTATGAAAGGAGTAACGAGATTCAGTAAGAAAGAGAAATTGGATCTGAGGTACGTAGGACCATTTCCCATTATCGATAGGATAGGGTCGGTGGCATATAGATTGGGGTTGCCAGAACACTTGCACCGTATTCATGATGTATTCCACATCTTGTTGTTGAGACGATACCTTCGGGATCATATGGCCCACACCCGCATCGCGATAAAGGAGATCGAATTACATCCTGACAGTTCTTATGAGGAGAGACCAGTGGCCATCCTAGACGATAGAAAGAGGAGATTGAGGTCAAAGATAGTTCCACTTGTACGGGTCCAGTGGGAGCATTATAATGTGAAGAAGTCCACTTGGGAGCGTGAGGCAGATATGTACGAAAAATATCCAGATCTATTTTTACCAGGTATACCTTATTTTTCAAATTTCGAGATGAAATTCCGTTATTAGGGGGGAAGTATGTAATACCTTGTATTTTTATGGCATTTAAATTGGGGATTTATTCAATGTAATTGAGATAAATTAATTTAATATTAATCCAAAAATTTATTTAAATATTTACTAGCGTGACGAGAGTTAGTAATTATTGGGAATTTGTTGTATATTACTTAATGGGTAAAGTAATATGTAGAATTGAATTTATTAAAATTGTCACGAGTGAATAATATGACAATTAGGAAAATTAAGTCAGGACGTGCCTGTGTCGTGTCGGGACTATATTATTATTATAAAAAGTGAATAAATTATAAGTCACCCGTATAATCATTTCGAGTGCGCCAACGTGTTCAGAAGGGTCGATATAGTCAGAAAAGTGGAACCGAGAGTTTAGTTTGGATCTCGGGGCATTTTTAGGCCTGACCGGCACTCAGGAAGGGCAATTTAGTCATTTCCAAACTAGGCCTTAATTAAATGACGAAAATTGGGATATTAATATCAGATATTTAAAGAGTCTTATAGGGCTAACATTCTCAAAAAAGTTGGAACAATAGTGAGAGGAAGGAAGGAAAATCTTTTCAAGAATCCAAGACCAAGAACCAACCTAACTGCACCACCACCACCACCAAAACGTAGATCAAAGCGAGGGAATCAATCCTAGACCTGTCAAACTTGTGGAATCATACCTACCATCTTAAGGAAAGTATCTATCGTGCAAATTCCTAGTTAATATTCATCCATGTTAGATTAGGATTAAGAATACATGTTGTAATGAAAGAATCATATAATTTTGAAGACTTAAATCGCATGTTTTGGGAGTAAATCATGAAATTTGGACACCGTATCATATGTAAAGGATTACCCACGAATTTGTATTGGTTTAATAAGAAGAAATTTGGAAGAAGAATGAGAATTTGGAAATTTAATATAAAACTAGGGTTCTTGATAATTATGATGAATTAGCCCGTTAATCCGACATCTTTAATGAATTCGTACACGCTTCATGTGAGAAATCATGTAAATAGGTGTATGTAATGAGTGGTATACTTGTTTTGGAGTTTAGGAATCATTAATTGTGTTTTGGATAAATTTCTTGGATGAAACCCATAGGTTGGATTGACAGATTCTGGGCAAGAACTGCTCGATCCATCGGTCGACTCAAGAATGTCGATCGATCGACTAAAGAATGTCGATCGATCGACTCAAGAATGTCGATCGATCGACTGATCGATCGATCGACCCATTTCCTCGATTGATCAACCCCTCCCGGAAATTGCATGTTTTTCCTCTTTTTGTTTAATTCGGATAAAATGCGTAGGAACCCTTGAATATTATTTAAAGAGCATAATGAGCCATGAAAAGGACCAGTAGGGTATAAGTAGATTTCCGTTGAATGTAATTTTATGTGGGATCAAACGTGGGTTAACGGGGTGTTTGGCACATATTGGAAATTGTTCACACGTTAACTATGGAATTGAGAGGTTATAAATTACTTAGACCAGTATGTTCGAGAGGGTGTACCTACTGAATTGGCCTTTAGGAAGAGAGAATACTTCGAGGGGTGAGAAGTAATTGTGAAATGATTAAAATTGTGAACAAAATGAGATGAATTCTTTATGCGCAAAAATTGGGTAAAATTGTATTATGTACGGTTAAAATATTACTATGGGTCATGGGCGAACATAATTGGAAAATGAGTATATTTATATATATGACCGAGTGCATGTGTATATATCTATATTATATTTGTGTATAATCATACCCACACTACTTTCTATCACGGAGGTTGCCACGCCGGGACAGTCTTATCTCGATGGAATCTTTATGGGGGATATTGACTTGTACCCTAGAACATAGGATTTCTTTGTACAGGCTATCTGAGAATGATAGTCAGACGGTCCTAAGATATGTGAGGGGTATGTGCTGACCTCTTAGTGACTTGGAACTATGTTTCGCCTCCATTTTGTGTGTATTGTGTTAATACAGTTCGAGAGTGATTCCGAACTAGTATTTCCCTTAGTTCGAGAGATACAGGGACTTGATAGCAGAGTATGCCAGTACCATAGATTTTATGTGGGGTGCCAATAGTCTATATATTATATGAGTGATTAATATATATACGTATATATTTGGAAATCTTCTACAGTGCATATAAGTAGTTAAGTATTGAATAAATGCTCTAAATTTTATAGTAAGTGTTCGAGAACTTTATAACGGTATGGAGATATACTAAGTAACGTAAGTAATCATGAAGAGATTGATCTCTAAACTAAATATCATAGCCTCGTGACTTCTCAAAATAAAATTTATGGGGGATAAGCTAAATAGACTTATGAAATTTAGTAATACAGTAGGTGTGCACACTAGATGAGAGGTGAGAATTCTTAAGAGAGTGTCGCATACTAACATGTTTGTTATGTTAGCCGGTAAGCATTTTAAATAATTGCTAAAATATTTTTAAAACTGTTTTTACACTCAGGCTCTGACCCGTTTCCAGTCATCTTTCTCTCTCTTGTATATGTATATGTATATATTACAGGTGCCCAGCCACATGGGCGTCAGGCGTAGGTTATTTGGATTTGACGTGCTGCAGCTTATGTGGGAGTTACAGGCCCTTGCTTTAAATGACCTCTTCTTTGTTCCAGCTCTTGATTTATTACTGCATAGCTAGGATACGTGTCGCCCGATTTCCTATTTATGTTTAGACTTAGTATAGATTTAGTATTTCTTTCTGTGTTTAGTATTTAGTACTCATTGGGAGTTAATTCTTGTCATGATGATTTCACTTATGGTTATTGGACTTGCTTTGATTAATCTAGTTGGTTTAATTCTTTTAGGTTGATTGTCATCCTTAGCATTTTTGTGATTTTTAAACTGATTTGCATTTAAAAAGGTTTTTATGTTGGAATTGAATAAATGGAATAAGAGTTTAAATTGTTTTGGCACTTCGCTTAATTATTTAGGGTGTTTAAATTGGAAATATCTATTTTGCGACAGTGATGTTAAGAATGAAGCAACCGTTCACCTTGATTTTAATTTAATAAAGGACTGGTCACCCGGTATTTAATTAGCTAGGGTGTCACAGTCATCATCTTTGAATACACACTTAATTAATTCAAGATAAAATTTGCTAAAATTTGAATTTGTGTGTGTTTTTGCCTATGATGTAAATATATCAATATAATTTTCATTATCACAAATTGGCATATTGTTTGCGTAAAAACCTCCTCAATTCATTGAGGGAAACTTGGTAGGTAATTTGTGGTGGTTTTATATAGTTTATATTAGAAAGAAGGTTGGGCAAAAGATGAAATTCTTTGCAACTACTTATGTTGGATTTTATACAAGACACTCCCGTAACAGTCCAACTGTCGTGAAAAGAAAGCACGTGTTGTAATGAGAGTGTGTTGTATACATAGACCATTGGATCAAAATCCTTTTTTTGTGGAGAAAATACCATTCTTTAATTTTACTAAAGCAAAGTGTAAGAATGCATTGGAGATCGTCTTATGTGTAGACACTGTAAAAGTATTTGAATGATCCATGCACATTTAGCATTAAGACTTTTTAACATTATGCGATCATATTGTAAAATATATTAATAATAATTTAGACATTTATTGTAAAATTCATATTAATATAGAATAAATTATAATTTTTCATTTTAATGGGTCTTACATGTGAACCAAAATGAATAGTGGGTTAAAAAAAATCTATTGGTATTATTTCAATTTGAGGACATTATAAACTTTAACCTTACCTTTAATTTAATTTATTTTGGTCAAATAGTTAAAACTCATTTTTCTATCGAAAATCTAAGTCATTTTGGCTAGATTCTTATCATGATTTGAAGAAGGAAAAATATTATTGAAGCGACAACCACATTGTCACTCTAAGGCTTTTCCACTTTCTCTTCATGTTTTTAGTTATTATTAAAAACGTGTGTTCACCTAATGTGAAAAATGTGTGTTCACCTAATGTTCATGGGAGATACAAGCATTGCCTCTTAGTTAACTTATTTACCTCAAAAACTAGAGTTATAAGTATTTAAAAAATAACAAATGACCAAAAATTGCATACGTGGCAGTGAAAAATGACTAAAGTTTCGGAGTTAGTTATGGGTGGTTCCTCCTGTATAAGTCCAATCCCAAATTACTTTAAGTTAGTGTTAAAACAATGCATATTGAAATTTTATGTTACTGAAAATTGCACTCTCTTTTATTTTAACAATAGGTTCCTCAAAGATGGTAGTGTAAACATAATAAAAAGAAACATAATTAACATTTTTATATGAATTTATAAATTTAACACATGAGTATCCAATTATATATTTAATTATTTTTGTAATAATACAAAATGTTATGTATTATATATTTAACACTAGGATCTTAGATCAACATGATTATCACATATAATTATTATACGAAACATAAAATAATATTATAATCACATACCTCCTTCATGTCACAATTAGAATGATTAGCGAAGCAAGAGACTTTAAGGATGTTCGATCAAGCTAAGTTTCGAACCACGGCTTCCTCTTGTATACGACAAGAAAAAATTCCAATTTCACCAGATTCTAATGGTTAGATCTTACTTTATAGTCAAAATACTATTCAAAATTAACTCTCATTAAGAATTTAGATTTCTCTCCCGTATCCAGTAATTTCATTATGTTGTCTCCTAGTATGTTTGAATGATGGAAAATCAGTCACTTATTTATAGGCAGGGATAGGACCTAAATCTCCAATAGTCACTTAATCTCAACCATCCATCAAAGTAGATACCAAGAGTCCTTTTGACTTTTAGTATTTGGAGTACCCTTTCATTAACCAAAGTGAATCTTAGAATTAATAAAATTATGGAGCACATTATGTAGAATTATGATTTTAAATAATTCAAACATTTTCCCACTTGGTATATAATTATCATAAGGCGCGCAATAATCTTTGAGTCATCTTTTAAATATTTTTTAAATAAATATATTAATCAAACAAACCATTAATGCGAGTTATGGCCCTCACATACTAATTCAAGAGCATAATCACTTCCATGTACCACAACATTAACAACTCATCTAACAAGGTCTATAAATTGGATTATTCAATAAAGGTCCAATAATGTCTTATATAAAAGACTATTTATGTCGCATTCATCAATTCATATACATGTAAACTTATATTGCAAGACATAAATTGAAATGTTTAGAATACGATTTAATTGATATTAAGTGTAGCGTCAAAAATTAAGCACCAAAAATCCACAATACACACAAGACTCAAATCTTAAGCATGTTTTATGAATGTCCTTTGGTGATAGCCCATTTATTAGTGGATACGCTACGTTAACACTTATACTAATATGTTCAACTGAAACTTATTGTTTATGAACTTTTTCGTTCACATATAGGTATTATATCGTAATGTGTCTAGGTTCTTTAAATTACCTATTAGTTTTTTATAACGAAAATTGTAGCGGGATTATCATAACATTTCAACGACTTGGTAATAGTGTCAACAATTTCAAGTCCCGAAATAAATATTTCGCAGCCATAATCAATAAATTTTTTCCCCAAAGCTTGCTACAAACAATATTTTATTGTTTCTCACTCTTTTATAATATTGGCCACTAGATCAAAACAAACATATTTAATTAATTGAGATCAATTATCATAAGTGTGGGCATATATTACCTAATACTCTTAAAACTTTTTATTCATAATCTATCATTCATTACTAAGAGAAATCCAAGAAATATATAAATTTACTCCCACTGACTTCAAGGTATATATATACTGATCAAAATATATAGTGTATTCTTAAAATACCATTGATGGAAAACTGACATAAGTTTATTTAGTGATTTCTCAACATATAGAGTTATTTTCTTAAACTCTTATAAACTTTCACACTAAATGTTACTCTTAATAAAAGGAAGTTACTAAAGCCATAAGAATTTCACAATTTAAGATATAGATGAAAATATTTATTTACACATATTTTTCTATTTGGTAATGAATTTTTTTACCATAAGTCTAGCTTTATGTCGTTGATTATCACTAGGGTCATATTTAAGATTAAAGACGTAATTACACTCGACTCTAGTGTATCATTTTGATAATTCAATGCAATCCTAAACTTCATTTTGGTAAATTAATGGCATTATAATTTTTTAAACCTGTAAAAACAAAATCGAATATTTTCTTACTCTCTGTCACCAACCAAAAGAACAATTACTTTGAATGTTAGAGGAATGACACGAGTATCTTAACTTATTTTATAATCACATTGGGTGATCTGATGCTCCCACTAATTTCACCATTCTTTAAAGAACTTGGCATTTGACATTTTCGATTTCAAAAGTAATTAGTGTACCCTCTTGAAAGAGTAGACATAATTATAAATTCCAATTCTTTTTAGTGGATTATAAATCCATACATGTACTGGACATTGTTAATAATTCGGGCATGTCAAATTGTGCAAATAAAGTGGAATCTATATAATACACTTCAAATCAAATATATTCATTTTCGTGTGAATAAATTTTGTGGCAATATGGACACTGTCGCGTTTGACTTTTTGTTTTATAATGACATGATCTATGTAGGTACACTATATAACGACTATAATCTCCCATTTGGGCCACATAGATCGTTCTAAAATTGTAAAACCTTAAGAGCTCAAACGTGAATGTCAAGATTTATAAGTGACAGCCTAAAGAAAATCTAGTCTAATAAGAGTCTGATATTCAATTATGCCACAAGATTGAAATTTTTTTTAATAATAAAGCTACTTTGAAGTTCAACATTATGATAGAGGATCATAATCATTTTTTATGTAAACGTTTTATTAGAAAAATAATTGTACAAACCACCAATGAGAATCCTGTAATTGAAAAAAATATATTCTCATACAAACTTAAATATCTTTTGTATACTTAAGAAAAATATCTAATGATAAAATTGAGAAAAAATATTTTTAAAGGTCATTGAGGAATTTTTCAAATGATTTCAAAAAAACATAAGAAAAGGAATCCAAGAATTTATAGTTTATTTTGTAAGCATCCTGACATCGATTTAGAACTAATTTTCATACCACTCTAGTTTTGAAAAATAAAATAAATTATTTCATTCATATCGAATGATGCATTATAATTCATACAATATATCTTAAAATATATATGTTATATAATGGGTACTCATATTTTAATCTCTAACATTATGAGATTTTGCATGAACTTTATGCTTAATCTGTTTAATAATTCTTCAAATTTTGTAAAAGATTTTCACACACTAATTCATTAATAGTGGGTTCCTCAAGTAAAACTGAATTATAACAATTTAGCATTTGGAAGTGAAACTTATCTTCTCCATTTCATTCTAATAAGTATGTCTTGAGAACATTAAAATGGATAAAACATGCAATTTTAGAGAAATAAAATGATATACAATTAATGAGATAAATAGCTCACTACATTAATGTTATGAGACGACGCCATGCACATTAATAATATTTTATAAAGGTGGGCTTTCTTTCATAATAACTTTGAATATTTATATATGACTTTATTGGGTATGTTATGTAATTTAGATGGACATGTTATCTAGGATAACCTTTTACCACTTAATTGCATAATTCCTTAGTATTTATTTCAGTTACTCAAAATCAAATTCCTTTGGAAAATTATCTTACTCACGAAATTAATTAAATATACCCTATTAATATTTTTACATATATAATCATGATGAGTTATTACTTTCACTTGTATCTTTAAATTTAATATTCACAAGCATTCTAGTGGGTTTACTTTGATGACTACTAAACTATCCATTATATAAATATTACATCATTTTATGGATTGTATAATAATTTTAATTTACATTAATGTGTTAAAAATGCATAAATGGGAAATATACTTATAAATTAAGGAAGGTTAGGGACTCTTTGGAGCAACTGATACCAACCTTAATAAACAAACATATTGCCCCTTAATGTTAACTTCACCATTGCAATCAGACTCTTTAAAGCAACCAAATCACAATGACTTAATCATAATGAAATCATTAATAATTCGAATACTCAAAATCATATTTGGACTATTTAAAGCAACCAATTATAATATTTTAATGTTATCACAAAATTCAACATATACAGTTTGTTAGATTAGACCACTATACGGTGAAATTGTAACCTAAGCTTGATATAAATACTAAGATGAAACCCTCAAGGCATGCCAAAACATGGAATTGGATGTTATCATAAAATTCAACATTTACAGTTTATTAGATTATACCACTTTGGTGGAATCGTAATCGAATCGTGATATAAATGCTGAGAATAAAACTTTAAGGCACACTTTGAATATTCCATTACTCATATTGGACATAATAAGCAATACACATTAATATTATATTTATAATTTTGAGCACCGAATTAAACTTCACTTAAATAATTGTCTCAAGAAAAAATTTAAATCCTTCGAGGTTAAGTTGATGAAAAAAATATTACTTATTAATATCCATTTGATAATAAAAATTATCCCCATGGGCAATCTTATAACAAACAAGCCGCATCATCATTGCATCGATAATTTAACATTCATAATTATATTTGGACTCATTGACAATCAAATTTATACACAGTAATTTAATATTGGGTCATTTACTATTTGTGGTACATTTGTTTATACTAATTGAGGCTCGAGGTACGCTAGTTTGCATTATAGTTTCATGGGTATTATTTTAACAATTTCAACTAACTCTCGTCTAACAACTGTACCATCAACATTTAAATACCATAAATACCCCTTTTTTATTAAAAAAAATTCATGTGGCCTTTTTATCAAATCAATACACAATATTGATTTGGAGAGGTCCTCTCTCTCATACACAGGCAGGTGAAGATGACTCAACACCATCTGCAATCCCCCCCATCCCCACCGGTAGGAATGCTCCCCCAATCCCAACTGGCTACCCTTCCTATCTACTCTCTTCATGTAAAGAGAGAGAGAGAGTAAAGTAAATAGAAATGGGGAGTATTAGCAGGAGCATAACTATGATGCCTCCCTCAATGGCCCTCCTCTATACCGCTTTCCTTCACTGTAATTTTAACTCACTCTTTTATTTTTATTTTTGTATTTTGATTTGATTTGATTTGATTTCTAGATTCATTTTCGATTGGATTTTATTCTAGTGTTGGTCGATTGACTTCAGTGATGGTGGTTATATATTGTTGTTGGTTCGAAGGGGTGGGGATTAGGTTTTGGGGTGTAGGGTATTGGGGGATTTGGATGTCCGTGTGTGTCCATGTGAGAGAGAGAATAGTGTGGCGGGGGTGGGAGGGGATGGTGGTGGGTGGTTGTCGGGTTAGGGTGGGGGAATTTTATTGGGTTGAAGAAGATGAAGTCTTTTTGTTTTATTTTATTCTTCTTGATTTATTTTTAACAAATAACATTTTTATAACCGTTTTAAAAAAATAACATTTTTTAAAAATAATTTTTAACATTTATTCATTTTAAAACAGTCATAAAAAATTATTTTTATGAAAGTTATGAAAACATAATTTTTAATTGAGAAAACGTTTTTATAATAGATTTAAAAATAGTTTATATGAAAAAAACTATTTAAAAACATTTTTTTCTATATTAACTCTTAAAAAAACTGTTTAAAAAAGTTTTTTAAATATATATATATATATATATATATATATAATAGTTTATATGAAAAAACTGTTTAAAAACATTTTTTTTATAATAAGTCGTTAAAAAACTGTTTAAAAAGTTTATTTATATATATATATATATATATATATATATATATATATATATATATATATATATAAGCAATTTATATAAATAGTTTATACGAAAAAACTGCTTAATAACATTTTTCCTTAAAAAACCTTAATATTTTATATATAAGCAGTTTATCTATAAAAAACAGTTACTATATAAAAAATAGTTATACATATAAAACAAGTTTATATATAAAAAATAGTTTTATATATAAAAATAGTTTATATATATATAGAAAAGATAGTTTATATATAAAAAAATAGTTTGAAAAAATATTTAAACATTTTTGTAATATTCTTCTATATGTATTAATGTATTCGGGGCTAAAATGGTCTTTTTAGTTGATAAAGTTGATCAACTAACGGTCAAGTCAGTCAAGTGACGGTTTCCGTTAGTTTTGCACCCCATGCAACTATAATGCAAACTAGCATACCCCAAGCCCCAATTATTATAAACAAATGTACGCCAAATAGTAAATGACCTTTTAATATTTATAATTATAAATTAGGAAACTTTAATGGATACCTAATCTAATCTAATATAAATATTAATATCAAAACCATAACAATAATTATAATAGTCATAACAATATTTGGTGTATACCAAAAATATTATGATAGCCAAATAATGTAAGACAACTGATGTATTTATTAACACACATTAAATGGAGAAATCCATTATTTCCAATAACGAAAAATTTGAGTAATCACTACAAAAGAGTTATGAATACTCTTAAAATAATCTCCAACAAATGAAACTTTAAAACAAAGAAATAGCTGCCAACTTCAATACAAATTATGAAAAATTTAAGGTTTTGAGTGCTTAAACGTGCTCAAATAGTCAAAACAACGATCATCACCAAAAAATTAAGAGTTTTGATCATTAGATCATTTCAGATTGACTTAAAAATTTCATTAAATTTCGAGTGAGTCGACAATTTTAATCTTAATTACTGCTTATTTGAGGCATTAAAAACTATTACTAAAAACTTCTAAAAAATTTTGGATTACAATTTTATAAAATAAGTGGCTTTAAATACATAATTAAATTTCCACAAAATAAAATCACTATAAGGGAACCAAATTCAATTTTAGTTTCGTCCTAAAGATTTTGGTACCCAAAATCTTTTTTAATGAAATTTTCTTTTATGTAATTATACAAATATACCAATTAATTCATATGGTTACTGTTGATGTAAAAAACTAGACTTGATCTAATTAATTAATCACAGATAAATATCAAATAAGAAATAGGAAAAATGGTTTTTTAAAGTGGTTCGGCCTTATGGAAATGGCCTACGTCCACTATTTTGTATTTCTGGGTCTTTTCCTTAATCTTGATGATGATCGTAGAAATGATCAAGATCAATTTCCCCTTATGGAGGAGGTTACAATGTATTTATAGCCCAAGGGTTGTTCATGTGAATAGACAATTCGCCGTTAATAGACATATACATCTGTACATAAATAAGAATGTTCATTGAATTTGTTATCGCCGCTTGATCTTCTTAACTAGATGCTCTGCACGCTGAGTAGCTCGGTATGCTGAGTAGCTCGGGGTGCTGAGTAGCTCGGCATCATAAGTTGTTCGGTGAATATATGCTTTTGCCACATAAGACGACACGTGTTGTCATATACTTAGTCCACGTCATCTGACTAATTTTTGTATCAACAGAAGCCCCCAATGTTTCACAGTTGAGGTTGAATATGAGAGTGTGGAATATTATGCCCAGAAGTTTCTTGGACGTGTTTTACCTAGTCTGGTTAGATTATAAATCTCCAATACTTAGGAAATTATTTCTTTAGTCTAGTCATTTGAGCGCAAAATGGCAGACTTGTAAATAATTTGAATCTTCAACAGACGCTTGGATATTTGCGTCTTTTTCATCATTTAGCCGCAGGAAACGCAATCGTCTTTTCTAGTAATCATTTCTTTTCTTGTTTGCCGATGCTGGGCATTTAAAATCCATAGAATCAGATCGTCTTCTACTTTTTACTTCCAGATTTCTGAACTCGTTGTCTTCTCACTCTATCCTTGTACTGTCATTCTTTCTATCATCCGCCTTAGCAGATTTCTCAATTTTCTGTAAGAATTTCTTCCTTCTTCTTTCTTTGCTTTTTCCACCATGGTTTATCTTGTTGAGTCATTATATAAGTTCTGGGTTGATTTTGCAATATCCTCTTGGCATATTCCAAGAGGATCCTCCTTGCCTTTCTGATTTATTTTCTTTAGCTGAGGGACACTCTTCTCCCTCCCTTTTTATTGCGGAGTGTGGTTTTTCTTTTCTACCAAATCCCCTATGTTTGGAGTTTTGTCAATATTTTGATATTGTTCCTGCAAGAGTAGCTCCAAATACATGGAGGGTAGTTAATGGCGTATATAGGCTAAATCAAGTATATGGAACCTGCTTAGGGATTCCTGACATTATGTATTGTTATAAATGGGTTACCAGTGACGCCACATTTTATTTTAAAACTAGGTTTTCCAATAGAGCTTTAGTGGTAAATCTTCTCAATGC
Organism: Sambucus nigra; assembly: GCA_949130495.1. Taxonomy (NCBI): domain Eukaryota; kingdom Viridiplantae; phylum Streptophyta; class Magnoliopsida; order Dipsacales; family Adoxaceae; genus Sambucus; species Sambucus nigra. The sequence continues at coordinate 328,780,177 of OX422221.1, read as the reverse complement.
TAATAGGAACTATTTTGATCATGGAGTTGTGATGAAAAATTGGAAACACCCCCCATTAAAAGGAAATGTTTACGAAGGTCCCAGATGTCCACTTTATGGCAATGGGATAGGTTGTTTTGAATTTCTTCAATTTAGTTCTGTTTATGTTTGATGAAATGTGTCATTGACACTCATTTTTTTAGTGCAGTTGATAGCAAAAGGAAACCTCCAAAAGAGAGTGACATAAACTTAAAAAATTTGACACCTATCTGGGGTTTACACTAGTCCATCAACGGGGGGCACGTGAGGTATGCTTCTTATTTCCTAAGACATAATAATACCACTTCATCTTTCATTACCCGACCTCTCGTTCATCCAGTGGTGATTGATCTTGATAAAGCACCGGCTTCTTCAGTAATTATAGGAGAATCTTCTTCTGATCTGGGTACATCTATTGCTGATTTGATGACGAAGAAGAGGAGGTTACCCGAGTTATTTACCAAACCCGCTCCTGATGCTGAAGGAGCGAAGAAGAGAAAAAACAACGTTCCAGCTGGTGGAACTAAGAAGAAGGATGTTATTCCTCCTACCAAAAATATCAATAAGGAGACCCCTGTTGCCCTTAAAGAGGTAGCACCTTTGATTGAAGCCGTTGTCCCAAAAGAGACAACACCTTTGATTGAAGATGCTCCTTTGAGGAGGTTGAAGAGGGGTCGTGCTAAGAGGCCTATGGATACTGTTGTCCATCCTTCTAGAGTTGGGATTTCTTCTCTGAGGGCTAGCTTTCCAGCTGTCCTTACCCTTTACTTAGCCAAGAAATTGATCAAGTCAGGAACTTTGCCCGACTGCCAAGCTGCTGAAACTTTAACTCCTCGAGATAAGGTGGTCGATGTGGTTGCCCAGCTTCTTGCATCAGTAAATGGTCATTATACTTATTATTCTAATTTTACATTGTTGTGTTTATGCTCTGATTTGTGGCTTTCTTCTTCTTACATTTTTTGGCGTGTTGACAATATCGTGGAGAAGGATGAAGCCGTCAAAGCTTCAACCTCATCTAGTGGCGTTGGGGAAGCCTTTTCTGGGTTGTCAAAATCTTTAGAGGAATCCCGACTTAAGTATAAAGAGGATAAGGATGCTTGGGAGAAAAAAATACATCCACTGAGTCAGCTCTTCAACTTGCTAATATAGCTCGAAAGCAGGCTGTGAAGGACTCCGAGGAAGCTAACGCCAGGCTTGAAAAGGATGAACGGCGTAAGAAAGACCTTGAAGAGAAGGTGAAGTCTACCAAAGAGCTTCTCAGTAAGAAAACCTCCTAGGAGAGAGTGAAGAGGAGAGTAGCTGTAAAGAATTCCTTTAGTTCTGGCTGGGACAAAGGATTGAACAAGGCCTTAAATTCTATCATTTCCCAGATGGAGTATGTGATTGGGCATAAATATTGTATATTTATTCCCCTAATTTCAGTGTATTTGTGAACCCGAGTGATGTAACATATATGGATTTGATGCACATTTATGCTACTAACCTTCGCTGGCGAGTATTTCGTGTTTCGTGCTTCTCTTATTGGTTTTACAGGTTAATTATGCAAGCAGTACAAAAGAGGAAGCGAAACAAGGAAAGAAAAGCTAAGGAGGCAAGCTCAAGGGCAATTTGGTAATTTTTCAGCTAGATCCGGAAGGAGAAGTCAAGTGTAAAGTTGAAGATCTCGGAACAACGAGAACACTGGAAGAAACGGTATCCAAATCCGAGCTACGGTTGATGAGTTATGGTCAGTTGAAATTGAAGAAAAATCCAAGGAAGAAAGAAAAGAAGGGCAGAAAAATTCTAAGTGTAGACTCCCATACCAGCATACATTCATGAACCCAGGCCGAACCGGTTTGGGGGGCGAACCGGTTCGCGGTACCTCTGAACCGGTTCGGGGTACCTGACGCGTGAAATTTATCCTCCATTCTGATTGGCTACCAAGACTCCTATTAGGTTAAAACTCTAAAAAATAGTAGGGGACGGGGGCAGCAACTTAGGAACAGCCATTAGGGATAGTTTTAGTCAGTTTTTGATAGAGAGAAATAGGGAATAACATCTAGGAACATCAAAGGAATTATTTGCTTCAAGATTCAATTGTTACGGGTTTGTTTTTCAAGTTTTAATTCAAGATTCAAGATTCTTGTCATTATTGTTGCATGCTTAGTTTCTATATTCGATTCAACTTATTGTTGCGTTCATAATACATATTTACATGCTTTAATCTAGTTTCATCATGAATTCTTACACATGCAACGTTATTATTTCATGCATTAGTCCATTTAACATGTTCGGCTAGGTTTAAAAGGTTGGGATGCATGAACCCAACCTGATGTGTTAGTGCATGTGTATAACGTTAATCCGATGAATTTAACGATAAATAATGATCGTATTGCGTAATTACATAATAGTTGTGGATCTTTATATCTCGTTTGCCCTTGGGTACTCGTAATGATTTAGAGTACAATTTGAGTGCAATTACCGCGATACCGATTTACTCATCCTCAGATTAGGTATGACGCGGGCTTGAACCTCGTATACATAATGCTTGGGAGTCCTAAATTCTGGGTCTAATTTATCGGATAAATTTATGATTGATGTTATCACTGCATTACACTAGGGTTGGGGGATTGTATTCCCATCCTGATTTCTCATCATTTAGTTTAAAAAGTTTCGATTCAAGTCTTCATTCCTTATTTAGATATTTTAGTTAGTTGCATTTGTCATCATAATTTCATAATTGCATTTAGTCTAATCATTCCCAAAACCAAATCTTTTCCTTTCTTTTAAGAGTCATCGTTAGGATTCCTCCGTCTTATCCCATCGTCACAACTCCGTTGTCCTTTTTCCCTGAGGATCGATACCCGACTTGTCGGATTATTACTTGAGCGACAGGCTTTCACTTGAGCCTAGAGAGTACACACTTTAGAGACACATTCTGAGTCGTGTCAAGTTTTTGGCGCCGTTGCCGGGGAATTAAGTAGACTTAGGATTAGATTGAGCCAATCCAAAGCTTTGACCAAAAATTCAAAAAAATAAATAAATAAATAAATAAAATAAATAAATAAAATTAAAAAAAAAAGATTCACCATCACCTCTCCTAAGCTTTAATGCAAAATTCTGAAACCACTCCCACACCCCATAATACTCCAACCAGCATTCACGAAAATCCACTTGTTGAGTATAATCCTGATAGTCCCCACACTCCGAACGCCCCCTAGTTTTGGATCCCACCGTCCACACCGTCGCACTCAGTCTCTAGTAACACTCCATTCTCATTAGTAGGACACACTTCGAGCACACCCAGTGAGAGCACTGAGTCGTCAAGTGAGGGAGAGATGTCGCAACATAGTAATGTACCTACCAGTGAGGACGAGCTTCCATATCACCCGTTGAGAGAATTCTTATATCCCGAGCACACTGTCACTCCGGTATGCATTATACTCCCGTATAATGCCGGGCAGTTCCGTTTCAAAAATGAAATGATCCAGATGCTACCGCATTACCACAGTATGGATTCTGAAAAGCTATACCTCCATATTAGGGAATTTGAGGACGTGTGAGATACTCTTAACGATCAAACTTGCACACAAGAAGTAATTCGCCTCAAACTTTTCCCCTTCTCGCTCAAAGATAAAGCTAAAGCCTGGTTATGGTCTCTACCTCCAAGCTCGATTCCATCCTGGAATGAGCTACAGTCGAAATTTCTCAAGAAATTCTTCCCACCACATCGAACAATCTCTATAAAGGCTCAAATTCAAGCGTTCAGGCAACATGAAAATGAGCCATTCCATCGATGTTATGAACGTTTCAACGAGTTAGTTGCTTCATGCCCCCATCATGGATTTGATCCATCGCAAATCATCTCCTTTATCTATAATGGGTTGAATCTTAACTCTAAACAACTTGTTGAAACTATGGGAAGCAGTCCGTTTGTCGATCTAGATGCCCACGATGCTGATCTTCACATGAGGTATGTCGCCGAGACTACCCAATCCTGGGATACCTCCGACCCGAACGCTCAAAATCGAAATCGAAAATCCACCACTGCTCCATCGGCGTCCGGCCTATTCCACGTAGATAAGAATTCTATGACGGACAATCGATTGGACACCCTTGATAAGGGATTGCGAGACCTATGCGAGATATATGGAAAAGAACCAGCTGGACCCATTCCGAACCCTATCGTGAAGGTGTGTGCGATTTGTGAGGTGGGACATTCAACTGAGGAATGTCCGACGATACCCGCCTACAAAGTAATGTTGCAGGAGCAAGTTAGTGGTATAGGAGGCTAACGCCATCATCAATACTCGGAATGGGCGAATGCAACTCACCTTTGGGAACATGACCTTAGAGACCAACATCTTCCATGTCGCCCAACATACAGGGGAAGAAGATGACCTTCACGAGGTGAGCTTCATAGATGAGATCGTAGGGGAGTACTTTGAGGAAAATGATTGTGGAGATGCCCTAGGGTCCTGCTTAGTGTCGAGCCATGAGAATGAGGGGTCCCACAAGAGAGAGCCGTTAGGAGTGTGCCATATTTCATCAAGTAATAGTGGTAGTTGTGACAATGAGAAAAATGTGGGGGAGAGGTGTGTAGTGATCGCAATTGAAAGAGAGAGAGAGAGGTGTTAGCAGAGAGAAAACTGGTGGAGTTGGAGATCGAGCAAGTAAGAGAGGATGTAGGCACTACCCGAGAGAGAGAACTAGGAGACATGAGCATGGAAGATTTTGAAAGAAAATTCGGGCAGGTGGATGAAAGTATTATTATTGAAGGTCAATCCCTATTGGATTCATGTAGTCACTTAGACGAAAGTGAATTGAAAGCAAAAATTGATGAATTCCTTCGTTGTGACAATCCACCAACAACACTAGAGGCCCCGAAGTCAAGTGAGGAGAAAATTTGTGGTTCATCTGACTTAGAGCCCGACCCATGCATCTTAAAAATTGAACGAAACTTAGGTGTTCCCTCCGAGTCAGTGCACGCAGATCATACTTTGAGCCAGCATCACGAGGATCCCTTTCCAGTTAGTCACGATGAGTCTCCCGGTCTATCCTTTATCTATGGGCGAGGTCCCAACTTGTTCCGATTGTTAGCTTATAATCCTAGGACGGGAGAGAAAAGGAGAACATCAAACCCCGTGAGTGGGGTCAGGTGAGTTTGTGGAGAGATGAGAAGTCGTCGCACCCCCGACGCGTATGGGGTGATTATTTTTGTATTTTTGAGTCATGCATGAGTGTCATATAGTGTCTTGTTGCATTTTAATATTTGTTTGTTTTATTTTTACACACTTTTCATTCGCCTTGAGTTAGATTTTCGTCCTTTTTGCTTGAGGACAATGCAAAAGTCTAAGTTAGGGGGGGTCACAAGCGCGTCGTATTTATAAAACTTCACAAATTTTCAAAACTGCCCAGAAATTTCCAAAAAAATCATAAAATTTTGAAAAATCCAAACATATTTTTGTTCAAAATAAATAAAAATTGGAATTCAAATTTGTCAAAAATATCATTAAAAGTCGAATTGGAGTCTCAAATTGTAAACATCCAACATACACAAAGCCGAAAGTGACCAAAGATGGAAGTTGAGCGAAAATTGACGACTTAACGAATAAATGTGGAGATTAACAAACCCAGTGAGATTCGAGCCTATCACATTTTGCGAGTTTTTAAATCAATCCGAGTTAATGGTTAACTCAAAGTTCTTTTCAGCGCCTAATAAGTTGTCAAGGATCTCAATCCTTTCATTTTGATCGGTTCTGAAAAATGTGTGCAATATTGCCTTAAAAAACATGCCAAATTAGTCTCTAAACTTAAATTCACCTCGAAACGCATATGGTAACGCAATTGGCATTTTGGACAATGAAGTAGGCCCTCGTTTGTCACCCAAAATTTTGGCCAGAAAAAGTAGCAAAAAAATCACCCTTTGCAACCCAAATTGAGCCGAATAATTTTCCCTTTCGTTTGACAACCCGAAAAACCCAAAATAGCCCGGAATTGTGAAAAATGGAAAAATTCAGAATTTAGTCCAAAAGTGCATATAAAGGGGCAAGGAAAAAAATAGTATGCTCAACAGAAATAGCAAGAAAAGAAAAGTAGTGAAAAACAAAAAAGAAATAGAAAAAGAAGAAAAAAAAAATGAGCAATAGCCCGAAAAAAAGCACAAATGGACATCATTAATGACTTTTCCAATTCTAACCTTCCATACCTCCTTCACATTAACCAATGCAACTTACAACCCGAAAAAGTCCTAACCGAGTCCAAATTGCGAAAATTGATTACCGCGTGGAGAGTTAAGACACCAAAAGATAATATAAGAGATTAAGTGCACAAAATAGAGGCAATGTTCCCGTTTTTTTTTAAATCGTAATCCGTTGATGAGATCCTTTCACTGTAAGGTTTTCGTCTTTCTAATTGCAGGCGTGAATTTGCTTCCATTACATTTACTCTTTATATCACGCATGCCGAGAGAATAGCCATAATCCGAGAGATTCGTTTGTGAGAGCGTACCGTGAGAAATTGAAATCAAAACGAATTTTCGAATAAGTAACATAATGATCAATCAGTGGAATTTGGCGGTTATATTTTCGGCTTCGCACACACGCACTATGATTTGAGACTTGTACATATGACTTGATGACGACTATTTTCTGGAAAAGTTTGAATTGCTCAATTTTTGCATGTTTTGAATTTTCTTTGGGTCAATAACGAATTTTGTGGGTATATTCACTGCAAACCCTCATGAGACACAACTCGTCCTACTAGGGTGACCTAGGGGTTTAAAGGCTTGTTGCATACACTAAATGCAATCGCTTGCCTGCGAAAAAGGTATTCTATCCCAATAAAATTTGATTTTCAAGAATTAAGCCTCAATAGGTTTCTTTTACATTACTCGGGACGCGCAAAGTTCTAAGTTAGGGGGGTTTGATTGGGCATAAATATTGTATATTTATTCCCCTAATTTCAGTGTATTTGTGAACCCGAGTGATGTAACATATATGGATTTGACGCACATTTATGCTACTAACCTTCCTTGGCGAGTAATTCGTGTTTCGTGCTTCTCTTATTGGTTTTACAGGTTAATTATGCAAGCAGTGCAAAAGAGGAAGCGAAACAAGGAAAGAAAAGCTAAGGAGGCAAGTTCAAGGGCAATTTGGTAATTTTTTAGCCACATTCGGAAGGATAAGTCAAGTGGAAACTTGAAGAGCTCGGAACAACGAGAACACTGGAAGAAACGGCATCCAAATCCGAGCTACGGTTGATGAGTTATGGTCAGTTGAAATTGAAGAAAAATCCAAGGAAGAAAGAAAAGAAGGGCAGAAAAATTCTAAGTGTAGACTCCCATACCAGCATACATTCGTGAACCCAGGCCAAACCGGTTTGGGGGGCGAACCAGTTCGCGGTACCTCCTAACCGGTTTGGGGTACCTGATGCGCGAAATTTTTCCTCCATTCTGATTGGCTACCAAGACTCCTATTAGGTTAAAACTCTCAAAAATAGTAGGGGACGGGGGCAACAACTTAGGAACAGCCATTAGGGATAGTTTTAGTCAGTTTTTGATAGAGATAAATAGGGAGGAACATCTAGGAACATCAAAGGAATTATTTTCTTCAAGATTCAATTGTTATGGGTTTGTTTTTCAAGTTTTAATTCAAGATTCAAGATTCTTGTCATTGTTCTTGCATGCTTAGTTTCTATATTCGATTCAACTTATTGTTGCGTTCATAATACATATTTACATGCTTTAATCTAGTTTCATAATGAATTCTTACACATGCAACGTTATTATTTCATGCATTAGTCCATTTAACATGTTCGGCTAGGTTTAAAAGGTTGGGATGCATGAACCCAACCCGATGTGTTAGTGCATGTGTATAACGTTAATCCGATGAATTTAATAATAAATAATGATCGTATTGCGTAATTGCATAATAGTTGTGGATATTTATATCTCGTTTGCCCTTGGGTACTCGTGATGATTTAGAGTACAATTTGAGTGCAATTACCGCGATACCGATTTACTCATCCGCAGATTAGGTATGACGCGGGCTTTAACCTCGTATACATAATGCTTGGGAGTCCTAAATTACGGGTCTGATTTATCGGATAAATTTATGATTGATGTTATCACTACATTACACTAGGGTTGGGGGATTGTATTCCCATCCTGATTTCTCATCATTTAGTTTTAAAATTTTCGATTCAAGTCTTCATTCCTCATTTAGATATTTTAGTTAGTTGTATTTGTCATCATAATTTCATAATTGCATTTAGTCTAATCATTCCCAAAACCAAATCTTTTCCTTTCTTTTAAGAGTCATAGTTAGGATTCCTCCGTCTTATCCCATCGTCACAACTCCGTTGTCCTTTTTCCCCGAGGATCGATACCCGACTTGTCGAATTATTACTTGAGCGACAGGCTTGCACTTGAGCCTAGAGAGTACACACTTTAGAGACACATTCTGAGTCGTGTCAGTATGCAAGTGTGAAATACTTCAGAGATGGATGGGTAGCAGCTTTGAAGAGGTTGAACGTTGCCAAGGATTCTGAAATGTTTTAGGAATATACCCATGGCCTTCCTCATGCTATTGAAGAAAAAGAAGATGAAATTGCATCTGATGAATCTTCTATGGTATCAATAGAACCAGCAACTGCTGCTACCCTTCCTCAATCTTCCGAGTAAGTTGAGCAGGTAACATCTTCTATTGAGCAACCTCCATTTCCATCTGAACAATCGGCTCCTTCATCCAAATTAACTAAAGATGTTATAGGAAATAAGGAGAAGGTGTAGAGTCGTTCGACTATTTAATTATGTTATTCTTCTATTTTTCCCTTTTATTGTAACCTCGGTTGAACTTTTTCGTCCTATGATAAATAAAATGGACTTTTTTTTATTATTTTGAGTTTTGTTTTACTTTACTTGCTCGACACATAGTGGCACTGTTGTTGATTGATTCCTCTTTACCTTGCTAGTTTGTTACCAGGATGGAACTCTTGTCAGCTCATGATACGGAGTTGATGAAGAAATGAAACGAATACTTCAAAACTGGTCATACAAATTTTACTAAAGCTGAAATCATTAATATCCTTGGACCTGATGCGTTTGATCGAGCAATTGAGGCCTATCAATATTTAAATTGCCCGCTTGATCAGGCTGTAGCCAATAATGCTGATTACTATGAGATGATTGAAGATCTTCAAGGGATGATCGAGGAACTTCAGTTTCAACACAAAAAAACTACTGTACTTATACATGAAGGGTATGAGAAGAAGTATCAACAGTTTAATGCTGATCGGGATTATGATAAGCTTCTTTCAGCCCATAAAAAGAGAGAGAGTGTTCTCAAACTTCAAATTGAGGAATATTGCCAAGTTGTTAGAGGAAGATAATATTGACCTGCTAGAAGAATTGAAACAACTTAAAATTATTGCCTCTTCCTCTGCGGGAGGTCTGGTCCCAGTCAATGACGAGGGCTTTTCATTTTTGGAAACTGAAAATACTACTATGAGAGAGGAACTGGAAACTTAGAAATAAACCAGACCTATGTCCTCCTCGTGGGGTATATTTAGAGTTGGTCGAAGAAGTGTTGAAGAAACTAGGACTCAGCAGGCCTCAACAAATGAGGCTGCTCAGATGAAAGCAAAAAATCAAGCCTTGGCTGAAATGTCCCAGAAAATTCAAACTCTTACTGACCAACTCTCCAACCAGAATTCTGCACTGGAAAGTAAAGCAAACTTGGTGAAGAAACTTCATGAGCATCTTCAGAGATTGACTTATCAGTTTCACAAGTAGCCTAGAGAGTTTTGGATGGGGGGATATAATGAAGCTCTATGCCATCTCGATGTTCAGCTGAAATAAGCGAACAATGAAGGATACAAATAGGGATAGCTGAACGCCTTAACTGTGATGAAGCTTGAAGAAGGAAATTCCCTATGGGATTGGTATGATCCTGGAGTACTTGATCTGCCTAATCCTCCCTTTAAGTTGGATGTCAATTGGATTCCATCTCGTGCCATTCCTAGGTTCTTGATTTCCAGGTATCTTGGTTATTACCAGCTTTATGAAGAATTTGAGATATCCCGACCTCAATATCTACTTGATCGACCGAGTTCCAACAACATTAGAATGCTACGAGATTTGAATTTCATTAATTCTCCTTATTCTTTAGATGACCCTCTAGCTGGAATGGAACCTGTACCAAAATTTGAGGGAAAAAGTCCAATAAAATAGGAAATTTGTATTCAATGAATAAAACTTCATCTTTCGTAATTTTCTTTCCTTGGAAATAATTGTATTGAATGAAGAAAAATTCATCTTTGTGCAGTGTTCTTTCCTTAGAAATAATTTGTAAGATGTTTGGCTTATTATATGAGTTTTTGATGAGTGTGTATCAAGGGATAAATAGTCCTGTTATGTTTTAATTGCCTAAACAATGGAACTTTGCCCCATTTACTGCCTTGTTGTAGTGACTTGTCACCCATAAGTGCCTAAGCAATGGAATGATTTTCATCCCATGATCCTGCTTAGTTGTAGCAATCTTATCTAGATTACCTTGGTGCCTAGACATTGGATGCCCATGAGGTCACCCATCTTCTTGCCTAGTTTTGGATGCCCCTTGAGGTCACCCATAATCAAATAGGCCTTGCCTTATATAATTGTTATGCCAACATTATTGGTTCAGTGTATTGATGCCGACCAACCTTAGTTGGTGGTTGTTGATATGCCGACCAATCGTAGTTGGTGGTTGTTGATATGCCGACCAACCGTAGTTAGTGGTGTTGATATGCCGACCAACCTTAGTTGATGGTTGTTGATATGCTGACCAACCGTAGTTGGTGGTGTAGTGTGTAGCACGAATACTCCGAAAAAATTAAAGGAAAAGGAATATGGGGAAAATATCATTTTTATTCATATTGAAAGAAATGGGGTACATGTGAATCTGTATTACTGATAATATTTGCGTAGGTGCTCCGCATTCCACGCATTTTTTAATTCTTCTCCCTTTAAGGTTTCTATTCTGTAGGTCCCAGGTCGAACAAACACTGTAACACGATAAGGTCCATGCCAGTTGGACTCTAGCTTATTATGCTTATGAATCACTTTCTTGAGCATATAGTGTCCCTCCTTAAGATCACATTTCTTAACTCTTTTGTTGTTGAACATGGCAGTTCGTTGCTGGTAAGCTGCGTTCCTGATCTCCGCATCTTCTCTCACTTCCTCTAGCATGTCCAAATCTAGACGTATCATTAAATCGCTGAGAGGAGAATTGAAATTGAGCACCCTGTGAGTGGGTAGGCCCAGTTGAGCTGGTAAGACTGCTTCACTTCCAAAGGCTAGGATGTAAGGATATTCCCCAATTGCTATTCGGAGAGTTGTTCGATAAGCCCATAATACAAAATGTAGCTCGTTAATCCAATTTCCCTTTTCATCATCCATCCGTTTCTTCAACCCGTTCAGGAGATTCCTATTTGTCACTTCGGTTTTCCCATTGCTCTGAGGATGTCATGGTGCGGAATGGATCTTCTGGACATTGGACTGTTAACAATATGCAACAAACTCCTCATTATCAAATTGGGTAACATGGTCAGTAATGAAATCATACGGCAGACCATATCTGCAAACAATATTCTTCCAAATAAACTGATAAACTCTTTCATACGACATGTCAATGAGAGGTTCAGCTTCCACCCATTTAGTGAAATAATCAACAGTGATTACTAAATATTTGAATCTCCCTTTGGTGGTCGGTAGAGGCCCGACTATGTCTATACCCCACATGGAAAATGGCCAAGGGGAAGTGATGGGTGTTAATAATGCCCGGGGAGTTCTTAGAATGGAAGAGAAACATTGGCACTTATCGAATTTCTTCGCATAAGCTGCACAGTGAGCTCTCATCATTGGCCAATAATATCCCTGTGGCGTTATCCTCTGTAGAAGAGTTCGTCCTGCTACGTGAGCTCCTCAAGAGACTTCGTGAATTTCTTCTATCAAATCTTTAACTTCTGAAGGATACACACATCTCTGTAGTCCTACTATGATAACCCTTTTATACAAAACACCATTATTCAGTACATACCAAGCATCTTTAAACCTTAGTTTCTTAGCTGCAAGTTGGTCAGTTGGTATCACGCCTTCTTCGATATACGCCCTAATAGGGACCATCCAGGATGGTACCATATTTAAGGTGATGAATCTCACCATCAAATCTTCATCTATGCTCCGATCTGCCAAAATATCAATAGGAATAATTCTTCGTAGCTCAGTGCGAGTAGCTAAGGCTAACCGAGCTAATGCGTTAGCTCTCGCATTCTCTAATCTTGGTATTCTGATCAACTGGACCGCTGTAAAAGTGGACACAATCTCCATAGCTTTGGAATGGTACCTTGACATCAAGTCTCCCTTCACTGCATACAGTTCGAGGATCTAATTTATAATTAACTGTGAATCACTAAACTCGATAACTTGCTCTGCATTCAGTGTTTTGGCTAAATTGAGGCCCACAATCATAGCTTCATATTCAACTCCATTGTTGGAAGCTTTAAACTGGAAATGTAATGCATATTCTATATCTAATCCATCTGTGCTATGAAGGATTATACTGGCTCCACTGCCTGTGGAACACGAAGAGCCACCAACATACAAATTCCATATGGGGACACAATTATCAAACTCTTAGTCTGACAAAGTTCCCTGATGTAATATTTGGTACTTCCTTTTATCATCTCCTAACACTGGGCTATTATCTGATGATTTTTGTTGCTCGATGCTTGTCCCCTTCGTTACATCTGTTGATAGAAGTTGATCAAGGGTAGTCTCTGATAATCCCCTAAAATCCACAGGTTGTTTTGCATTAGACCCTTGTTGGTCTAAAGCATCTGAGTAAGTGAACTCCGCAATGAAATCTGCTACCGCCCTGCCCTTTGAGTGAGGACCTTGGATCGTAAACAATATCATACTCTCCCAGTTCGATCACCCAATACATCAATCTCCCCGACTTTTTTGGCTTATGCAAAGCCTGTCTGAGTGGCATATCAGTGTATACCACTATGGTATGGGCCTGGAAGTATGGTTTTATCCTCCTGCTTTCCTCTATCAATCCTAATGCCAGCTTCTCCAACCTTGGATATCTAATCTCTGCTCCTCGGAAAGCTTTTCTTGTATAATACACTAGTTTTTTCACTCCGTCCTCTACTCTTATCAATGCTGAACTGACTGCACTTTCTGAAACAACCAAATATAAATATAACTTTTCTCCCGTCATCGGCCTGGACAACAAAGGGTGTGTCCCTAAATATCGTTTCAACTCTTGGAATGCATTCTCACACTCATCATTCCATTCAAATGTTTTTTTGAGTGTTTTAAAGAATGGAAGACATCGGTCCGTTGCTCGTGAGACAAACCTGTTGAGAGCTGCGATACGCCCTGTGAGGCTTTGCACCTCCTTCTTTGTAGCTGGAGATCGTAGTTCCAACAGAGCTTTAATCTTTTCTGGATTTGCCTCAATGCCTTGCTGATTCATAATATACCCGAGGAACATGCGTTCTCATACGCCCAAAACACACTTAGTCCGGTTCAGCTTCATCTGATATTTCTCCAGCTGATCAAAAGTTTGGCTCAAATCAACTATGTGGTCTGCAGCTTTCTTGCTCTTTGTCAACATATCATGGACATAAACCTCCATGTTATTTTTGATTTGTTCTGCAAACATCTTATTCATCAATCGCTGGTACGCTGCACCTGCATTTTTGAAACCAAATGGCATAACATTGTAGCAGTACATCCTCCTTGGGGTGATAAAAGAAGTAATCTCTCGATCTTTTGGTTTCATCTTAATCTGGTTGTAGCCGGAATAAGCGTCCATGAAGCTTAATAACTCATGCCCCGAGGTCGCATGTACGAGCTGGTCTATTCGGGGCAGTGGGAAATGATCTTTTGGGCAGGCTTTGTTGAGATCTGTGAAATCTATGCACATTATCCATTTATTATTCTTCTTTTTTACCATCACCACATTAGCTAACCAATCAGGATATTTTACATCTTCAATAAAAGAGGCTTTTTGTAGTTTCTCGACTTCCCCTTGAATAGCTTGGTTCTTCTCTGGGCTAAATACCCTTCTTCATTGTTTCACCGATTTGACCTCCTTATTAACATTGAGTTCGTGGCACAAGAAGGCTGGGTCTATCCCTGGCATATCTTCATGACTCCATGCGAAAGCTTATTTTTGTGGCCTTAAAAATGCCACTAACTCTTATTTTATTGACGGATCCAGTGAAGCGCCAATTTGAGTTGTTCGTTCTGGTCATTCATCATCTAGAATAACGTTCTCCGTGGCTTCCATGACCTAACCCTTCACGAGCTCTGACTTATCTCTTGGGTCCAATATCTCAATCTCTGCATCTTCAGACTCATCCACTTGGTAGGTGGTTGTCTTCTTCATGGATTCCTCCATCTCTTCTTGTTCGACAGATGAATAATAGCATTCTCAGGCCACTTTTTGGTCACCCTTCATAATTCCAACTCCAAAATTGGTCAAAAACTTCAGGTATTGATGTACGATTGATGGCACCGCCTCGAACTTTTCAAGCCTATCCTCCCTATGATTATGTTGTAGGTTGATTGGACATTTTTATCTATTATAAAAAATCATACTTTTTCTATTCTGCATGCATGACAAGTACCAATAAGTATATCCAACTTGATCGTCCCAAGTGTAAAGACTTTCTCTCCAGTAAACCCGAGGAGGGGCCTGTGATATGGCTCCAGTTGGGCTAGCTTTAGATTTAAACTGTCAAAGCAAGGGTAGAACATGATGTCTGCAGAGCTACCATTGTCTACCAACACTCTTGAGGTAACCACATCCTTCATCCTCATCTTGATCACCAAGGGGTCTTCGTGAGGATACAAGACACCTTTCAGATCATTTTTGGAAAAATCGATGACCAGTTTATCCTTGTTCATCTTCCTCGAGCGATCCTCTTCCGCTAAATTTATTCTCTTTATATAGGAACAATCTTGGGCCTCATTGAGGTAAGCTTTCCTTTCAGCAGTATGATACCCACCTCCTGCATCTCCACCTGTAATCACATTACATTTGAATGAGCCAAAATGGATTGAAAATACCTCGCGTTCTGGTTGCCTTGGATTTTTGAGGAGGTTGGGGTCATCCTTCGGATCATCTTTATGGTCCTTCTTCTTGTCGTCTCTTATTCCCCGAGGAGATTTGGACCTTTGCCTTGCTCTGTCGTTGGTCTTCCCATCATTCTGGCGATTAATAAACCTGCTTAATTTTCCTCATCGAATGAGTGCCTCGATTTCATTCTAGAGAACTATGCACCGCTTGGTCGTGTGGCCGTTGTCTTTGTGTAACTCACAATACTTGGACTTATCCCTCTTTTCAGGAGTTGTTCTTAATTTCTCCGGCCAATTCAGTTCTTCGTTGTTCTTTATCTCCTCCAGAATATGGTTTATATCCACCTTTAAGGGAGTATAATTCCCATACTTCCTCAAGTGCTCTATCGTCTCTTTTACTTTAGATTGCTTATTTCTCCCATTATGCTTTTGATCTTTCTTTTCTGACCTACCCTCATCTTTAGTCTCTGCTTTGCTCTCACCATTCTTCTTTGCAGCCATAGCTTCTTCGACATTCATAATTTTGACTGCCTTAGCCATTAATTCCGCCACGAATTTGGGGGGGTTCTTTAGCCAGAGTATAATACAACTTGTTTGGTAAAAGAGCACTCATCAGAGCTGTGATTGCTGTCTTATCTTCATAGTCAACGACCTCAAGTTTCTCGTTATTAAAACGAGTGATGTAATCCCTAGTGCTCTCTCATGCTTTCTGCCTCATACTCAACAAATGCGCTACTCTCTTGACTGGTTTCGTGCCAAAATAGAAATTTCCTATAAAGAGCTCTGCCAGTTGATGGAAAGTAGCAATCTTCCCCCGAGGAAGATTGTTGTACCATATTTGAGCTGATCCATTAATGGTTCCTGAGAATACCCTACATCTCATCTCTTCAGGAACTGTATAGATATCGGCAGTAGCTTGGTACTGCTCTATGTGGAGGACATGATCAATTTTTTCGTCATACTTCGGCATAACTACAGGAACATTAAACTTTGATGGTGTGTGAAAATCCATAATTGTCTGTATAAAGGGTGATCCCTTGACAAAATTTCTTTGGAGAGGGTTCATAGCCTTAGCCATTTCCCCTAACTTATCCTCCAACCTTTGAATGGAGCCTTTCCAAGCGTCATTTCCAGCCTCTGATCTATTTGCTCGAGCAACCGATCGTGCAGAATGCTCCTCTTGGGATATTTTTGTTCGAGCGGCGGAGTGTGATTGGGAAAAACCTTCCCTTAGATTATTTGGTCGTTGAGAATTTCCCAACATGATCTAAGTAGGTTTTCAATTCCTCCTGGGGCCCAAACGATCAAAGGGGGAGACTCTACTCAATCTCTCCAGGGCACTAGTTCACTCCGGGGTTAGAGTAACATTTTCTTAAGAGTTTATGACTCTTATAGGACATGTCCGTCCGAGTTGATAAGACAGGTCACTGGACATCTCAGTGTGGCGCGATTCAGTGTTCCTGGATAAGGACACCTAATGGAACAAAGTATGTCTGGATCTCGAAGGCGGCAGATGAGTGTTTCTATGAACACTTCGCTGGCCCGATTGGGCAGGCGTTGCATTTTGAAAAGTTTGAATGAGTTGTTGCATAGTATCCTGCATAGCTATTTGTTCCCTTGATAAACTGGACACTATTCTAGTGTGTTCATTGACAGTTGGAGGAACGGACGGATTAGGAGGAACTACGTCATTGTTCTTATTGCACGATTCTGGGAGCTCAGCCATGTTTGATGAATGTTTTAGTGAAAAATGCCACGTATAGTCGATTTTCCACAAGCGATGTCAATGTGTTGATGTAAAAACTAGAATTGATCTAATTAATTAATCACAGATAAATATCAAATAAGAAATAGGACAAAAGGGTTTTTAAAGTGGTTCGGGCTTATGGAAATGGCCTACGTCCACTGTTTTGTATTGCTGGGTCTTTTCCTTAATCTTGATGATGGTCGTAGAAATGATCAAGATCAATTCCCCCTTATGGAGGAGGTTACAATGTATTTATAGCCCAAGGGTTGTTCATGTGAATGGACAATTCGCCGTTAAAAGACATATACATCTGTACATAAATAAGAATGCTCATTGAATCCGATGTTCATTGAATCTGTTATCACCGCTTGATCTTCTTGACTAGATGCTCTGTACGCTGAGTAGCTCGATACGCTAATAGCTCGGGGTGTTGAGTAGATCGGGGTGCTGAGTATCTCGGCATCATAAGTTGTTCGGTGAATATATGCTTTTTCCATGTAAGACGACACGTGTTATCATATACTTGGTCCACGTCATCTGACTAATTTTTGTATCAATAGTTACAATCATAGAGATCTTAACTCGATTTATCCTTTATTGCGCTTAAATGATTAATTCGTAGAGTGTGAAAAAAAAAATTACTTTCAGGGAACATATATGCACACACATATTACATAATGTATGTAAAAATCAATGCGCCCAAAAAATATTATATGCAAAACTTAATCTATAATGAATGGTCCAATTATAAATGCATACACAATAATCTAATATTTATAACTATATGTTAAGACACTTTGATGTCTTGCTAATCTAACATCATATAAATATTAGTATCAAAACATTAATTCATAATTATATTAGAACCTTTCGGCAACCAAATATAGATTATACACAATAATCCAATTTATCAAAAATATTATTTTCAAACCCCTAATCAGACATCTAATATTCAAAATATTATATTGAACCTTTTGGTTAATACAAAATAATACATAACATGAATATTGGAGCAACCATTTAATGAGAAAAATATATGTAGTGATTTAGATCATAAAATATGGAAAATTTTCAGTTATCACTACAGTAACATAAACAATCTCTTCAAGATCACTCTCCAATTCACGGAATCATAAAATCAATTTTTAAGAGAGAGTTATTAACGCTGACATTATTACTAAAAATGACAAATCATCGAGATTGGGCGGTGCCATTGTTTATAATGGGTTTTATTTATTTCAACGGTTCGAGGTGACCATATGAATTTCATAAAATTTCGAGCAAAAAAATTGTTGCTAAAAAAATTCACTAATTCAACAATTTTTTTACACAGATTCTTTTTGTAGGCAAAAACTCTTAATCGATAATCATGAGATCATAAATCTAAGCTCTGATACCACATGTAAACATGATCAAAAGAAAACGTAATTATCAGTTTTATATGGATTTATAAATTTAACACATGAGTATTCAATTATACATGCTGTATGTTCTTTAATAATACAAAATGTTATGTATTATATATTTAACTCTAAGATCTTATATCAATATGATTATCACATATAATCATTGCAGAACATAAAATGATATTATAATCGCATACCTCAATTATGTCATAATTGAAAATATTAGCGAATCAACTGACCTTAACGATGTCTGATCAAGCTGAATTTCGAACCACGACTTCCTTTTGTATATGACAAGAATATATTCCAATTTCAGCAGATATCAACAGTTAGATGTTATTATATAGTGAAAGCACTATTTGAAATTAACTCTCATTAAGAATTTAGATTTCTTTCCCCTATCCTATAATTTCATTATGTTGTCTCTTAGTGTATCTGAATGATGGAAAATCAATCACTTATTTATGGGCAAGGATATGACTTAAATCTCCAATAGTCACTTAATCTCAACCATCCATCAAGGTACATACCCAAGAGTCCTTTTGACTCTTGGTATTTTGAGTACCATTTCATTAACCAAAGTGAATCTTAGTATTAATATAATTATGGAGCACATTATGTATAATTATTACTTAAAATAATTTTAACAGATAGTCATTTAAAAGATGAACAACAGTGTAGCCAAAGATATGAAATTATTGAAATGATAAAAAAATACATGAGACCATGGCCAAATAATACTAACACTGCTAGTGATGACGATTGGTGGGTACTAGCGAAGTCCTATAAATGATGTTGGGATGGGGAGATATTATGTCAAGGACATTACTTAGTTGAGATCTTCTTCTATCGTTCTCATACAAAGGCAAGGACTATACTATTTAGTAAGATTATTATTATTAATGGCCTTAATATTGCTTATTATGTATCTTCCACATGTGTGCCCGGTAGGAACATCCAAATCGAATGCATAAAATTTTCCCTATGACTTACTATTGAGAATTCAAATCATTCATATTTGGGGCTTAAGAATGTCTAGGTTTCCATGGACATGGTAAGGGATTGAGGTTTAAGTTATTTTTGTGTTTTATCATGAAGAGTATAGAGACTTCCTCGGCCTTATTATAGTGTCCATGGACACGGTAAGAGAAAGATATTTAAGTTATTTTGTGGTCTACCTTAAAGAGTACAGAGACTTCTTTGACCTTATTGTATTAATATTATGGCCTCATGATACTTGCTAAGATGTTGTGGTGTTTCATTTTATATTCCAAACTACATCGTAAAAAGGCTAAGGTTGTCGATGCCTTATTTCTCCACTTAAACTTTCTAAAGATCCAATCATTAAAAAAAAATTCTATGTTGAGACAATATTCAATGAAATTTACAACAATCATTTTTCATCAAAATCTTCATTTTGTAGGTTGGTTTTACTTTCTTGCTTGCATGTCGAGGCATATAATTGAACAACAAGCTAATTTAAGGGATAAATTTTTTGGAACCCCAATAATAAATTGTTAGGATTTTATGTGTCTTCACATTCTTTATTAATTGATGAATATTTCCTTTTATTCTTATTAATAACATGTTTTCCAACCTTATGATGTTTGACAACATGGTTAGTTTGTTTAATTTAGCATGCTAAGTCCTAAATAAAAAAAAATTATTCAAAACCATTTTAGAACGTAATTATTTGCAAAAATTGGGGTTAGGTCAAATATTGTGTCATCAAATTGGGATTTTGTCAAAATGACCCTAAAAACATCAACGTATACGTACTTCAGAGTGTTTGGTAAAAGAGCCAACAAATTAAGCTTGTTTACATTTAATAAGAATTATTTTTATGAATGATTCTTTTATTCTGCCAATAAGGTTATTAAAAAAAATACATGATTAATTAAGTTGTTCCACCACTTAGGTTAAAGCTAACAAATGTAATAATGTTTTAGGGTGCTCAATTTTCTTTTTTAAATCGCATTTCAACTATGGCAAAGCCTATAAAACATTATTCCCAAACCTAAAATGTTACAAGACTCGGAATAAGTCAGTCATATGATCGATGTTCAATCGCCTTTATTAATTAAGAAAAACATAACTTTTAATGATGTCTTTGGCCATTTCTTAATTTTATCAAAATCGACCTGATGAGGTATCACTATGTTAGAACCCTATCTTAAGTATGATCATCTATCTCACTTTCTCTCTATATCTATCTTATTTCCTCTATTATACTTTAAATACTTGATTTTCACTAAAATCCTAATCTTGTAATGATATGTTGATGTTATATTCAATCCATTTAAATTTGTAATTTAATGTTGTGTTACTCTGTAACTCTTTGATAATTCCTTATGCTATAGTGATTGGTTCCATAATGAATTTATTTATTGTGAAATATGGCGATGTGGTCACAACATTCGTTAGTAGGAAATGGAAATTTAAGCAATAACCTTTTCACACTCACATAGCCTTGGACTTGTTCAACTTTAGAAATAAAAATATTACTCTCCCCATTGGTGAAAATATGATATTTGCATAAATCTGAATTATGTGAAAAAAACGCTCAGTAGTTTATGCAGGTTATGATACTGATTGAATATTTTGAAGTTTCAACATACCATTGTTTGTAGTAAATGAATATGTATATTTTAATTTCTTATTGGATATAATATTAGTGTTGATTATATATATCAGTCCTGCTCTTGTGCGGACTAGTCCGCATTTTAAGAGTGCGGATCGAACATGTGTCACCTGGCGGTGATCCCGGAAAAGAGAGAGAGTGTGCCTATAATTTAGTGCACCGTTAGGTGACACATGTCCGGTTTGCATTCTTAAAATGCGGACTAGCCCACACAAGAGCATTATATATATATATATATATATATATATATATATATATATATATATATTGAAGGAAATATAGTGGAATGAGTGTCACGTGGATGACTCGTGGCAGTCAGAGGACAACAAGCTTAGTCGGCTAAACATTTTGGATGACAAGTAGAAATCTAGGAACATCATGTAGACGATGTGGACGACTAGTCCTAATAGGATTATATGACTTGTAAATAGGATTAACGTAAGGAGATCTAAAAGTATAAGACCTTTGTACTTATAAATATGGGTGACCTCACCCAATTGAGGGGTATTGATGTTGTACCTTGCAGACGGTGACTTGGACTCTTAACTTGCAACCCCAGCTCTCCAATCATACTTGTTCTTCCATGAAATATACTACTCTCCCTCTCTTCCTCGCGGACATAGGCAGGACGATCTACCAAACCACGTACATCGAGCGTTCTCTGTGTTTATTGAATTCACATTACTTTTTGGGGATAAACTATAATATTGCTTTTATTATGGGTTTGATATCCCCTACAATTTAACGTTGTGTGTGGGAAAGTTCTGAATTCTTACACTAAGTAATCGTAAACCCAATAAAAAATATGAGTGTTAATCAGTTTCACCGTTCGCATGTGGGAAGTTATGTCCAGTCCAAGATATAGGTCGTTGGGAAGAAGCTATCTCATGTCAGACTTCCTTCTCTTACTAGGAGATCTATGTCAAGGGGGAACTCACCCAAAAGTTCTTCCCCATACCTCGACACCATACTCCTCCTGCTGAATGACCTGTAGGAGAGCAACATCCCAACTGACTAGTATTTATGAGAAGAAATGCTAGGCAATTGACTAGGCAATGAGAAGAGTATAGTTCCAATTTTCATACTCTGGAACATAATAGAAGGAGGCCAGTCCATTCTACAAGGAACAATATATACCTTCATATTAGAAGGACTTGTTAAACTAGAAGTCCTCACGCGGTTCATTCTAACTTATGACGTATACATCATTTATCGGTACACAATTCTGTCAGCCGCACCCGTCAATAGGTTTTCCCAACCAAATTCGCACAAAGCATTAGATTGGATACACCAAAAGCACAACCAAATAGAATCAGGATCGACAAACTCTAGATTTTTATCAATAAAGATTTGGAAGGATGGTTAAAATAAATTAGCCCGAACTCTTAAAGATCTCACTAGGAAGGTGTTGGGGTGTGACATAGCCTCTGCTTTCACTCATGAGATAGAACTTGCGGAGCCGTTAAAGAAGTTATAGGTTCTAAAGATTATAAATTATAATGGAAAGGAAGATCCCACCGATCATATCAAGCACTATCATCAAACCATGTCCCTTTGGGGCCATCATGATGCCCTCATATTCCAGGTTTTTCCCTTGACCTTGGGAGAAATCGACTTGAAGTGGTTTAAAAAATTATCCCCTAGATCTATCTCCTTGTTCAGGGAGTTGCTCGAGAAATTCACATCGAGCTTTATCATCAGCAGTAAAGCAGTTAAGGAGGTTGACTTGCTGATCTCTTTTAAAAGGAAGAAATGAGAGATTCTCAAGGAGCTAACCGAGCAATTCACTACGCCCTTTATTCAACGAGATTGATGATTGTAATGAAGAACTCGCCATCTCTTCCTTAAATTCGACTTTTTAGGTCAAAAGATCTCTATTAGTCCTTGACTAAGAGGACAACATCAGTTATGGACAATCTCATGGCGCATATTAAGAAATACGCCAAAGTAGAGGACAGAATCATTATTACAAAGGCTCTAGCCAATAACGGTTCTAAGCAGTCGAGGAATAACATTAAGAAAACATTAGGGAGGAAATTAGTTTGCTCCTGCAAAGAAGGGACCATGAAGTGATGCTACAATGGGTGATCCAAGGCATAAACTAACAAAAAATGTTTCCAGGCGATGGAGACTTTATTCAAGGACCTATTTATAAGCTAATTCCACAGATAAAAGACAAGCCATTTTTCAATAGGATGCCTAAGATGTCCAGTGACCTTAAAGATAGAGATGCCAAATTTAGGGGTACCTATCACCAGGATCATGGACACCTTATGAAGAATGGTAAGATGTTCAAGAAGAACTTGGAGGAGCTCATCCAGGACAGTCACCTCAAAGAACATATCAACACTACCAAGACTAAATTAATATCCAAGATAAATGCAGTTCATAAGGAAGATGATGATCTCCCGTTTATAGGACTAATCAATGCCATTCACGATTACACCGATCCTACATGTATCGATACAAAACTTAAGCAGAAAGTCAAAATTACATCTTGCATTCAGTAGGCCTTCTCGATAAAAGTTTAAAGCCCGTCCTGACCGATAGGGACCACAAGAATATAGACCTTGATCGAGACATAATGTTTACTGACAATGATCTGGTTGGACTGAATTTGTTGCGTAAAAGACAGGTTGGTCATGACTTTGAGAATCACCAATTTTGATGCGAGAAGTATTCTGATTGACCAAGGAAGTTGATCCTAGATCATATAAGTGAGTTTGCTATAAAAGATCGACTATAACATCGAAGACCTCCACACTAAGGTAGGGCCACTAATCAATTTTAACGGAGATGTAAAAACTCCTTTGGGGAAGATCAAACTACCGGTTAAGATTGGCCTGGTAATTTGAGAGATTGAGTTTTATGTTATCGAGTCTAAATCACCATATAATTACATTATTGGCAGGGACTGGCCCCATGATATGAATGTCGTCTCCCCATCCCTTCACCAAAATCTTAAATTCCTGAGCGATTGGGGAATCATAAAAATCATGGGAGATCAGGCGCGTGACTCACAATTGAGTCATAACTGCCAAAAAAATTAAGCAAGATTAGTCCAAGAAGAGTAAAAATGATGACGGTTCAGAGGACGATCAACCCAAATAACAACCAAAGGGCATTCAAATGGGAGTGGAGGAAACTCGATTAGATCCCGCTGAATGAGTAATGGAAGAACTCATCGGATAAAATATTTTTGATTACCCAAGGAGGAAGTGGAGTAACTCGTCCACTTCCTAAGGACTAACATCAACATCTTCACTTGGTAACCCTTTGATATCCCTAGCATAGATTCGAACATCACCTTTCATCGACTGCATATGGATCCAACTTTCTGGCCGATTAAACAGAAGCCAAAGAACACGACGACAAAAAAAGTCTAAGTTGTGGAAACTGAAGTTGACAACCTCCTTAAGTGTGACTCCATCAGGGAGATCCATTTCCTAAATTGGATCTCTAACACTGTTGTGGTCAAGAAGAAGATAAAAAAGTGGAGGGTGTGTGTAGACTTCACCGACCTCAATAAACATTGAACAAAAGTTAGTTTTCTATTGCCCTTGATAGATCTCGTGGATTCAACTACCGGACACTAGTGCATGAGTTTCACAGACGCATACTCTGGGTACTATCATGTAAGACCTAGCTTTTATAATTACTAATAGCTTAGTTATTTTGGCATATCCCTTAACATACCAGAGCTACAAATCGAACACTTCATCCTCATTTGCCTCCGTAATCATTTAAAGACGTGTTAGTAAGCGAGTATCGTATCCGATATTTAAGCCCTTGAAATCGTTACGAATTATTTATGGAGGTATACAAACTTATGTTTTTGATTTTACTCGCTCAAATTATTCTGGGATATTTGTTTTTTACTCGAGACCTTTTTTATAAAATGATTTTTAATAAAAAAATAAAAAGTATGTTTTTAATCTCATTAGAACAAGATGAAGATCTCTTTAGACTGAACTTTGTAGTTCGTTTGAACGAAGTTTATAGTCACTAGAATAAAATCCTAATTTTTTTATAACAAAATTCTAACGATCATCTAACAAGATGGTCTGTGTTTGATAAAATCACTCTCGTTGAAAGGTCGTTGGAAGGTCGATCGAACGAGATAGGCTTATCGTTTGAACGAGATTTAAACTTGTTAGAACGAACCTACATTTCTCGTTCGAACGAGAATCTATTTTCATTCGAACAAAACCGTCGCCTCAAAAAACGTGTTTTTCTTATAAAAAAGATTCTTTCTATCAGTTTTAAACAACTTTTTTTTGGCAAAAATCAATTACAATACTGGACCAAAACTTTTCCCCTTTGTGTTACTTAAAAACACTTTTTTCCTAAATACATCCCTTATATGATCCCTTGTAAAGTTTACTCTACAAATGATTTATGGAGCCACGGCTCTACGACTGAAGAAGAAAGGATTTCGATATCCTGAGGCCGATCGATAGATACTGAGGGAAGATACGTTGAGCGTCACTAAATAAAATATCATTCTCAACATGTGATAGATATATGAGACTGTGAAACTTTGTTTCCACTATATATAATGCGATTTAATCCAACGAATATAAAACATCAAAATAATAATATCCATCACCATGCTAACTCCAAAATAAAATCCAACTCCAAACGATAAATAAATACTTAAATTAAATAAATCGAACATAATCTTTGACTGAAATTCGTAAATAATTGTGGAACCGAATGGCTCACCAAATCCATAATATTGCCTCAAAAGAAAATGAAGGAATGGAAAAATCTAATCTACCAAAGCAATAAAAGTAAATCTCCAACTTCACTCCACAAGTCTCCAATCCATCCTGTGCAGCTACTTTAATAACTATACCTAAAATGTTAGTCAATGCAATGGGTCAGAGCCCACCGCATGAACACTAGATACTCCTCCTAATTAGGGTCAGTGAACCCAAACATAAGCATCATATATGATAAATATCACAATAGAGTATTTTAAATTAAATGATATATTTAAATGAGAATAAGTAACACAACACTACTAACCCACATAACTAAGTCACCCACTATTCCGGTTTAATTATTAAATTACAACATTTCATTTTTTCAAGGTTATTCAGGTCAGCCTAAACTTACCAATTCATTACACCCATTCCCATCACTATAGCCAGCCAACCAAATTTCATTAGCCCGGCACATATTGGTGATGCCCCACACACGACACGTTGCTATAGCCAGCCAACCCAATTATCATTATCCCTACACATATCGGTGACTCCAATACAAACCCACATCACTATATCCATCCAACCCAATTTTCTTAGTTTTGCACATATTAGCGACATAAAATCCATTTTAATACCCGTTCTTTCTCTATGGCGATTGTTATCAATTTATTGGCAGTTTCTCATTTTTCTTTATTATCTCCACCCTTTATTCGGGAAATCCAACCCAAATCATCCCTAGTCCCATACCTAGAGATCACCGAAACCACGAGTATTTTCTAGCCTATTAGTTAGGAAGAATACTTACCACAAATCACCACCTAGTCTCGCACCTAGGCTAATAGAAAACACGTGACAGAGTAATACTTAGTCCCACTCGGTAAACACCCAATCGTACAACCCACACTCATTTGTCCCATACTTATAAAGTGTTACCAACCATAATGTCTACCTACCATTCCCATACCTAGAAGGCAAGCAACAACTAAGGGTAAAAGCACAACTACCCAAAAATCCCAACGTTCTCGCGGTGTCGAAATATTAACACAAGTAACATCCACATAAAGCATATTTTCATTTGTAGTTATAATTCTTCTAAATAATTATCCGATCACAATAGTATCCAAATTTCGTCCTTTTATTTGTATAATTAAACAAGTCTTACCAATCGTCACATAAGTTGTTAAAGTTAATTTTTTTTGTGCAAGTGATATTTTACCGGTTAACACGAAATTCCATTTTTAACATGCATATACATATTACTACACCATAATAAATCCCTTCTAAAATCTACACATAAAAATCGTGATTTATATGAGTCAAAACATTATTACAAATTCATATTATGAATTTATTTTTTTATACACAAAACGTACCACAACTCTATCATAACCCCTACCTCTAATCTAAGCATGCGATTATTTCAAGTCGTAAATATATTTTGCGATTTGAATAAAAACACCCCCGTAATTGTATTCACTTTCCCTAACTAATCTTCCTAATTTATTTCAAGAAGAACACAATTTATTAATGTTTAGGCAATATCAAAAACGCATAACACTTAAGGGGAATAATAGAAGTATTCACTCCTGTAAAGAAGTGGTCTTGAAAATCTGGGTACACAATTGCATTCTCTCACGAAAATAGCAAAGATAAGCTTTTGGTTGTTATTGAAAGAACTTGATTTAGATCTTCAAAACTTGGGTTGAAACTTGTTTTTAACGGGGTTTAGGTTTTGTAGAAGAGTTGAGATAATAATTTGGGAGTCTACTTCTTTTTGAGAAGGATAAAAAGTGTTTCAAAAAGTCTAAATTTTTTCTATTATATAAAGAATTTAAAGAAAGAGTTCTAATCAAACAAAAACACACACAAATAAGTTTCGGACGATCGAAATTTGCTGAAATTTTGATATTTTTAAAAGAAGGTGGGCTGAATACGTTATCCAAAAACCAACTCGATCGGACGTCGTTAAGGTCGTCTGCATCACGCTTTAGAGTTCGAACCATTATATTTCCTTAAATTTTGGATATGTTCTATCTGAAGGCGAGACATAGAGGTGTAAGAAAAATCAACCTGATTGGACATCGTTAAGGTCGTCTGCATCACATTTTAGTGATCGAACCGTCAAATTTTTTATCCTCCTTAGGTCATATCCTCCACCTAAAATTTTGTATTTCAACAATTAAATTAATTCCGATAAAAAATATTTTTATAATTTTTAATTTAAAAGAGTTATTTACGGTCCAAAATCACGTGGTGTTACAAAAGAGCTGCTTCTTGTGGATAGTGCTGGACCGTGCCATATTTTTAAATGATTTGAATACCTGTGCATTATACTTAGTGGAGCTCTAAGTAGTCTATAAGTCGTTGAGTCTGTTAAACTCTTTATAATGCAGAAATATAAGTTTTGCCCGAAAGGGGTTTTTCCTTACTTCTTCATGTATTTGGTTTGATTGTATGGTTTGCCTATTTAATTTGAACTTGAATTTGCAAGCACAACTTATTATTAATAAAGATAAAATTTGGCCAAAAATTGAATCTTTGTGGGTGTAACATAAGATACAGATAATTCCATATAACCCATTTGATGCATTTGATGTTTCAATGTAAATGTGCGACTGTGTGATAATTGATTAAACTTATTCGCAAGTTTCCAATTCGGCACACTTATTTAATTAGAGTCTATTTTTAAACCAAATTAATCTAGCCCCTAAACATGCATCTAAAAGTGCGTGTGTCAACCCATAAATAAATCGAGCATGTGGCACAAATATTCAGGAAAAATCCCCCAAAGGGGCAAAACCTTTTATTTCACTGTAATTTTGTAAAAAAACGGCTTACATGGATTACAATGAAATAGGGTGACATACGAAATACCCACAGGTGTCGGTTCCGATGTCTCGGCTGAAACTTTCCCTTTCTAGGAGAGCAAGTGAAGAAGAAGATGGCTCCTCCACAAGTTACGGATGGAATTTTCCCTTTCCAGGAGGGCAACAATGAAGAAGAAAAACGACTTCTCCACAAGAGTGAACTTTATAAGGACTCCCTCCACAATAGCACGCAGCTGTCAGTTGTAGAGTTTTCCCCACAAAGAATAAATCAAAGCAAAATATGTTTTTGGGTTCCACAAAACAATTCACATAAAAGTAATTGGGATTTTGTAAATTAAAACAAAAATATTTGAACCCTTAAAATTGGTGGAGAAAAACTTTCTGCCAAAAGGTATTGAATTAAATCTGGGAAGATACACAAAAGTTTCAAAAGAATAAGACTCTTAAAAGTTGAAACTATTCTCCACGTTTTTCTAGGCTGCCAGGACCCCTTTTTATACAAAATGTGAGTCGGTCAAAGGATAAGCATTACAGCAGCGTGTCAGCCAAAAAGCAGGGTCGTTCGAACGAGAACCACATCTCGCTTGAACGAGATCAGTGTCGTTTGAATGAATACGCGTGACATCCCAATGCCATTCGAACGAGATTGAGATCTCACTTAAATGACCTTGGTGTCGAAACCAAGGTACGTTTACTGTTGTAGCAGTTTTTTCACAAAGCTTTTCAAAACAAAACTTTCTCTTAATAACAGTTATAAAACCTCTTTAAAAAAACATTTTTATATAAAATCTTTTTAAAACCCTTTTAAAAATATCCCAACATTCTTAATATGAAATGTAAATGAAACTTTAAAACAATATCTTACCAAAGTTCATATTGTTGGGCTTGAATGTTGAAGGCAACTGGTAATTTGGATCCGTCTTTTGTAGATGCAATCTTCATAATTCTTCGACAACTTGTAATGATATACGACATAATTATTTGTGACGGACTTATTAAAAATAAGTCCTTACAAATCTCCCCCTTTGCATATGTCGGTACGTACATAAAAACATCTGAATTATCAAAAACCAAAATGCCTATACAAATCTACCCTCCCATGAATCCCAAAACTGAAAAGGTAAAATTTGCAAGTTCTCAAATTTTTTCTTCAACATCAAAATTCTCAAAGCTTTTGTCATCAGGGTGTTCAACATCATGATCTTCAATCTTCGTACCTACACACATGAGATAAAGAAAAAATATTCGTGACGCATCGATTTTGAAATGATATAGGAATAAAGCATTAATAATCAAATCTCCCCCATAATGCAAAAACCTCCCCCATAACATGATAATTCTTTCTCCCCCTTTTTATGATGTCCCCAAATAGACAGATAAGAAGAAACAATAAAAACATGGAGTGTCACGACAAAATGCATAGCAAACAAAGATCAAGCTACGCGCATGAAAAGGTATGTACCCAAAACATCCACAAACTATTTTTGATTTTTCAAATTTTTCATACAAAAATAGGATACAAAAAAAATCATACCACGGATTTAAACTTAAACAACCAAGTCATGGAAATGGAATGTATGGGTGTGAACACATTCGATAGGTAAATAAACTCAATCAATCAGATGTGCACGATGCATACGTGTACCCCTAACGAATGAACATCAAAACAATCCTTAGGTGTAAAAAATTGTTGAATTTAAATGACATCATCTTATACAAATCAATAAATAAAAATGATTTCTACACCAATAACGTCCAAAACTATTTAGCGATTTTTTAGGATTTTCAAGGACGTGCAAACCCGTTATAAAATCTCCAACCAAACTCCCTCATATATATTTTCTTTTAGAGGTGAATAAACTAAATTTTCAAACTTTGGAGAATTGGTGCAAAAATCTAAATGGCCCATAATTTGGCATGAATTTCCTTTTATTGCCTTTAAATTTTTTCGGGCTCTTTTAAACCTCTTTGGACCCCGAAAAATAAAATTCCTCCATTTTTTAGGTCCAATTTAACGGTGGCTTAGTATTCGCAAAGGAAAAATGAACCTTTCGCAGCCCTTCCCCATTTTTTAAATAAAGCACACAAACTCACAAAACGGTTCTTATATGCACAATTTCCTTATCAAAATTTACCGCGCTTGGTTCGTTTTACGGACATGATTGAAGTGAAAACACCCAACCAACATGTGATAAGGCAAGGACAATAATAAAAAAAATTCGTGCATGTGTGAAATAAAGGAAATCATGAGTCAAACATGTAGGTAGTAACACTTAATTACATCTTAATGACTCCAAACATTATAAAGCACATGGATGAATTGACCTATTGTATCAAAATACTATCAAATAGTCACATGAAAAAATGGAATGATGTTGTGACTCGGTCATCCTAAGTGTCCATCCATAAACGGTGCAAACAAAAAAATCTTTTTGGATTTTTTAAAAATTTTATCAAAATAAAATCTTTTTGTATTTTTCAAAATTTTTCAAAACAAAAAATCTATACAAAAAGTACATGTCACAACGATAGCAAAAATATATCAAAAAGCATAACTAGAGTATGTCAAACATGCAAACACAATCATCTATATGATATGGCAAGAGAAGAATCATGTGCAAGCAAACGAGAATCAACTTGTCTAAAATTTAGTGCCTCTAAAAGTGATTTCCTAACCCAAATAGATGTGAAACATCGTGCGGGGGCTTTGGGAACCATGGGAACACTAGACATAAACTTCCTATGACATTTTCCAAGATCAAAACAAAAACGCCTAAGGTGACCTTTCCTACCACAATATGAACATGTGTAAACGGGTGGAACGACACCTATGGGTTGACCTTTTCTAACATCCTTGGAATTAGTTGACCCTCTAAAATAAATAATGGTTTTGGCTTGAGCACTAGAAGCATGAGAACAAGATGAGCCATTACGATCACTATCAAACCTACTCTAGTCTGTCAAATCATTTTTTAACTTCAAAATTTTTGACTCAAGCAAAGTATTAGACTCTTCCAATTTAAAGGACGCCTTTTTCAAATTCTCAACAATTCCTAAAAGGGTATCTCTCTCTCCCTCAATTAAGGCAAACTTTTTCCTAAGAGTATCTTCACGTGCCACAAACTCATTGACTAAAATATTTTATCATCTTTGGCACAAACACAAACCATCGAATTTTTAAGGTCCTCCAATTCTTTTTCTAAAAATAGGACCCTATCATCACTCTCCTTCTTGGACAATTTTAAAGAAACAAAGTCATGGTCTAAGGAAACAAGTTTTTCACGATAAAAATCTCTTTGATTTTGAACTGTTTGCAAAAGATCCATCGCGGATTTAAAACGATAATTTTCTTTTTCCAAAACTTTAATTCTTTTGCAAAGTTTTGAATTCAAACTTTTTAAATTTTCATCTCGTGAACTTTTTCAAAAATAGGCTCCTTGTTAAATGGGCATTCCATTGAAAAATTGCAATTTTTCACAAAACTGATTTAAAAAAAAAATCTATATCACTCAATTTTGCGAAAAATAGGAATACGTAATAAATTAGCGCAACCTGCTTTGATACCAATTTGTAAACATGCGACTGTGTGATAATTGATTAAATTTATTCGCAAGTTTCCAATTCGGCACACTTATTTAATTAGAGTCTATTTTTAAATCAAATTAATCCAGCCCCTAAACATGCATCTAAAAGTGCGTGTGTCAACCCATAAATAAATAAAGCATGTGACATAAATATTCAGGAAAAATCCCCTAAAGGGGCAAAACCTTTTATTTCACTATAATTTTGTAAGAAAATGGCTTACACTGATTACAATGAAATAGGGTGACACATGAAATACCCGCAGGTGTCGATTCCGATGTCTCGGCTGGAACTTTTCCTTTCCAAGTGAGCAGCAGTGAAGAAGAAGACGACTCCTCCACAAGTTACGATTAGAATTTTCCCTTTCTAGGAGGGCAGCAATGAAGAAGAAAAACGGCTTCTCCACAAGAGTGAACTTTATAAGGACTCCCTCCACAATAGCACACAACTGTCGATTGTAGAATTTTCCCCACAAAGAATAAACCAAAGCAAAATATGTTCTTGGGTTCTACAAAACAATTCACATAAAAGTAATTGGGATTTTGTGAATTAAAACAAAAATATTTTAACCCTTAAAATTGTTGGAGAAAAACTTTCTACCAAAAGGTATTGAATTAAATCTGGGAAGATATACAAAAGTTTCAAAAGAATAAGACTCTTAAAAGTTGAAACTATTCTCCACGTTTTTCTAGACTGCCAGGATCCCTTTTTATACAAAATCTGTGTCGGTCAAAGGATAAGCATGACAGCAGCGTGTCAGCCAAAAAGAAGGGTCATTCCAACGAGAACCCCATCTCGCTTGAATGAGATCGGTGTCATTTGAACGACTACATGTTACATCCCAATGTCGTTCGAACGAGATTGAGATCTCGCTTGAACGAATTTGGCGTCGAAAGCGAGGTACGTTTATTGCTGTAGCAGTTTTTTCACAAAGCTTTTCAAAACAAAACTTTCTCTTAATAACCGTTATAAAACCTCTTTAAATTTTTTTTTATATAAAATCTTTTTAAAACCCTTTTAAAAATATCCCAACACTCTTAATATGAAATGTAACTGAAACTTTAAAATAATATCTTATCAAAGTTCATATTGTTGGGCTTGAATGTTGAATGCAACTGGTAATTCGGATTCGTCTTTTGTAGAAGCAATCTTCATAATTCTTCGATGACTTGTAGCGGTATACGACATAATTAATTATGGCAGACTTATTAAAAATACGTCCTTACATTCAAATTAGTATGAGGGCAGGTTACACTAAGTTTGTGTCATCTTTTAATCGGGGTTTTATAGATAATTTGTATAATAGGCTACCTATTTTGGATGGGTTTAATTATGCTTATTGGAAATCTTGAATACCATCGGCAATGTGAAAGAGGGTGGACACCACCCATTGTGACTAATGGCGATCTCATAAGTCTTAAATCCGTCACCACTTGTATGGAGGATGAAATTTTAACTCACCGATTTAACCGCCCTTTTTAGAGCCGTTACCCCTGACAAGTTTCACCGCATCATGACGTGCACCATGTCTAAGGAAGTGTGGGATATCCTCCAACTCACTCATAAGGGTACGAACGCTGTGAAAGCTTCAAAGCTATAAAATCTCACCACACAGTTTGAGACTATTACTATACTAAATACAGAGTCATTTGATGAATTTTATGCACGATTGTCTGATATTGTTAACTCTAGTTATAATTTTGGTGAGAGAATTCCTAAGATGCGTGCTGTGAAAATGATTTTGAGATCCCTTCCATCACAATTTATTCCTAAGGTTACTATCCTTAATACGTCGGGAATTTTAGATACGCTTAGGTTAGAATAACTCGTAGGAGACCTTCAATCTAATGAAATCGATATGATTTCCAAAACAGTTAAACCTAAGGGAAAGGGAACTGCTCTGAAAGTTCAATCTAAAAATAAAGAGAAGATTTTGTCTGACTCTGAGTATGATTTTGATCTAGATTATCTTGCCCTTTTTGAAAAAAAATCAAAAAATTTCTCAAGCTGAGAAAAGAAAATACTTCCAAAGAATTTTTTTTAGAAAGATAAAAAGTTTAAATCGGGAAAGAATTTTTTGAAAAAGAGATGGGAGAGTACACTAAGAAAGATGAGGAAAGATGTTATGAGTGCGAGGGTAAGGAACATAAATCTCACGAGTGTACTATGAGACTAAAGAGATAAGAAAAGGGAAAAGATGCATTTAATGCCACCCTTAGTGATAGTTATGTCTATTCAGTATATTTTAGGGATAAATCACCGCGTGGACGTAACTTTATGGTTGTACATCTAGTAAGTCTCATGCCGACGAGGACATTTCTAAACATAATGACCTTGAAAATGAGTCTAGTCATTCTTGAGAGAGTGAGGGAGATTAAGTTTGAGTGAGGGTGAAAGTGAACTACAACTTGCTTACGTCGAGCTTTATGCTGAGTTATTTAAGACGAAAAAGAAAAACAAAAATTTGGCTCCTAGGATGTTAGCTTTAGAGAAGGATTTGAGAAGTCGAGAGAGAGAGAATCCTCGATGAGAGTGTCTTTGAGATAGAGAGTAACTTTGGTGGAGAGGAAATATGGTAACTTGACCAACAAAGTGACTAGTTTTACGAGAGATCTTCAAGCTTTATTGGAGACTCATAAGAAACTTGAAATCCTTATATCCCAACTCGAGAAAGATCTCGAAAGTGCCTGGGAGGTCAAGGTCACTATAGATGATACATCGAAGAAGGTTGGAAAGATGTTCCCCGGTCCCGCTTGAGGCTTTAGGGAGAGGTAAGGAATATGTTATGACGGTGCATCCACTTCTCATGCCACACCGAAATTGATTTCTAAATTTGTGATAGATACTTATGGGCCTCGACCTAAATCATAAAATATTATTTAACCTAAATGAGAGAAGCAAGGTAGACCTAAACAAGTCTTTGTTTGCGCCTATTGGAAAAAAAGAGGTCACCTTAGGGAGTTTTTCTACAAGTTAGGGAGAACTAAACATATACTTACTCCCATGCACCACTATAGCAACTTTGATAGTCTTAAAGAGTAAGTTGAGTTACTATTCTCTACTTCTTAAAGATTATTGGAAGAATTTCAAAGGATGTCTATGACTCTTGAGAGCGCTTCTAACGCTTTGACTAGTGCCAATAACAATAAGGGCAAATAAAGGGTTACCTCCAATACGTGCCATTACAAGACGACAAAGTCCTTGTTGTTCACATTACTCTTAAGGCTCAAAATAATTCCTAATAGTATTTTGATAATGGGTGCTTGTGACACCCCGCCTAATAAAATACCGGGTGATCAGTCCTATACCAAATTAAAACAGAAATCCCAGTTGGATCATCCTTAGCATCACTGTCGAAAACTTTTTAAAACTTACTAACCACCTAGTATTCCAAAAACTGGTGCCAATTTTAACTTTTTGATTTAACAAAACAGTACATGCGGAATTAAAATATAAATCATTCACACAACTGAATGAAAGTAAATAGAATAATAATTACACAACTTACCGAAAAAATCACCGGCCACCAAATAAATAATCCAAATACAAATGTCCAACACCTGAATAAATTACACCTGAAAACTGTACCGAGAAGTCTGGGCTACAAGCCCTAAATAAAACTGAGACTGATAAAAGATTCCTACTCTAGGAATGAATGAATGATGCGTCTAATTCAATCTCCTGCTAGCATCCACATATGCCGCAGCTCCGTGCCCCTGGAATAGAATATCAATCTTGGCGTCCCTGTGGCTGGACACCTAAAAGGTTTTGAAAATAGTTTTATAGCAAGGGTTAGAACCCAAACATTTTGAAAATATTTAGCAAGTGAATTAACTGCAGTAATTTAAAATGCATGAATGCGCTTCATATTTAAGTTAGTGTCGCACTCCCTTGTGGACATTCTCACCCCTCCACTAATGTGCACACCTATCGGTTACCTTAACCCCACCTAGTTGTACTACCCCATGCAACTAGTCCTGGTATAACCTTCCCTTGCCATACTACTCTAACCCGAGTATAAAAATTTCTTGAATTATAAGTTATTTCACAATTAACTTAATTAATTCCTCGTAAACAATATCATATAACCATCTCACAAGTTATATAAAGTACATACATCACACACTGTATTATTTCCACCAATGATTAACTTAATTAATTTCTCATTAATTAACAACATATAACTGTAACCCGCGTTATATAAGATAAATACATCACGCACTGTATTAACACCTACATATAATATTTACTACCATATTATAATTACCTTTACTAACATCCACACATATATCATACGCGTATCCATCCTTCCGAGTATACCCTCACCGGATGATTCACTCTAAAATGCTATCTCACTAGGTGTGCTCACAAAACCTAGTTTTCCCCAAGTTAGAATCGCTCACCAACTTGGAACAAAATATAAACGAAGTGGAGGCGGTCATATTCCTTCCCTGAAAGTGATATAAATCCCTCACCCATATATACCGGACGCTATGACTTGGGGATATACTCGCCCTACTCCTCAAGCTAGGGGATTCACCCACATCGCGCAACCTCCCTTGATAGCATTAGAGTATATAAATTAAATAAATATCTAATCACTGATATATAGTATCACGCACAATAAATACACGGATATATATACTATCACGACACCGTATATATATAATATAAACCCCGGCTCTACCGTGTACTCCAAGTCCCGTACACTGCCTGAAATTTCCTGAGTCGGTGGCCCGACTCAATGTTGTTAATTTTCACTTAATAATTTATCCTCTTCCCGAGTCTATGGTCCGACTCTAATATAATTAATTCACACCTAAATTAATATAATACTTTCCCCGAGTCTATCACCCGACCCTAATTAAATTAATTGACACACATATTAATTTAATACCTCCCCGAGTCTATCGTCCGACTCTAATTTAATTAATTTACCCATTAATTAATCAACAAAAATCCGAGTCTATGGTCCGACTCTAATATAATTAATTTACACAATAATTAATTAAATCCTACCCGAGTCCACAATCCGACTCTAATTAAATTAATTAATACACTTATTAATTTAATACTACCCGAGTCTACCATCCGACCCTATCTAAATTAATTACTCATTTATTAATTTAATAACTTGGTGTCACCCAACTATTATCCCCGGACTCATTTATTTGGCCCGTATCTTAATATTTCCCGAGTCTATGTTCCGACTCCAAACTAATTACTTTCTCTCAATAATTAATTTAATGCCTTGATGTCACTTAACCAACATACCCGGACTCTCTCACTTGGTCTAATTTACATCTCATAATTTCTTTCCCACATTTTTCGCCCACAATGTGTCACACATTTATTTCCATAATTTTCCCAATTATATTTACCTATAATTATCAACATGCCTGGACTCGCCCACTTGATCCATAATTAAATATCTCACTTAAATTCCTTTACTAATGTAGTGCCACCCAACTACATTATCCGAATATTATTCCTCGGCCCACTATCCATAATTATGAATTATTTCTCCAAATTCGTTCATCTCATGACATACCGTTCACACCCTCCTAAACCCAATTATATCACCCTATAATTGTTAAGGAAACATATATCCCATATAAATATTATCACCAATTAAAAATAAGGGAATTAAATCTTAAATTAAACCCTCATATAAACAAACTGGCCGAACTGTCAAATTCCTGGGACCCTCGATCGATCGAGCATGTGGTTGTCTTCCTCGGCTTGCTGTTTCAACCATGGACGAATTTCCAAGGTTTTTCCTCTCCATTTTTCCAACCTTAAATAACGATTTTTAACCAATCAATTACTCCCAAAACAAGTCTCAATCATCTAAAACTGTTTTACCCTTTTTGATTCATACGATATCACACTATAATTAAAGATGGGTTTTCTCATTAAAATCCATCAATCTTGTTCTACAACCAATTTCCAAATTCAGATTTTCCCCAGTTTATATTCCGAATTCTTATTCTATACTCAGATATGTTCAACACAACAATTTTTACTATGAATCTCATTCAATAGTTTCATGAACAAAAACCCCATTTTGTACCCATTTACACCCAAAAAGCGAATTTTGGTTTACACATCACTATGACATGAATTGATTATCATGCTTTAGGAATCAAAACAGTTAACCACTTGCCTCAAAGTGTTTGTAGTGTCTGATCCGTTGTTGTTGACCCTCAATTTGGCTCCAAAAAGCTCCAATTGCTCTTGCTAAGCTTTCCCCCAATTTCCCTCTCAAGCCTTAGGCTTAGAATTGTGATGGCTGCTGATTTCCTAATCTCCCCATTAGGTTAAAAACCCTTAATCCCATTTTTCACCTAATGGGCTTAATTAAAGTGGCCCAACTCACCCCGTGTGGGCTCGGCTATGCCCAAAAATATTCCGAGACCCAATTACTACCCCGGGTACTCTTTTCTGACTATCTCGACCCATCCGGACTCAACCGCGCAGTCAGAATTGACATTCGAATTAATTTATAAAAATCCTTATCTCACACCCCATTTAGTCTATACCGACTCCCGGCTGGGATAAGTGCGTACCTTGACATTAATACCCGAAATGATGTAATTAAATTGTTACTATTCACTTAGTAAATAAATGTCCCTAAACATTAACCATTCACTCCCCGATTAATATTTAAATATATATATATTGCCATAATTAATTCAATTAAAATTACCACACACAAGTAATTTAAAATTCCTGAATTAATTACATATTAAATGTACAAAAATACGGGGTGTTACAGTGCTCTAGACACATGGCTGGTGACAAGTCATATTTCATAAACCTTGTGGATCACAATGAAGGCAAAGTCACATTTGGAGATAGGAGTAGGTCTAATATTTTAGGATGTGGGTGTGTTGAGATACCTGAATTTCCTATACTAGAAAATGTGTTGTACCTCGAAGGGTTGAATGCGAACTTGATTAGAATAAGCTAAATTTGTAATTCAAACTTTGTAGTAATATTCGACCAATCCAAGTGTAACGTGTATGATCAGTCCAATGAACTTTTACTTCAAGGATTGAAGACTGATGATAAATGCTATGGAATTATTACCAAGTCCTCCTTTGTGTGAAATAGTGCCATGGTATCCTCCATGGACCTTTGACATCATTGCACGGGTCATGTGAACTTTATAGATATTGAGATATTAGTGAAGAAAGACCTAGTTCATAGCTTATCGTCACTTGGAAAACTGAATTCCTCGATTTGTGGCCTTTGCCAATGAGGAAAACAAATTTGAATCCCCAATCAGAAGTTGAATATCGTACCACTTCTCGTGCATTGGAGTTGATACATATGGATCTTACTTGTACGAATAAGATAGATGGTAATAGATACATTCTCATGATGGTCTATGAATTTTTAAAATACTCTATCATGGGATTCCTTAGAGAAAAGTCTGATGTGCTTAAGTTCCTAAAAACTAAGCGTCGTGTCCTAAAAAACCAACACGATGTCACTATTAATCAAATGCATAGTGACAACGCCACTGCATTTAAAAAAGCCAGAGTGGATAGATATTATGATGGAGTGCGAGTTTTTGACTGTTCGTACTCCATAACAAAAAGGGATAATTTATAGGAAGAACTAGATGTTACAAGAGGTGGTTAGATCCATGCTTCTCGAGAGAAATGTGCCTAGACATTTTTGGGCAAAGGTTGATAATACCACATACCATACAGTGAATCATGCATATCTTCATCCACACATTTTACACACGCCATATGAGTTGTGGATAAAGAAGAAACCTAACCTATTAGATTTTGGTGTCTTTGGGAGTCCTTGCTACATTTAAAAATATAGATATCACTTAGGAAACTTCCACTTTCGAAGTGATGAATGGATATTTTTCGGTTATTCATCATCAAGTAGGGCTTATAGGGTGTTTAACCTTGCAAGATCTAAGGTTATGGAGTCAATAAACATCACTATTATAGATGACAATTCACCGATGTTTGTTGACCCTAACTACGAGTGTGAGAATAATGCAACCCCCGATAACGGTCCCATCATTCCTCGTACTACTTCGATGGACCCACTCTTGATTTAGAGGATCCACCCTCTTGGGTTGGAAAGAGTCATGACCCTTATGATATATTTGGTGATCCCACACTAGGTGTCAAGACTCGCGCTCAACTTGAGAATGTGGTTAGATACCTTTGTTACACCTCCTTAGTCGAGCCCAAGAATGTGAAAGAAGAACTCAAGGATGAGGACTGGATATCGTCTATATAATAAAAGTTGCTTCAGTTTCGCAAAAATAATGTCTAGGATTTAGTACGCTGACCTAACGAGACTAATATGATTGGTACCTAGTGGATTTACTAGATTAAGATGGATGAGAATGGTGCCATTGTTCTCAATAAGGTTATGTTGGACGCTCAAGGCTACACGCAAATTCAAGGTGTAGACTTTGATGAGATATTTGCTAATATTACTAGGCTTGAGTCTGTTCTCTTACTACTCGACACAACATATGATTTACGCTTCAAGTTATATCAAATGGATGTCAAGAGTGTCCTCTTTAATGGATTTCTATTAGAGGAAGTGTTCGTGGAATAACTAAAGGGTTTCAAAGTCCCAAAGCACTTGGGACACATTTATTATCTTAAGAAGGCCTTGTATGGTTTGAATTAAGAACCCCGTTCTTGGTACGAGAGGCTTACTTTTTATATCTTAGCTTGCGAATTCTAGAGATGGGGAGTGGATAAGAAGTTATTTATGAGGAGAGAGTGGTGCTATATTTATTGTTCAAATCTATGTGGAAGACATAATATTTGGATCCATATATTCCCAACATGCTCTCACATTTGAGGAGGGGATGAAGAGTGAGTTTGAAATGTGCATGGTTGGTGTGTTTAAGTTCTTCTTAGGTCTCTAGGTATGTCAACTTAAGGATGGAATAATCTTATTTCAATCAAAATACTCTAGAGAAGTTTGGTTTAGACTTCACTAAGCATTCACGCACACCCATGAGTACCTCGAATAATCTTAGCTAAGACACTTTAGGCAAGGACATAAAGCAAAACCTTTATATGAGTATGATAGGTAGTCTTCTATACTTCGCCGCTAGTCGTCCTGACATTACCTTTAGCATTTGGTTTGTTCGTGTTACCAAGCATCCCCGAAATAGTCTCACTTGCTCGCACTTAAATGTATCATCAAATACATGAGTGTCACTCTTTCTTATAGTATTTGGTATTCCGTTGATACAAATGACTATTTGTCTGTCTATTCGGGTGCTGATTGGGTCGATGATATTATTGGTTGTACGAGAACCTATAGTGGGTGTTTTTACTTTGGAAGTGATCTTATCTCTTGATTGAGCAAAAAACAAAACTCCATTTTTTGTCCACTGTGGAGGCTGAGTATATAGTCGCCGAGAGTTGTTGCACACAACTCTTATGGATGAAGCAAACATTGAAAGATTATGGGATTTCCCAAGGCACAATGGCTATTTCTTGTGATAATACGAGTGTAATTCATACATCTCGTAATTCGGTGCAACATTCCCACACAAAGCACATTAGGATACATTAGCATTTCATCTGTGATCTCACTTAGGAGAAGGTCACGTCCTTGTGCTTTGTGAGCATTGAACGTCAATTAGTTAATATTTTCACAAAACCTTTTTATGAACTTTGATTTGAGAATATTAAGAAGTCTTTGGGTATTTGCTCCGCTGATTGAGCTAGGGTACTTTATCTAGTGTAGGGTAATTATTATGTTCATATCACTTATCCCTATTGTTAGATTGTATTACTATTGTGTTCTTATGTTTAGACTTACTTTTTATTTTTTGATAATTTTTGAAAAATATAAAATATTTAAAGTTTGAAAAATTCCATAAAGATTTTATTTTGGTAACATTTTTGAAAAAGACGAAAATATTTTTGTATTTTCGTTTTCACCATATATGGATGTTCATTTAAGATATTCGGATCTCCCCTTGATTCCATCCATTCATGTGACTTTTTCAAAGTGTTTTGAGACATGACTTTGTTACTTCAGTGTGCGTAATAATATGTGGATAGCATTTTGTTGATTATTGATGACTACTTTCTTCATGCTAGGCTCTTTTATCACAGGTTCACTGACTTTATGAACATTGTACGTACTTGTCATATGTCAAATACAGTGTTCTCATCTCAATCATTCTTAATAACGAACCAAATGTATTAGAAATAAGTTGTGCTTGTAAGAAACATTATCCCGATTTCATTTCCCAAAAAAATTATCAAATATTAAGCAATGGAAAGGGGATAAGAAAGAGCAAAATTGTCTTAGGGTTAAAAACCACCATTTGCAAAAAGAGCCTAAAAGAGTAGCTACATACAAAAACAAAAGTTCTAAGGCCAATTTTTATTCATTAATACTTCGCTACATATGAGAATTATGATATCTTCAATAATTGAGAGTGAATTCTTATATATGCGAGATTTTGAGGGTGTCATAAAGTAGAAGATCAATGGGTTTACACAACGAACTCTCTTGAAAATCATCAAATAGTTTGGCTTTATTATTTTGAGAAGTATTTAAATTCATGGCATGTTGCATAAGTCGAGTCAATTTCATTTAAGTTCAATATTTTTACACATACGGTTGAAATTGAGTTCTTTCTTTAGAAGCATCTCATTGACTTCTTGCACCTATGTTATGAATGACTATGTTGATTTACCTATGAAAAATGTTCACACAATCACATTTCGCTTTCATGATTTGGATATTTTAGTGTTATTCCATGGTGCGATGTATTTTTGTACCTTTTATACTTATACTTCATATTCCTGAAAAATTTGTAAAAGTAGTTGGTTTGACTCTTAGAAATCTCATCGCATGTGATTAATTGATTATCTTTGTGATGTTATTTCTTTTGGATTCATGTGATGCTTATTATTCATGATTAGTTTATAACCATTTGTCTATTACGGACAAAAAGGGGGAGAACACATTGAGTTTTTTTTTTAATTTTTCTTTAAAACTCGTACACGTCACGCTATTCTTTTATTTCACTTTGACGATGGTCTCATGGACTACACAACTTGAGGAATTTTAGTTGAAGATAAAGTCTTGAATGTCATTCCATTTTAGATTTGGGAGGACATTAGGATGAATTTCCTTAGGGATTTTATTATAACTTTGGTTTCGACTTTTGTTTTGTACCTGAATAGCCAAAGGGGGAGATTTGTAACAACAAGATTTTATAATTGCTCATAACTTAGTTATTTTGGTGTATCCCATTACACATCGGAGATACAAACCCAACACCCCATCCACATTTTCTTCTGTGATCATTTGAAGACGTGTTAGTAACTAAGCATTGTGTCTGAGATTTAAGCTGTTGGAATCGTCACGAATATTTTATGGAGGTTTATGAACTTGTGGTTTTGATTTCACTCGATCAAATTATTCTGAGATATATTTTTTTACTTGAGGCATTTTTTATAAAATGATTTTTTTAAAAATAAATTTTTTGTTTCTAATCTCGTTAAAACGGGATGAAGATCTCGCCAGAACGAACTCTGTGTAGAGATATTGAATAGATAGGGGTATTTTTTTTTCAACTATAAGTTTTAAAATGGGCATTTAAATTTCCTTCA
Source organism: Sambucus nigra (assembly GCA_949130495.1). Taxonomy (NCBI): domain Eukaryota; kingdom Viridiplantae; phylum Streptophyta; class Magnoliopsida; order Dipsacales; family Adoxaceae; genus Sambucus; species Sambucus nigra. Next base: position 328,736,495 of record OX422221.1, on the reverse strand, counting down.
ATAGTAAGTAAATAGATCCGAAATATATAAAATGTGGCTAATCCTGATGTCGACATTCTTTCGAATGAAGTCTATAGTCGTTAGAACAAAATGCTAATTTCGTTAGAAGGGACTTCTAACGAGCATCTAATGAGATGGCCTCTATTTGATAGAACCACTCTTGTTAGAAGGTAGATCGAACGAGATAGGCTTGTTGTTCGAACAAACCTATAGTTTTCATTTGAACTAGAGTCCATTTTCGTTCGAAAGAAATGCCGCCTCGAAAAACGTGTTTTTTTTTGTAACAAGGATTCTTTTGATCAGTTTTAAACAACTCTTTTAGTGAAAATCAATTGCAATACTTGCACCAAAAGTGTTCCTCCTTGTGTTACTCAAAAACATTTTTATTTTCCAAATCATACATCTCTTATATGAATTGTTGAGTTTTGTCAAACCCAAGTTTCTGTAAACTACATCAAACCCTTGTAGAGTTTAATCTACTACCGATTTGTGGAGCTGAGGCATTACAGCTGAAGAAGAAAGGATTTTTATATCCTAAGTATGATCGATGGATATCGTGGGAAGAGCTGCTTCCTGTGGATGGTGCTAAACTATTCTATATATATTGGGGATTTGAATATCCGTGCGTTATACTTAATGGAGCTCTATGTAGTTTATAACTCGTTGAGTCTGTCAAACTCTTCACAGTGTTAAAATATAGGTTTTGCTAAAATAGATTTTTCTTTCTTATTCATGTGTTTGTTTTGGTTGTGTGGTTTGCCTATACGATTTGTACTCTTACTATTAATAAAGATAAAATTTGGTCAAATATTGAATCTTTGTGTGTATAACCTAAGATTCAAATAATTTCATATAACCCTTTTGCTGCACTTGAAGTTTCACATCAGATACCACTATTCAGCCCTGATAAAGAGAAGACCTCATTTGTCACTACCATAGGGCTTTACGGTTATAAAGTAATGCAGTTTAGTTTTAAGAATGAAGGGGTAACCTATCAACGTCTTATAACCAAGATGTTCAAGATGCATATCGACTCAACTATGGAGGTTTACATTGATGACATGATTTTTAAGAGAAAATAAACAGTTGACGACATAAGGGACCTAGCGACCTTCAAAATTCTCAAGAAATACCGGAAGAAGATGAATGCCTCTAAGTGTGCAAGCAACTCACCACATCATGGACCTGACAAAGATCTTCATGGTTCTCATGAAAGACAGGATGATACTGAATGCCTCCAAGTGTGTGTTCGGAGTAACTTTTGACAAGTTCCAAGGGTACTTAATGATGTGAAGAGGATTAAAAGCCAATCTAAATCAGATTAAAGCTCGATAGGATATTAGGAGGCTAAACACCATGAGAGATGTACAAGTTCTCACCAGAATGCTTTTGTAATACTCCGTATTACTGGGTATTTCCAATTTAATTAATTAGGAAATTAATTAAGAAAATACACTTATTTAAATTACGCGAGTGAAGTAATTTAATGTGATTTATTTAATAAATGTGATTGTAAAATATTAATTGAGAGATAGATACTGATTAATATTTTGATGAAATTTACTAAGAGTGAATAGTAAATAATAAATGATTATTATTATACGGCACAGCGAGTGATATGTGCCTACTCTAGTTTATCTCACCGGGTGTCCCGTGTATAATATTTTGAGGTTAGAAATGAAAAATATATTTTAATTGACTCGGATGGGAATTTAGAGGTCACGAATGATTCCGGATGCGTCGAAACAGTGTACCCGAAAGTATAGTTTGGGTCCCGGGTCAATTTTGGACCAAATCGGAACCTTTTAAGGGCGTTTCGATCATTTTTCAAAAAGAGGTGAAGGGACCTACGATATTTAGAGCCATATATCTGATATTTAGAGATTGGGGTTAGGGGTCATAACACAAAAGAATAGAGAGGCCATTAGAGAAAAGAGAGAACCATTTTCCCAAAGCCTAAGGAGAGAATTGTGAAGGTGGTAAAGGGTTCCTTGCACCTTAAGGCAATTGGAAAGGACTATTAGAGGAGAAGCAATCAATCATAAAAAAATAAAAAATTAGATCAATCAATCTAAGGCAAGTGTTTATCTCAATTCAAATTGATGTTATAATACCCACGAGTAGGGATTTCATGAATCGATTGATTTTATCTAAAAACCTTTGATGAAAATACCTACTGATTTCATATTTGGGTGAAATTGCATGTAGTTAGGGTTTATATTTGTAGAGAATGTTAAATAAGAAGAGTTTTGATGATTACTACGGATTCAATTTTGGGTTTTAGATTGAATGAAATGGATGGACACAAAACTAAATTTATAAAAGAGTTTTGGGGGTTTGATTCATTCTTGATTGATTTCAGTGAAGTTTAAATGTGTTTGAAATGTTAGAAATCATCTTTACTCAGGTAGAAATAGTTAGGAACAATCGATTGTGAATTTGGTGAAGAATTATGAGGTTTGGGTGAATCATAAATGGTGTAAAATGCCTCTGCAAAATAGAGAGAACGAAGTTGCAGAAAAATGAACCGGTCCGATCCTGGGAAGCGGATTGGTTCGGTGCTTTGAATTTTTGAAAATTTCCCTTTTCTCTTGTATTCCTAAATGGACGTGGTGGAAAAACCCTTAAGCACTTGTGAAAATAATATTGGGAGACTTATTATTTTATAGTAGGCCTACGAGGGGGGTACGACTTCGTCTTAGAGAGAATTAAGACGAGAATGGGATTGGTTAAAGTAATTCGTAATTAATCTGAGAGATGAATAAAGAATTATGTGAATCTAATGAAACTATGAGTAGAGTGAAGATGGTGACTACTGAATTATTATATAACAAGGGGTAACTAGAACATTAGAGTTGGGTGAACACCCAAATAATTGCGAAAGTGAATTAAATTTGTAAATAAATGATAAAGTACGGTGAATATTAGAGAGAAAAATATTACGTAGTAGTATAAATAAATTGGTTGTGTGAATATCTATTCTATTGATACTTAGGCCTTGTGAATACCTAAAGTATACTAAATTCTGTATTGGGGTCGATGATTATCAGGACCAATGCATGAAAGCTCGATTTGGGGTCGATGATTATCCAAACCAAATCGAAGATGAGGGATATTGGGGTCAATGAGTATCCGGAATAATATACATATACATAACATTTACTTTGGGGTCGAGGGGTATCCGGACCTATGTAAATGATAGGATGATTGAGGTCGATGATTATCCTGACCAATAACCCTTATAGTATATATTGTGTGTGAATTATATATACTTCATGACATTCGACTTATGTGCGAAAGTAGACTTGTAGATAATATATATATATACACACACACATCTAAATGGTAAATTAAGTAGAGAGAAACTTAATTACAAGATTAAATAGATTGGGGATGATCTACAGTAAAGTAAGTAATGGAACTTAATATTGGAAGTTGAATGGTAACTTCTAAACTAATTTATAAATTAAGTGGTGAGACTTAATTATGATGCTTAAATTAAACATATGTGAATGTTACCTAAGCAATGAAGGACATTGCGAGATATATGAATAATGAATCATACTGGATGGGCAGTATAGGAGAGTATTCTATTGATAAGATCAGTTACACACTTTAGTCGAGATAGATAGGGAGTGGTAGCTAGGTGGGATAAGTATGCAACATTAGACGTGCACATTAGATGAGAGGAAAGGAAACCCAAAGGAGTGTGCGCGAACCTATTACACAATAATCGATTTTATATTGCGATAAATTACTTGTTAAATGTTTTCCAAATGTTTTGATTACTAACTCTTGCTATATAAATATTTTCAAAAACATTTTAGGTGTCCATCCATAAGGGTGACTACTTGATTTCATTCTAGGGATTAAGAACTCTAGCATTGTGGATGCTGACAGGATTGTTGAGTAGACGACTCTTTCATTCAGATCTAGCATAGGATCTCATTCTTGTATCTCATGTGTAGACATGATGCCAGTTGACTACATTGCAGTTCCAGCCAGTTTTGTATCAATTTTACTTAGTAGATGGATTATGATTATTGCCCGGTTGTAGTTATTGCCGACGGTTTATTTGTCATAATTTTGATGCATTTACATATTAGTGATGGTTTGGATTTTAGTATCTTGTGAATGTTATTTTAGTTCTCAAACTATTCTTCTATCCTATTTGTTTGAAAGATAAAATTTGGCACCGGTTTAATTAAATTAGGTGGTTAGTATTTAACTTGGTTTTTGGTAGTGATGCTAAGAATGAACCATATAAGAAACCTGTTGTAATTCGATAAAGGCTTTATCACCCAATATTTAATTAGATAGGGTGTCACAACTGTCATCCGTTCTTCCAATCACTAAAGAAATCGAGTTCAACAGTTTGGACAGAGGAGTGAGACTTAGCACTTGAAGGAGTTTGCTAGTACTTGGGATCTCCTACCTTGCTATTAAATCCTACGATTGGGGAAGACCTCTATCTGTATTTGTTCATCTCATAGCATACTACCAGCTCATAATCGGTGTGATTAAAGGATGGGGAGCAAAGGCCAGCATGCTATGTTATTCACAAGGGATGGGGAGCAAAGCCCAATATGCTATATTATTCATACTCTCCTTGAGGAAGAAACTAAATTTATTCTTGTTAAGAAGATGGTTCTAGTATTAGTAACAACGACCAGAAAGCTGAGACATTACTTCGATGCCCACATGATAGTCATCCCCATGACTTATCCTTTGATGGAAGATCTCAAGAAAGTAGATCTCTCCAATTGAATGACAAAGTGGACTTTAGAGTTAACATAATTTGACATCAAGTATGAGCCATAAATTTCCATCAAAGGGAAGGTTCTGTCCAACTTCGTGGCTGAATTTTTAGCATCACCACCAGGGAAGGAGGAGGAGTCGAATCTAATTATGGAGTCACTAGCCATCATCAAGGATAACCACAAGTGGAAGTTATTCATTTATGAGGCATCCAATGAGTGTGGTATTTGAGTAGGAGACATCTTTATCACTCGTTAAGGGTGTCTTATAGAGCATAATTGGGTTTAGAGGTTCCAAAAATGAGGCCGAATATAAAGCAACAATCTATGGTCTCCAAAGGGTGATCAGTTTAGGAGCTTACCATATAGAAGTTTATTGTGACTCTTGATTGATCGCAAATTAACTTAGCAAAGAGTATGAAGCTAGTAATCCCATGATGCTCCATTACATAGATAAATTAAGGAATCTCATCCAACAATTTAGGTCGTTCTCAGTGGAACAGCTACTAAAGAATAATAACATCCATGTGGATGCACTGGCTACTCTAGCATCTTTTATTGACACCAACCTGAATATAACAATCAAAGTGGATTATTTAAATTGGTCGTGTATAATTGATAAAACCAAAATTGGGTATCTTGCAGATCGAGATAGCCAATTCTTGGATGGATGTGAGAATCATATATCTGAACACCAGCGAACTACCACCAAACATCAAAGAGGTGAACAAGTTAAAGATCAAGTCGACAATGTTTTGCCTTAATTCTGAAGGCAAACTTTATCGACAATCATTCACTGTTCCTCTACTAAAAATCATCCATCCTAACTAAGTGTAAAAATTCATTAGCGAGATACACGGAAGTAGATGTGGATCCCACACATGAGGCAGTAACTCTCCTACAAGGTGATTTTGTATGGATTTTGGTGGTAATTCATGAAAAATGATACCTTGAAGTTCTCGCGAAAGTGTGTCAAGTGCCAACAGTTCTCCCCACACATAAAAAAATCGGCTTGAAACCTGAACCCATTCACGAGTCCTTGGACTTTCTTAATGGGGCATGGATACTGTAGGACCACTTCCGGTAGCACCTGACAATAGGAAGTACCGATCACTGCCACCGATTACTTCACAAAGTGGGTGGAGGCATAGGCTCTCAACAACATCAGGGAAGAAAATGCTAAGAAATTTTTATGGAGGAATTTTATTACAAGGTTTGTTATCCAAAAAGCACTTATCACCAACAACGGAACATAATTTGACAATGACATATTCAGGGAATTTTGTGTAGAGCATGGGATCAAAATTCACTATGCTTTAGTGGTTTTCCCTCTATACAACGACCAGACTGAGATCACTAATAACACTATTTTATTAGTGATCGAGCGCCTATAAGAAAATGCTAAAGGTATATTGGTGGATGTATATGGTATAAAATCCGAGCAAAAGATCTGATACCGATTTTTGAATGCAAAATAATTACAAAGGGTGATTTCAACAAAGATTGGAGTACCAATTTTAAATGCGTAAACGACTATTAAATTGATTTATCTTTTATCCTATGCATGCATCCTTGGTGATAAAACAGATAAATCAAACCGTCAATGGTATAGAGGTTGTCATCCCTCTAGATATCCAATTCATAACTCCCAGATCTGAAATTTTTAAAGATAGATGAAACAACGATCGATTGGACCACGGGTTGGATCTAGTCGAGGAAGAAAAGTAGAAGGCCGCTCTCATATATTTAGTAGCTTACCAATAGGAAGTGGCAAACTAGTATGGCAAGAAGGTCAAGGTCATAAAATTTTATTTTAGAGACTTAGTTTTGAGAAAGCTCTTATCGGTAGAAAAAAAGCCTTTAGATGGGAAGATGTCACCGAACTGGCAAAGCTCTTACAAGGTAGCTTCAAAGGGTGGTGGCTCTTCCTGTCACCTAGAAGAGTTAGATGGAACAGTAATCCCATAGTCATGGAATGTCATGAACCTTAGCAAATTTTGTCATTAAGAAGGACTCAGGAACATTTTTTCTTTTTATGCACAATAAGACGATTGCTGATTAATGAAAGAATTTCTTTTGGAAATTATGTTTCATCATGTTACTTATGCAAAACCACTCAAGCAGACACTACACCCACCTAAAAATGGTGGTACAACCAAAGTTGGGTTGGTCAGCCTTGAAGAGGTAAAAAAACACCTATGAATTGGGTGGTACGACTTCGATGTGAGTTGGTAGCCTATGTTTGGCATTAAACCCAAAAGTTAGTAGTCCACACTTGGCTTCAAACTCACACAAGTAGTGGTACGACTTATAACATGTTAGTCGCTTGAGAACTTGGCATTAAACCCACCTGAAAATGGTGGTATAGCCTGTTGGTCTGGTCGACCCAGAACATGCATAAAGTTCATATAAAATTTATGGTATAACTCGAGGAATGGTAGCCCTTATTAGGGAACCTATTAAGAATGAATGATAAATCTAACTTTTAAGAGTTAATGTGGCCGTCAAGCAAATGAATGATCAAAATAACTTGCAACAATTAAACACGATCTACTAGCATATTTTTTAAAGGCATAATTAGGAAAATAAACTGCTAAACATGTCATGAGTCAAAGAAAAATGTAAATTGAAATAGTAAAGTAAATTTGAAATACTTTTCATTTATATGATCAAAATGGCCATAGAACTACAAAAGTATGACCAAACGGTCTACTTAAGTTGAAAAAAAAGAGATAAAAATTAACTAGGAGCTAGGGTGAACTCCCTTGGCTTGCATTAGTAATATTCCCCTCAGGCAGAATAGGGGATCAATAATGATCTGACTCGCAACCTCAACAATATGCCCGAATCCTCCACAGGTTGGTTTTCCTCCGTTATAGGGAGATCAATAGTTGTTGGATCGGCATCCGCGGCCTTAAGTTCTCCGCATACATTGGATTGTCTAGTGGGGTTATTTGGCATAAGTCGAATCACCTTTGGGGACTTTCCCCCTTTAAAGGTTGGCTACCCAGCCTTTGTTAAAAATAACAGACAAATGGAAGTCCAGTTGTGATACGACCTCTTGGACATATGCCTCAAAGCCTTCATCATAGGCTTTGTTGAGGTTGTCCTCCTTAACCTTCTCGAGGATCCTCTTCTACCATTGGAGGATGAGTTTCTGCAGAACCTTTCAGTAAAAATCGCTCTTTAAGTTGGACAACTCAGTGTCCACTCAATTGAAATCGAGTTAGGTCTTCTCAGCCTCATTAACGACCTTATCTTTGGTGACTATTTCATCCTTTAATTTCAAAATAAGGTCAACTAACTTTGACTTCTTGGTTGTAAAAATGTTCTTAAGAACATTATTGGACTCAAAGAGCTTGCCGTTAATCTTCCTCATATGGTCGGTTCAGCCTACGAGATCTTGGGTGACCTAGGCAAATACATTAACGAATTGCGTTAGTTATCCTTACCCATAAATGGTATATGTTAACCCCTGTGGAAGACCCCAGGTCATAATAATACTGAATTTTACTAAGACTAAGGTTAGTCCCACATATATTAGTGATTCTAATTGTGCCTATCACGATCCAGTAAAAATTACTATTTACTTGAATTGAAAGTATTCCATAATAGCAGAGTACTTCTACCAGTAATTGGTGAATGGAAAGTAAACTCCCCTTTTCAATATGACCACTATCATTAAGGATGCTTCATTTTTGAGGTCAAGGAGGTCCTCATGCTATAGTGAACCCCTAATATGGTCATTATCGGGAATTAAGTACTTGGTACAAAATTCCCAAAAGTTATCCATGACAAAAACTTTATATTTTCTTCCACGTATAGACATGGTTAAGATATAAAGAATAAAGGACGAAAATGGAAGAATTAGAAGTTCTGAAATTGACAAAGTCTAGAGAGAAGAGCACTGAGAATACCTTATTGAGTTTGAAATGTCTAAGGTATAAGGTTTTAGAGGCCTCATAGTCAAATCAATCGGTGACTCTCCATTGGGTCAAAATCCTTCCCTAATGGCAGCGTAGTCTATGTGTTCACACATTATCTTTACTTGGGAAGCCTGGTGACGATTCAAAAGGTTCAAGGAGTGGGAAGAATGTGTGTCAGTATCTAATCATTACATACTATCACAAACCACATCCTAAATTGGGCACTAGTTTATGTTTAAAAATACGGTTGAAGAAATTCATGGTGACACGTGGCGATATAAAACTGGCAAGACTACACCGATCAATATAAAGATCAATCACCCCTCGTCTAAGGGGTAATTGAAAGGAATATAGCCAAATAAGAACCACATTCCTAACACATGGCAGTCAGAGGACAACAAGCTTAGTCGATTGAATATTTAGGGAGATAAGTATAAATATTGGAAGATCAGGTAGACGATGTGGATGATTAGTCCTAATAGGATTCTATTACTTGTAAATACTATTAACATAAACATACCTAGAAGGATATGACCCTTGTACTTATAAATATGGGCGACCTTGCTTAATTGAGTGGTATTTATTTTGTACCTTGCACATGATGACTTGTGATAAGCACCCAAAACTGTACATTTTATACCCCAAATAGATGTATTTTAGTTGTTATTTCTCGACAATATGGGTCTTATGCGCGTAAATGTTTATCATGCAGGATTAACTGTAGTTGCGGTGCCAAAAGCTACATTTCGAGGTCAATAACAGTTACATTGGAGCTAAATATCAACCCCGTAATATTACCCGAGCCTAAACTTGTCCCTAAACCGTCACCCAAGACCCGTGTGTGTTGGTTTGTTCCCTTTTTATTTTATTTTAATTTTATAGATTTTTAGTTTGAGTCATTCTAATTTTAGGATTATTTTAGAATTTTTTAGGTTTTATTTCCTATTTTTATATTTTATTTCTATTTTTATTAATATAATTTTATTTTATTTTGATTTTTATTAGTTTCTAGTTTTATTTTATTTTATTAAGATTTTAATTTTTAGGATTTGATTTATTTTTTAGGTTTATTAGATTTTATTAGGACTTTAGTTTTAAGTTTAATAGATTTACATTTTTCTTTTCATTTCTTTTTAGTTTTAAATTTTTATTCTGAGTCTTTATTTTATAGGAATTTAATTTTTAGATTTTTAGTTTTTATAGTTTTTATTAGTTAGATTTTATTTTTATTTTTATTTTTAGTCTTTTTATTTTATTAGGGTCCAAACTAATACACACACACACACTTAATACCCATAACACCTCACCCTCACCCTCACCCTCACCTACACTCCTACGCCCTCACACACCCAATCATATCCAACTTCATCTTCCCCACCAAATCAACACCCACTCTCTCTCCTAAAACCCCCATTAACACACCTTTCTCTCTACCACATATACTCACAACTACCTTCTCTCTCCTCCATAACTCTCACTACCACCTAAACCACCATCACCACCCTCTAATCTCCCTAGCCCCCCACCTACTAAACCCGGACCTACCCGGAACCACCTGCCGCCGCGATTCCCCCTTTCCCCGGCCTGTCCAACCTCCGCCATGGCCAGCTCACTCCGGCGCCCTTTCTACACCCCGACTCCGGCGCAGCTGCCCACTCCGGTCTCTCCCTCTCTCCACCTGCCCATCTCAGACAGCAACCCTCGTGACCCTCTGCCCTGTCCAACCCGAACTCGACGAATCCTGCCGGCGGCACCCACAGTCGAACCGACCCACCTCCTCCCTCTCTCTCTCTCTCCTCAATCTACCCTCTCAGCCACACCCACATCTAACAACCAAGATCCACCTCCATACCCATTTTCCAAATCAAACCCAAAACCCATTTAAACCCATTTGAAAACCCAAAATACCATTTCTCCCAAAGCCACGACCTGCAAAGTTCCAAAGCCAAAGTCACAATGCATCCCCATGTGCCATTTAACCCATGTGACTGAAACCACCTTTTTAACCATTATACCTATTATACCCCCTAACCAACCACTTTAAGCCATTTTCCTAAATTACCCCTCACACCCCCATGCACATGTGACCTCACCCATTTCCACATGCACTCCCTACCTTTTTACCATTATGCTCCTTTGCTCCATTGCATAAATAATGAAGACTCAAGGCCAATTCTAGATTAGAGAGCTTTTTATATAGGAATTTTAGAGAGAAAATTAGGTAGAGAAAAACACCCTTGTAAATAGTTTTTCATTTTTTTATTTTTAGATTATTGTGAGTGTAAATATTGTAAGAGAGTTAATTGAGTGAATATTTTAATTTCAAATCATCTGGATGCTCAATTAAGTGGTGTATGCTTCAATTTCAAGGATTGGAGTTCAACATAATCAAAGAGATTTGGTTTGATTGTTCTCTTCCCTTCTTTTATTATTTTATGCCTTTGAATATTAATTTGTCATATTTTATACCATGTGTTGATGTAAAAAACTAGATTGCTCTAATTATTCAATCACAGATAAATAAATAAGACAGATATTTTTAAAGTGGTTCGGCTAGGAATAAAGCCTACGTCCACTGTTATGTTATTGCTGAGTGTTTGCAGAATTCTTGATTACAAGTTCTCTCAAGAAATTCCCGTCCCCTATGAATGAGGATGATACATGGTATTTATAGCCTTGAGGCTGTACATGAAAGGTTCGATACATTAAATGACATACATGTGAAAGGGTAATACATTTAATGCAGAGTGCGTGCTAAGAATATAAGCATTCAATGAATATCTGAACTGTTGATTATCTGGCAATTAATGATACGACCGAGATGCAGCTCGGACCGCCATAGTTGTTCGATGATCAGGAGTTCCTCGGAACATTAGAGTACCTCGGTGAGTTAGAGTTCCTCGGTGTGCTAGAGTTCCTCGGTGTATTCTCGTTGCTCGGAAAGGAGCATGGTTGGTCGGAAAATAATCTTCCTCGCTGCTATTGTGCCATGTAGATTGACACGTGTCTTCGTATTATTCGTCCACATCAGCATATTAATTTTGGTATCAACAGAAGCCCCCAATGTTTCATATTTCGAACTTTGAGGAGTATGGAACATTCTTTCTCGGTATATGGCAATATTAAATGTCCTTCCTGGGTTTCAGGAACATTGTATTCAAATTTCCTTCTTATTTCGCAGTTTCCGCCTTTTTTTATAAGCGCTTCGATCTTCGTGCAATTTTTGTCCTTTTAGCCGCCGGAAGTTCAGTAGTTTCTTTTTGGTAATCATTTCTTTCGCCGCTTCCCAATGCAGAGTATTTAAACTTCTTTGGTAACCATACCGTCGTCTACGCTTTCCATTTTCTGCATTCAAGCTTTCTATTTTCTTCTTCTCTCTTGTGCGTTCATCCTTATTTCTGTTCGTTGTCAGCATACCTCCTTTCTTTCTGTAAGATCTTCTTCCTTTCTTCTGTATATCTTTTATTCAATATGGTTTATATTGTGGAATCTGTTGAGAAATTCCGTTCTGATTTTTCCATTCCTTCGTGGGTAACTCTAGAGGTTCTTTCTGAGCCTTTAGATTACTTTCGATTGGCTGAGGGACATTGGTTCCCCAGTCTTTTTGTTGCTGAATGCGGTTTTTCCTTTCCACCAAATCCATTATGTCTTGAGTTTTGTCAATATTTTGATCTTGTTCCTGCAAAAATAGCCCCCAATTCATGGAGAATAATTAACGGGGTGCACAAATTAAATCTAACTCATGGGACTCGTATTGGGATCCCTGAAATTATGTTTTGTTATAAATGGGCTATTCTAGATAATATTTATTATTTAAAAACTAGGTATCTGAATAGGGCTCTTGTAGTTAATCTCCCTGACTCAAATAGAGATTATTTTGAGCATGGGTTGATCATAAAAAATTGGCAACATGCGCCTTTAGCCGGGGATGAAGCGTACAACGGTCCCAGATGCCCCCCATATGGCAATGGGATAGGTTTATTTTTCATTTTATTTTACTTATAAAATTATGCTTTCATCATGTTTGATAAAATGTATGACCGATATTTCATTATGTATCTATTTGCAGTTGATAGCAAAAGAAAAACTCCAAAGGAATCAGAAGTGAATATTAAACATCTGAAACTTATCTGGGGTTTGCATAAGACGATTGCTGACGAGCATGTTAGGTCTGCGTCATATTTGCTACAGTATAGGAGTTACACAACCTCTTATACTGCTCGCCTTGTTGAACCAGCTTCAACTCCAGAAGGTTCATCTTCAGATTCTCATATCCTTTTATCTCAAAGAATGGGCAAGAAAAGAGCTCCTCCTGCTCTATTTGATGAAATTTCTTCTGCTGTTGGAACCAAGAAAGGCAAAACTGATGTCCCAGAAGGGACTAAAAAAGTAGATGCTGGGTCCTCCAAAGCTGCCGAGAAGCCCCCAGTGGCCCCGAGCAAGAAAAATGCTCCTGCAGATATAATTACAATCTCCCCGACCAAGACCTCTCTGGTTGAAGGTTCTGACCGCCCGTTGAAGAGATTGAGGAAATCATCCTTGGTTACTCCGGCTGAAACTGCCTCTTCTTTACCTGCTAGTGGTACTGATGTTCCAAACATCATTCTTCCAAGCTCTGCAATGAGCTCGGTTGTACCCGAGGTCCATGGTCTTGATGAAAGAATTCCTAGGGATACGCTGACATCCCTAGCTGCTCGTCACCTTGCTTCAGTAAGTTTCTCATACTTATGATTTCTCTTTTTTTCTCTGAAAGCTTGCATTTTGTATTGACTTTGCTCTTTTTCTCATCTTTCAGTTGGTGAACTGTTTTAATAACATTGTGAAAAAGGATGAAGCTATCAAAGCTTCAAGCTCCTCGTCATGTGTAGATGATGCTTTTTTGGGTTTGACCCAGTCTTTAAAGAGATCTCGTCAACAGCATATTGACGAAAAAACTGTTTGGGAGAAGAAATTAGCTGCGGCTGAGGCTGAGAAGGTGAAAATGGCCGAAACCTCCAAGAATTTGGAGGAGAAAGTAAAGGGTTTAGAGGTTAAACATAAAGAATATGATGGCCAGCTGAAAAAGGCAAATGAAGAGTTATCTACCTTGCAAGATATCAAGGTCAAAAAAGAGGAATTGGAGGTGAAACTCTCCTCGGAGAGATTGAGGAGAAAGGTCGCAATCAAGAAGCATTTCAGTGCTGGTTGGGAGAAAGGATGGGAGAGAGGGATAGCTGCAATGACATCCCAAGTCCAATATGGGAAGTCGAAATACTTCCATGATGGCTGGGTAGCTGCTTTGCAAGAGCTAAAGGTCCAAGACGATTCTGAGCTATTCCAACAACATCTCCCTGGTCCTCCTCCACCAATTGTGGAAGAAGAAGAAGATGAGCCTGCCTCAGATGAATCTTCTATGGCTATGGGTGATCAAGTTTCTGCCTCTCAACCCTCTGCCACCGAGGACGTTTCTTCCATGCCTCCTCCTCCCGAGAAGATTCCTACCGATCAAGCTGTTGTTACCACCGAGCAACCGAGCTCCTCGTCCCAGCCTCCCGAGAAAGTCTTGGGGGACAAGGAAAAGGTGTGAAGTTGTTCGGTATCATTTCTATATTTCCTTGTAATCGAACAATGTAACTTTTTGATGATCTAATAAAATACATCTTCGTTTCTCTTCTTTGTTGATACTCTGTCTGCTCTTATTTATTAATTCCTGCTTCCTCTTTTTTATTAGTTTTTGGCCAGAATGGAATTGATATCTGCTCCTGATACTGAATTGATGGAACAATGCAATGGCTATTATAAAGCTGGTCATACAGACCTAAGTGTATCAGAGATTGTCGACATCCTTGGTCACGGTGCCTCAGAACAAGCAGTTGAGGCTTACCGGTATCTAAAGGATTTTCTTGATAGATCTGTGGCCAATAATGTGGCGTATTACGAACTGATCGAGGAACTTCATGGTTCCATAGAGGATCTCCAAGGTCAGCACAATGAATCAATGGCTATGTTACACAAAGATTATGAAAATAGATACCAACAACTTTCTTCTGAAACAGGCCATAAGAAGATCATTGCTGGATATAATATTAGGGAAAGGACCCTAAAAGGTGAAGTTGAAGCTTGCAGGCAGATTGCCGAGATCCTGGAACAAGAAAATAATAATTTACAGAAAAAATTGGCTCAATATGAATCTGCTGCTTCATCTTCTACTGCATTAATACCAGTTACTGATGAAGGCTTCTCGTTCTTAGAGGTCGAAAACGCCAAACTAAGGCAAGAGCTGGAGGACTTAAGAAGATCTGCCATTTCTGGAACTGCTCGGGGACGAGGAAGAGGTTCTCGGGGGCGAGGAAGAGTCCTCCGCCAAAATGTTGAAGAGGCTCGCACTCAGTCTACTCTGGAAACTCAAGCATTCCAGTTGAAAGTAAAAGACCGTGCTCTGACTGAAATGTCCAATAAAAATCTGTCTCTGGAAGATCAGCTTACATCGACGAAATCTGCCTTGCATAATAAGGATATTTTTGCGAAAAGCCTTCATGAACAATTGGATAGATTAACCTTCCAATTCCATAAACAGCCAAGGGAATTTTGGATGGCAGGATACAATGAAGCCCTTGTTCACCTGGATGCTCGTATTGAACATGCCAACAATGAAGGTTACAAGCAAGGATGGTTGAACGCACTGGGTGTGTTAAAATTGGAGCAAGGGCATTATTTATGGGATTATCATGCTCCATCATTATTAGACCTGCTTGTACCACCTTTCAAATTGGACATGGCATGGATCCCAGCTCGTTCCATTCCTCGTAGCTTGATTTCAAAGTACCTTGGCGATTATAGCCTTCATTCTCAGGTTGACTTGTCTCGTCCTGAGCATCTCTTGGATACACCTTCTGTGATGAATGTCAGAATGCTCAGGGATGTTAATTTCATTAATTCTCCTCTTTGTCTAGAGGATCCTCCTGCTGGCGAGGAGCCTGTTTCAAAAAATAAAGGAAAGAAACCAATAGAATAGGTTTTCAATGTAACAGTTAGTACATTCATGTAACTTGTAATTTATTCTAGATTTTTAATGAAAAGTCTTTCATTTTCTGTTTGCCAATTTTACTAGTGTCTTATGCTTGCATAACAGTATTGTATGGTTCATCGACCAAAAAAGTTACAAGTATTTGCTCGATCACTTAATAATAAAGTAATGAGTATAAATTGTTCAAACTGTTTTCAACCAATCAAGGTGGATAATATTTGTCGACCAATTTCAGTTGATGGGTTTTTATCCCCGACCAGCCATACTTGGTTCAATTTCAAATATAAAAATTTTATTGACCAACTAAGGTCAATAATTTGTCCTTGTCGACCAACTACAGTTAGTGAGTCTTTATCCCCGACCAACTATACTTGGTGTATTTTTGAATATTTTGCTCTTCAAAGAACTTTTTGTAATAATGTTACCTCTCGACCAACATAAGTTGTGATGTAAGAATATATTTTTATCTTACCAACCGTAGTTGATCATGCTGGTGTACACCTTTTAACCAAAGGAATATTTTTTGGCTCCTTAGAGCTTTTGGCTATTTATAGCTGTCCTCCTAACCAAAGGAGGTTGGCTCCTTAGAGCACTTTTGGCTACTTATAGCACTTTGTGGCTCCTTAGAGCACTTTTGGCTCCTTAGAGCTGTCCTCCTAACCAAAGGAGGTTGGCTCCTTAGAGCACTTTTGGCTACTTATAGCACTTTTTGGCTCCTTAGAGCTGTTTTGGCTCCTTAGAGCACTTTTTGGCTCCTTAGAGCTGTTTTGGCTCCTTAGAGCACTTTTGGCTCCTTAGAGCACTTTTGGCTACTTATAGCACTTTGTGGCTCCTTAGAGCACTTTTGGCTCCTTAGAGCACTTTTGGCTCCTTAGAGCACTTTTTTGGTGTCAACCAGCGTAGTGTACAACACTAGTATTCCCCGAAAAACTTTCAACAGAAAAAATATGGTGAACTATCCTCGTTTTATTCATAATGACGGAAATGCTTTACATTTTACATCACTGATAATACTTGCGCAGGTGTTCAGCATTCCATGCGTTCTTAAATTCCTCTCCTTCTAGAGTTGCTATTCTGTAAGTTCCTGGTCGAACAACCTCTGTAACTCGGTAAGGTCCATGCCAGTTTGCTTCCAGTTTATTCTGCTTCTGAATGACCTTCTTTAGCACATAATCCCCCTCTTTTAGATCACATTTCTTCACCCTTTTGTTGTAAAACAGAGCTGTTCGTTGTTGATAAGCAGCATTCCTAATGGCTGCCTCTTCTCTGACTTCTTCGAGCATATCCAAATCCAGTCTTCTCATCAAATCACTGATCGGAGAATTGAAATTTAACACCATGTGTGTTGGTAGGCCCAACTCGGCAGGTATCACAGCCTCACTTCCAAATGCTAGCATATATGGTGATTCTCCAGTTGCTGCTCGGGGAGTTGTTCGGTAAGCCCACAAAACTGACTGTAGCTCATTAATCCAATTTGCTTTAGCCTCACTTAACCTCTTCTTCAACCCATTTAGTAATGTTCTGTTCGTCACCTCAGTCTGTCCATTGCTTTGGGGATGGCCTGGTGCTGAATGAAACTTCAAAACGTTCGACTGATGACAATAGGCAGCAAATTCTTCATTATCAAATTGTGTTCCATGGTCTGTGATGAAAGCGTGGGGGAGACCATATCGACAAATGATATTCTTCCATATGAACTGATACACCTTCTCGTACGTCATATCAATTAGTGGTTCAGCTTCCACCCACTTAGTAAAATAGTATACTGCCACGACGAGATACTTGAACCTTCCTCGGGTCATCGACAGTGGTCCAACCAGATCAATTCCCCACATGGCAAATGGCCAAAGTGATGTTATGGGTGTCAACAATGCCTGTGGAGTTCTTAGGATGGAGGAAAAACGTTGGCACTTGTCACACTTCTTAGCATAGGCTATACAATCAGCCCTCATCGTCGGCCAGTAGTATCCCTGTGTCATTACCCTTTGCAAAAGTGTCCGACCTGCTACATGAGCTCCACAAGATCCTTCATGAATTTCTTCAATCAATTCTTTGACTTCTGATGGATGCACACATCTCTGCAAACCTGCCATAATTCCTCGTCTATACAAAACACCATTAGTTAACACATACCGAGCAACTTTATACTTCAATTTCTTGGCAGCTAGTTTATCTTCCGGCAATTCTCCTTCTTCAATGTATGCTCTGATAGGATCCATCCAAGATGGTCCTAAATCAAGGGTAATAATCTTCACCGTCAGATCTTCTTCTATGCTCCGACTTTCTAATACTTCAATTGGTATTGTTCTTCGCAGCTCGGTGCGCGTAGCTGACGCTAGTCGGGCCAATGCGTCTGCTCTAGCATTCTCCATTCTCGGTATCCTCACCAATTGAATAGCATCAAATTCTGTCAATAACTCCATCACTTTTGCATGGTACTTCACCATTAACTCTCCCTTCACTGCATATATTCCCATCATTTGATTCACAATTAATTGAGAATCACTGAAAACAATTACTTGTCGTGCCTCCATAACTTTCGCCAAATGAAAACCTGCTATCATAGCCTCATATTCAGCCTCATTATTGGAAGCTTTGAATTGGAATCTCAAGGCATACTCCATGTCAATATCATCTGGAGAGTTTAAAACAATCCCTTATCCACAACCAGCCGTGCAAGATGATCCATCTACATATAATCTCCATGTATGTAACTCGTCTTCAAATTTCTTATCTGTTAGAGTTCCTCGGTGAAATATCATCTGTTTTCTTTCATCATCCCCGGGTATCCTTCGTTCCTCGTCGGTCATTTGTTCGCACCCTTCTACCAACCGGAGTTGGTCGGGGTTTGAATATGATGATTTTTCTACATCCACAAGTCCTTTTACCAACCTTGGTTGGTCTGGATCTGTGTCTGTTGATCCTGTATCGTCCACAGGTAGGTCAGCAAGCACCTTTTGCTCCTCGGGGGTATCAGGGTATGTGAACTCTGCTATAAAATCTGCCACGGCTTGCCCCTTCAACGATGATCTGGGTTCATACACAATATCATATTCACCGAGCTCTATTGCCCAGTACATCAATCTTCCTGATTTTTCTGGCTTGTGAAGGGCTTGTCTTAACGGCATGTCGGTATACACAATGATGGTATGGGCCTGGAAGTATGGCTTCATTCTTCTACTTGCTTCAATTAATGCCAGTGCCAATTTTTCCAGCTTTGGGTATCTGATTTCCGCACCTCGGAAGGCCTTGCTTGTGTAATAAATTGGCTTCTGGACTCCATTCTCCAATCTGATCAACGTCGAGCTAACTGCATTTTCTGATACTGCCAAATACAAGTACATCTTCTCTCCAGTTATTGGCCTAGACAACAATGGTGGGGCTCCCAAATACTTCTTCAAATCTTGAAAGGCCTTCTCACATTCATCAGTCCACTCAAAACTTTTTCGCAGTGTTTTGAAGAATGGGAGGCATTTATCAGTTGCTCTGGATACAAATCTGTTGAGGGCTGCAACTCGTCCGGTAAGACTCTGTACTTCTTTCCTCGTCGTTGGGGATCGCAGCCCTAAAAGAGCTTTGATCTTTTCTGGATTTGCCTCAATACCTCGTTGATTGATGATGTATCTGAGGAACATTCCTTCTCGTACTCCAAAGGTACACTTCGTCGGGTTGCGCTTCATTTGGTATTTATCCAGTTGATCAAAGGTTTGACTCAAGTCAACTAAATGATCAGTAGCTCTCTTTCTTTTGGTGAGCATGTCATCGACATAGACTTCCATGTTGCAACTGATTTGATCGGTAAAAACCTTGTTCATCAGCCGCTGATATGTTGCACCTGCATTTTTTAAACCAAAAGGCATAACATTATAACAATAAGTTCCCCTTGGGGTAATAAAAGAAGTACTTTCCCTGTCTTCTGGCTTCATTTTGATCTGATTGTAGCCAGAATAAGCATCCATAAAGCTGAGTAGCTCATGTCCCGAGGTAGCATCCACTAGTTGATCAATTCTGGGCAATGGAAAATGATCTTTTGGACATGCCTTGTTGAGATCAGTGAAATCAACACACATTCTCCATTTGTTGTTCTTCTTCTTTACCATTACCACATTTGCCAACCAATCTGGATATTTCACATCTTTAATGAATTAGGCTTTCTGGAGTTTCTCGACCTCCTCTTGTATGGCCTGGTTCTTCTCGGGACTAAACACTCTTCTTCTTTGCTTCACAGGCTTGATCTCCTTATTCACGTTGAGCTCATGACATAAAAAGTTTGGATCTATACCTGGCATGTCTTCATGACTCCAAGCAAAAGTATTCTTCCTGTTTCTCAAGAAAGTTATCAACTCTTATTTTATTGAAACATCCAACGACGATCCTATCTGAGTTACTCGTTCAGGATGCTCGTCGTCCAGGATAACAGTTTCTGTAGATTCCACCACCTGTCCTTTTACAAGTTGAGATTCATCCTTAGGGTCAAGAGTTTCAATTTCTGTACCCTCCTCCACTTGATAAGTAGTAGTCTTTTTCCTTGATTCTTCAAGTTCTTCTTGCTCGGCAGACGAATAATAGCATTCCCGAGCTACTTTTTGATCACCTTTCATAATTCCTACTCCAAAATTCGTTGGGAATTTCAAACACTGATGTACTGTAGATGGAACTGCTTCAAACTTCTTCAATCCAACTCTTCCCATGATGATGTTGTAGGCGGACTGCACATTCTTATCCATCACAAAGAAGCGTATTCTTTCTGTTCGACAAGTAGGCCAAGTTCCAATGAGTATATCCAACTTGATCGTCCCAAGTGGAAAAACTTTCTCGCCAGCAAAACCCAGAAGGGGTCTGTGATAAGGTTCCAATTGAGATAATTTTAAATTCAAGCTATCAAAGCATGAATAGTACATGATGTCTGCCAAACTACCATTGTCTACTAACACCCTTGAAATGACCACATCCTTCATCCTCATTTTGATCACCAAAGGATCATCATGGGGGTAAAGAACACCTGCCAGGTCGTTTTTTGAAAAACCAATCACTAGCTTCTCTTTATTTACCTTCCTCGACCGATCATCTTCGGCCAGATTTATTCGCTGAATATATGAACAAGCTTGAGCCTCTCCGAGGTAAGCTTTTCTTTCTGCAGTAAGGTCTCCTCCCCCTGCATCTCCTCCTGTAATAACATTACAATCAAATGACCCAAAACGTATGGAGAATACCTCTCGTTCAGGCTGCCTTGGCTTCTTGGGAAGATCAGGGTCATCATCTGGATCATCTTCGTGGTCCCTCCTCTTTTTCCCTTCTGCACGACGAGGAGATCTAGATCTCTCTCTAGTTCTATCATCATTCTTCCTCTCACTCCTGCGATCTACATATTTTGACAATTTTCCTCTTCGGATGAGTGTTTCGATCTCGTTCTGAAGGGCTATACAATTTTTGGTCATATGTCCATGATCTTTATGAAACTCGCAATATTTGGCCCTATTCCTCAGATCGGGATTTGTCTTCAGTTTCTCTGGCCACTTGATTTCCTCGTTATTCTTGATTTCTTCCAAAACATGATTAATTCCCATTTTTAATGGAGTATAATTATCATACTTCTTTAGGACTTCCAACGATATCCTATTATTCCTGGAATGCTTGTCACCACCATTACCTTTCTGATCTTTCTTCTTAGATTTGTCGACTTCCACTTTAACTTCTTTGTCCATATTCTTCTTCGCAGCCATAGCCTCCCCGGCATTCATAATTTTGGCCGCTTTTGCCATCAACTCCGACATAGTTTTAGGTGGATCTTTGGCCAAAGTGTAGTACAGCTTATTAGGCAGCAAACCACTCATCAAAGCAGTGATTGCTGTCTTTTCTTCATAATCTATGACTTCCAATTTCTCGTTATTAAAACGAGTTATGTACTCTCTAGTACTTTCACCTGATTTTTGTCTAACACTTAGCAAGTGTGCTACTCGCTTTACCGGCTTCACCCCAAAGCAAAAATTGCCAATGAACAACTCGAATAATTGAATAAAGGTTAAAATCTGACCCCGAGGAAGATTGTTATACCATATCTGTGTGGCTCCGGTAAGAGTTCCCGAGAATGCTCTACACCTCATCTCCTCGGGGACAGCATATATGTCGGCAGCAGCTTGGTATTGTTCTATATGAAGTACAGGATCTGTCTTTCCATCGTACTTAGGGGTCACTACAGGTGCTTTGAATTTCGATGGTGTAGGAAAATCCACAATGGCTTGCACAAAAGGTGTCCCTTGAACAAAAGTTCTCTGTAAGGGGTTCCTCGCCTTAGCCATTTCTCCCAGTCTATCCTCCAACCGTTGAATGGAACCTTTCCATGCTTCATTCCCTTCCTCAGGCCGCCTAGTCCGAACAATTGATTGTTCTGACATAGCTTCCTGAGATTTATCTCGACGAGTAGCTGGTCGTGATTGTGCTGATCCTTCTCTCAAACGTGATGGTGATCGAACACTTCTCGATGGAGCTCTAGGTGGATTCATGTTTCTCCTTGGTCCTAACCGACTGAAAGGATACTCCCTGCTTAATCTTTCCAAAACGTTGGTTCTATCCGGAGAAAGAGATATGGGTTGATTTGTATCTGTAGCCCGTATCGATGAAGTTCGCCCAGGTTGATAAGAAGAATCATTAGACTCCTCATTGCGATATGACCCAGTACGTCTAGATTGCGATTGCCTACGATCACTCCTTTGCCCTGAATAGGTAGGTGCACCTCCCTGAAGAGTTTGAATGAGTTGCCTCATAGATTCTTGCATGGCGGTTTGTCCTTGAGCCAGATTCGTCATAATTCCAGCCAGATCTGGGGATGCAGATGGATTTGGAAGATTTCCAGTATTTCCAGCATTTCGATTACTGGATTCTGGATTATCTGCCATTGATGATAAATGATTTTTTGCGAAAAACGATAGTAACAGTCGTTTCCCACAGACGGCGCCAATCTGTTGATGTAAAAAACTAGATTGCTCTAATTATTCAATCACAGATAAATAAATAAGACAGATATTTTTAAAGTGGTCCGGCTAGGAATAAAGCCTACGTCCACTGTTATGTTATTGCTGAGTGTTTACAGAATTCTTGATTACAAGTTCTCTCAAGAAATTCCCGTCCCCTATGAATGAGGATGATACATGGTATTTATAGCCTTGAGGCTGTACATGAAAGGTTCGATACATTAAATGACATACATGTGAAAGGGTAATACATTTAATGCAGAGTGCGTGCTAAGAATATAAGCATTCAATGAATATCTGAACTGTTGATTATCTGGCAATTAATGATACGACCGAGATGCAGCTCGGACCGCCATAGTTGTTCGATGATCAGGAGTTCCTCGGAACATTAGAGTACCTTGGTGAGTTAGAGTTCCTCGGTGTGCTAGAGTTCCTCGGTGTATTCTCGTTGCTCGGAAAGGAGCATGGTTGGTCGGAAAATAATCTTCCTCGCTGCTATTGTGCCATGTAGATTAACACGTGTCTTCGTATTATTCGTCCACATCAGCATATTAATTTTGGTATCAACACCATGTTAGGCTAAAACCCCTTTCAAGGGGTGGGGTGAAACCCTTATTTGATATTATTTTAGTTTAATTAGTTTGCTTACTTGAAATTTGCCTTTGAATGTTAATTTTGATCCCTCACCCTTAGATTTACGCCTCGAGAGAGGGTAAATGATTTTCGAGAGAAAATCGAAATTCTAGTGATAATACCCATTTTAGATTCGAACTAGAGATAGGGGTTTCTTAAGTGGGGTATTATCACTTGAATTTCAACTCTAAATTTAATTTCTAAGATTGACATAAATTCTAATTGATCGATCCTAGCGGGTGATTAATTAAAAGGAGTGTAGATCTAATTTTATATAGTTGTGGGGTGTTAAACTTAACTTTCTAAAAGATTACTATTCTAATTACACTTGCAACGAGAGTTGATTTGTAATTTTAATATTAATTTGGGAGAATTGAAATAATTAAATTAATTAATTAGAATAACTAAAATTTGTGGTGTAATCCCACTCCTTGATTGTTCTCACAACTATTTACCTCACTTTATCTTTTATTTTAGTGTTAGACCTTATTTTTTATTTTAGTCATTTTCTAGTTAGTTATTTTCATTTAGTTTATTTTAGTTTAGACCTCACCTCACCCTTTTGTTTTAATATTGAAAAAGCTAAAAAAATTAGAAAAGTGAAAAAGCACAAAAAGAAAATAAAAAGTGAATTACAATTGAGTTTGTTCCATTTGCTTTACTCCCTAGAAAGTGGATTGATACCCTTACTTACCTCTACACTTGAGTTTATTATATTTTGTAGGTATGTGAGGTTTTGATTAGAAAGGGCTTTTCAACAACGACACAAATACACGTAAAAGTCTTTCTATCAAATGGCGCCGTTGCCGGGGAGTAAAGCTTGGACTCTCAGCTAGCAACCTTAACACTCCAATTATCCTTGTTCTTTAAAGAAATATATTACTCTCCCCCTTGCTTGTGGACGTAGACACGCTGATTTGCTGAACCATGCACATCCAGTGTTCTATGTGTTTATTACATTCGTATTACTTTTTGGGGATAAACTATAATATTACTTTTATTTATTTTTTAGTGGAAGAGGATATTAATACCTTGAATTTATTAATCATACGAGAAAACAACCTCTCCTAGGTGGCCTTACAATGCAAAATAAAAAGCTTAATCAAACTAAACCACAACTAAAAAATTCTTATAAAAATCTAATACTAGCTAGAGCTAGTTTGTCCATATTAATGGTGCCTTTGATCAATTGAGGTAATTCCAAAAAATTGTTAAAGATCTAGAATTGTCTAGAAGTTAAAGCTAAATTAGCAAGAGCATTTTCCACATTATTCTTTTATCTCTAAACATGAGCAATATAAATCTAGTTTTCTATCATCACTATCTCCTTAATAAGAATTTAGCAGTACATAAAGGCTTCCATTGTCCAGTAATCATATTGAATACTATTTTTGAATCACTTTCTAACCATAACTTTGCATAACCAACTTTATTACACCATTGAAGACCTGTATTAATTGCCATTATTGCAGCCACTAAATGTGTAGAATAGACAATAAACTCTGAGAATGCCCATTTTAACTCACCTTGATCACCTTTGATTATCCTCCCTATGCAACTAATACCTGGATTACCTTTGCTTGATCCATCCTTATTGGGAGGCCTCGACTAACTGGTTATCAGGATTTTTAGAGGCTTTATCTTAATCTTTATCTACAATTCTTCCAAGAGACTTTTGTTAAACTTTTTTAATGGCCCTTCAAAGATGTTTTTAGAGGCAATACTTGAGATTATGTGAATCACTTGACTAATAATGGCTTCAACTCTCATTTCCACTCTTTGAAAGAAACTTTTACCCGTTGATTTCCATATATCCCACAAAATCACCAATGGTAACCATTGATGAAGACATTTCAGGAAGACCCCTTTAGAATTTTCTATCCACCAAGATAGTAACATAATTTTAATGGACTAGAATGAAGGTATCACATCTACCTTGTTTAAGAAATAATTCCAAACATTTGGGCCACTTTACTTTCCAAGAATAAATTATGCATAGTTTACTCCATATTCTTGCAACACTGACATCTGGAACATTCTCTTATTCTAATCCTTTGAATATTATCACCAGTTGATATTGTTGCTTGATATATTTTCCAAACTAAAATATTTTTTTTTATCAGAATTTGCACTGACCATAACATTCTCCATGAAGTTCTTTCCACTACTAACCTTCTGAATAGTTGATATGCTGATTTTATTATGAATTCTCTATCATTTTAAGGGCTATATAAAACTTTATCACCCATTAAACCAGTTTGTTCTATCACCCCTTATTGAATTTTTCTAACGCATTTAATTACATGAGAGCCATTAAAGCCATTTTGTAGAGAATTCTTATAATTATTTCTCATAGGGCTGCCCATATTCCTTTGGAGTTATTCATTCTCCAAGCAAGCTTATAGGAAAAATATTTATTGACATCATTCAAATTCATCACTCCTTATCCTCCTTCTTCATATGATAAACATAGATTATCCCAGTTTGCCCATACTTTCTTGTCTCTCCTTATACCATCGGATCACTAAAAGAATTTACTAAAAATAGAATGAATTCTATTGATAATTGCTTTAGGAGGGTTCAAAGTAGCCAAGGTATATATTGGAATTGAAGACAACACATGTTTTCTCAATATCAGCTTGCCTACTAATGATAGATATCTTATTTTCCAACCCAAAAATTTGCTTCTTATCTTATAAATCAGATAAGAATAATATCTTGTCTTGTTTCTCCCACATAATAGAGGGCAATCGACGTAAGTAATAGGGGGCATTTTAAAAGGAAATCACAAATAATGTGATATTTTATTCCTTCTTGCCAAAGAGACTAAATCAACAATTGTGAAACAACTTTACCATTAATTAAATAGAAAACCAATTATTTGAAAGCAAACTCCAAATAAATTCTAATTAAATCCAAATATTCTAAGAACTTTAATTAGGAATAACCAAGACACTCAATCATAGGCTTTCTCTATGTCCAACTTTATAAGCACATTTGATCCATGAGTTTTCCTATTTAGAAGATTTACCATCTCATGAGCCAAAAGAATATAATCTTTAATACTTCTATATTTGATAAAGCCACTTTGATTTTTAGAAATGATAAAGGGAAAACACGAGCTAGTCTTGAATTTAGGATTTTGGATAGAATTTTTTGGGAATAGTTGCCCAAACTTATAGGAAAAAATTGAGAGCATTTAGTAGGCATCTTCATTTTGGGGATCAAGACAATGTTTTTGGAAGACCAACTCCTAGGAATGATTCACCAACAAAGAAGGATTGTATTACTTTGTCTAGGTCCCCCTTAATTACTTCCCAACATTTAACATAGAATGCTCCAAAGAAACCATTAGGGCCAGGGGTGTTATGTTCATTCAAGATTTTTTTTGCAAAAAAACCTCATCTTTATTAGGAATACTAATCATTATGTCATTCAAATCATCAGTCACTAATTTGGGGATCACCTCCAATATGTTTTCATCCATATCCACCTGATCAGCAATCCATCTCTTAGTATAATGCTCCACAAAAAGTCTTTCTATTTCCTCTTTATTATCCCTCCATTAATTCCCATCATCCTTAATCTGGCCAACCTTCTCTTACTAGCTTTTACTGCAGTATGGAAAATTTTTGTAGTTGAGTCTCCATTAGTGAGCTAATTGATTTTGGATTTTTACCTCCAAAATATCTCCTCCCGCTTCACTGCATTATCCAAACTGTTTTGGGTACTCTGCATCATTAATCTATTATCAGAGCTAGGATTTAATTCAAAGGCATTCTCTAGCATTAAAACTTTAACCTTAAGATCTATGATGTTTTGAATTAAGTTCTTAAAAGTTCCTTTGTTCCAAGCCTTAAGAGCAACTTTTAGTCTTTTAAGTTTCACTGAGAAGAAGACCATGGGACCTTATACTTCTGGAACTTCCCAAGATTTGGATACAGTGCTGCTAAATTGACTATTTGCGATCCGCATCTTTTGGAAAAGTAAAGGTTTAGGGTTAACATCCAATTGGTTTTTAATGAATAATATGAGTGGAGAGTAGTTACTACAAAGTTTATATAAATGAGAGATGGAGCAATTTGGATAAAAATTTGACCAGTTTAGGTTACATAGAGCTCTATTTAATCTACCACAAATGGCATCATCTTCAATTCTATAATTACTCTATGTAAATCTAGAACCTTGGTAACCCATATGAAAAAATCTAGAACAATTGACACAATCATTAAAGTCTTCCACAGAATGAAAATCAGTAGAGTTTCCTCTAATATTTTCGTTTTGACCAGTGACAACATTGAAATCACAAATGAAAAGTTAGGGGTAATCCCCATAGTGACTGCTAATGAATTCTAAATCTTTCCATAGAGTCCTCATTTGTTCTTTAGTATTCATTTTATACACCAAGGTTAATAAAACATCTTCAATCATATTTTCATGATACATTTACCCTCATTCAAAATGATTGTAACTTTTAAACCCAACCTCCACGTAGACCATAATTTACTGGAGATATCTTCTTCAAAATTCCACTTGAACAGGTACTTTTCAATCTTGGAGATTGACACTTTAGGCTTAATTATAGGTATGGTAGATAAACAACACTTCTTAATGATTCTTTTGATTCTCCTATTAGTAGGCTAATTTTCCACTCCCCTAGCATTCCAGTTTAAGATATTAATCATTGAGAAGTTTAACAAATAAATTTGTTATTACCTTTGACTTGAGATCTAGTGATTCTTATGTATAAAGGATCAATTGGATGCCTTTTAATTTTCTTGTCATCTTCTTTATGGTTGTAGATTTGGATCATCACATCAGTCTGCATCTTAAACTTATTCTTAATTGTTCTATCTTTTAGAGCCTTTATACTTTGCCACTTTCTATCAAACCAGGTTAAAAAAGTATTTGTATCCTTTTGCATTGGCTGAGTAGAGTCCTTGTTCTTCTCATTATAAGACAAATAACCCTTCATTTTTTGTATGATGAACATGATATTTAGGCAACTCTATAGCCCTTAGAGACAATATTAATTCATTGACCTTGAGAGCTTCTTGAGAAAAAATGTCATAATATTGGATCTTTTGTATGTGGTTGGCAACGAATTAGGCTTTTTAGGAATGGTTGATTGGTGGTGGTGGTGGTGGTGGTGGGGTACTTTTGATAAGGATTGTTTGATTTTGATTCGATTTGGTGTTAGTTATGGCCATACTGGGGGCTTCCAGCATAATTTTCTCTTCTAGGGGTTCCCTTCGGTGCGAGCGTGATTGCCCCCTTTTTTGGGATGCTCGACTGTCGTCAATGTGGGATAATGAGTAGAGATATAGTTGTCAACCTATTTTGCACAAAATAAGTAAAAAGAAATGTTACCGCCTCGAGAGAACGACATCAAGGACAATAGTGATGCTTGTGAAACCAAATAGTCCAAAGGTTTGGGGACTAATTTACGGAATGGGAAGGTGTTAAGAACCCATCTTGTCCTTCTGATCTCTCATGGGAATATATTAATCTTCTACTATTAGACTCCGTGAAGTGTGTTCTTATGTGAATAATATAGATGAAGAATGGAATCATTCAATTCGCGTCATGGAAAAAGACGAAGTTATTTCATCCCTAAGAGTGTTCCTAAAAATAATAATTCAAAATATTATATGAGTGTTTACAAAATCACACGTCGTTATGTAAGAACAAACTTATATATCAGATGAAACACAAGCATGCGAGGATATGACATTCATTATGAATATATTTATATAATAAAGTATAAAACTTATATATATCATAAGATTAAAAGATGATGCCATCAATATGATTTTATCCTGCAATACCTATTTTTCCCTTGAAAATTTTGAATTCCCCCTCTTTTTAACACTCTAATATTTTTTCCCCTTTCTTCAAAATTCAAAATCAAGGTTTAAAAAGTATTTCCCCCATTTTCTCCCTTTTACCTCATTTGGTGCCTCGAGTTTGCACCAACGATCTCAAACCCATACCCTCATATCCCATTTCCCCAAGTCTGAACCAATACCTCGAGACTCTCATCGCTCACCCTGTCCTTCTTCCACAACCATTCCCTCATCCTATATCTCAAACCCAACTCATTTTAGGAACACCTTTCTAACCGTCTCTCATTACCCATTTCTTTCGTTTTACAAAAATAGTTCTCTTGCAATAATGCTGAACTTTGATTTAAAGATAGAAAAAGAGATGATGGGTTCATTAATATTTTATTTATGTTTTCTATATCATCAAAGAAACCCATTATCTCTCTGTCTCTGTGTGTAGATCCATGGACGATTTGTGGTTTTGTGCCTGTCTCTCTCTCTCTCTCTCTCTCTCTCTCTCTATATATATATATATATATATATATATATATATATATATATATATATATATATATATATATATATATATATAATCACTGAGTTGGTTTGTAAAATTTGCAGGTGCGGGTGTACATATGGTTCCGCCTCCGATTTTAGACAAAATAGGGCCAACCAAGGTAAATCGGTTGTTTTGTGCTTCACTTTATCTCTCTCTCCCTCTCTCTCTCTATATATAATCACTATTTATATAATCACTGAGTTGGTTTGTAAAAGTTACAGGTGTGGGTGTACATACAGTTCCGCCTCCGATTTTAGACAAAATAGGGCCAACCAAGGTAAATCAGTTGTTTTGTGCTTCTCTCTCTCTCTCTCTATATATATATATATATATATATATATATATAATCACTGAATTGGTATGTAAAAGTTCAGGTGTGGGTGTACTGTACATATGGTTCCGCCTCCGATTTTAAGACAAAATAGGACCGACTAATGTAAATCTGTTGTTTTGTGCTTCTCTCTCTCTCTCTCTCTATATATATATATATATATATATATATATATATATATATATATATATAGTCACTGAGTTGGTTTGTAAAAGTTGCAGGTGTGGGGGTACATATGGTTCTGCCTTTGATTTTAAGACAAAAGAGGGCCGACCAAAGTAAATCGGTTGTGGGGCTTCCACGTTGGTTTATTTGATCCTCAAATTTTGATATATAACTGTGATGCTCCAAAAAAATGAGGGTTCTCTTTGGGGCATCACAGTGACTATGTATCAAAATTTTGCACCCCAAATAGTGACTATAGTACAAGGTGTTTCAAACCCCAATATCAAATTTTGCACAGTGACTATAGTATAGAGTGTTTTTAAGGACTTATTATATTATTCTATTTACTATATAGTCACTCTCCACAATATCAAATTTTGGTCTTTGAGGTGCAGCGTTTCCAACCTCAAATTAGTTGACTTATTATTTTTAAGGATTTAGTATATTATTCTGTTTGGGGTCTATTTTTTTTTATTTTATTTTTATGCAAGGTGTTTCTTGACTCGCCTATTTTTGTACAAGGTGTATCTCAGTTGGGATCCAAATGAAACTTATGGATATATTTCGATCGACTTAACTGGTGTAGTAACTAAATCTTTAAATACATTTTATTATTTGTTTTTAGTAGTATTCAATTGTAATTTTTATTTAAAAGAGGGGTAATAATAAAAGTAAGGATGTTACTAATGGAGTTTTTTTTTGTTTGAGGGGATGACATGGTAATGAAACATGGAAACGAGGGGTGAAAGTCTCTATTACAGCTACTACACCGATGAAGGATGAGCTATGCCTAATCAGTTATGTCATTTGTGTGATTCAAGATAATTTGAGCAACCCAATACATCGGTTTACTGATGGTTCATTTACGAGTCAAAATGGTTTTGGAACCTCACAAACTAAAGCCCAAAGTAAAGCTGCATAGAGGTTGGAAACGTTGCACCCTCAAAGACCTTCAAACCCTCAAAGACCTGATTACTTAAAATATTGTGGAGAGTTCTATAAATAAAGTTTTTCCAAAAAACTTTGAGTTGTTTATGCTTATTTATATTGTAAAAATTTCATGGCTTTTCACGAATTTGTATTGTAGAATATTATATGTGTGACTTTAGGCACGGGCAGGTAGATAATTTTTAAAATTATTTACAATTATGTGTAGTAAAAAAACTTTTTGACATAATAGGTTCGTACTACAGTGTATGTATGTATGTATGCATGTATGTATGTACATAAACACGGTAAAAAAACATAATTTGTTTTCCAATTATTTTAAGCTAATAGGTTCGAATAATAGGTTATTTAAAAATTATTTATCTGTTGCGAATTAAATGATGTATGCTACAATCAACGACATACATTTTCGAAAATTTCCGTTGTGCTTTTAATTTGTTTACAAATATTTATTTTATACAATAGTTCATAATTATTTCGAGAACCATTACGGATTAAACGCGATAAATAGTTATATAAACATGAAAATTTGCCCATTTTTTAAAATTGTTTAAAATTACGTGTTGTAAAAAACTTTTTTGGCATAATAGGTTTGAACCATGGTGTGTGTATGAATGTACATTAAGACAATGTATGTATGTAAAGAAAACTTTTAAAAATTTCCAATTTTTACAAGCTAATAGGTGCGAACTAAATACGTACTTTCGAAATTTTTTTACGTGCTATAAATTTATTTTTATTTAATAGTTTTTTTTATAATCTTTATTGTTATTTTCATGACAATATTTTTAAAAAAATATTTTATTTTGTTGGGGAACGAATTTTTTTTCCTTTTTTGTAATTACGTACTTCGATAATTTTTGTCGTTTTGCGATTATCAGCGTGCCTTCAGGCACGGGCATACCCTAGTATATATATATATATATATATATATATATATATATATATATATATATATATATATATATATATAGTACTGCTCTTATGCGGACCAGTCTGCTTTTTAACAATACGGACTGGACATGTGTCACCTGGCGGTGAGCGTAGAAAAGAGAGAGAGAGCGAGAGTGCCTATAATTTTGTCGATAATTTCTAGCCTCACCGCTAGGTGAGACCTGTACAATCCGCACTGTTAAAATGCGAACTGATCCGCACAAGAACAGTACTATATATATATAATAATAATAATAATAATAATAATAATAATAAAGGAGAAAGGATTTTTGGTCTTTTCCAACTGATGTCTAAGATTGAAAGTTGGTGACTTTGGTCTTTTTCAACTCACGGGTGGGATTGCATCGTTTGTTCCGAACTTGATTCCAGGCTCATTTCCATTTGTACCCACTAAAAGCACGAGGCTCTAGGTATTCATATTGGGAGAACCAATGCCCTCACTCTCTCTCTCCATCGAATCTGAGATTGCGTTTTGTATTATTTCATCAAGAGGAAAATATTTTACCCTCTCCCTCCTCTCATGAATCTTATCAAATGATTTATCAATTTTTTTTGCGTTTTATGTATACGAGTGGTATTTTACCCTCCCCCTCATCTCTTGGTGAATTTGGAGGTTTTGATCTATAAGAACTTTAATGGAGTTCATACCTTAAAGTATTTGAGGTAATTAATCTTTTTTTCCTTTGATGGGTATGCTGGTAATAGGATGCCTGAATTAATTAATCCTTATTTTGGCTGATCTTTTCATTGAGGTTTTTCTTCCCTTGGTGGTTTATTCAACTAATACTATCGAGGTGCTTCTTCCATTTGTTGAGTGTAAAGGGTTTATTTATCAAGAGGTAAATATTTTACCCTCTCCCTCCTCTTATGAATCTTATTAGTGATTTATAAAAAAATTCTATTTTTTTGCGTTTTATGTATACGGGTGGTGTTTGGGTTTATACAACCAAATACATTGCTCTCTTGGTGCATTTGCAAGTTTTGATCTATAAGGACTTTGATGGAGTTCATACTTTGAATTATTTGGGGTAATTAATCTTTTTTTTTTGTTTTCTTTGATGGGCATGTTGGTAATAGGATGCCCGAGGTAATTAATCCTTATTTTGATGATCTTTTCATTGAGGTGTTGCTTCCCTTGGTGGTTTATTTAATTGATATTACCGAGGTGCTGCTTCCATTTGTTGTGTGTAAAAGGGTTTATTCAACTCATAGTTGTTTTTGTTTTCGTTTTTGTCAGTGCTGTGAGTTTGGTTATATCCGGTGGGGCTGTTTATTTTGGGGGGTTCTACTCAGAATAAAAAACTAGCAGAAACATTTTGAGGGTTCTACTATTTTGGGGGATGTTTATTTTGCTACCGTAAGAACTTCGTTTTTACTTTAGTTTCTCTCATTTGATGTTACCTTAATGGATTTAAGTGTGTTTATGTAATTTGTTTTCTGAGTGAAAAATGTTTTCTAGGTTTGAAAATGTTTTGTTGGTTTGAAATGTTTTGATTTTTTTTGGCTGGTGGAAAAGGTTTTCAGGGTTTGAAAACGTTTTGAATTTTTTGGCTTTTTTTAGGCCTCTTTTTTTTTTCGTTCTTGGTGTTTATTTAGTTTTTTTTGGTAATATTTTTTAACTTTAACTGCAATTTTATTATATTTAAAAAAAATTAATCGCCAAATGTGAATTTTGTTTTTTAGCAGGATCTATGAAGTCCAACCTTCGCCGCCAAATGTGAATTTTGTATCATTTTTGGCGGGATCTATGAATTTTGTTGTGTTTAAACGTGAATTTTTTGTGTTTTAAACGTTGCCCTGATGGATTTTACGTCGTCTGAATTTATTCTGATTGTAGCAGGCATTAATGAGTTGGCTTTTATAGTTCGTTTTCCAAATATTGATGTGTGTTGACGTATGTTGAGTTGTGCTTTGACTTCAAATTAAAGTTTTTTAGTTCACAAGTTGGGATGTCATATGATTAATTGATAAGCTTACATAGGCACTAATATTGCTTTTATGTCCATCAATCTTAAAGTATCGTTTGAGAACCACACTATATAGTACAATCTACACTCATTAAAATATATTTTCTTAAGATGACTTTTTTTTGGTTCATTTCTTAAGATGGCTTAGGTTCTTTGTTAGGCTCTCATTGAAATATTTTTTAAGGGGAAGAAAGACCTCCAATTTATGTTTAATGTATTTAAAAAGACCTATGATAACGATTGTATGGGGTAAAGTGATGTGATTTGGAGAGAAGCATATTGTGTAGAAGAAGCATATTTTGTTACTATTTGACATTCTCTCACTACCTATCCTGTTGTTTGTGAGGATGTCAGTTCATAATGGGGTTGGTGGTTTGAAGACCGTTGACGGGACATCAGGTCTAAGTATATAGAAATATATAGATTTAATTCCCAATAGGTGGGCAATGCGTGGCCCAAAAGTAAAACAATACGTGGGAGGCTTTAGGTGGCGTGTGAATTGAGCACAACTCAAGGTGGCATCACAGAAATTTAATGCCCAAAATGATTTGACTAAACGATTTAATACAGCGGGTTCCAAGGAACTGGTATGAATTGCTGGAGGTGAGTGGCTCACAAGATTGACTTTTTAACATATTAGCCTGCAAAGCATATGGAACCCAAGGCTTTCTCTCTCTCTCTTTTAAAAATATAATATATGATCAATGGAACGTAGGAGTTTGAACGTTAAACGATTTAATAATTTTTTTCTTCTAAAATAAAAAATCTTATTGTTTTCTCTTTATCACGGTGGCCATCATTGACGCTTTGCTTGGGGGTTTAGGAGAAAAAAGTTTCAAGGCCTAATGACGATTTGTCGAATTTTTTATTAACATATTTTACGGCGTTGATGCTACTAGAAATTGAATCTTTTTAGGATTTTTTATTAACATATTTTAATATCATCATGCTTTTTTTTATGCTTGATAAAAAAATAAATTTTATTTGTTTTATATTTTGTATTGTTATTTGTGTAGAAAGAAACTCGATAAGATGTTTGCTTTTTATTTGGATTTATTTTATTGTATTATCTTAAGATGAACCATATTTAAGTCTTTGTAATCTTAAACTTTATTTGGTATGATGTATAAATGGTTAGATAGATCAGTAGGCAATGTTATTATGTGGTATGATTGGGCTGAAAATGTACTTGAAGAAAAACAAATTATGAAATGTTGTAAACTCTAAACAGGATAATTTTATTGTTTGATGAAATGTAAAAACTCTAATTAATACACAAGGGAGTTTTTCATTTTGATAACGAGTAAACTTATGTTTGATTAGAGTTTATTAATGATTGGATAAGATAATATCATTTAGTTTATAAAATTGAAAAAAATCAATAGTAATTCTCATATTTGCTCGCCAATAACCACTGAGCTGAATAATAACTTAGGGGGTGCCAAAATACCATTCTTTGTTCTTTGTTCACTGTTCAGTCTAATTTTAATTATAGGTTTGAATATTAAGAATTGTTTATGTTATTCAAATGATTTGAAATTATATTTTATTAGTTAGGTGTCGATATGATATGAAATGATTAAATGTAAACACATTAATTTATAATTTTATGTCCGTTCATATTGTGTTATCGCATGTAACTTTGCCAAACCTAATCACTATTACGAAATATTCAAAACTAATATTTGTATATCTAAATTTCCAAAATAGATGTTTTACTTGAGAGGATTGAACCTCAAAGAGTGGGTGGCACCGATTAGATGTCTTCCATGCTTGACCTTTAATGTAGTTATTTCAAATGATGTTTACCTTTAACATAGAAAAAATGGAAAATAATAGTGTGTGAAAATGTAAACGTAATTTGTTATTTTTAAGTTTATGGGTGA
Organism: Sambucus nigra; assembly: GCA_949130495.1. Classification (NCBI taxonomy): domain Eukaryota; kingdom Viridiplantae; phylum Streptophyta; class Magnoliopsida; order Dipsacales; family Adoxaceae; genus Sambucus; species Sambucus nigra. The sequence continues at coordinate 328,700,567 of OX422221.1, read as the reverse complement.
CTTGAACTATTTTAAGAATAATCATGAATGTGTGAAAATGTAAAAGTTCTTAAAATGGGGATTTGTTTAATTCATTAAAGTATCGTATTTGTATTCGTTGCCTACTAGAATTTTTTGTCTTCCCTATCCAAGGGTTGAAAATGAATATGGAGAACTTATATCTAATATCCACACACTAACTTATTAAGGTTACAAAATATCTGAAACGTTTTAAAAATCATGCCATTGGCACGAGTACATCATAGTATATATATATGAAAACAATATTATAAATGCGCATAAGGGAGGACTCGAGTCTCGGGATTTACCAAGAGGCCTACATTTCCCAGGGGAATCAAAGTCCACGTAGTTCGAATATAATATGGGTTGGAGTTCAATCCTTAAATCGAAATGGGGGGTTTCTCTTATGTGTATGTGTAGAGAAGATATGTCTTAAAAGTGAGAATGTGAGATGAGATTCCCTCTTTTGAAATTTATAGATAAACCCCTTTTTTTATGAAAATAGAGTATGTGAAAATACTACTAATAAAGGTTTGACATTAATGTATGCGACGTAACAAAATAAAGTGCTAAAGTAGAAATAAAGCAACTAATATTAAAATAAGAGAATTAGAGAAAATGATCGAGAATTGGACCTACGTATGAATGCTTGATGTTGATCTTGAGTGTGAACATGACGATCTTGTAATGGGATGAGCATGGTATGAAGAGATGTGGGGAATTTACTAAATGGAGTAAGAAAGTGATGGAATGGAATGTGGGAAATGGGCTTTTTAGGAAGGGAGCAACTCTAAATTTGAGAGAATGTTCTCTGAATTGCCGAGAGGGATGTTCAGGGATTCCTTTTAATGTGAGGTCACGGAATTTATTTATAGTCCCAAGAGGGTGAAAATCAGCATGGTCCTAGACCTGCCAATCGACATAGCCTCCCAGGCACACTGTCGATAGGTAGGATCCTTAAGGTGTCATTCGACAGTCTGGGACAGTTTTTTTAGAAAAATAGTCGTAAAATACAATTCATAAGTCATAATAACTTATAGGGTGGACCGTTGGAAAGAGTATTTATATCCCTTCGAGAATCTCTCGAGTTTGGGAGTTGATTGAGGTCAAACAAGGCCCGAAAGTGCCCGTTGGTCACTAGATAGGAAGTTTTTAGTGGAAAATGGATCATTCGTCTAAATCATAAGTTAGATTTATTTATGGGGGGGACATTTGAAAAGGTCATTCAGTGCCCTTTGAGATTTCATTCAGCTTCACTTGGTTCGAAGAGTTGACCAAGGTCAAACGGGGCTTGAAAGCGCCCGGTGATACTTCGTGGTAAAACGGGTCGACCGTCCGTACGATAAGGCTTATTCACACATGGTACAGATGGTTAGAAATATTATTCAGTGACCTTTAATATTTCATTTTGGTTCACTCAAGAGAGAGAGAGAGTTGATCAGAGTCAAATGGGGACCAGGAGCGCCCGGTGGCCTCTAGCTCAGTTTTCAGAGTAAAATGGAACGTTCGTTCGAGCTGTAAGTCAGATTCGCACACGGGATAGATCATTGGAAAGGGTATTTAGATCCTTTCAAATATTTATTGATATTTTTCTCTAGAGAGAGAGTTGATCAGAGTTAAACAGGGATCGGGAGCGCCCGGTGGCCTTCAAATCAGTTTTTAGGGTAAAATGGTCTGTTCATTCGAATCGTAAGTTCGATTTGTGCATGGGATGGAATGTTGTAAAGGGTATTCAGATCCTTTCAAAGATTCATTAAGATTTTTCTTAATTAAGAGAATTAAACTTAGTCAAATGGAGATCGAGAGTTCTCGGTGGCCTCAAGATCAGTTTTTGAAGTAAAACAAAACGTTTGTCCCAATTGTAAGTTAAATTTATTCATGGGATAGACTGTTAGAAATGGGATTCATATACCTTTGAACTACTCAGAGTATGACCTAGGGTTAGGGAGCTAAGGAGGTGCTTAGGAGGTCCTAGGATAGTGTGTCTACAGATAGCCCCTCGATCGGCGAGCTTGGAATAAGTGAAGGCCGTCGAATGATAGACACCAAATCGATGCTGGTGAAGAGGATTTTATGTCAATTCTATGAACCTAGAGGAGGAGAATGATCGATTCAGAGGGTCGAGGTCAGTTATGAGGACCTGAAGAGACAAGAACAATCGATTTAGTGGGTCGAGGTCAAATCTGATGACCTAAGGGGATAAGGATGATTGATTAAGTGGGTCGACGAGGTGTTAAGTTTGATTATAAGGAGTTAGGGTGACAAATTCAGTGGGTCGAGGTCATTTCTAAAGTTAAACTGAGGACGATTAAGTCTTAGGGAGGAGGTTATTTCTGAGGACCTAAGGTTGTGATGACTAACTCTGGGGGCCGAGGTCAATTCTGAGGACCTAAAGTTGGGATGAGCAATTCCTCCGGTCGAGGTCATTTCTGAGAAGCTAAAGTTAGCACGATAAATTCTGCAGGCCGAGGTCAATTCTAAGAACCTAAAGTTATAGCGACAATTCTGCGAGTTGAGGTCAATTATGAGGACCTAAAGTTGGGACAACCAATTCTATGACCCGAGGTCAATTCTGAGGGCCTAAGGTTAGAACAACCAATTATATAGGCCGAGGTTAATTACGAGGGACTAAATTTTGTGATGACCAATTTGGAGAGCTGAGGTAAATTCTGAGGACCTAAAGTTAGGATGAACCAATTCTGGGGGCCGAGGTCAATTATGAGGACCTAAAGTTTGTGATGATCAATTTTGAGGGCCGAGGTCAATATTGAGGACCTAAACTTGGGATGACCAATTTTGTGGTCCGATGTCAATTCTGAGGACCTAAAGTTGTAGTGACCAATTCTGCAGGCAAAAGTCAATTCTGAGGACTTAAAATTGAGATGACCAATTCTGCGATCGAGGTCAATTATGAGGATCTAAAACTAGGACAACCATTTCTATGGTCTGAGGTAAATTCCGAGGACCTAAAGTTTGTGACGACCAATTCTGAGGGCCGTAGTCAATTATGAGGACCTAAAGATGTGGCGACCGATTCCTAGATCCAAGGTTAATTCTAAGGACCTAAAGTTAGGGCTATCAATTCTGAGGGCCGAGTTCAATTAAGAGGACCCAAAATTGTAGCATGAAGAATAGCTCTATTAGGCAAATTTAAATTATCTTGGGGGTTCAGGTGCACTTGTGATTCCGCTGGATAATTGTGTTGTCTTGAAACTCTACTAGGGAATGTTTAGTTTTAAATTTTTGGCTCGGAAATCATAATATAATTGGATTCGGGTGCATTATTGATTCCGCTATGGAGTAGGCTGATAATAAGAGTGTAAAGGTAATCCTAATGGGGATTTGGTAAAAAGGGTTTGGTGTTCCAAAGTGATTTTCTTGGGAAAAAATAAGGTTCAATATTTTTAAGGATTTTTGGGATTTTTCCGGCTAGTTTCTGGATTTTTTGGCATGTGTTATAGAAAATTTAAATGGAATTGTGAAAGGCAGGTCTAGTAAGGTGCCAATAGATTAAGGTAAGGACTCTTGGTCTTTTTTAGGATGAGAATTGGCATCTATTATCTGGGATGGTTAGGGGGCATCGGAACTTTGCTTCTGGGTGGATTATTGACTATTTTCTAGGGATGTAGGTGATCTTCTATCCCTAGAGTCTTCCTTAATGGGTTGCGAGGACGATGATTACACAGCTGTAGATGGGGAGGTTTTTTTCACATGAGTTTGGGTACGTCTGGTACCTTGGATAGAGAGTGGTGCGAAAGATCAGGTGACATCCATCTTTCGATAATTTCTCGTAAATCCGCCTTTGTGACTGGAGGAGGTTGGTAATGACCTGTTGTATGCTTGATTGATGGCTTTGTACCTGAAGGAGACTCAAAAAGGCAAAAAGAAATGCATCTTTTCTATTTTATTTCCTTGATATAGTGGCTTATTCTACATGCACTTTAATTTGGTGCTAAGGTTTTGTTTTGAGGAGGAGAAGAAAAATTATGTTTTTTTGAAGTTTTTGAATAGAGGAAAGCCTTGGAGTCTTGGTTGCTAAAATCTTCCCTTTGAAGGGACTTAATTTGAGAAAAATGTTTATTAAAAGATGAGTAATAAAAAGCAATTACCCAGGGGTAACTTTTCAAAGTAAGGATTTTTGGAGATTGATTTTGGGCAAAAGAGGAAGAATGGAATTTTTCTAAAATAGGTGGGGTTACCGATCGACATATCCCTTGACCTGCCTATCGGCAGATGACTCAATAAAATCACTCATAGGCTTTGATTTCACTTTGATACATGCTTGTGTACTTCTTTAGGACTGAGAATTAAATGAATTTCCAAATTTTTTATTTTTTACCAAGGATTTTGGGTATAAAAGGAGGGGTATAGGGTTTGTTTTCTTCACCAGCACCCACATTTATTCTCTTACTTCCCACTTCCTATTCCTCAAATGTCTCTTCCCATGTATGAAGATATCTCATCTTATCTTGAATATTTAGAGGCCTTGTGCATCTACAATGTTTAGTATGATACTTTCGGCCTACGCTGGGTTTCTCTGTGGTGTAATCGAGATATAGGCTGGAACTTTCTAGCAGCAGCAGTATAATTTTGCTACCCCGAGGAATATGTCTTCCATTTTGGCCTGGATGAGGCTTGTCCCACCTATGAGGAATTCTCAGTAATGTAGGGGGTTATCCCTAGTGTTGTGATGACCATACCTGATTTTTCTCATTCTCCCCGAGCATTTTTCGGAGAGTTGCCCCATATTTATCCTTCGACAGCTCGACCGTTAGTTAATGGAGGGACTATTTTTCTTCAGCGATGATGTATTCTGTGTGATGAAGGGGCTTTAATGATCTTGGCTTTGTCGAAGCTATTGCTTTGGGCCTTACCGCGAGGCTTTTACTAGTGATAGGGGTCTTGACAGTTGATCCCTAAGTGGAAACGATAAAGACATGGATGTTTTACTACCATAATCGTGTGGCGGTGGTGCTAGCGAAAACCTTGAATGGTTTATATGATTGGAGGGGGGACGTTCTGATTTTGCTAAGGAGGATACCGGTAATGTTATTCATCTTGCTTGTAGAGAGGTTTTGTCTCACGATCCCTTCAAAGTATCCCTTGGCGGGTGTGCCTAATTTCTTTATCCGTCCTTTCTTCAATTTTGGCCCATTAATAGAGTATTGGGCCAACTAGTTTGTGGAGACCAAAGCCCGATGTCTTCATTTGTCGGTGCCATGGCGGGGAGAGTTGTGGCCTATTTTACAGCTGCGATAGTATCAGTATGTGTGGTTAGTTGGCCTTCTCCAAACTTCCTTTTATTTCTCCTGGCGACTTCTGCGCCTAGTAGAATAGGAACACATAGTTCCCCCTCGCATAACGAACTTCATCCCAATGAAGGATAAGAATGAAAAACTGCGTATGATGCTGGGTTCTTTGTCGAAGTTTCGTCGATCATCTACCGATCCATCACAATCTGTAGGAGGGTTTTGGCATGTGTTCAGAGACTACCTGAAGTGGTTGTGAAAGTGGGTATTGGAGAAGGTTATGTAGGAAAAGACTGGTCAAAGGTGGCTTGTTGCCTTCGACACCAGGGAGGAGGGTGTTGTGGTTTCGTCCAAACTTGTCAGGGAGTATCGCTCCATGGAGCGCATACGGATTATTAACAAGGAGTGGGAGTCTTGGGGACCTCTGGGGGCAGGAAATGATGATGAAGTGGGGTCGTCTGGCAGTTGAGGACAATATCTGTGAAGCTGGGGTAACATTTTGTCGAGTTGGGATAATTTGTGTTTTGAGTGATTTTTGTGTTTGGAATAATTTTTGTGAAACTTGTAGGGACAAAATTTATCATGACCCTGACCCAAATATTAGTAGTAGGGAACGAGTGTCTTGACATGCCACCAAGGCAACAAATATTTCGACTTAAATTGTTTCCTTAAATAAATGCATAAAAAATACAATCACATGGTTGTAAATCGTAAACTACTGAAAATAAAAGAATTAGGTTATTATAACTTTCTAAAAGGAAACTTCATTTATATTAAAAGTAATAACGAGTTACAACTTAAGACGAAATTTAAAACTTATTACAAGAGAGCCAAACATGCTTTATATGGTAAAGCAGGCATTTTATTTAAATAACAAAAAGAGATGTAAAAGCTGAATCTTCAACATAGTCCTTTTATGTTCCCTCCACGAGCCTACTTATTTCCTGAAAAATCATTATTTATACAACATCAGCTAAAAGACAAGTGAGATTTAATCTCCAGACATTCCAGGGTTTTCATAAAATTGATACCTATTCAATTTAGAACATAAGGCATATATATAGAGAGAGATAGGAATTTGCAGTAATATATATAAAATAACTAACAGTATATATTTTCAGAATACACAGTTCAGAATAGAACAGATAAGCGAATGAGCAATATGTCAATAATTCAAATTTAAATTTAATGGCCATGTACACGCTAATACCCAGATAGACAGATAGTGTCACCAGATGTTTCCACCCAGTAACAACACAGGCATAAAATCATGATCTCTGAAATAGCGTCTTGTTTAGGGCACACCAATGATAAACCAGCTGAGAAGGTACCACCCAAATATTTTCACCCGGTAGTCAAGGTCAACATAGTAAGAGAGTTTCCATTGGACGAATCAATAATTTGAAAATTCAAATCACATGTTTATATCGAGAGATATACACATAAAACAAACGACAGTATCATCGGTAGCGGATGAATTTGAGAATAAAATCATTTCACAAAATGCATGTAGTTTTCAAAATATCATATAATCAAAATACACAATGAATGTCATAAAGTACTCACCTAGAACAAAAGTTCGAAGTTACAGATGCTAAGTCTTGGATCACTCGTTAATTCTTAAAACGAAACTTCTTCTTAAACTTTCCCGTATTTTCTCTCACTATTTCTCTCTAATCTTTGGAATGAATTTCATATAAGAAATGATCCTAAGGCCTCTATTTATAGTTTTCCAAAGATATTAGGGTGTTGACACGTGTTTGGGTGACCAAGCATTCATTTTGTTGAGTTGACATTGATGTGTCGCGTAACGGAGCTGTATTGCAGTGTTTATTCACAAAACAGCGACACATGTTTTAGCCTTTTTCTAATTGCATGACATGAGTTTTGTATTTTCCTTTAAAGATGACACGTGTACGATGGAGGTGTCCAAAACCAAGCACAAGGTGGAAAGGTATTAAGGTTATAAGGGTCATTTTACATATAGAGGGTATTTTGGTAATTTCACACTATAAATTTTCAATATTTCTTAGAGGTCCTTGAATTTTTTTTTTATAAAATGGTCGTTTATATATTTTCATTTTAGTCCTTGAAACTTTCTTTATTTAAAATTAAGTCCCCAAAGATTCATAAAATTACATTTCTACCCCGAAACTTATCTTTTAACTTAGGATATGCTATTAGACTTTGTTTTGATCCATTTTGCTGAAGAAAAAGTTCATTTCAAGGTGTTTAAGTCGGCCTAACTAGCCTCCCCTTCCAACCAATCAAAACATAACACATAGTGTGCTAATAAGATAGAATGCAACTTATACGATGGACAAATTTGCCCTTGTTTCGTAATTTCAGTATAACTTATTGCTCGAACCTCCGTTTAACACGCTCTTTGTTATGTTACAAACCTAATTTATATATCTACAACTATCTAGTTTTTACCTCAATTTAATTGTTATATTGTAATGGTCAAAACTAGTCTCCAACATGAACATTCCTACCGAAAACAACAAAATTTTATGTTTGTAACTAATTTGATATTTCATGATTTATGAAGGTAGGTTTAGACTAAAAATAATAAATTAACATTATGTAGAATAATAACACATTATCCATATCACATATGTAATAATACAACATTTAAAACAAACTATATGTGAACATATAAAAGTGGGATCCTTACAAGTTTATTTTAAGATGGTTTTGTCAGTGGAAAGGTGGTGGTCTATTTTAGCTTCCGTCTTTGATACTTCATGTAACAGTGTTGTATTCCCTTTTAGGAAATAAAAATGATTTTGATCGTATTTTGTTCTATTTCTTGATGAGTTTTGCATTTGAATTATCTATACTAATATCTATTGCATACATAATCCTTTTGTTCATGCGAATGATGAAATGGACCGCCATTCTCGGAGGTTAGAAAAGAATAAAAAATTTGGAAAAAGAAGGGGACCGTGCCCATTTACGGCATATGGGCTGCTTACGTACTTCTGGGTTTTTTTGAAAGTTTTCACGAGTTTGATTTTGAAAAGAAATATTTTTGAGAGGATCAAGTCCAATTCTAGGGAGGGGAAATAAATATTTTTTTAGAATATAAGGGGGATGAGAATAGACGTAGCGCGCCCAGATTTCAGACTAAAGGTAAAATTTATTGAGAAGGTCCAGGTTGACTGGACGTGCCATTTCTTCTCCGTTGAGGTCTGTGAGAATAGCGGTGCCGTCTGAATTTTTTTTTCATAATGTAGGGGCCACTCTAATTCAGTTTGAATTTCCCTTTGGGGTCCCAAATAGGTTCTATGATCTCCTTAATGTAATAACACGTATTTTTGAGAAATTAAAATTTAATTAATTGGGTTAAATTAAATTACACGTGTGACATAATTTAACAGAAATTTAATATTATGGGTTGATTAAATTATTAATCGGAGAGAAATGATTAATGTTTATTGAATAAAATTACTAAGTGAATAGTAACTACGTATTTGACGTCATAGCGAATGATAGTGACACGACGATATTTTATCTCAACCGGGCGTCGTGTGTAGACTATTTGAGGTTGAGATAGGAAATTATTTGTGAGTAACTCGGATGATGATTTCGATGCTATGGTTGAGTTCGAAAGTCAAAATAGTAAAAATAGTATACCCAGGTGTATAGTTTGGGTCCCGTGATATTTTTAGACCAAACCGGCACCCCGAGAGGGTATTTTGGTTATTTGGTAGCCTGGGTTTAAGGGATCTGCGAATTTCCAAAGGTTATATAAACTTGTAGTTGTGAGAGACTAGGGTGAGAGGAATAGAAAAGACTTGGAGGCCATTAGAGAAGAAAGCGAGAGCATTCTTGGAGATTAGGAGAGGATTCTTGAAGCCTTTCACCTTGTTCTTGCATCACAATCATCTTTGGAGGGTGGATTAGAAGGTAATCATCATCAAGAAAATGAAATCAAATCACTCGAATAAAAGGCAAGTATTTATCTTGAAAATTTTTATAAGTTATAATTCCCATGTAGAGTAGGGACTTTTAATTAAGGATAATTGATACTAGTCTTGTGATTTGATGAATAGAACTTATAATTCGGAATAGGATTGCAAGTAGAATGAATCCAATTGTATATATAATATGAAATCAAAAGTTATGGGATTTAGATCCTGGGATAAATCTGGGTTTTGATGAACTTATGTGAGGAACACAAAAATGTAGGGTTCAATGATTAATGGAGTCCCTGTAGATGTCTATTTGCTTGATACCTCTCTTGAGGACGATTTTAATGCCTACAGTTCATGCCTCATATTCAGTAATGTTTTTGGTGCAAGGGAAGTCTAATTTAAAGGAAATAGGGGTGTGAGAGTTGTCAGGGGTGATCAGGAGTATCCCAATACCCTATCCTTTCTTATTGGCAACAACATCAAAGAACAACTTCCATCTAAGGTCCTCATGATTGGTGCATACAATATTTTCATCTGGGAATTCAAAGACCCAAACATCGGTTCCTTCTATGGGTTAGTTAGCAAAGTAGTCGAATATGACTCTCCCTTTCATGGCATTCTTCTTGACGTACATGATATCGAATTCAGCTAGCAACATCAACCTAACCCCTAGGAGTGTTAATTTAGATTATTCCCCTTCCCTAGACAATATACATAAGTACATGAAGTCCTCTTGGGTCAATTAGGGTTTTCATAGAGTTTTGGCTTACTACTTAATAAATGGAATATACTAGGGACCCAAGGTTAATAATTATATTGGATTTCAAATAGAAATATGAAATTCCCATATCAACACCAAGCGATATATTTTCGTTTTGATTTAATTACAATTAATTTGGCTAAATAATTACAACTGAACCCCAATTTAAATATCTTTGAATTGCTTGAGTAGTGAGTAATTAGTTGCAAAGTTCGATAACGAATAATATGATTCCCCACATAAAGCATATAATACCTGGTTTGTGAAATTCAATTCATGGCTAATTGATTTTCGCTAACATCATATTTATTCCTTGACATCAAAGTTAACTTATTTAACACTCTATAAGATATAAATCCACTGTTCATGTTTGCAGGAAGAATCAAAAGTTATAAGTTTATTAAGGGGATATCACAATCCAGAATATCTCTTGGGTGAAGATTCCTCTATAATATGATATTAGGCATACCCATATAACTATCGACCACTGTACAAATATGTTGATAAAGTATTTAATCTTTGTAACACCCCGTATTTTAATGACTTTTAAAATGGGATTAATTAGAATTAGTTGTGGGATAATTGAAAATTAATCGGAATTTTAAAATTACTCGGGAATAAAGTAATATGTGAATTGTGTTGAATATTACTTGTGCTTAAAAGTAATATATATGATTATGACTTTACAAATGATAGTGATTTTTATAAAATTATTACGAGTGATGAATCGACAATTTTGGTAATTAAATTTTGGAACGCGCGAGTGACTCGTGTCGGGACTATAATAAAATGAAATAAAATGAAAAGTAAATTATTTTTAAGTCATCTAAATGAACATTTTAACCGCGCCAAAGTGTCCGAAAGGGTTTAGATAGTCAAAATTAAGTACCCGGGGGTTATATTCGGGTCTTGGGAGTTTTTGAGATTAATCAGGACATATTTAGGTGACTTTAGGTTTTCTTAATGGTAGGTGAAAAGCTAAAAACGGGATTTCACCTTTAAAAATCAAAGGTTGGGCTTAGGGATTAGTCACTTTCCCAAACCCAAAGGTTAAGAAATTTATACAGAGAATTAGAGAGAAAATTGAGAGAATGGAGAAAGAATTTCGAGAGCCTAAGGAGAGGATTTAAAGAATTTGTGCAAGAACAAACCCGGAGTGGAGATTTAGGAAGAAAATTCATGGAGGCTATAACTCTTCTTCAACGGTTTAGACCTACAATCTAAAGGCAATTGATTTAACTTTTGCAAACTTAGCATGTATAATGTCCATGTAAGGTTGTTTAGAAAAAACTGAAAATTTTCATAATTTAAAAAGAAAGTATGGTGATTTTAATTGATTCCTCGAAATGAGAAATATGTAGGATTAATCTCTTTTTGAATATATATTATAATCCACAAAATTTGGAAACATTTGGTGAAGACAATCTGGGATTTACAGTTGTTCTTGGAGAAATGACAAAATAAGAAGTTAATGAATTTTAAGGGAAATAACAAGATTTAATGAAAATTCTTGATGAATTTATGTTGTTAAATGTTAGAAATCATTTATACACCTTGATATATCATTTGAGATGAATTATGAGGAGTTTTGGATTAATTGATAATGGTCTTGATGATGAAAAAGTGCAACACCCGCAGGTAAACTTATGTAAAAATCTGGGCAATTATCTGATCGATCGTTCGATCGACCCAAGAATGTCGATCGATCGACCCAAGAATGTCGATCGATCGACTCCCCTGGAAATGTGGTTTATTTCCTTTTTAATTTTTGAGAAAATCCCAACTTTGAGAAATATTTGGTGATGATTAATTGAACAAATTGGGACTTAGAGGAGGGCAATAGGGTATAGTTAAGACCCGAAAAATATTAATTTGTATGGGATGGAATGAGGAAAATAAACGAGTGTGAATTAAATTCATTACGATGGAAAAATATATATATTGGGATTTAAATCAAATAAAAGATGATTTAAGGTTAGGACCAGTAGTAAGGGGTTATTATTACCGGAATAACCTTAGGATTATGTGGGATTAATCCTAATAGGTGAAATAAAAGGGGTTAAGATTGAATTAGGGATTATCGAGAAATAAACCTAATTGAAGATGATTTTAAATTTATAGAAATTCGGGTGTTGTGATGACATGGACTAGTAGGATGTGAGTGATTACCTATTGAATATATATGAGAAATAAATGAGTACCCTCTAGTGATGAGAGAAGCTCGGGAATATAATTTGAGAAGTAAAGTCATAATCTTTAAATACGTAGGATATTAGAGATAAATGTACTACGTAGGGAAACATTTATATGGGTTGTGCGTGTGTCCTATTGTTATTATATATAGGTGGTGTGAACACCTATATTATTATTATTTATTGTGTGTGTGACATGCCTACGCTGCTTTCTATCGGGGTGCAGGTTTCATGCTGTGGACGATTTTATCTTGATGAGCCCATTTTGGGGGATTTTTTATTCATACCCTGAGCATAGGACCTTGAACACGTGCTATCGATGTGAATGATAGTTTCGACGGTTGAATGGGAACGTGGGTATGGGCGTGACCCATTGGGTTGGGGAGTATGCTTACCTCCAATATGTGTGTTATGTTATTTATGGTTTATGAGAGACGCCAAACCAATAGTCCTTTATACAGCGAGAGATGTATCAGGACATAATAGCAGAGTATACATGCATCGCAGCTATGTCTGAGAGGTGCCCTATTAGTATATATAATGTGATGAAAATATTTATACAATGACGTAGTCTACTGTGTGAGTATTGTAGATTAAACTATATATACTGTGATGTAATCTATTGTGTGAGAATTATAGATTAAACTATATATACTGTGATGTAATCTACTGTGTGAAATTTGTAGATTAACATATATACTATGAGGTAATCTACGGTGTGAAATTGTAGATAAAAATGCATAATGAGATCTTACTGAACTTAGTAAGTAAATACTTAATCTTAAAGATGTAAAAGCCTAGTTCATCTTAAAGAGAAATGAACAAGTTTAATTAATATAAGTATTGCGTGGGAAATATGGGAAAATGAGAAGGGTTAAGAATAATAATTGAGAACCTTATTTAGGGAGATAATAAGGTATGTTAAGCGTGTACACTAGATGAGAGGTGAGAATTCTCAAGTGAGAACCGAGAACTGACATGTACATAATAACTGCTTAATTGCACTTGTTAAGCACTTGCTATTTTTAAAATCTTTTATAATCGGGATCTGACCCGTTTCCTTGCATATTCTCTTATTTGTTGTATCTTGTACATTAGGTATCCAGTATCAGGGATGCCTACATGGTATATGGATATCTCTAAGGGTTATAGCTGTTGGAGAGGCATATTTTGCTTAGACTCTTCCATTCTGTTGAATCACACGTGTGTAGTGTCTACGTTTATTTAGGGCATATCGCCCAGGATTATAGTTATTTCATTCATATACCAGAGATTGTAATTATTTATGTCAGTAATGTTGATATTAGAAATAATTGATGGTAATGAAACTTTTTCACTGGAGAGTTATTCTAGTCACATTTATTCTTCTTATATTTAGTTTAGCTGTGTTATGATGTTTCTTATTATTGTTCCCAATACTAGAATGGTGTTAATTAAATTAAAACTGAAAAAGTTTTTAACACTTTCTTAATTAATTATTAGCTGAATTAATGAAAAATTATTTTCGATAGTGATGCTAAGAATGAACCAACTGTATATTCTGATTTAATTTAATAAAGGAATGATCACCCGGTATTTAATTAGGCGGGGTGTCACATGTGATATCAGAGCATCAGGTTCCAGTGTCCTTAGGATCTGTACGGATTTCGACGTTTCAACATAGCGTTCTTTGATATAGAGCCCTATTATTATGATGTTGTATAACTCAGTGTATTGCGACGTACGTGTTCCTGCCAGGAAATATAAGCGATGTAATTCTTATACGATCTCGATCGAGCATCGATGACTAGCAAGGGTCGTTAAAAGAACAATAGGAGGAGTACTTAGACAAAGATATAGACTATTTGAAAAATGGTGTTCGAGATAGCACCCACCAAAATTGTTGTTCAGGCTAAGGACAATAAAGAAGACTTTTAGGAGTTGTAGTTTCCCAAGCATCGTCATGGATAACGTTTGTGCCATTCCAAACCCACCCAGCATTGTCAGTGAAGGGTGAGGGAGTCGGAAGAACTTTTGTGAAGGAATAAATCCAAAGGCAATTATGTAGGGGGAAGTGTAGTAACATCCAGAACTTGAAAACTTCACACGGATTTTTTTTTGCTCATAGGAGCAATCTAAAGTGACGAGAGTTAGAAATATCATATAAAGAAGTATGTGTGAAGGTAAACGAGAAGTTTTTGTATGGTTCGACCGTGAAATCGTCCATTTGATGTTTTAATCGGGGTATGAATGGAATTTTGATACTTATTTTATATGGGCAAGAAAGAAAGCCCAACGTGAGAGAGCAGTCAACTCGCTTAAGAAATTCCTTACCAACGAAGAATGGGGTACATAGAAGATAAAAAGAGTTCATTGTGTGGAAGGAATCGTGAGTTAAATACTCAAGTACGAATGGAAAATTTGACGAAGATGACTAGGGTCAATGTCGTCAAGAAATTTGTAACCACTTCCAAAAGAACGGGAGCCCAGAGGGTTGGGAAAACCTAGATAAAGGACAAGATTGAATTCAATGGTGATAGTGAAGCATTACCGGAAGGTATACCCAGTAGGGGAAACTATTTAAGTCCTTACTAAGTGGTAATAAATTCAACCAAGACCAGCGAGGTCGACAACGTGTTCCATGGGACCAGTGGAGCCAATAGAACAACTGAAATAGCAATTGGGAGCTAAGACTTCCAGGCCGAGAGAAGGACATTCCAAAATAGCCAGTGGGACCGGTAATAGGGAACTGGTTCAGGAAATTTCCCTATGTGTACAAAGTGGGGTTACAAGTGTTGAATGTGTCCACATTCAGAAGTGCGACCGATAAGATTGGGAATGGTAAACCATGCCTGTTTGGCATAACGATTGGAGGAGTGAGATTTCCAGTGGAGGAATTGGGTCAAGATAATTGGGCCCATGAATTTATAACCCGAGAGTGATGGGTTTAGGCAAGACCAGTGGAGTCCTCGGTAACAGTAGCATACCGTATTTTAGGGTCGACGAGGCTCAGCAAGTAAAAGGGAGGCCAGTAAATCCATAAGTGAGGCCTAGAGATTTGGGCCAACATTTCAGTGATGAACGTATAAGTCGCAGAACAATTTAATTTGTCCACCATGAGGAGGGGGAAACTAGTTGAGTTTAGTGGGTACGTTAGTTTTAACAGTCTGGTTACAAACGTATTTATTATGAGTATCGATATTTTTTTGATGTCACCCGTGAGCGAGCCGGGTGAGCACTACGAGCATATTTTATTGTTATAATTTACTACTACTTTGAGTTAGCGTGTAGATATTATTATGGTAATTTTTAGTGATTAATTACTGAATGTTTGAACGATAGCAGATTGAGTGATAAGACTATCGAGAAGGATACTCGGGGGGGGGGGGAGGGGGGAGGGGGAGTAATAATAATTTTGTGAGGCACCACCTGAAATAGTGTTGGGCCTATATAGATATGTATATATGAAAATTTCATGGTATCATAGACCTCATTGAATATGTTTTCTAGTTATATGTGAGCCCGATGTGTAGGGATTTACTTACTGATGTGACTTAGGATACATTGTTTTTTTTTATCGAGCAACGAGATATAGCTTGTTATATATATATATATATATATATATATATATATATATATAGCGCCACAAACTTACGATAATGAGAGCTCCATGTTTCATGTTATTTCTAAGGGACATAAGTATATTTGTATGTCAACATACAGAGATTGTGGGAATGTATATATTATGGACTGAGGTCCTTACGGATCTCGACAACCAACTATGTTAAGTAGTAGTGTATCGGGGGGTTCGTTGTTTGGATTTCTCTTTGCGAGACATCCCACGCATGAAACTAGAAAACATCGGGAGTTGGAGAGAAGTTTGGTCGATAATACATGTGTTTCATACTTTGATCATTGTATATTCACAAGAATATAATTAAGAGTTGATAATTACACTATGACTTAAGGCCGGTAGAGTCGCCTAGTTTTGATGAGAAAATTAGTATAGAATGGTTACATCATGAATAGAAAAGCATGTCGAATGTGCAAGAATTGATTATACAATAATGCATGAGATATAGGGTGTATGGTCACCCTAAGAAATTGAAAATATTATATCAGGCAGTAGATTATGATTGTCGTGTAAATTCAATAACATTTAGCAAGGGAAGTCGAAGCTTATTCCATAAGATTTGTCATAGGCTTACGTTTCACGATAAACAAATTTTTAGAGAGGGGGAAGGACTTGTGACACACGGTGAGGCAAAGTCACATGGATCATGGTTAGAGGTACATTTGAGAGCATATAAGATGTATAATGTTGTAAATGACAGTGGTGATGGGATTTAAGGAAGAGAAATATTGCTAAATTCGTTTTGCAATGGGTCACCTATCTGTTGGTAAAGGGTGGACCATTCGAAACCAGATGGGGTTTCTTTAACCGTTAGGTATTCCTAAGTAGTAATGGGAGAGTATTCACAAGTATTTTATCCCGAAAGGGGTTACGATCCATATGGGTGATAGTGGATCGATTGACCGAAGTGGCTCATGTTATGGCAATTAGGACTGATCATACTACAGGATAGTATGCATAGATCATTATAACTGAGATAATGAGGTTACATAGACTACCATTTAATATTCTGTCCGATTGGGAAAATATATTTGTTTTATGATTTTGAGAGAGTTTTTAATGAGGTCATAGGTATCGAGATGTGATTGAGTATAGTCTATCATCCATAGACTAATGAGTAGAACAAGCGGACTAATTTGATGTTGGAAAATAAATTATATGTGAACCCTTGGATCTTAGGGGAGGACGAGAGAAATCCCTTCCACTAGTGGAGTTTTTGTACAATAACTCATATAAGTTCACTTCTGGGCATGGTGCCAATTGAGGTATGGCACGGTAAGCCTTGTTGTTCTCCTGCTTGTTAGTTAAAGATGGGGGACCAGGTACTACTGCGAAGATCAGAGATGAGTTGACACTTACAGTATATAATGTGTGTAAAATATATACTGCGCAAATAACCTACTTATGTGCAATCATCGTGACACGAGATCGTATGTATCTAAAGAACGATTAATCTACCTAGGTGCGAATAGTAGAAGGCTAGATAGTGAATATCTAAAATAAGTTTATGTAGTGAAACTTAAACGGTAAGGCTTGGGGAAGAACCTATGTGACAGGGTAACCTGGGGTTTAAAAAGAACATTTGTGAGGTGTTCATTATTAAGGGAATTTAATAGCGTACTGTATGGGCGGTACAGATTAGTTTACTTGTAAGCGCGAGGATGCAATGCTCAACATATTGCCAAAATTATTCTTATCTGGTATACTTTTTCTGAATTTCGAGACGAAACTCCGTTGTAAGGGGGGAAGTATGTAACACCCCGTATTTTAATGACTTTAAAAATGGGATTAATTAGAATTAATTGAGGGATAATTGAAACTAATCCGAATTTAAATATTACTCGGGAATAAAGTAATATGTGAATTGTGTTGAATATTACTTGTGCTTAAAAGTAATATATATGATTATGACTTTACAAATGATAGTGATTTTTATAAAATTATTACGAGTGATGAATATGAAAATTTTGGTAATTAAGTTGAGATGTGCATGTGAGTCGTGTCAGGACTATAATTAAATGGAATGAAAAGTAAATTATTTTTATGTCATCCGAATAGCCATTTTGACTGTGCCAAAGTGTCCATAAGGGTTTAAATAGTCAAAATTAAGCACACGGGGGTTATTTTCGGGTTGTAGGAGTTTTTGAGATTAATCAGGACACATTTAGGTGATATTTGGCTTTCTTAATGGTAGGTGAAAAGCCAAAAATGGGATTTCACCTTTAAAAATAAAAGGTTGATGATGACGCTAGAAATAGCACCACCAAATCAAGATGTTGGAAAGCTCAAACTAGTATAATAATGGGAGTAAGTAAGCAATATAGATATAGAAGGAGGGGAGGAGAAGAGGAGTTGAGATAGCAATTTAAGTGGCTCAACCTATCTAGGCCTATGTCCACTGTGCAGGTGAGTGATCATCACTATAAAATATGGGCTCTAATGGCCTTGTGATACAATACACTCACTTTCTCTCTCTCTACTATGTATTTTGATAGAGCTTCAATTAGGGTTTGTAATTGAGGAACCCTTTACAAGGTAGGACAAGACAAGTATATATAGAGCTTGGGGGTGTAGTGTACCCATAGGCATGTAATGAGCATGTGTAGAATGATCTAACCAATCTAGTGAAGCCACCAATCACTGTCACATGTAGAGGATGGTGATAAAATATTCCCTCTCGTGTGAGGGAGATCTTGCTATAACGATTTTGCCTATGTGGAATCTGCAACCCATGCGCACTGTTCCATGCGTGCCCCATTCCACGCCCCCTGCCAGGTGTCATTATCGGCTATGCTGGTCTGGCCGAGGTCAAGATGACCTTGATGCTGAGAAGGTCTATGTAGCTAATTATGGTTATATTCTAAGATGAGGCCGAGGCTGAGGCACTATGTGATGAGCTATGAGACCAAGGATGAGGCCGAGGTCGAGGTCGAGGTCGAGGTCGAGTTGATGAGTCAATCCCCTGATGGGAGTCCTCCTTGGTCTCTGATGTAGTCACTGTATGATGAGACTTTGGATTTATGAGTCAACATATAGGCTGAGGTACTAAGTTCACTACTTAATGGCTGCCATGATGTCTGAGGTTGCCAATAATAGACTGATGATCTTACACTGATAGGAATAAATGTAGTCTCGATTGAAGTGATCAGGATGACCCCACCAATGATTAAGCCTTGGTCAACCTAATGAGGCCGACCCTTATCTGGATGACCCTGCCAATGATTAATCCATGACTGGCCCTACTGAGCTTGGCCCTTATCTGGATGACCCCGCCAATAATTAAGCCATGGCCGACCCTACTAAGGCCGACCCTTATCTCAATGACCCCACCAATCATTAAGTTGTGGCTGACCACACTGAGGCTGACCCTTATCTGGATGACCCCACCAATGATTAAGACGTGGCCGACCCTACTGAGGCCGACCCTTATTTAGAAGACCTCACTAATGATTAAGCCCTGGCTGACCCTACTGAGGCCGAGCCTTATCTGGACAACTCCGCCAATGATTAAGACATAGCCTACCCTACTGAGGCCGACCCATATCTGGACGACCCTGCCAATGATTAAGCCGCGACTGACCTTACTGAGGTTGACCCTTATCTGGATGACCCCGCCAATGATTAAGCCGTGGCCGACCCTTATCTGGGGGAGGCTCTTATGATGACTCGATCGTGAGATGTGATGCTCGTCATCTTAAGAGACGAGGGTACATTTTGTTCATATCAATTACCCCTAGACCTTAGCCTTTAAGTTGGTTAGAAGGCTGAGGGATATAATGTCTTTGCGCCGAGAAGTTGAGCCAATCCACTGGTAGGATAGTTTCTAGATCTGTGTAGGAGCCTCTTATTATGACCAATACCCTCTTCTTGTAATTCCTTTTTGCTGTGTTGAGTGTGCTTGCTTTTGTCTAGTGATTGTATTATCTTATTATTTAAAGTATGAGATCACCAAGTTAATGATGTTTCAGATATGAGGCCACCAAGTTAATGATGTTTCAAGATATGAGGCCACCAAGTTAATGATGTTAACTAAATTGTCACCAATTTAATGATTCTTCAAGATATGAGGCCACCAAGTTAATGATGTTAACTCTCATGTAACCAAGTTAATGATGTTTCAAGATATGAGGCCACCAATTTAATGATGTTAACTCTCGTGTCACCAAGTAAGTGATGTTTCAGAAATAAGATCACCAAGTTAATGACGTTTGTCTCAGTTCACCAAGTTAATGATGTTTCAGATATGAGGCCACCAAGTTAATGATGTTAACTTTTATTTCATAAAGTTAATGATGTTTTAGATATGAGATCACCAAGTTAATGATGTTTGTCTTTTTAACCAACCCAATGGTTTTTAAGTATGAGATGACCAAGTTAATGATGTTTGCTTTACGCTTCTCATACTTGGCCAAGATACAACTAAATAAATAATTTTTCAAATTTGAAATTCACCAAATTATGTTGTTATACCACGTCCCCTCTCATCGTTTTGAGAGTGTATGGATGAGGATCGTCTCATCCATGTACTATCTTTTCACCGTGAGGATCATTAAATGATTTTTGAATTTGAATTCACCAAATTATAACGTTCTTCCACGTCCCCTCTCATCGTCTTGAGAGTGTATGGATGAGGGTCGTCTCGTCCATATACTTTCTTTTCATTGAGAGGATTTCTCACCAAAATGATGATGTTTTATAGTTTAAGACAACTTGAACCATGCAGTTGAAAACTTCGTATGAAAAGAATATGATAGAACACATACCATTTGGGTTACATTTGAACAACTGAAAGATAATTGATAACTATCTGCTGCTATCGGCTTCATATATAAAGATCTGAATGAGGCCCATCATCTTGTACTCAATAGCTGAACTATTGATGGTTATATACATCAATGGAGATTATTTCAGCAGACCATTTGGGGCAACGTCCTTTAGTGGGAGATCGGGGTCGGCTTCATCATCATCAGATTCCTCATCTTCTTTATCGGCATATCATCTCATCCTCTCATCTCTTGGGCCACCTTGCCTCTTTTGATCATCCTCCTTGGGACCACTTCGGTCGATGTACTTCTAAAGCTTCCCTTGCTTGAGTATCTTTTCAATCTCATCTATCAATGCAAATCATTTGTCAGTGGTATGGATATGATCTTGGTTAAAGTCTCACTATTTTCTTTTGTCCCTCATATGGGGAGGAGCTTTGAGATTCCCGGGCCAACTCAGAGATCTATCATCTTTAATTTCATTCAGTATCATATTCGGGCTGACCTTCAATGGAGTATAATCAGATAACTTGTCATTCGCCGACCTCTTCTTATCATCCTTGTTCTTTTTCTAGAACTTTCCTTCAGAGCTTGTTCCCTTCTCATCCTCATACTTAGCAGCCATTGCCTCTTCAACATTCATGACCTTTCCAGCTGTCGCAAGTAACTCGGCCATTGACTTAAGAGGTTCTTCAGTTAGATTCCACAATAAATTTCCCTTCTGGAGCCTCCTATAAGGGTGATTTCCTCATAGTTTTCCACTTCCAACTTCTCTTTATTGAAGCTCGTGATGTAATATCTCAGACTCTCATTCTTCCCCTACTTGACGTAAAGCAGACGAGTCAACTTTTTCTAAGGTTTGACTCCAAACCAAAAGTTATGGATAAATTGCTCGACTAACTACTTAAAGATCTTGATAGAGTTCTTTGGAAGTGAGGTAAACAAAACATGAGCAGCCCCTGCCAAAGTTCTTGAAAAAGCACGACATCTCATCTCATTTGAGATGGAATAAATATTGGTTGTTGAAGGATACATTTCAATGTGGTGGACAGGATTAGTGCTTCCATCATACCTGGTAATTACCATAGGCAGCTTGAACTTAGTTGGGGTTGGGAAGTTGACTATCTTCGCAACGAATGGTGAGCCCTCTAAGTACCCCTTCTGAAGAGGGTCTTGGATCTTTAAATTGAATCATTCCAGGGTTTCACAACGTCAGCCTCGTCGAGGTTATCCCCTTCCACCTCTAAAGTCTGTACCGAATGTTCCCCTGCTGTCAAACGACATCGGCTATTAACTTCCCCCTGACCTCCATCTCGTCTATGTAGGGGTCGACCATGTTGGGGTCGACAGTCATCCCCTTCTCTTTTGGACCCAACAAGGCTTCTTGACCTATTTGGGTCGACCATGTTGGGGTCGGCATTCAGGTCATTGACTGGGCTAAGCCTTTCAAAGGCCGACCCTCAGCTTAGTCGATCAAACACCAAACCTCTTGGGCGAACATCAGGATTCTGTCTCTTACAGCTTCCTCGACTCTCTTGGAGGGGTCGTAAAGTATTATTGAAAATATCATATGGCTCCCAATATTCTAGTGGATCATCATCGGCCATCATATCATCATACTGGTCCTCAAGGCAAGGATGACCTTGCCTCCCCAGGTGTAAACGCCTAGGGTCAATAATGTCCCTTCGCCGCTGGAGAGGAGGTAGATCCTTGCGTGGTGCCTGGGGTGGTCCCCTGGCTTCTAGTTGTCCTTGTGAAGTTGTCAGAGTAATCATCTCCGGTGAGACTCCTGGTGGTCTTATCATCATATTTTATCTAAGAGCAATGAACTGCTCTTGCATCACTTGCTGGCTGGCCACCAAGGATTTTAAGGCTGCTGCCACCTCAACCATCTTAGAGAGAGGTGGTGCTTGACTAAAACTAGGTCCTCCACCACCATCTAGTGGGGGAGGTGGTGGTAATTCAGGTTCCATGTGTTATCCTGAAGTTTGAGCAGTGATTAAAAAGCTAGTGAGCTTGAGAACCTTATTGGATCACTTTCAATGGTGAAACAACTCCTCACAAGGGGGAGTACTGGTTCACCACCAAAGTTTTCGATGAGGCCAAGATACAAAAAGGAAGAGATTAAGCTTCTCGTTTCCACAGACGGTGCCAAACTGATGATGCTAGAAATAACACCACCGGATAAAGATGTTATGGGGCTCAAACAAGCATAAAAATGGCATCAATGGAGTAATATAGATATATGTAGAAGGAGGTGACGAAAGGAGGATAAACACATCAATGTAAGTGGTTTAGCCTATCTACGCCTACGTCCATTGTGCTTTGAGTCATATTCACTATATAATAAGGGCACTAATGGCCTTATGATACAATACACTCACTTTCTCTCTCTACTATACATTCGAGCAGAGTTTTGTCTAGGGTTACTATTCTCCCCCTTACAAGGTTGAAGAAGACAAGTATATATAGGGCTTTGGGGGTGTAGTGTACCCCCTAAGTATGCATTAAGAATGTCAATGATAGTTTAGCTAATCTCCTGTTGACACATGGCTTGGCCACCTATAGGTAATGATGACATAATATTCCCTCACGTGAGGGAATGATCTTGTTATAACGGTTTAGTCCACGTGCTACATGAGTCACACGAGCACTACTCCATGCGTCTCCCAAACCACGCGCCATGATGGTGTCACCCTCGGCCTATAATCATGACTGAGGTTGAGGCTGGTCTTATAGATGCTCTGGTTCTTGAACTATTAGACTCTTATGCTGTTGACCAATCAAGCGTCGGCTAGTAGGAGGGTCGGCTATCACACTTTTCTGTGGATCCGAGCCAAGGCTTCAGATGACAGGTGCTTATGCTGAGTTGGTCCCCCATATAATTTCTTCGACGATGGTGGGGTCAGCTTGGCCGAACCCCTGTCTTTGAATATGACCCTCTTAATGGTCGTCGGGTAGGCTTGGCTGACCCCTATCCTTGGTATGACCCCCTGGACAGGGTAAAAGCTGATGATCCGTGCCCTCGTCCAAATTCGAGGTCACCCTCATCCTAGGACGAGGGTATATTTTTGTATATCAATTGGTCTTAGGGAATATTCACATTAACAAACCCAAAGGTTAAGAAAATTATACAGAGAGTTAGAGAGAAAATGGAGAGAATGCAAAAAATATTTCAAGAGCCTAAGGGGAGGATTTGAAAATTTTGTGTAAGAACAAACCCGGAGTGAAGATTTTGGAAGAAAATTAGTGGAGGCTATAACTCTTCTACAACGAATCAGACCTACAATCTAAAGGCAAGTGATTTAACCTTTGCAAACTTAGCACGCATAATGTGCATGTTAGGTTGTTTAGAAAATTATGAAAATTTTCATGGTTCAAAAAGAAAGTATGGTGATTTTAAATTGATTCCTTAAAATGAAAAATATATAGGATTAATCTCCTTTTGAATATATATTATAATCCACTAAATTTGGAATCATTTGGTGAAGAAAATCTGGGATTTACAGTTGTTCTTGGAGAAATGATAAAATAAGAAGTTTCTGAATTTTAAGGGAAATAATATGATTTAATTTAAACTTCTTGATGGATTTATGTTGTTAACTGCTAGAAATCATCTATACACCTTGATACATCATTTCAGATGAATTATGAGGAGTTTGGGATTAATTGATAATGGTTTTCATGATGAAAAAGTGTAAAACCCATAGGTAGACGTATGCAGAAATTTGGGCAATTATCTGATCGATCGACCTAAGAATGTCGATCGATCGACTCCCCCTAGAAATGTGATTTATTTCCTTTTTAATTTTTGAGAAAATCCCAACTTTGAGAAATATTTGGTGATGATTAATTGAACAAATTAGGACTTAGAGGAGGGCAGTAGGGTATACTTAAGACCCGAAAAATATAATTTATATGGGATAGAATGGGGGAAATTAAAGAGTGTGAATTAAATTCGTTATGGTGGGAAAAAATATATATATTGGGATTTAAAACGAATAAAAGATGATTTAAGGTTTGGACCAGTAGTAAGGGAGTTATTATTACTGAAATTACCTTAGGCTTATGTGGGATTAACCCTAATAAGCGAAATAAAAAGGGTTAATATTGAATTAGGGATTATCGAGAAATAAACCTAATTGAAGATGATTTTAAATTCATAAAAATTTGGGTGTTGTGATGACATGGACTTGTAGGACATGAGTGATTACCAACTGAATATATATGAGAAATAAATGATTACCCTTCTAGAGACGAGAGAAGCTCAGAATTATAATTTGAGAAGTAAAGTCATAATCTGTAAATACGTAGGATATTAGAGATAAATATGCTACGTATGGAAATATTTATATAGGTTGTGCGTGTGCCCTATTGTTATTATATATAGGTGGTGTGAACACCTATATTATTATTTATTGTGTGTGTGACATACCTACGCTTCTTGCTATCGGGGTGGAGGTTTCACGTTGTGGATGATTTTATCCTGATGAGCCCATTTTGGGGGATTTTTTATTCATACCCTGAGAATAGGACCTTGAACACGTGCTATCGGTGTGAATGATAGTTTCAACGGTTGAATGGGAATGTAGGTATGTGCGTGTCCCATTTGGTTGGGGAGTATGCTCGCCTCCAATATGTGTGTTATGTTATTTATGGTTCGTGAGAGACGCCGAACCAATATTACTTTATACAGCGAAAGATGTATCTGGACATGATAGTAGAGTATGCATGCACCGCAGTTGTGTATGAGAGGTGCCATATTAGTATATGTAATGTGATGAAAATATATATACTATGACGTAATCTACTATGTGAGTATTGTAGATTAAACTGTATATACTATGGTGTAATCTACTCTGTGAAATTCGTAGATTAACATATATACTATAAGTTAATATATGGTGTGAAATTGTAGATAAAAATGAATAATATGATTTGATTGAAATAAGTAATTAAATACTTAATCTAAAATCTGTGAAAGCCTAGTTCATCTTAAAGAGAAATGAACAAGTTTAATTAATATAAGTATTGCGTGAGAAATACGAGAAAATGAGAAGAGTTAAGAATAGTAATTGAGAACCTTATTTAGGGAGATAATAAGGTACGTTAAGCGTGTACACTATATGAGAGGTTGTAATTCTCCAGTAAGTGCCGAGAGCTAACATGTACATAACACCTGCTTAATTGCACATGTTAAGCACTTGCTTTTGTTAAAATCTTTTACAATCGGGCTCTGACCCGTTTCCTTGCATATTCTCTTATCTATTGTATCTTGTACATTAGGTATCCAGTATCAGGGATGCCGGCATGGTATAAGGATATGTCGATGGGTTATTGATGCTGGAGAGGCAGATTTTTCTTAAACGCTTCCATTCTGTTGAATCACACATTTGTAGTGTCTACTTTTATTTAGGGCATATCGCCAAGGATTCTAGTTATTTCATTCTTATTCAAGATATTGTAATTATATATGTAATTAATGTTGATATTAGAAATAATTGATGGTACTGAAACATTTTCCAGTCACATTTATTCTTGTTATATTTAGTTCAGTTGTGGTGTGATGTTTCTTACCATTATTCCATATCGTGGAATGGTGTAATTAAATGAAAACTGGAAAAGTTTTTAACACTTGCTTAATTAATTATTAGGTGAATTAATGAATAAATAATTTTCGATAGTGATTCTAAGAATGAACCAACTGGATATTCTGATTTTATTTAATAAATGACTGATCACCCATTATTTAATTAGGCGGGGTGTCACAATCTCAACCATAATTAATCAAAGCAATAATTATATGAATATTCCAATCCTCAAAATCACCGGGATTAAGAAAATAGGAACCATTTGTAAACTTTTGAGATTATGAAATTCTAATCTAGGCAGTAACTCAAGTTGAATATCTCACGTGATCATATTCAATGCATTCTGAATGTACCAGTACAATTCTCTTTGAACTATCATGTAAGTATCTACATTATTGAAAATATAGTCACATTGCTTAATTATGAAATGCTTCCAACCATTGTTCAAGAAATGTTTAATTATGAAATGTTTCCAACCCCAACATAGGGAACCCTATCACAATGCTTAATTATGAAATGTTGCCAACTCTTTTTTACGAGTGCCCACTCTTGCTCCTATAGGTACTTAAGAACACATTTCATATGCACCTTCCAATAAGGGTAATTGTTCTCTCAAAAGGGTTTTCTTAATCTTAACGAGTAATGTAAAATGTGTGATACCGACTAAAACTAACTCGCAAGTTTCCAATCAAACCTTATTTAATTCAGCCCCTAAACAAGCATCTAAAGTGCGTGTGTTAACCCATAAATAAATACAAAGCATGCGGCACAATAAATATGCCGAGACAAAGATTTCAGAAAAAAAAAAACGTTCGGGTAAAAACATTATTTCACTATGAATTAATAAATCGCAACTTATAATTACATAGAGAAATCTGCAATGGATCAACGCGTAGCCAACACACAAAGACTCGCGGTCTTGAACTCAGTAAGAGAATACACGAAGCACCCTCCAAGGACTCGAAACCCAATCTTTTGCAAAGAATCTTCACGCAGCAAGATCCTTAATGACACGCAACCATACTGTGTAGAGACGCACTCCACGAAAGATGAACAAAAGCAGAGTGTTCTTGAAAACGAAAAATATTCACTAAAGCATGTGGGAGTTTTGTGAATTGAAAACCAAAAAGGTATTAAAACCCTAAAGGAAGAAGGCTAAAAGAATTCTGCTTCGCAGTTTTTCTGTTCGTCAAAACGCTGTGACTTCTTAAACAAAACAAAACTATTTAATGAGTATTTCTACAAAAACTACACCGTCTCGAAATTCGAGCTCGTTCAAACGAGATTACATGTTGCACGAACGAGACAACGATGTCGTTTGCACGACATCGCGCGACACTCCTTGTCGTTTGACCGACGTAAAGATTTCGTTTGAACGACAATTTTGAAAAAAAATAATATTTTAATATCCGCTTCAACACTTAGAAAAAAATACTCATTCTCAATTTTTGACGGAAAAGTCCGCTCCAACACTTAGAAAATATTTTACAAAAATATCCCAAAAGATATAAGTGTAAAGTTAAGGTATTTAAAACATAACCTTACCAAAGTAACCTTCGCGTAGTCTTTTTGATGAAGAAAATGATTAATTCGGACCCGTCTTTGATATAGATGGCTCTTGAATGCTCTTCGATGGTGTAGCGATATATGACATAACAAATTGATAACAGACCTATAAAATATGTCCTTACAAATCTCCCCCTATGTATATGCCGGTACATACGTAAGAAATCCTAATTATCAAAAACCAAAATGCCTATACAAATCTACCCTCCCATAAATTATTAGGTGAATTAATGAATAAATTATTTTCGATAGTGATTCTAAGAATGAACCAACTGGATATTCTGATTTTATTTAATAAATGACTGATCACCCGTTATTTAATTAGGCGGGGTGTCACAATCTCAACCATAATTAATCAAAGCAATAATTATATGAATATTCCAATCCTCAAAATCATCGGGATTAAGAAAATAGGAACCATTTGTAAACTTTTGAGATTATGAAAGTCTAATCTAGGCAGTACCTCAAGTTGAATATCTCACGTGATCATATTCAATGCATTCTGAATGTACCAGTACAATTCTCTTTGAACTATCATGTAAGTTTATAAATTATTGAAAACATAGTCACATATCTTAATTATGAAATGCTTCCAACCATTGTTCAAGAAATGCTTAATTATTTAATGTTTCCAACCCCAACATAGGGAACCCGATCACAATGCTTAATTATGAAATGTTGCCAACTCTTTTTTACGAGTGCCCACTCTTGCTCCTATAGGTACTTAAGAAAACATTTCATATGCACCTTCCAATAAGGATAATTGTTCTCTCAAAAGGGTTTTCTTAATCTTAAAGAGTAATGTAAAATGTGTGATACCGACTAAAACTAACTCGCAAGTTTCCAATCAAACCTTATTTAATTCAGCCCCTAAAAAAGCATTTAAAGTGCGTGTGTTAACCCATAAATAAATACAAAGCATGCGACACAATAAATATTCGAGACAAAGATTTCAGGAAAAAAACCCATTCGGATAAAAATAATATTTCACTATGAATTAATAAATCGCAACTTATAATT
The DNA here is from genome assembly GCA_949130495.1 of Sambucus nigra. NCBI lineage: Eukaryota > Viridiplantae > Streptophyta > Magnoliopsida > Dipsacales > Adoxaceae > Sambucus > Sambucus nigra. The sequence continues at coordinate 328,671,893 of OX422221.1, read as the reverse complement.
ACATAGAGAAATCTGCAATGGATCAATGCTTAGCCAACACACAAAGACTCGCGGTCTTGAACTCAGCAAGAGAATACACGAAGCACCCTCCAAGGACTCGCAGCCCAATCTTTTGCAAAGAATCTTCACGCAGCAAGATCCTCAATGACACGCAACCATACTGTGTAGAGACGCACTCCACGAAAGATGAACAAAAGCAAAGTGTTCTTGAAAACCAAAACAATTCACTAAAGCATGTGGGAGTTTTATGAATTGAAAACCAAAAAGGTATTAAAACCCTAAAGGAAGAAGGCTAAAAGAATTCTGCCTTCGCAGTTTTTCTGTTCGTCAAAACGCTGTGACTTCTTTAACAAAACGAAACTATTTAATGAGTATTTCTACAAAAACTACACCGTCTCGAAATTCAAGCTCGTTCAAACGAGATTACATGTTGCACGAACGAGACAACGATGTCGTTTGAACGACAATTTTGAAAAAAAATAATATTTTAATATCCGCTTCAACACTTAGAACAAAATACTCATTCTCAATTTTTGACGAAAAAGTCCGCTCCAACACTTAGAAAATATTTTATAAAAACATCCCAAAAGCTCTAAGTGTAAAGTTAAGGTATTTAAAACATAACCTTACCAAAGTAACCTTCGCGGAGTCTTTTTGATGAAGAAAATGATTAATTCAGACCCTTCTTTGATATAGATGGCTCTTTAATGCTCTTCGATGGTGTAGCGATATATGACATAACAAATTGATAACAGACCTATAAAATATGTCCTTACAAATCTCCCCCTATGTCTATGCGGGTACATACATAAAAAATCCGAATTATCAAAAACCAAAATGCCTATACAAATCTACCCTCCCATAAATTATTAGGTGAATTAATGAATAAATAATTTTCGATAGTGATTCTAAGAATGAACCAACTGGATATTCTGATTTTATTTAATAAATGACTGATCACCCGTTATTTAATTAGGCGGGGTGTCACAATCTCAACCATAATTAATCAAAGCAATAATTATATGAATATTCCAATCCTCAAAATCATCGGGATTAAGAAAATAGGAGCCATTTGTAAACTTTTGAGATTATGAAAGTCTAGTCTAGGCAGTACCTCAAGTTGAATATCTCACGTGATCATATTCAATGCATTCTGAATGTACCAGTACAATTCTCTTTGAACTATCATGTAAGTTTCTAAATTGTTGAAAACATAGTCACATTGCTTAATTATGAAAGTCTTCCAACCATTGTTCAAGAAATGTTTAATTATTAAATGTTTCCAACCCCAACATAGGGAACCCTATCACAATGCTTAATTATGAAATGTTGCCAACTCTTTTTTACGAGTGCCCACTCTTGCTCCTATAGGTACTTAAGAAAACATTTCATATGCACCTTCCAATAAGGATAATTGTTCTCTCAAAAGGGTTTTCTTAATCTTAAAGAGTAATGTAAAACGTGTGATACCGACTAAAATTAACTCGCAAGTTTCCAATCAAACCTTATTTAATTCTTCCCCTAAACAAGCATCTAAAGTGCGTGTGTTAACCCATAAATAAATACAAAGCATGCGGCACAATAAATATTCCGAGACAAAGATTTCAGGAAAAAAAACCGTTCGGGTAAAAACATTATTTCACTATGAATTAATAAATCGCAACTTATAATTACATAGAGAAATCTGCAATGGATCAACGCGTAGCCAACACACAAAGACTCGCGGTCTTGAACTCGGCAAGAGAATACACAAAGCACCCTCCAAGGACTCGCAACCCAATCTTTTTCAAAGAATCTTCACGCAGCAAGATCCTCAATGACACGCAACCATACTGTGTAGAGGCGCACTCCACGAAAGATGAACAAAAGCAAAGTGCTCTTGAAAACCAAAACAATTCACTAAAGCATGTGGGAGTTTTGTGAATTGAAAACCAAAAAGGTATTAAAACCCTAAAGGAAGAAGGCTAAAAGAATTCTGCCTTCGCAGTTTTTCTGTTCGTCAAAACGCTTTGACTTCTTAAACAAAACGAAACTATTTAATGAGTATTTCTACAAAAACTACACCGTCTCGAAATTCAAGCTCGTTCAAACGAGATTACATGTTGCACGAACGAGACAATGATGTCGTTTGAACGACATCGCGCGACACTCCTTGTCGTTTGACCGACGTAAAGATTTCGTTTGAACGACAATTTTGAAAAAAAATAATATTTTAATATCCGCTTCAACACTTAGAAAAAAATACTCATTCTCAATTTTTGACGAAAAAGTCCGCTCCAACACTTAGAAAATATTTTATAAAAATATCCCAAAAGCTCTAAGTGTAAAGTTAAGGTATTTAAAACATAACCTTACCAAAGTAACCTTCGCGGAGTCTTTTTGATGAAGGAAATGGTTAATTCGGACCCGTCTTTGATATAGATGGCTCTTGAATGCTCTTCGATGGTGTAGTGATATATGACATAACAAATTGATAACAGACCTATAAAATATGTCCTTACAAATCTCCCCCTATGTCTATGCGGGTACATACATAAAAAATCTGAATTATCAAAAACCAAAATGCCTATACAAATCTACCCTCCCATAAATTATTAGGTGAATTAATGAATAAATAATTTTCGATAGTGATTCTAAGAATGAACCAACTGGATATTCTGATTTTATTTAATAAATGACTGATCACCCGTTATTTAATTAGGCGGGGTGACACAATCTCAACCATAATTAATCAAAGCAATAATTATATGAATATTCCAATCCTCAAAATCATCGGGATTAAGAAAATAGGAACCATTTGTAAACTTTTGAGATTATGAAAGTCTAATCTAGGCAGTACCTCAAGTTGAATATCTCACGTGATCATATTCAATGCATTCTGAATGTACCAGTACAATTCTCTTTGAACTATCATGTAAGTTTCTAAATTATTGAAAACATAGTCACATTGCTTAATTATGAAATGCTTCCAACCATTGTTCAAGAAATGTTTAATTATTAAATGTTTCCAACCCCAACATAGGGAACCCTATCACAATGCTTAATATGAAATGTTGCCAACTCTTTTTTACGAGTGCCCACTCTTGCTCCTATAGGTACTTAAGAAAACATTTCATATGCACCTTCCAATAAGGATAATTGTTCTCTCAAAAGGGTTTTCTTAATCTTAAAGAGTAATGTAAAACGTGTGATACCGACTAAAATTAACTCGCAAGTTTCCAATCAAACCTTATTTAATTCATCCCCTAAACAAGCATCTAAATTGCGTGTGTTAACCCATAAATAAATACAAAGCACGCGGCACAATAAATATTCCGAGACAAAGATTTCAGGAAAAAAAACCGTTCGGGTAAAAACATTATTTCACTATGAATTAATAAATCGCAACTTATAATTACATAGAGAAATCTGCAATGGATCAACGCGTAGCCAACACACAAAGACTCGCGGTCTTGAACTCGGCAAGAGAATACACAAAGCACCCTCCAATGACTCGCAACCCAATCTTTTGCAAAGAATCTTCACGCAGCAAGATCCTCAATGACACGCAACTATACTGTGTAGAGACGCACTCCACGAAAGATGAACAAAAGCAGAGTGTTCTTGAAAACCAAAACAATTCACTAAAGCATGTGGGAGTTTTGTGAATTGAAAACCAAAAAGGTATTAAAACCCTAAAGGAAGAAGGCTAAAAGAATTCTGCTTTCGTAGTTTTTCTGTTCGTCAAAACGCTGTGACTTCTTAAACAAAATGAAACTATTTAATGAGTATTTCTACAAAAACTACACCGTCTCGAAATTCGAGCTCGTTCAAACGAGATTACATGTTGCACGAACGAGACAACGATGTCGTTTGCACGACATCGCGCGACACTCCTTGTCGTTTGAATGACGTAAAGATTTCGTTTGAACGACAATTTTGAAAAAAAATAATATTTTAATATCCGCTTCAACACTTAGAAAAAAATACTCATTCTCAATTTTTGACGAAAAAGTCCGCTCCAACACTTAGAAAATATTTTATAAAAATATCCCAAAAGCTCTAAGTGTAAAGTTAAGGTATTTAAAACATAACCTTACCAAAGTAACCTTCGCGGAGTCTTTTTGATGAAGAAAATGATTAATTCAGACCCGTCTTTGATATAGATGGCTCTTTAATGCTCTTCGATGGTGTAGCGATATATGACATAACAAATTGATAACAGACCTATAAAATATGTCCTTACGAATCTCCCCCTATGTCTATGCCGGTACATACGTTAAAAATCCGAATTATCAAAAACCAAAATGCCTATACAAATCTACCCTCCCATGAATAAATTTGCAAGACCTCAAAACTGTTCTTCAATCATCTTCGTCAATTCTCAAAGCTTTGCTCATTAGGGTGTGCGACATCATGATCTTCAATCTTCATACCTACACACATGAGATAAAGAAAAATACCTTCGTGACGCATCGAGTTTGAAATGATATAAAAATAAAGTATTAACAATCAAATCTCCCCCATAATTCAAAAACTCTTCCATAATATGATAATTCTTTCCCTCCTTTTTATGATGTCCAAAAATAGATAGATAAGAAGAAACAATCAAAACATGGAGTGTCACGATGAAATGCATAGTAAACATGGATCAAACTAGGCGCATGCAAAGGTATGTCTCAAAAATTTCACAAACTATTTTTGATTTTTCAATTTTTTATAAAAAAATAGGATACTAAAAATCACACCATGGACTTAAACTAAAACAACCAAGTCATGGAAATGGAATGTATGGGTGTGAACACATTCGATAGGTAAATAAACTCAATCAATCATATGTGCACGATGAATACGTGTACTCCTAACGAATGAACCTCAAAAGTATCCGTGGGTGTAAAAAATTGTTGAATTTAAACGACATCGTCTTATACAAATCAACCAATCAAAGTCAAATGATTTCCACACCAATAACGTCCAAAACTATTTAGCGTTTATTCAATATTTTCAAGGACGTGCAAACCCGTTATAAAATCTCCAACCAAACTCCCTCATATATATTTTTTTAGAGGTGGTAAACTAAATTCTGAAACTTTGGTGAATTGGTACAAAAACCTAAATGGCCCATATTTGGCATGAATTTCTTTTTATTGCCTTAAAAAAATTTCGGGTCTTTTAAACCTCTTTGGACCCCGGATAATAAAATTCCTCAAATTTTTAGGTCCAATTTAAACGGCGACTTAATCGCAAAGGATAAAAAAATCTTTTGTAGCCCTTCACCGTTTTCAAACAAAGCACACAAACTCACAAATGGCTCTTACATGCACACCTTCCTTATCAAGTTTTATCATGCTTGGTTCGTTTTAGGGACAGGATTGAAGTGAAAATACCCAACCAACATGTGATAATATAAGCACAATAATCAAACAAATCCGTGCATGTGTGCAATAAAGGAAACATGAGTCAAACATGTAGGAAGTAACACTTAATTACATCTCAATGACTCCAAACATTATAAAGTACATGGATGAATTGACCTATTGTCTCAAAACACTATCAAATAGTCACATGAAAAATATGGAATGATGCTGTGACTTGGTCATCCTAAGTGCCCATCCATATACGGTGCAAACAAAATACAAAAATCTTTTTGAATTTTTCAAAAATTTTATCAAACTAAATCTTTTTGTATTTTTCAAAATTTTTCCAAAAAAATAAAACATACAAAAATTACATGTCACAATGCTAGCAAACATATATATCATGAAACAAAAAACTAGCGTATGACAAACATGCGAACACAATCATCTATATGATATGGTAAGAGAAAAATCATGTGTAAGAAAACGGAAATTAACTTGTCTAAAATCTAGCGTATCCAAAAGTGATTTCCTAACCCAAATAGATGTGAAACGTCGTGTGGGGATTTGGGAACCACGGGAACACTAGACATAAACTTCCTAGGATATTTTTCAAGATAAAAAAAACGCCTAAGGTGAACTTTCCTACCACAATATGAACATGTGTAAACGGGTGGACCGACTCCTATGGGTTGACCTTTTCTAACATCCTTGGAATTAGTTGACCCTCTAAAAAAATAATGGTTTTGCCTTTAGTATGAGAACACGATGAGCCATTACCATCACTATCAAACCTACTTGAGTCTGTCAAATCATTTTTTAACTTAAGCAAAGAATTAGACTCTTCCAAAGACAGGGATTTCTTTTTCAAATTTTCAATTAAACTTAACAGTTTATCACACTCCCCCTCAATTAAAACAACCTATCCCTAAGAGTCTTTTCACGTGCCGTAAAATCATCGATTAATTTTTTATCCTCGACGGCACAAACGGAAACCCTAGAATTTTTTAAGTTCTTTAATTCCTTCTCTAAATCAAGGGCTCTCTCATCATTCTTCTTTTTGGCAATTTTCAAAGAATTAAAATCAATACACAAATTACCAAAATGCTCACGACAAATATCACTTTGAGTTTGAAATGGTTGCAAATATTCAATCTTACTTTTAAAGAGAGAATTTTCTTTTTCCAAAACTTTAATTCTTTTGCAAAGTTTCAAATTCAAACTTTTTAATTTTTCATCACGGTCGTGAACTTTTTCAAAAATAGGCTCCTCATTAAATGGGCGTTCCATTGAAAAAATGCATTTTTTTTTACAAAACTAATTTAAAAAAAACTCAATATCATACAATTTTGCGGAAAATAGGAATACATAGTAAATTAGCGCAACCTGCTCTGATACTAATTTGTAAACGTGGGTAGACAAATTTTATCAGAAAGTAAATCCTCAAAAAATCAGGATCACGTGATAAATTAGCGTAACCCGCTCTGATACCAATTTCTAAAACGTGTGATACCGATTAAAATGGACTCGCAAGTTTCCAATCAAACCTTATTCAATTCATCCCCTAAACAAGCATTTAAAGTGCATGCATCAATTCATAAATAAATACAAAGCATGCGGCACAATAAATATGCTGAGACATAAATTTCAGGAAAAAATCACTTTCGGGTAAAACCTTTATTTCACTATGAATTAATAAATCTCAACTTACAATTACGTAGAGAAATCTGCAATGGATCAACGCGCATCCAACCCATAAAGACTCGCAGTCTTGAACTCATCAAGAGAATACACGCAGCACTCCCCAAAGGCTCACAACCCAATCTTCAGCAAAGAATCTTCATGCAGCAAGATCCTCAATGACACGTGGCCATATTGTGTAGAGACGCACTCCACGAAAGATGAATAAAATCAAAGTGTTCTTGAAAACCAAAACAATTCACTAAAGCACATGGGACTTTTGTGAATTGCACCCTAAAGGAAGAAGGCTAAAAGAATTATGTTTTCGCAGTTTTTCTGTTCGTCAAAACACTGTGACTTCTTAAATAAAACGGAACCATTTAATGAGTACTTATACAAAAGATGCATCGCCTAAAAATTTGAGCTCGTTCGAATGAGATTACATGTCGTGCGAACGAGACAACGATGTCTTTTGAACGACATCGCGCGACACTGCTTGTCGTTTGAACGACGTACATATGTCGTTTGAACGACAGTTTTGAAAAAAAAAATATTTTATTATCCGCTTTAACACTTATAAAAAAATACTCATTCTCAATTTTTGACAAAAAGGTCCGCTCCAACACTTAGAAAATATTTTTTGATAATATCCCAAAATCTCTAAGTGTAAATTTAAGGTATTTAAAACATAACCTTACCAAAGTAATGTTCACGAAGTCTTTTTGACGAAGAACATGATTAATTCAGATCCGTCTTTGATATAGATGGCTCTTGAGTAGGATTTGTATGGATTTAATGTGTTAGTTATGTTAGAAATTGCCTATATACTCGTATTTGATGTTGGGATAGATCATGTTGGAGTTTAGGTATGTTGCATGAATATTTTTGGGTTAAAAATGGTGAAAAATGTAATAGTATAATTAAGAAGACAACTTGTAGCATTTCAAATCAATTCGTATCGAAGAGAAAATCGATTAGTTAGGCGAATCGATTCAGCCTCTTCACCAAATCGATTCAGTTACCCAAATTTTCCCCTTTCTTTTGTTCATGGCCCAAATTTGCAAATAATTAATCAAGATACTTTTGAGTTATTCTTAAACTATAGTAAGGGACATAATGAATTCCAGTAGGCCTATGATAGAGATTAGGCTTAGCTAAAAGGGGAGAATTAAGGCTAGTATCTTTGGGGCATAATATGAAATTTAAGGAATTTCAGGAACAGGAACGGGTTATGGCAGTGTCAGTAAACCCAAATTGAGAACCAGTAGGATAGAGAGATATTAACTAATTATTTTATTTAAGGGGTAAATGGGGCCATTCAGTAGCGAGTGATACTTGGGAATATATGGAAAGTGGTTATAATAAGTACGTTGAGTATGCGAGAGGTATATACTACGTACGGGTTGATATGATGGAATGTGTGTATACCTACTGAATAATATGTATATATAAGTTGTGTGAATACCTATTGTTGTGACTTGATTATGTGTGTGAGCATACCTACGCTTCTTGCTATCACAAGAGATTCTACGTAGAGGGCGATCCCACCTTACATTCCAATGAGGTCTGGATGTGTTCCCAAAACATAGAACTTAAGGTGGCTCACGGCGGCTCACTATGTACAGTGTATTAGTGTGACTGGCAAGTCATTTGGATACGTAAGGTATGTGCATATCCCAAAGTCTTAGAACTATGTTCGCCTCCATTGTGTGTTGTTTGATTGAGGGTTCGAGGAGACATTCTGAACCGATAGTCCTTGATTTGGTACAACAGTTACATGGACATGATAATAGAGTATGCCAACATCATGAGAGTCATTCCAAGGGATGCTATAGTTGTATATATTATATGTGTGATAAATATATACAAGTGTGATTTATCTACTTATGTGTGGTAGAAGAATCGATAAATGGTGCATATCTGAAGGTAAAATAAGTGGAGAGACTTAAATAAATTACTCAATAATAATATACGAATAATATATTATTAATATTTTAGTAGTGTATTGTACGTTTAATGCGAGGGAGATAGACCTATTGAGGTTATTTAGATACATTATCTAGTTGGGTTGGGTAGCATAGCTAGGTAGAATGCGTTAGGCGTGCATTTTAGATGAGAGGTAGGGAAATCAAGGGAGAGTGCGTGAAACTAACATGTATATCTAATAACTATTTTAAACTGTGATTTGAATACTCGAAAATTATTTTCAAACGGTTTTCTTGGGATCTGACCCATCTCAAATCCATTTTTAATTTTTTTTAGGTGTCCAGCCACAGGGGCGCCAAGCTTGAGGATTCTTTCCAGGGATGCGTAGTTGCCGAACTTATGGAGGCTTGCAGGATTTTTCTTAGACGCTTCAATTATTCATTCCTAGTTTACGAGTTTCATTCAATATTTAATTTGGGCATGTTTCCCCTTCAAACTATTTATTTCTTCAATTTATTTATCAGACGTTTTATATGTCTTAAACTTGTAGTTGGATTTTATTTGGGGATCGATGGTTTATTCGTTATTATTTATTGAGTTATTAATTATGTGATTGATTCAGATTATTATATTGTGTGGATGGTTTGGTTAATGTATTTAATTTCCACATGTTATTATATTAATGCACGATAAAATTTGGAACCGACTTAATTTAACCTAGGTGGATAATAAATTAAAAAGTTTTCGACAGTGATTCTAAGAATGAACCAAATGAGATTCATGTTTTTTTAATAAAGGATGATCACCCGTGGTTAAAATAGGTGGGGTGTCACACACATGTGTGACAAATGTAATGTTTTCAGTTAAGCATGGTCACGGATCAGGACCGTTCACGATATTGGGTTGTGACCATGTAAAAAAAATGGTCACGATCAATGATCGTCACTATAATCAATACATATAAACACCCCTGGGCTCTTTTTTCATTTCATGATCTCTCTCTCTCTCTAAACCCTAACTCCCTCTCTCTCTCTCTCTCTCTCTCTCTCTCTCTCTCTCTCTCTCTCTCCATCCCTCTCTAGCCAACATTATTTTAATGGTAATATATATGTATTTTGGGTGTTTGTGTGTGTATTTGTTATATGTGTGTATTTTGTATTAAATTAGTGTATATGTGTGTATGTATTTTGTGTTAAATTGGTTTATGTATGTGTATGTGTGTATTCAAATCTCTATATGTGTGTATAAGCACATGAATTTTGTTAAATATGTGTTTATTTCATAATATACACATTTATGTAAGTGAATTATGTTATATATGTATGTATTTTAAATGCCATTTTTTGCAAATGTTATTAACCCGTCATGGTTTCCACATATGCCATTTTTTACAGATGTTAACACATCATTATAACCTATAACCAGTCTACCAAATGATATTTTTAAGGTCTAAAGAAATAACCTAGATGGACAAATCTCAATCTCCACCCAAAACCTCAACAAAAGAAAAAACTTAGATGGAATCCACGTAATATGAGAAGGAGTTTAAAAACTAATAGGAGAAGGAAAATAGTAGTAATAGTAATAGTAATAGTAATAGTAATAGTAATAGTAATAGTAATAGTAATAGTAATAGTAATAGTAATAGTAATAGTAATAGTAATAGTAATAGTAATAATAAGTCTAATTTTGAGATTGTTGAGAGTGAAAATGAGGGTTTTGATGTGGGTGTGAAGAAAGTTGGGGTTTGGGGTCAAGTTAGAAATGATACTGTCCATGTATTTTGTTTTAATTTTTATTGAAAGGTGCATGTGAATTATTCTATGAGTGTGTGAGCATGTATTAGCGTGTGTGATAGAATGGGGATGTAGAAACTGTTTGAGATAGAGACACACACAAGCAATTCATTGATTGTAATGAGTAAATAGAAGATTTGATATGCCCTCGAACTTATAACATGGATTAATTGTAATTAATTATATACTGGATTGATTGGCATATTTTAATAAGAAAATGTAATGTGCCGCCATTCCTATAACGAGTTATACTCTCCCTATAACACATACAAACACATGCACATGTATAACACATATATTTGGTTGACTACTATAACACATACAATTGGTGGACATATAGTAATTTTAGGATTAAATAAAATAAAATAAACTTAATTTGGACTTGTTGATATTGCGGGGTGAATAATATGGATAATACTTTTCAGTTGACTACTATGGTCGTGTTCACCCATCCTTAAGTGGTTGTTGTTTGGGTGAACACAAATTGGTGGAAGGGGTTGCAAATTTGGTGGACATATAGTAATTTTATGATTAATTTAAATAACATAAACTTAGTTTTGACTTGTTAATATTGGTAGTGTGAACGCAAATAGGCGAAAGGACGCATAATAATGTTATGATTAAATAAAATAAGATAAACTTAAATTGGATTGGTTGAAATATAATAAATAGTTAACGATTAATTAGAGAAATAACTTGTAGGATTCATACTCACACCCTCATACATTTTTCTCAGGAAAAATGAGGTAAGGTGATAATCGCTGGCAATAAGAGTAGAAGAGGTTAAAATTGGACTACACTTATACATATTTGCTCTATATAGAGTGTACTCTTATTTAAAAGTATGGGAATAAGAAGTTTGGACAGTTTAACTACCTTACAAATCGTGGAGTTCATCTTTCGCAAGCGTACCTGTTCAATCGTATTTTATTTTTTGTGACACCCCGCCCAATTAAATACCGGGTGATCATGCCTTTATTAAATTAAAACAGGATTCCAATTTGGTTCATTCTTAGCATCACTGTTGAAAACAATTTAAACTTTTTACTAACCACCTAGTATTCAAAAAGTTGGTTCCAAATTTTATCTTTTTATTTAAACCACAACAACAACGAAACATTATTATCCTAATTAACATCCCATGAAATATTAATATAAATCAATCCACAATATAAATGAGTGAGATAAAATAATACCGAATAATCCATCTCTTCCAAAATCCAATAAAAAGTCCAACAAGAATAAAAATCTGAGTACAAAGTCCGACTAATATAAATGAAATAGCTAAGGGCAACATGATTGCATGAAATACTGAACTACACCTTACTCTAGGAATGAAGTAACTGAAGCGACTAAGTCCAAATCCTGTAAGCATCTACAAGTGCTGCAGCTATGCATCCCTGGAACTGATCATCTTGCTTGCCGTCCCTGTGGCTAGACACCTAAAAAGTTTTGGAAAAAGTTTTGCATGTACGGGTCAGATCCCAAGTAAAAATCATTTGAAAATATTTAGAAAGCATTTAAATTTTAATTTAAATGAACAGTTATTAGATACACAAGTTACCTTGCGAACACTCCCTTGATTTCCTCACCTCTCATCTATAGTGTGCACCTAACGTTTTCTACTCAACCCCACCTAGTCATTCTACCCAATACAACTTGGTTACCAATATCTAATAAACCTCAAATCAATCTAGCTCACCCGTACCGCCCATACACTACGCTACTGAATACTCTTAATAATCAGCATATCTCTTATGTTTTTATTAAACACAATTTACCATTCCACGTATGTTATTGTTCAGGCCTTACCATTTAAGTTTATCTACGTAAACATTATTTAGATATTCACTATCTATCTTCCTACTGTTCGCACATTGGTAGATTCATCATTTTTTAGATGTACACTATCTAATCTCCATACTATTTACTCTTTAGTAGATTAATCGTTATTTAGATACATACTATCTCATCTCACTACTATCACACATAAGTAGATTAATCTTGTTTAGATACACATTATCTTTTTTCTAAATGTAAGGGAGACGGAACTCCCATGAGGTTTATTAATCAAAGTGAACAAACAGCCTCTTCACGGATCACACATAAGTAGTACAAAACATTCATACACACATACATACATACATATATATATATATATATATATATATATAATAAAGTAGGAAACTTATGTATGTCATAAGATAGAACTATGATGTCATCAAAAGGTATTTTTCATAGACTACCTATTTTACCCCTTAATCATTTAGGTTCCCCATCTTTTGAGACACTCTAATTTATTTCACCCTCATCAAAATTCAACACACAAGGCTAAAATAATATATTTGCCTAATCATCCTCTCACTAAACCCAATTTTACCTACACTACACCGCTTTCTCCATCTGATATATTCGGCCTCCTCTCTCTCCACGTCTCTCATTTCAGTTCTCTCTATCCCATTGACCCACGCCCAAACCAAACGTGAAGGAGTCATCAAAATCGGCCATCCCTCGCACTATATCGTCTACTCAATCTCCACCCCTGTCAACGATTTTTGAAATTTTTAGTTTGCGGACTTGTCAATGATTACATGTGAGGATTTTTCAAAAGTTCTATTGTTCATTGTGTGTTTGTTTTGTTGATTACATTTTCTATGCAACTGAGGTTTTTAGTTTGCAGATCATAGATTTGTTTAACCAACACATCATATTGTGTACAACTTTGATTTTTATTGTTTGCATTTAGTGTACAAGTGTTGAAATCTACCACTCTTTGAAAGAATCCTGAAAATACCGAAAATACCATGTGGTGTAAAGATAGTTTTGTGAAATCTACCACTCTTTGACACTCCTCTTATACTGTACAAGAGTCATCATCTAAGGTATAATTGGAAAAAGAGAAAAAAAATATTTTTTTATACTTTTCACACTTTATTTTTTCTTGACACAATTGTAATATCTAGATAATTTGCATTTCAAGCAGGCATATGAGGGGTGAGGCCATACAAGGACTAAATTTGGGGATTTGCAGCAATTAAAGAAAAAGCTTGAAGCAGGGTTAAATCGTGTGATCCAAACAAAGGTTTATGTCCCATTTATGTATGTTTACTTACACACACATATAAACATCTATTTGATAGCATACAAATATGGCAAGGTTAGTTACTTTCTCTGCTTGTGAGTTATTTTTTTGCAGATTTAATTTGAGAGTGAAATAAAAATGGGAGGAAAATGCCCTCACAAGAACGTAAAGCAAAGCGGTATTCATATATTAAAGCGACCTTTTTATGCGTTTTCAACAATTAATTTTCCAAACACTTCTTAGTACAGTTATGGCAAGGTTAGTTACTTTCTCTACTTCTGAGTTCTTTTTTTTGCAGATTTAATTGAGAGTGACATAAAAATGGGAGGAAAATTCCCTCACAAGAACGTAAAGAAAAACATGATTCGTATATTAAATCGAGAAAATGTCGCCTGCATCAGGTTTTTTATCATATATTAAAACAAGATTTGTTTTTTTACTTAAGGTTTTAGATTGTTGGTTGTTGTGGCATTTGGTGGTCTTACGTGAGGAGTCCTTTAAGATTTTAATTTTTGAGTCAGGTTTTGAATTCTGATTTTTGAAATCCTTTACGGATTATGGTTTTAAGGAGTTCTATATTTGGGTTCCGACGATCCTGTCGTCTCCTACTAACACCACTGCTTAGCTACCATGAACCAGTAGAATTAAGTTGGCACATGTAAGTTGCTACCATGAACTAGTAGAATTAAGTTTCTACCATGAACCAGTAGTTTTGAGCATATTTATTTTTTTGTAGGAGCTACACCCATTTCAGGATGTGAACAAGCTTCATTGGCACATGTTAGGTCTCATTTACAAGTAATTTTTGTGTATCATTTAAAGTTTGCTACATTTTGTAAAAAAAGTATTCATTTTGAATGCCCATTATAAAATGGATGTATTATTCTTATATGTTGATATTTATCTTAAAGTAGAGTGGAATTTATCAAATTTTGTCTTTGTATTTGTGTATCAAGTTGTTGTGTATCTTTATCAGTGCATTTTTTGGCCATATAAAATTAATTTAATTAAACACTTCTAAGTTGAATAATATTTGAACCTTTTTGGTAATTTAATAAAACGTGTCTAAATTTGACTTAGCATAAATGATGTTTTTTACTTTATATGAACATGTTGCATAATTGTCTCAAAAATTTATGTTAATCTCATAAATTTTTGTATCTTTTTATTATGCGAATATCTACAATTGATACCTAAATTATGATTCACTTTATAAGTTTATTTATTTTTTTGAATTTTTTTCTTATATTAATTTTTTTAATTGGAAACTTAGGTGTTGGTGTAGCACATAATGTTATGAGGCTAATCAAATTCCCCATTGCTGAAAAATTTCACAAGGACGCATGTAGATAGCTTGAGTATTATTTTATCATCATTTTATTCATAAAGTTGTCAATAATGATTTTTTGTGTAATCATTCCCGAAGTCTATTATAAGCATAAATCGATGATTGGGTTTATATAATGTTCGGGATGGACTAATTGTATAAATGGGTAATTTTGGTTTCTTAATCAAGTGGATAGTCCTGTAAATAGGGGAATTTTTGCCCAAATTTTCTAAATCATGTACAAATTTTTATGTTTTGTAATAAATTCTATGATTACAAGTCTTAATTGCATAAATGAGTAAATTGATTACTGTTTTATTTATTTATTAATGCATTGGTTGTATTTCGTCAAGTTGAGTTAAATTGATTATGATGTTTATATGAGGTTCAAAATGGACTATTACTTAAGCAGGGTGGATAGTCCAATAAACAAAGGGAATTCTCATAAATTTTAAATTGTTTATACATTTGTGTTGTAAAAAGTCTATATGACTTAAATTTACATGATATCATACTTTAACAATTTGCACTTCTAATATATAAAACATTTATTATATACAAATTTATAATTTTCAAAATTATCAGTGTGCCTTCAGGCACGGGCATACCCTAGTGTGTATATATATATATATATATATATATATATATATATATATATATATAGAGAGAGAGAGAGAGAGAGAGAGAGAGAGAGCATCCATCGGACTAACCACCGTGATGCATTTTTGCATACTCTGCTATCAGTCCAAGTACCTCTCGTACTAAATTAAGGACTATCGGTTCGGTAATATCTCCTCGAACCATTAATCAAAATGACACATATTGAAGGCGAACATAGTGCTAAGTCTTTGGGGCAGCGCACATACCTAACGTATCAAAATGACCTGTCGGCTTCACTATTCATCTCACATATCTATCCGCTAATGAATCTATATTCTGAGGCACAAATCCAGACCTCACTCAAATCGTCAAGGTAGGTCCATCCACTACGCAGGACCCTTCGTGATAGAAAGTAGTATAGTTATGTTCACATACACACACGCACATACTAGGCATACACAAAACCTATCCATATGTATATTTCGTATAGGTACACACATGACCTATAATAATAAATTTATATAGGTATACACCCAACCTATAATAATCATCCGTACGTAGTATTTATCTCTCGAATACTCACCGTACAGTATATTTGCAATATATCTCTCTATCGTGTATTCCCGAGCATTATTCTTTACCCGAAGGGCCCATTGTCACTCCTTGTGTTAATTTCGTAGTTATTACACTTATACCCTACTGGTTATCATCTTAGATTATGGTATACCCTTCCTGTAACCCAAATCAAAATTTCCTAGTGTACGATTCACTCAATTCGCTACCGTCGGTTAATTTTCCTAGCTTAACCCTTATCAATATCAATCAAACCAAAATCCCATGCCTACTGACCTTCCCTAACTCTCCTCGTAATTACTAAACTATCACCAAAGTTCCTCGTAATTCAATTATTGGGTTTATATAAATAAAGAGGTAAAATTGTAGTTTTTTGGGCAGCCGAATCGGTTCTCCTGGAGGCGGAATCGATTTTCCTGACTAATCGATTCGATTTCTAGAAGGTCTTCTTCTTCCCTACATTTTTACGAATTTCACAACCAAATAACTTTCTAAAATCTTCATGAAACTTCATCAAATTTCAAACTAACATGTCTAATCCTTATATAGACGTATGAGAAGGATTTCCAACGTAAAATTATCATCAATTCATCACGAATTCAATTCAAGATCACTTTATCTTTAAAACCCCCATAAAAAACCTAGTTTATGTGTTATTCAAGTTTGTTCATCAAGAACCCAGATTTAATTCATTATAATCACCCAAATCCTCTGATTTTGTGTCATAAACATAATGGAATATCTCTACATGCATTCCTATCTCAATCCATGAATTAAACCCACCTAAAACCATATTAATTCTTCCAAAAACATGAAATCAACCCCTATTCTCCATGGGTATTATAACATGCTTAAAATAAATTGACATTTAAATACTTGCCTCTCAATAGCAGGTCTAAAATTCATTGGAATGAAGGTGTGGTGGTTCTCCCCTCACTCCGATCTTGATTATGTTGCATTCGGAGCAAAAAAAATGGTGTAGGAAGCTTGGTTCTCCCATCCTCTTCCTCTCCTATGGACTCTCTTCCTTTAGTTTTGTGTTAACCCTAGTTCCATTTCTCTAATGGAAGATATAAACATAATATTTTCGGAGTTCTCTATACCTCAAAATCTCGAATGATCGAAATGCCCTTATACGGTGTCGGGTTGGTCCAAAATCACCCTGGGACCCAAACTATACACCCGGATACACCTTTTTGACTATTTCAACCCTTTTGAAACCATCCGTGACCCTGAAATCACCATTAGAGTCACTTTATAAAACCATCTTACTTCCACCTCAAAATACAACAAGCGTGAAATTAAACGTAAACCAAATTAATTATATCCAAATCATCTGAATTAAATAATGTCTCCTAATTAAATAAATTCCTAAATCACCAATTCAATTAATTCCATATTCTCCAAAAAACGGGGTGTTACATACTCCCCCTTACAAAGGAATTTCGTCCTCAAAATTTGGGTAAGTCTAGTACTCCAAGGTTTCTATGCTACCTAAATCATCTATTTATAAGACGACTACATACTTTTCTACTATCCCCTAGTCACGCATAATATTAACATAATTCAACTACTTAGGGTTCCCATACACCCTATGCCCGTGCATAACTGCACAAACGTTACGTGGCTCCACTAGCCTTAAATATAACAAGTTATTATCCCTCAAATATAATTGTATAAACAAACAATACCCCTGGTACTATACCCATGTCCTAATGGCCAAACATCCCCCCACTTCCAATGTTGTTCTAAGTTTCATGTGTGGGATGTCTCGTAAAGAGAAATCAAAATAAGTAACCCCCCGATACACGACTACCTAACATTATCGATCGTCGAGATCCGTGAAGCCCCCTGTCCATCGTACGTACCCTTAAATACTCGTCTTTTGACATAAAAGTATACTCGTCCACTCTCATGATACACAAGACAACATATATCACGACACTCTTATTATCATTAGTTTCTTAGCTCTAAAAAGTCACGAGCTATATCTCTATGCTCGACAATAATCCAGTCTACCCTGAATTACATTAGTAACCGTCCCTATGCACTCGGATAAATTATAACCAGACAGCATACACACAAAATTCTACTACACAATATATTATAACATATATACACACATATATAGGTTCAACCCTCTTTGAGGTGATATCTAATAAAAACAAATCGTACCCTAGGACAGCGAACACGAGATTTCACTATCATAATCTACGATCACTCAACCCATCACTAACCAGTCAAATCTCGAAAAGCAGTCTACTATATTCTCATAACTCTCGAAAGTAGTAAACTAACACTTAATATAAATGTCCTCTTAGTGCACACACTCGCTCCCTCTCGTAGGCAACACCAAAGAGCCCCGCTACCCCACGGTAATTATATATAAATATATAATAAGGTTATTACGGCCAATGCCCCCATTAAATCCAACTCACTCACAAATTCTAGTGTTAACAATCATATATAGTGACGTACCCATATCACCCGAACAAATACCGTACTCATTAGGGTAAAAATAAAATATTACCTCCATATTCTAGCTTTTTCGCCTAGTCACTGGATTCCTGAGCGGCCTCGTCATGCCAGAACTGACGCATGAAATGCTAAAGTGGTTGTACATCCAGAACCTTGTTGTATGATTTCCCCTGCCTCTCTCAGGGTAATATCTCTTCTTATGTCTCGTCTCTCCACAATAGAAACATTTCCCAAGAAATCTTCCTTGCCACTGATCTTGTCCTTATTGTCCTCCTTCTCCATTCCCTTGGCACTCGCAGCCCTGAGGAACAAAATACTATTGAGGGTCTTACTAACCTTACCTGAATACACCTATCTCAGATTGATAACCCCCGGACCTAAACCTCTTGGCCTGGTTCCCTTGCTGGATATCCCTACTGCTGTTGTGCCCCACTAGCACTGCTCCTATGATACCTTCCAGTCTCACTAGTTTTATTTTCTATTTTAAAAATCCTCCTGTGAATGCGCTGATTCTAGCAATGAAGTAGCATTGCATTAACCATCTCAACGAACGTCTTGAATGCCGAATTACCCAATAGTGTTATCGAATCTTCCAAGTAAGTCCACCATAAACTTACGCAACCTCTTCTCCTCAGTGTCTACCTCGTCTAACACAAAAATTGCTAACCGTGTGAATTCTTCTTCATATTCAGCCACGTTATCTCCTTGAGACACATTGACAAACTGTCGCGCCCTCTCTGTCTCAATAGAGAATAAAAAGTATTTACGGTCAAACCACATCCAGAACTCTTCAATACTCAACACATCTCTCTCCTTTGCTGTGGGCACAGACTCCCACCACTGCAAAGCTGTGCCCACCAACTTGAACGTCTCTAAGAATTATTTTTGAGTGTCACTACACTCAATCATATGCACATGGCAGTACATATTCTTCTTTTACTGACTGGCCACTACTGCATCCGAGTTGCCCTAAAACTCTGGTGGGTGAACCTTCTGAAATGCCTCCCTCGCTCTCTGCCAATATGATGTTCCCGGGTTGGCCTTAACATCGGGTGCCATTAGTTGTTGTGGCTGTTTCCTCAGAAAATAGAAGGCTATAGTAGTTATGGTTGCATTGACTGTCAGAGACACAATCTCTACCACCTGTGCAGTCAATATCATCCCCGATGATGGCTGTGGCGGTGGTACCTGTGGCTCCTATTGAGCCTTCCTCACGTCCTCCCTGGCCATCGCCCTCTCCGCTCGCTCTCTCTTGGGTGGCGTATAAAAATAAATCAAGATATGTATACATTCACCTTCAAATACAAAATCATTGGAAAAAGAACATAAATGCACGTACGCAAAGGAATACAACAATCCTATCATAAGGCTCTACATCAAAGAACGCTAAGCTGAAACGTGAAAAGCCGCACAAATCCTAAGGACACTAGAACCTGATGCTCTGATACCATTTGCGACACCCCACCTAATTAAATACCGGGTAATTAGGCCTTTAGTAGATAAAAATAGAATTCCCATTTGATTCATTCATAGCATCACTGTCAAAAACAAATTAAATTTTTTACTAACCACCTATTATTTAAAAAGTTCGTGTCAAAGTTTATCTTTTTATTTAAACAACAACAACATCAATCGATCATTATTACCCTAATTAAAATCCCATAGAATAGTAATATAAATCCATCCACAATATAAATGACTGAGATAAAATAATACTATATAAACCATCGGTTCCTAAATCCAATATAAAGTCCAACATGAATAAAAATATCTGAGTACAAAGTCTGACTAATATAAATGAAATAGCTGGGGGCAACATGCCCGCATGAAATACTGAACTGCATCTTACTCTAGGAATGAAGTAACTGAAGCGACTAAATCCAAATCCTGCAAGCATCCACAAGTACTGCATTTTTGCATCCCCGGAACATATCATCCAGCTTGGCATCCCTGTGGCTCGACACCTAAAAGGTTTTGGAAAATGTTTTGAAAGTATGGGTCAAAGCCCAAGTAAAAATCATTTGAATTTTTTTTAAGCATTTAAATTTAAATTTAAATGAACAATTATTAGATACACATGTTAGGCTACGAACACTCCCTTGAATTCCTCACCTATCATCTATAGTGCACATCTAACGTTTCCTACTCAACCCTGCCTAGTCATTCTACCCAATACAACTTGGTTATCAGTATCTAATAAACCTCAAATCGGTCTAGCTCACCCGTATATCCCATATAGTACGCTTCTGAATTTCCTTAATAATAAACATCTCTCTTATGTTATTATTAAACCAAAGTTACCATTTCACGCATGTTATTGTGCATGCCTTATCATTTAAGTTTCTCTACTTAAAATATATTTTAAATATTCACTATATATCTTCCTACTATTCACACATTAGTAGATTCATCATTATTTAAATGTACACTATCTAATCTCCCTATCATTTAATCTTTAGTAGATTAGTCGTTCTTTAGATACATACTATCTCGCCACACTACTATCACACATAAGTAGTACAAAACATTTAGACATATTTATATCACACACACACACACACATACTATATATATATATATATATAGCATCCATCGGACTAACCACCATAATGCATTTTTACATCCTCTGTTATCAATCCAAGTACATGTCGTACTAAATCAAGGACTATCGGTTCGGTAATATCTCCTCGAACCATTAATAAAAAAAACACATATTGGAGGCGAACATAGTGCTAAAACTTTGGGGTTGCGCACATACCTAACGTACCTAAACGACGTTTCGACTTCACTATTCATCTTACATATCTATCCACTTATAACACTATATTCTGGGGCATAAATACGGGTCTCACTGGAATGGTTAAGATGGGATCGCCCACTACGTGGGACCTCCGTGATAGCAAGTAGCATAGGTATGTTCACATACACAAAAGCACATACTAGTCATACATACAACCTATCCATATGTATATTCTGTATAGGTACATACACGACCTATAATAATAAATTTATATAAATGTATACCCAACCTATAATAATCATCCGTACGTAGTATTTGTCTCTCGAATACTCACCGTACAATATATTCACAATATATATCTCTATTGTGTATTATCGAGCACTATTATTTACCCAAAGGGACCATTGATACCCATTACATTAATTAAGTAATTATTACACTTATACCCTACAGGGTATCATCTTAGATTATGGTATACCCTTCCCGTAATCCAAATCAAAATTTCTCGGTGTACTATTTACTCAATTTGCTACCGTTGGTTAATTTTCCCAACTTAACCCTTATTAATATCAATCAAACCAAAATCCCATGCCTACTGACCTTCCCCAACTCTCCTCATAATTACTAAACTATCACCAAAGTTCCTCGTAATTCAATTCATGGGGTTATATAAACAAAGAGTTAACATTGTGGTTTTATAGGCTGCCGAATCGGTTCGCCTTGAGGCTGAATCTATTCACCCCTGGCCTAATCGAATCAATTTCTAGTAGGTGTTCTTCTTCCCTACATTTTTAAGAATTTCACACCCAAATAAATTTCTCAAATCTTCATGAAACTTCATTAAATTTCAAACTAACGTGTCTAATCTTTATATAAACGTATGAGAAGGATTTGCAACGTAAAATTATCATCAATTCATCACGAATTCAATTCAATATCAGATTATCTTTAAAACCCCCATAAAACTCTAGTTTATGTGTTCGTCAAGTTTGTTCATCAAGAAACCAGATTTAAATCATTCTAATCTCCCCAAATCGTCTGATTTTGTGTCATAAATATAAAGGAATATCTCTACATGGATTCCTATCTCAATCCATGAATTAAACCCACCCAAAACCATATTAATTATTCCCAAAACATAAAATCAAACCCTATTCTATATGGGTATTATAAGATGCTTAAAATAAATTGACATTTAAATACTTTCCTCTCAATAGAAAGTTTGAAATTCATTGAATGATGGTGTGGTAGTTATCCCCTCACCCCGCTCTCGATTTTGTCGCGTTCGTGGCAAAAAACGGTGTAAGAAGCTTGGTTATCCCTTCCTCTTCCTCTCCTATGGTCTCTCTTCCTTTATCTTTGTGTTAATCATAGTTCCCTTTCTCTAATGGAAGATATAAACTTAATATTGTTGGAGTTCTCTATACCTCAAACTCCTGAATGATCGAAATGCCCTTAAACGGTGTCAGGTTGGTCAAAAGTCACCCCAGGACCCAAACTATACACCCGAAAACACTTTTTTGACCATTTCGAAACCATCCGTGACTTCGAAATCACCATCCGAGTCACTTTATAAAATCATCTTATTTCCACCTCAAAATACATCTCGCGTGAAATAAAACTAAAACCGAATTAATTAAATTTAAATCATCTGAATTAAATAATTTCTCCTAATTAAATAAATTCCTAAATCACCAATTTAATTAATTCCATATTCTCCAAAATACAGGGTGTTACATTTGCCCTACCAAAAAGATGGTTTGAGGGAGTAGAGAATATGTTGCGCCTACATAATCCCGACATATCCCTAACATTATGTACACTACTAGAGAAGACATAAAAACATTTACCCATTGTGGATGCAACTACGTAAAGAGATAACTGACCAATACTTTTATGTCTCATAACATATTCACGTTAAATTGAATCTTGCGAGTATGTTGATGAAGAAAGGATTCTGAGTACATGACACAGACATCTATGCATTAATCATATATACACTTCCTCCTAGTTGTCCACGTGTAAAAATCCATAGATTTTTAAAAAGTAATACCGAACGGATGGATATCAAACACACTGAACATATTTTAAAGTCTTATTACGAGAAGGTATATACATATATGGATTTTACACATGATTAGTTATTTGCAAACATGTTAGTATAGTGAATTCGTCAATTATATTTTATTATAGCTAATGTCGAATGGCAATGGAGATAGCATATCAAATGATGACGGGACACCTCAGAGATTCTCATGTCCTTCACCCCAACTTGAATTCTCATCACAACTGGGTGAATAATACTCTTCTATGTCAATGGTTCACTTTTCCACTCCAAAACTAGTAGGCAATAAATTCTTGTTAATCCAACACCCCCAACCCTGGTACCGTTACCCCCCGAGCAAATGAGAAGAAGCCCATTGGGTTATCCCCTCTTAAAAATAATCCTACCGGGACTAAAAATAATGTCCATATATTTAATCTCGTGTTTGTCACTTGGGAAAATATATGTGAGAGTCGGAGAAGTAGATAACTAGAATGAAGTTGATCAAGTCATCAAGGATGACATTTTTGAACAACTTTGTAAGAATTTTTCATTCCCCGACCGTTCAATGCCAAAGGTTCTTCCTTGGATTACTGAACAAATAAGAACATATTAAAGGAACCTTCGGCAAAGAAATTTACCAAAGGAGGAATCAAGCTCTGACATTTTTTCTATGAAAGATAGAGTCCTTCCAAATGTTGAAATTTTGGTCGATCAGAGGAACAAATTTTGTAAAATGAGGCGATGGAAAAAAAGCTGGTCTAGAGGGAGAAAATAAACAAAATAAAGAGAACAAAGTTGATGTTCATAGGCTGGGGTCTAAATCATATAAAGATTTGAGAAGTGAATGGTCAGAAAGGATAAAGAGCGGTCCAGATGCCGGTAAAACACTTAATCGAGGCAACTTGTACATGCATGCCTGGAAGGACAAAGATAATAAATTCCCACCACATGTGGCTCCAACTCTAGTGAGTATAACCAATTATTTATTTATATTTATATGTGTTATATAAAATAATTTTAAAATTATAAGACTAAATATAATTTCATGCTATAGGAATCAATCAAATCCATTAGCCGTCAGTCCACTTCGAGCCCTTATGATGGTATTGAAGATGATTCCCTAACCCGGATGTTTGGAAAGGAAAAAAGAGGGAGGATGAGAGGTGTCAGATCACATATATAGAAAACTAAATTAAAATATGATTCATCTATAATGGGAGAGATCTCTTCGGTGAGGAATCTCTTCTCGATCCAAGAGGCAAGTTAGCGCAAGATAGATGAGGATGTGCAAAAGATTTAGTGTAACATGAGAGTGTTGTGAGTGAAATAGGGCTCCTAGTTCCCTTATTTACTCAAGGTTTTTAACCTCAGATGCCTCTTTAAGATACCCCTACCCTCCTTCTCAAGGTTTTTCCTATCTTATGTCTCAAGGTTTCCTCTCCCAAATATCACCTCTCGTAACATTCTCCCCATTGCGTCCACCTGCCACATTCCTTTCCCAAATTCCTCCTCCTACCACACTCCTTGGATCATCATCATCCACGCACGGTGACTATGGAAAGAAGTATTATATAATGGACTTAACCAATGCGAGTATTATTTCCACGTGCACACTCATTTCCATGAATGTAAAAACTAGGGTTCATAATTTCCCTTTACAGACAGGTGAGGTTTTAATACTAGTTCATAACATATACATAAGTTGTGAAGAAGAGCATGTGCACGTTGATAGCGAAGACGGTCCCTTGATAGAATACTATCAGAATTATTTTATCACTTGGCTAGTTTATTTGTTTGTAAAGATTAAGCGATGAATAATTTTTAATTTAAGAACAAGTTTAAATATTTTATTAGTTCAAGTTATTTTAAGTTTTTGGGTCATTTATCGACAATTTTAGTGTAATCTATGTGAATTTGAGTTATTTTAAGTTTGTGACATTTGTGTTGAATAATTTTAATGAATTATTAATTTTGCGCTTGATGAAAACCTACAAAGATTACGTTAAGTATATAAAATATATAGGAGGATCAATTGATAAAGAATACAAAACTATGAACTTATCGCTATATGCTCGGGAACATAAGAGAAAACGAGAGCTTAGGAGGTTCAATCCTCATGGAGAACGAGTGACAGAGGAACCTAACGAGTTTAAGGATGAATTTCCTTTGAGGAACCCTAAAGAGGTGAGACTCACTAATATACAATATGAGGAAACAACTCGCTTTGTCTTCGAATTGAAAGATGAAGTTAAGATTGGCGAGAGAAAATAGCTAATAATTAGTTGAATTAATCTTATTTGATTATATGTATTCTCTATATTATGATCTAAACTCTACAATTTACCTTTAGGATGTAAGAGAACAAAATTGCCCAAAATCATAGGAGAAAACGTACGAGAATGATTTTAGGGCATGAGTATTAAAAGAGGTAATGTCCACCTCTTATGTGTGTAGTTATCTATTCATGTGTTGTAAAAAAATGTCGTAATACAAATTCATTAATAAATGAAACTAAAAAAGGTGATGTCTCTTCGAGGCTTCCACGCCTAAAAAAAGTTCTAACAATTCGTGTGAAAGAGTTTAAGAAATTTTTCACCAAGAGTTTTGATTTCGTATCATACCCATGTGAGGAAAAGATTTTGACGCAAAATAATGGAATTTCAATTTATGTCTTAACTACCTGTTTCTCTAGAAAAAAATGATAAAAATCCAAAATATACGATACAAACCTATTATGGGATTGTCCAATAAATCCTAGGACTTGATTATTTAGATTTCAAGAAAATCATATTCAATTGTGAATAAGTGAAGGTAGAGGATACTACGAATGCTTATAAAGTTGACCCTGACTTAAAACATATCGTGATAGATTTATCTAAGATGAAGAGTAAAGATCGCATAGTCGACGAGCCCTTAATTTGTGTCTTTCAGAACGTAAAGAAGCTATTCTACTCAAAATGCATAAACAATAACAATTGATCTATTATTGTGCATGAATTAAAGGGTACAAATATTAAAGCAAACACATTAAAGCCTCCTAAATAGTTTCAGTCTGCTCTTGATAGCATCCCTAATTTGAAGGATCTTTTAGTTGATTTAGAGAAAGATTGAGTATCAAAATATTATTTTACCATTAACAACTCTATTTACATCCAGATATTATATTCTCCTAACAATCGTATTTGTATCCAGTTTGTGTCCTATTATGATATTGACACTATATTAACACTTTAGTTTGATTTATGATTGCTTAGTTTGATTTATGAATATTTAGCATGACTTATGAATTAACTAGGATAGTACGATGCTTTACTTTGAATTATCAACTCCTCAGTTTCAAATTGGTTTGACAACATTTTATCTCTCCTTCTTAACAAACGTTATACATAACTGGTATATACATCTCCACATTAATTTTGTAAATTTTGTTAGTTTTCAGGTTAGGCAACTACAGTTGGTCCCCACATGCAAGGGGTATTCTAGTTTAGACATATTAATCACAAGCCATCGTTACATGTAAAATAATTAGTAAGGTGGCCAATGGTGATTATAGTTTTCTTTGTTACTTACAAAAATTGTAAATAGTGATGGCATTTCCCAAATATCATTGTTTTAAAATAATATGCCCATATAACAAGTCAATATAAAGTGAGTATTATAAAGTAGTTACAATATTGCTAAATTATATTTGAATTTGTTGCTAAATACAAGGTTTCTGGGGGCTTCACATAAATAACTTTTTTATTAAATGGATATGGTCACGGACCTAATCTATGACCCCTAATATTTTTTCTAAAATAACTGGTCACGGTCCAAGACTATGACCAATTATTTATTTATTTGTTAAAAAAAATGGGGTCACGAATAAGGGTTGTGACCAAATTTGAACATTGTACAACGCTGGTCAAGGGATCTGGGATGTGACCATGGGGTCACGAATTTTGGTACATGGTTTAGTGGTGTTCAAAACACTCAAGATGGTCCAAGGAGTTATATTTGATTGCATTAACTTATCAGACTTAGATTTAGCCTCAAGTTACAAATAATGTGAACTCATAATGGACAAACATACACAATGTACATTAGCCTAGAAAATATTAATGATTCTCAAATCAATAGCCTCAAACATTTAAAATTAACTAGGACTTATTGTGCAAACCCATTGATCTTTAACTTATAAGACCCTCAAAATAAACATATTTCATTTTTTTTCTCTTTTCTTTTTGAAGATATCACACTTTGATGATCAATTCTAAACTTTGCCCTCGGAAAATATATATTTTTTTTCTTTTGACCCTATTTTCTTTTGAAAGGCTCTTGCCAAAGGTGGACTTTTAACTGAGCGTACTGAATCCTATTCAGTTGGTTCCAATGGAGGTTTGAGGTTTAATGGGAGATTAGTGGTCCCAGAGGGATTAGAATTACGTCATGCAGTGATGACACAGTCTCACGGGTCCATATTTGTGGTGCATCCAGAGGGAGATAAGATGTACCAGGATATGAGGCGACAATACTGATGGAGTGGGATGAAGAAGGACACTGCTGAGTTCGTGTTCAAGTGTTCTACTTACCAGATGGTAATGGTAGACCACCAAAAACCATCAGGGTTGCTTCAGCCGTTGTAAATACCCACGTGGAAGTGGGAGAGTATTTCCATGGATTTTATTACTGGGTTGCCTACATCACAGCAGGGTCACGACTCCATCTGGGTGATTGTGGATCATTTGACAAAGGTGGTTCATTTTCTGCCAGTACGAACAGACTATACCACGGGCCAGTATGCTCAGCTATTCATTGTCGAGATTATTAGACTAAATGGGGTTCCCCTGGATATTGTGTCAGATAGAGACAAGATTTTCGTGTCGCATTTTTGGGAGAGTTTTCAGGAGGCCATGGGTGCAGAGTTGAGGTTGAGTTCAGCTTATCACCAGTAGACAGATTGACAAATAGAGCGTACCAATAAGATGCTGGAAGATATGCTATGCATGTGTGTCCTTGATTCTGGAGGAGGTTGGGAACCACATCTTCCACTGGTGGAGTTTGCATATAATAACTTTTATCAGTTCACGATTGACATGGCTCCATTTGAGGCATTGTACGACAGGCTTTATCGTTCTCTAACTTGTTGGCTAGAGGTTGGGGATAACAAGTTTCTCGGACCAGAGGTGATTCAGGAAACCTTCGCTAGAATTGAGCTTATCAGGAGTCGCATTCGGGTAGCCCAGGACAGGCAGAAAAGCTACGCCGATGCAAAATGATTTTTCTGAGAATTTAATGTGGGGGACAAAGTATTACTACGTGTATCTCCTATTAAAGGAGTGATGAGGTTTGGGAAGAAAGGGAAACTGGCCCCTAGGTGTAGGGACCATTTCCCATTATCGAGAGGATTGGGCCGGTAGCATACATATTGGGACTGCCAGAGCATTTACACCGTATTCACGATGTATTCCACATCTCGTCGTTGAGACAATACCTTCAGGATGACATGGTCCACACCCACATCGCGATTGAGGAGATTGACTTACAACCCGACAGCTCTTACGAGGAGAGGCCAGTGCTATTCTAGACCAGAGTGAAAGGAGATTGAGGTCGAAAGTATTCCCACTTGTACGGCCCAGTGGGAGCATCATAATGTGGAGGAATCCACTTGGGAGAGTGAGGCAGACATGCGTGAGAAATACCCAGAGTTATTCTTACCAGGTATTCTTTTTTTCAAATTTTGGGACAAAATTCCGTTATTAAGGGGAAAGTATGTAATACCCCATATTTTTATTACTTTTAAATTTTTGAGATTTATTAAATTTAATTAGAGATATTAATTTAATATTAATCCGAAAATCATTTAAATATTTACTAGCGCGATGAGAGTTAGTAATAATTATTGAAATTTTATTATAAATTACTTTATGGGTAAAGTAAGATGTGAAATTAAATTTAGTAAAATTATCACGAGAATCTAATTTGATAATTATAGAAATTTTATCGGGACGCGCTTGTGTCGTGTCGGGATTAAATTCGAATTATTAAAAGTGAATAAATTATAAATCACCCGTACGGTCATTTTGAGAGCGTCAATGTGTCCGAAAGGGTCGAGATAGTCAAAATAATGTACCCGGGGGTTTAGTTTGGGTCTCGGGGAGTTTTTAGGCCTAATTAACACCTCGTGAGGGCGTTTTAGACATTTTGCATTTTAGGGCATGGGAACCCACGGATTTTCTAAGGTTTTATCATATTGTAGGGGTTGTCTTCTAGGGTTTGGATATCCAAAAACCAAGAACGTCCATTGGAGAGGAAGAGGAAAAACTTTCCAAGGAGTTCTAGGCCAAGAACTCCACCATTTGCACCGCCGTCACCGCCAAATTGTAGATTGCGCGACAAGGATCACAACCACACCAATCTATTCCAAAAATATAAAATAAATATTTCTAGGCAAGTATCTATCTTGCTTTATTTTAGTTAATGCTTCAATTATATTAGTCTAGGGTCGATTAGAACTAGTTTTCGTGAAAGGAAGCATATATTGGAGAGTAGAATTTACATGTTGTCGAGGTAAAAATCGTATTCTGGAAATCTAATTCATATGTAGAGGTTGAACCACGAAATTGCATTGAGTTAGGAGTAGAAAATCTGGAAAAAATTAATGGGAAGATCTAAGTTAAAAAAATATTAGGGTTCTTGATATTTATATGGACTTTGGCCCTTTTAATTCGTTATACTTGATGAAAACTCGCATTTCTTACGTAAAATGTTATTTATTTGGATATATAACACTTGTAGTATCAATTGTTGGGAGTTTGGGAGTGAAAATGATGATTTGGATGAGTTTTGAATAGGATTCCCGTAACTGATATTTCTGCAGTTTCGCCATAACTGCTTGATCGATCGATCGACCAAAGAGTATCGATCGATAAATGATCGATCCATCGAGCCCCTACCATCGATCGATCGACCCCTCTTGGAAAACTCATATTTCCCTTTAAATAATTATTTCGATTTAAATGAGTATTAATCTTTGGACATTATTGTTAAAACATTTTGGGACATAAAAAGGACCAGTAGGACTTTATAAAATGGAGTATTTAATGTAAGAGAAAATTAGGGTTAACGGGGAGTGAATTACACTTAAAGAATAATGGGAACATGTGGCTAAAGGAGTGAGACGCGTAAGGAAGTTACTTCGTAAAATAAGGAAGTACTTACTGAAATTATACTTAAGGAGGTGGGATACTACGAGTGATATGAAGTAAGTTTGGAATAATCCCATAAATAAGAATAAAAGAGACGAACCGTTATACAGGATAATCTAGTAATGTGTACTAAGAATGAATATCATAAGTATGGGTCGTGGGTGTACCTAATTTAGAAATGGGAATGGTAGTATACATATATATGATTATGTTTGTACATCTGTTATATACGTGTAAAAATCGTGCCCGCGCTACTTACTATCACTGAGGTTATCGCGCTGGGATAGTCTTATCTCGATGGGACCTTTATGGGGGATATTGACTTGTAACCTAGAACATTGGAATCCTTGGTACATGCTATCTGATTGATAGTCAGACAGTCCTAAGACCTCTTAGAGACTTGGAACTATGCTTCACCTCAATTTGTATGTGTTTTGTGTTAATAATGTTCGAGAGTGATTCCGAACTAGTATTTCCCTTAGTACGAGTGATACGGGGACTTGATAGCGGAGTATGCCAGCACCATAAATTTTATGTGGGGTGCCGATAGTATATATATTATATGAGTGGTTAATATATATATATATATATATATATATATATATACTTGAAATTTGGAACTTTCTACTCTGATTAAAAGTAGTTAAGTAATGAATAAATATTTCGACTTTAAAATAAGTGTTTGAAAAGTTCGAGGCAATACTGAAAGACTTTATAATGAAATGAAATTGTTATGAGCACTTTACTCTCAGGAATTAATTATTTTATCCCTAGTAAAGGTAGGCATGAAACCTTATGAGTAATTTAAGATAAGCATAACTTGTGGGGATAAATAGTGCGGTTGGTGTGCACATTAAAAGAGAGGTGAGAATTTCTCAAGAGAGTGCCGCATACTAATATGATTGTTGCATTAGCCGGTAAACATTTTAAATACTTGCTAAACTGATTTTTTAAACTATTTTACAATCGGGCTCTGACCCGTTTCATGTTATCTCTTCTCTCTTGTATATATATGTATATATTACAGGTGCCTAGCCACAGGGGCATTATGCTTAGGATTCTTTGGAAGGAACGTGCTGCAGCTTAGGTGGAAGTTGCAGGCCTTTTGCTTAGACGACCTCATTATTGATTCCCCTCCTATAACTATTTTATCCAGTTGGGCATGTGTCGTTCTTTTTCCTTATTCAGATGGTTTTGTCAGAGATTGTGATTCATTTACTTTCAGTATTTCTACTTTGTGATTTGTTACCGTCAGGATGTTTTTCCTTTGAAGTTTTAAAGTTGGAATTAGTTATTTGAATGTTTAAACTGTAACACCCCGCCTAATTAAATACCGGGTGGCCAGTCCCATACCAAATTAAAACAGAATATACAGTTGGCTCATTCTTAGCATCACTGTCGAAAACATTTACAACTCACCCAATACCCAATCAAGCTGGTGTTAAAAACTTTCCAAATTTAAATTTCAACAAAAACATTTTTAGTTTAAGAATAACACTACACACTTTATTCTACAAAACTGGTAACACAATAATAACACAAAAGAATTTAAGTGCAACTGGAATAAACATTCCCAAATAAGATAAATCCTTTACAATAATTCCAACAATGTTAAATGTATTAAAAAGTCCAGAATACAATAGAATTTGACCTCGATAGAAAAGATAACTGAATCCTTTGGGCGACATGCCCTAACTAAGAATACTGTGAATCAAAAGATGAAAAGCGTCTAAGCAAAACTTCCATAGCTCCATAGCTCGTCACAATCAACTATGGTTGGCGTCCCTGTTGCTGGACACCTGATATATAGAGATACAATAGAAGAGAAAATATGCAAGGAAACGGGTCAGAGCCCGAATGTGTAGAGTATTTTAAAAACAGCAAGTATTTAACAAGTGCAATAAAGAATTTATTATGTACATGTTAGATCCAACTCTCACTTGCAAATTCTCACCTCTCAACTAGAGTGCACACTTAACGTTTCCTATTAACCTCCTAGTTAATGGTTCCTCTTTTCTAGTCTCCATATTATAATTCCATTCCCATATCATAATCCCCGTATGTCCCATACCATACGTCACACTATTATCCATTTACATTTCTCCTTTATGATTTAGTTTCTCATTAACATGAATCATTATTCATTAATCTGAATCATTTCTCATTAACATGAGTTAAGCTTTTCCAATTCTAAAAGCATAAACATTTATTAACTAAATTCCATTAACATATTTTATTCACCGGTATCTACAATTATCACCGTAGATAGATCTAACCACAATATATCCATTTAATCATTTAATTCATTATATATATATTCATATATAATATGGCACCCCGAGTCACAGCTGCGGTGCAATGCATTACTCTGCTATCATGTCCCATCATCGCAGGTCGCCGAATAGGGGACAACAGGTTCGGTAAGATTCAACGAACCACAAACAACAACAAATAAATTGGAGGCGAACATAGTTCTCGTATCCATGGGTCACGCACATACCTACGTACCCATAGTCAGCGGACTTATCAACTCCCCGATAAGTCTTTCATAGACCTATGTTCTCGAGCGACAAATCAAAGATCCCATGGATTCATCAGGATATGACTGCCCTCACGCGTAAACCTCCCACCGATAGCAAGTAAGTTAGGTATGTCATACACATAAATTATCAATCAATCAAATAGGTATTATCATACCTACAATATAATATCAATAAGGTAATTATCACTACCCTAAGATATTTCCCATACGTAGCATTATATCTCTTTTAAAATATCATATCTATACTTCATAAATTAATTATCCTCGCATCCTATAACATCTCTCCACTACCGACGTCGTTAAGGTTCATGCGCGGAGCGTTTCGCAAAGCGAAATCCAAACAAGGAACCCCTCCAATACACTACTACTTAACTTTGTCAATCGAGGAGGTCCGAAAACTTAAACTATGCGATCGGGATAACCTCATAACCTCTTTCAACCAAATGTATTCTAAGCTCCCATCTCATAAGATTCAAATAGGATTTTCCTGAACATATATTCAGTAAGAAGTCATTAATTTCCTACTGGTCCATAACATCATTCCCCTGAACTACTACGAGTTTAGTTCTTTTTTTTATTTTTTATTTAAGGTTAAACCCGATAGTTTCAAATCTCTTATAAACACATATTCTTTCACTTAGGATGAAACCCTCTTGTAAACTTAAGGATACCCAGGTGTTATATCAAATCACCCCTACTGGTCCTATCATAATTCCTCATACATCCCTATTTGGAATTTAACAAATAAATCTAGCAACCCAAATTCATTTTCGGGGTTTCTAAAATACCCCAAAAATTATCCCGAACATCTACGACATTAATTGTAGCCGTAATTTTTCCAATTCCCGATTTGATTTCCGAGTTGATGATTTCAACCAGGAGCTGTCATCTTGTAAAAATCATATCAAATCGTAGAAAAATCAGAAAAATACGCGGTCGGCGGCCACGCGACCGTATCGAAAAGATCTACAACTTTCATGTTTTGGACGAAAGCTATATCATTTATATTCTTGGCGGAAAATGACCCCAAAGGCTACGGGTTACTATTCATTATCTCTCCCAAAATCCCAAACTCCATTTTTACACATTCAAACCTTCATATTAACCTCCAAAATGAGTTATGATTATTTCTACATGATATATCAACATATATGAATGATTTCCAATACTCTAAACATCTTAGTATCATCAAGGGATTGGATAAAAAAAAATGTTTATCTCCTTATTTCCAGAATTTATCAATATATCATCTTCAAGAACACATCAATGGTATTTCAGATTTTTCTTCAACATATTCATGACTATTTCATGGATTAATATCATCCTAAAACATGAGTTAGATTCCTATATCATTTCAGTTTTCCAGAAATCCATTTAATACTCCATTATTTCTTCCAAACAATAATAATCTTCTCTTTTCATATTATTCTAACATGGACAATATACAAACTTAAATTGCCATTATCAAACACTTGCCTTTCTTGTAGGTCTGATCCTTTGGTGTAGTATATTTCAGTTGGTTGTCCCTTCTCCGGTCAAACTCCGGTGGTGGTTGGTGGTGGTGAACCTTGGTTCTTGTTCTTCTCCTTCCCAAGTGACTTTTCCCTTCCCAAACACTCTTACACTCTCTCTAGGAAGATGGCTGCTCTTATTTGTGAAGAGGAGATGAATAACCCCCATACACTTAATCTACCAATACTTATAATAGTTCCAAATCCGTAATCACTATTCATCCCCCCTAGAAAAATGACCAAAATGCCCTTTCGGGTTGTCTATTCATTTCCAAATGACCCGAGACTCAAAATTAACATCCAAATAGACTTTTCTGACTATTTCGAACCTTCCGGACACAACTACGCAGTCGAAATGACTATTAGATCGATAGAAAATAAATTTCCTTTTTAATTTAATAAACTAGTCCCGACACGTCCCATACCGCGTCTGACTAAAAAAATATAAATTACCGAATTTATATCATACAGTCATATCAATGACATCACATTTCATTTATTACCTAAATATCTTCAAGTAATATTCATAATCATCCATTTTAATATCCACCGTCCGGATAAACCCGAATGAATTAATTAATAATAAAATCTAATTAATCCATTAATTTAAAATATAACCCATTTTAAAAGTCATTAAAATTACGGGGTATTACATACTTCCCCCCTTATAACAGAATTTCGTCCCGAAATTCAGGAATATAAGTCATAACGGTAAGGTCAACTCCGAGTATAAATCTCACATCGCAAGAAATCCAAGATATACCGCCCATACAATACATTAACAAAGTCCCTATCGATGTTATACGCCAAGCCTCACCATATCGTTTCAACTGAATCAGATTTAGACTTTATCTAAACTTCTCTATACCGTCCTTGTGAAAAACTTTGGGAAAAAAAAATGATCCTCTCGTAGTGAACAAATAAATCCTGAAGTCTCAATTACTTACCTTAATACGACAATTCAATCGTCCAGGGCGCCCATACACCCTCTCGTACCGCTTTCAATATTAAAAGTTTCGCAAAGGTTATAAACTCGTTTTCCTAAAGACCTAACTTATTTCGACTCCCAACGGTTATTAGTTTCATGCGTGGGGTGTCTCGCAAGCGAAATCCAAACAAGGAACCACCCGATACACTACTTCCTAAAGTAGTCGGTGATCGAAACTCCTAAGGTCCTTAGTCAATAATGTATAAAAAATTTGGTTTAAAAAAAAATATCAGGTTTATCGATTTTAAAACAAAATTTTGGTTTTATCGATTTCAAATAGGGTCTACGCATCTACTCTTTTATAGAAGACAAGATGCAGACATATGTTCTCATATACCACAAATCAATGCACGCCGATAGTCGAACCACACTCGGACATGCCCTAGGTAAGTAATCCCATGATACAAATCAAACCCACGTGATAACATGTAATATAAAGGTGTCCCACACCCCTCAGTGAGTCTACTAAAATACTAGTGCTATAGGCTAAGTTTAGCAACCCTATTGCCCACACAACATTAATTGTAACAAAATCACTATACGCTTCATAATTCCTTAGATAGAAAAGATACCCTCATTCGCGGGTGGTGGTTGTTGAATCCCAATATTATAACTTTGCTCCGATGAGTCAAGAAAAATTTTACCCCAAATTTTCAGTTCTAGTTAACCACACTCCACTATATGCCCAAGCCTTTTAATATATTGCCTTCGTTAGGTAACACACATAATTCCCGCATTTCAAGAACTTCTACTGATGACTCTCCTCAATATTTTTTTTTCCATAATAAGGGTGACCTTGACTACGGTCATCATACTCGAACATACTTCATAACCTCCTAAGTACGATCTCCGCTATCCATCCAATGGCCCTCATCTGCCATACTTCTTGTACGAACTCGTCCGAACGCAAATAAGATTCACTAATATATATGGAATATTACCAAAGAAATCAACAATCCTAAACATAGGGCTCTACTTCAAAGAACGCTAAGCTGAAGACACAGTAAGCCGTACAGATCCTAAAGGACACTAGAACCTGATGCTCTGATACCACCTGTAACACCCCGCCTAATTAAATACCGGGTGGCCAGTCCCATACCAAATTAAAACAGAATATACAGTTGGCTCATTCTTAGCATCACTGTCGAAAACATTTACAACTCACCCAATACCCAATCAAGCTGGTGTTAAAAACTTTCCATATTTAAATTTCAACAAAAACATTTTTAGTTTAAGAATAACACTACACACTTTATTCTACAAAACTGGTAACACAATAATAACACAAAAGAATTTAAGTGCAACTGGAATAAACATTCCCAAATAAGATAAATCCTTTACAATAATTCCAACAATGTTAAATGTATTAAAAAGTCCAGAATACAATAGAATTTGACCTCGATAGAAAAGATAACTGAATCCTTTGGGCGACATGCCCTAACTAAGAATACTGTGAATCAAAAGATGAAAAGCGTCTAAGCAAAACTTCCATAGCTCCATAGCTCGTCACAATCAACTATGGTTGGCGTCCCTGTTGCTGGACACCTGATATATAGAGATACAATAGAAGAGAAAATATGCAAGGAAACGGGTCAGAGCCCGAATGTGTAGAGTATTTTAAAAACAGCAAGTATTTAACAAGTGCAATAAAGCATTTATTATGTACATGTTAGATCCAACTCTCACTTGCAAATTCTCACCTCTCAACTAGAGTGCACACTTAACGTTTCTTATTAACCTCCTAGTTAATGGTTCCTCTTTTCTAGTCTCCATATTATAATTCCATTCCCATATCATAATCCCCGTATGTCCCATACCATACGTCACACTATTATCCATTTACATTTCTCCTTTATGATTTAGTTTCTCATTAACATGAATCATTATTCATTAATCTGAATCATTTCTCATTAACATGAGTTAAGCTTTTCCAATTCTAAAAGCATAAACATTTATTAACTAAATTCCATTAACATATTTTATTCACCGGTATCTACAATTATCACCGTAGATAGATCTAACCACAATATATCCATTTAATCATTTAATTCATTATATATATATATTCATATATAATACGGCACCCCGAGTCACAGCTGCGGTGCAATGCATTACTCTGCTATCATGTCCCATCATCGCAGGTCGCCGAATAGGGGACTACAGGTTCGGTAAGATTCCATGAACCACAAACAACAACAAATAAATTGGAGGCGAACATAGTTCTCGTATCCATGGGTCACGCACATACCTACGTACCCATAGTCAGCGGACTTATCAACTCCCCGATAAGTCTTTCATAGACCTATGTTCTCGAGCGACAAATCAAAGATCCCATGGATTCATCAAGATATGACTGCCCTCACGCGTAAACCTCCCACCGATAGCAAGTAAGCTAGGTATGTCATACACATAAATTATCAATCAATCAAATAGGTATTATCATACCTACAATATAATATCAATAAGGTAATTATCACTACCCTAAGATATTTCCCATACGTAGCATTATATCTCTTTTAAAATATCATATCTATACTTCATAAATTAATTATCCTCGCATCCTATAACATCTCTCCACTACCGACGTCGTTAAGGTTCATGCGCGGAGCGTCTCGCAAAGCGAAATCCAAACAAGGAACCCCTCCAATACACTACTACTTAACTTTGTCAATCGAGGAGGTCCGAAAACTTAAACTATGCGATCGGGATAACCTCATAACCTCTTTCAACCAAATGTATTCTAAGCTCCCATCTCATAAGATTCAAATAGGATTTTCCTCAACATATATTCAGTAAGAAGTCATTAATTTCCTACTGGTCCATAACATCATTCCCCTGAACTACTACGAGTTTAGTTCTTTTTTTTATTTTTTTTATTTAAGGTTAAACCCGATAGTTTCAAATCTCTTATAAACACATATTCTTTCACTTAGGATGAAACCCTCTTGTAAACTTAAGGATACCCAGGTGTTATATCAAATCACCCCTACTGGTCCTATCATAATTCCTCATACATCCCTATTTGGAATTTAACAAATAAATCTAGCAACCCAAATTCATTTTCGGGGTTTCTAAAATACCCCAAAAATTATCCCGAACATCTACGACATTAATTGTAGCCATAATTTTTCCAATTCCCGATTTGATTTCCGAGTTGATGATTTCAACCCGGAGCTGTCATCTTTTAAAAATCATATCAAATCGTAGAAAAATCATAAAAATACGCGGTCGGAGCCCACGCGACCGTATCGAAAAGATCTACAACTTTCATGTTTTGGCCGAAAGCTATATCATTTATATTCTTGGCCGAAAATGACCCCAAAGGCTACGGGTTACTATTCATTATCTCTCCCAAAATCCCAAACTCCATTTTTACACATTCAAACCTTCATATTAACCTCCAAAATGAGTTATGATTATTTCTACATGATATATCAACATATATGAATGATTTCCAATACTCTAAACATCTTAGTATCATCAAGGGATTGGATAAAAAAAAATGTTTATCTCCTTATTTCCAGAATTTATCAATATATCATCTTCAAGAACACATCAATGGTATTTCAGATTTTTCTTCAACATATTCATGACTATTTCATGGATTAATATCATCCTAAAACATGAGTTAGATTCCTATATCATTTCAGTTTTCCAGAAATCCATTTAATACTCCATTATTTCTTCCAAACAATAATAATCTTCTCTTTTCATATTATTCTAACATGGACAATATACAAACTTAAATTGCGATTATCAAACACTTTCCTTTCTTGTAGGTCTGATCCTTTGGTGTAGTATATTTCAGTTGTTTGTCCCTTCTCCGGTCAAACTCCGGTGGTGGTTGGTGGTGGTGAACCTTGGTTCTTGTTCTTCTCCTTCCCAAGTGACTTTTCCCTTCCCAAACACTCTTACACTCTCTCTAGGAAGATGGCTGCTCTTATTTGTGAAGAGGAGATGAATAACCCCCATACACTTAATCTACCAATACTTATAATAGTTCCAAATCCGTAATCACTATTCATCCCCCCTAGAAAAATGACCAAAATGCCCTTTCGGGTTGTCTATTCATTTCCAAATGACCCGAGACTCAAAATTAACATCCAAATAGACTTTTCTGACTATTTCGAACCTTCCGGACACAACTACGCAGTCGAAATGACTATTAGATCGATAGAAAATAAATTTCCTTTTTAATTTAATAAACTAGTCCCGACACGTCCCATACCGCGTCTGACTAAAAAAAATATAAATTACCGAATTTATATCATACAGTCATATCAATGACATCACATTTCATTTATTACCTAAATATCTTCAAGTAATATTCATAATCATCCATTTTAATATCCACCGTCCGGATAAACCCGAATGAATTAATTAATAATAAAATCTAATTAATCCATTAATTTAAAATATAACCCATTTTAAAAGTCATTAAAATTACGGGGTATTACATAAACTGCTTGGATAATCTTTTCCAGTCTAGTTATTGTGTGACTCTTAAACTATGAATTATGAAAGTTTTTATTATTGGGTTTAAATTAAATATGGAAATCATGTTTTAAATGGTTTTGACACTTAGCTTAATTATTTAGAGTGTTTAATTTGAAAAGTTATTTTTGCGACAGTGATGCTAAGAATGAACCAATCATTCACCTTGGTTATAATTTAATAAAGGACTAATCACTCGGTATTTAATTAGGTGGGGTGCCAGAGGTGGTATCAGAGCATCAGGTTCTAGTGTCCTTTAGGATCTGTACGGCTTATTTCTCTTTCAGCTTAGCGTTCTTGCTATAGAGCCTTATTTTTAGAATTGTTGCATTCTAGCATTTACTCTTACGTCTTTAGCTATTCGAGATTTGTTAATAACGTTAGACTAATAAACTTCCTTTACGTTTCAGATGCCTCCGAGACGTGCACCCAATGATAGACGTACCCAAGTCGAGCAGCCAGTAGATCCGGTTCAGGGAATGATGAACGCAACCGAGGTAGCCACTATCATTTCTCAGGCGGTGAATTCCGCATTAGCAGTAGTGCAGCAGGCCCCACCCCAGGTTCAGGCAGTGGCGCCAGTACCAGCACAGCTTGCATCTACATGGGAGTGGGTTAGGGATGCCTTCCAGAAGTCGCATCCCCTAGAGTTCGTGGGTAGTTTGGATATCATTGTGGCCAGCCAATGGAAGAAAGATATCCAGAGTCATCTACGCATGTACGAGTGCACGGACGTGCAGAAACAGCTGTTGGCTTCCTTCAGGTTAGTGGGGGCCTCTTTGCAGTGGTGGGAATCTACCACTACCTTAGAGGAGAGGGACATTATCACTATTCAGTCATTTTCGGCGCGGTTTGACCGCAAATACTTTCCATCCACCGTGCAGACTGAGATGAGGTGGAAATTACTGAATCTGAAATAGGAGAATGCGACTTTTGCTGAGTACAAGGAGGAGTTCACTAGACTTCTCACTATAGTGCCAGATGAGGCACCCACTGAGGGGAAGAAGATACTGTTGTTTGTGGACGGGTTGGCCTAGAGGATCCGTCAACACCTCATAGGAAATCTGTCACTGAGTACCTACACAGATGTACTCAATGCTGCTTTGTTACACTTACAGGATCACAACTTCCATCTGAAGGGAAGCAAACGAGTAGGAGAGTCCAACCAGCAGGGCAGGACAGGGGGTAGTAGTACTGGTGGAGCACCGACATCTCAGGGACAGACTCGTCATGATGAGTAGAGTCCCCATCAGGGGGACCTTGCCAAGAGGTTCTGATCAGGTGACTCTAAGCAGGGATTTAGGGGATTTAGGCAGGGCCAACAGGGCAAGTCTAATCAGCAGGGCCAACAGGGTTAACATCATCAGCCGCAGGGTCAATAGCAGGGCCAACAACGTTTTCAACAGGGCCAGCAGGGCCAATGGCGGGGTGGTAATGGCCAGCAGGGCCATAATCTGTAGGGACAGAGGGGAGTAAATTTCAGGGGCTGATGCTTCGGGTGTGGTAAAAACAGCTATAGGCGCCAGGATTGTCCAGAGGGATATAGGGCCCCACAGCACCAGGGTGCCCGTAATGAGCCACAGAGGCCACTTTTTCCAACCGCCCTCCCAGCACCGGCTCAGGCACCAGCCCTACCAGCCATCCCAGCAGCTCTAGTACAACTGGGGCAGTTGCAGTACGGACATGTCTATAACGTCCACCAGGAAGCAGCTCCTCAGGCACCACCTGCGATTGAGGGTACGTTTCCTATCCATGGTACTATGGGTTGAGTTTTATTTGATACTGGGGTGACACACTATTTTATAGCTACTCATTTTGCGAAGGCCTTAGGATTATTAGCAACAGCAGAGAGCACTGTGACATGCGTAAACTCACCACCGAGAAATGGGTCGTTAATCTTCTTTATATGCCGGGGTGTGAGAGTAGAGATTGGTAGCTTAATCTTACCAGGAGACATGTTAGTCTTAGATCTATATGAGCACGATGTTATTATTGGCATGGATTAGCTCGCAGCATACAGAGCCATGACAGATTGTTTCGATGGGAGTATCATCTTTGCCATTCCGGGGCAGGAGATGTTTCTAGTGGCGATGCCTCGCTCAGAGGAAGGCTCGTCCGCTCATTCGTATTACATAGAGGAGGATACCTTTAAGGAGTTCGTGATTCCCTTAGACTTGATCCCAGTTATTTGTGAGTATTCTGATGTATTTTAGGAGATACCAGGCCTACCCCCCAGTCAAGAGATAGATTTTGTCATAGACTTATTACCGGATACTCGACCGATAGCACGCGCTCTATACCGTATGGCTCCAATGGAAATGAGGGAGTTACGAGATCAGATAGAGTAGATGTTAGGTCAGGGCTTCCTTCGTAGAAGTACCTCACCTTGGGGCGCTCCAGTTTTGTTTGTGAAGAAGAGAAATGGTTCACTGAGGCTATGTGTGGACTACAGGGAGCTGAACAAGGTCACGATACGAAACAAATATTCATTGCCTCGAATTGATGATCTGTTCGATCAGCTGAGGGGAGCAACTTTCTTTTTGAAGATAGATTTGAGGTCAGGATACCATCAGCTATGGATTAGGAGAAGGATGTTTCGAAGACTGCTTTCTTGACGAGATATAGGTCCTATGAGTTCAGAGTGATTCCATTTGGACTCACAAATGCTCCAGTCGTATTCATGGACTTGATGAACCGAGTATTCAGAGAGTTCTTGGATCAGTTTTTCCATCTTTTTCATAGATGACATCCTGATATATTCACACACTGAGGAAGAACATGCTGACCACTTGAGGTAGGTTCTTCAGACTCTACGAGAGCATCAACTGTATGCTAAGTATGAGAAATAAGGATTCTGGTTACGGGAG
Source organism: Sambucus nigra (assembly GCA_949130495.1). Classification (NCBI taxonomy): domain Eukaryota; kingdom Viridiplantae; phylum Streptophyta; class Magnoliopsida; order Dipsacales; family Adoxaceae; genus Sambucus; species Sambucus nigra. The sequence continues at coordinate 328,628,719 of OX422221.1, read as the reverse complement.
GTACAGTTTTTGGGGCATGTTGTATCTGAATTAGGGATAACGGTTGACCCGAGTAAAGTATCAGCAGTGTGGAAGGGGGGATAACCCATAATACCGATAAAAGTGCGTAGTTTCTTAGGGTTAGTCGGGTACTATAGGAGATTCATCCGAGGGTTCTCCAAGATAGCAGGTCCATTGACGAACTTGACTCGCAAGAGGGTACCATATGTTTGGGACGATGCTTGTCAATTGTCTTTCGATGTACTGAAAGATAAGATGACTTCGGCACTAGTTCTTGCTTTACCCAAGTCGAGAGTGGAGTATCTGGTTTACACCGATGCATCCTTACGGGGACTCGGGGGATTACTTTAGCAGGAGGAAAAGGCTATAACTTTTTCCTCCCGCAAGCTGAAGCCGCACGAGAGAAATTACCCCACTCACAACCTAGAGTTAGCAGCGGTCTTCTTTGCATTAAGGATATGGAGACATTATTTATTGGGGAAGAAGTTTCGCTTGTTCACGGACCACAAGTCACTACAGTACCTGTTCACTCAGCGAGAGCTGAATATACGTCAGCGCATGTGGTTAGAGTTTGTGAAAGACTATCAATTCGACATACAGTACCACCCGGGGAAGGCTAACGTGGTTGCTGATGCATTGAGCCGTAGACCGGTAGACGATGTAGCGGACATCTGGAGAGCAAAGTGGAAAGAGTTGGGTCACCAGGATGCGGTAGCCTGTTCCTCCATATATGTTTTAATAGTGACACCCGAGATTGTTCCGAGGGTAATACAGGAACAGACAACAGACTCATTTTTCCAGGAGCAGATTGTACGCCTTTTAACTGAGCGTACTGAATCCTATTCAGTTGGTTCCAATGGAGGTTTGAGGTTTAATGGGAGATTAGTGGTCCCAGAGGGATTAGAATTACGTCATGCAGTGATGACACAGTCTCACGGGTCCATATTTGTGGTGCATCCAGAGGGAGATAAGATGTACCAGGATATGAGGCGACAATACTGATGGAGTGGGATGAAGAAGGACACTGCTGAGTTCGTGTTCAAGTGTTCTACTTACCAGATGGTAATGGTAGACCACCAAAAACCATCAGGGTTGCTTCAGCCGTTGTAAATACCCACGTGGAAGTGGGAGAGTATTTCCATGGATTTTATTACTGGGTTGCCTACATCACAGCAGGGTCACGACTCCATCTGGGTGATTGTGGATCATTTGACAAAGGTGGTTCATTTTCTGCCAGTACGAACAGACTATACCACGGGCCAGTATGCTCAGCTATTCATTGTCGAGATTATTAGACTAAATGGGGTTCCCCTGGATATTGTGTCAGATAGAGACAAGATTTTCGTGTCGCATTTTTGGGAGAGTTTTCAGGAGGCCATGGGTGCAGAGTTGAGGTTGAGTTCAGCTTATCACCAGTAGACAGATTGACAAATAGAGCGTACCAATAAGATGCTGGAAGATATGCTATGCATGTGTGTCCTTGATTCTGGAGGAGGTTGGGAACCACATCTTCCACTGGTGGAGTTTGCATATAATAACTTTTATCAGTTCACGATTGACATGGCTCCATTTGAGGCATTGTACGACAGGCTTTATCGTTCTCTAACTTGTTGGCTAGAGGTTGGGGATAACAAGTTTCTCGGACCAGAGGTGATTCAGGAAACCTTCGCTAGAATTGAGCTTATCAGGAGTCGCATTCGGGTAGCCCAGGACAGGCAGAAAAGCTACGCCGATGCAAAATGATTTTTCTGAGAATTTAATGTGGGGGACAAAGTATTACTACGTGTATCTCCTATTAAAGGAGTGATGAGGTTTGGGAAGAAAGGGAAACTGGCCCCTAGGTGTAGGGACCATTTCCCATTATCGAGAGGATTGGGCCGGTAGCATACATATTGGGACTGCCAGAGCATTTACACCGTATTCACGATGTATTCCACATCTCGTCGTTGAGACAATACCTTCAGGATGACATGGTCCACACCCACATCGCGATTGAGGAGATTGACTTACAACCCGACAGCTCTTACGAGGAGAGGCCAGTGCTATTCTAGACCAGAGTGAAAGGAGATTGAGGTCGAAAGTATTCCCACTTGTACGGCCCAGTGGGAGCATCATAATGTGGAGGAATCCACTTGGGAGAGTGAGGCAGACATGCGTGAGAAATACCCAGAGTTATTCTTACCAGGTATTCTTTTTTTCAAATTTTGGGACAAAATTCCGTTATTAAGGGGAAAGTATGTAATACCCCATATTTTTATTACTTTTAAATTTTTGAGATTTATTAAATTTAATTAGAGATATTAATTTAATATTAATCCGAAAATCATTTAAATATTTACTAGCGCGATGAGAGTTAGTAATAATTATTGAAATTTTATTATAAATTACTTTATGGGTAAAGTAAGATGTGAAATTAAATTTAGTAAAATTATCACGAGAATCTAATTTGATAATTATAGAAATTTTATCGGGACGCGCTTGTGTCGTGTCGGGATTAAATTCGAATTATTAAAAGTGAATAAATTATAAATCACCCGTACGGTCATTTTGAGAGCGTCAATGTGTCCGAAAGGGTCGAGATAGTCAAAATAATGTACCCGGGGGTTTAGTTTGGGTCTCGGGGAGTTTTTAGGCCTAATTAACACCTCGTGAGGGCGTTTTAGACATTTTGCATTTTAGGGCATGGGAACCCACGGATTTTCTAAGGTTTTATCATATTGTAGGGGTTGTCTTCTAGGGTTTGGATATCCAAAAACCAAGAACGTCCATTGGAGAGGAAGAGGAAAAACTTTCCAAGGAGTTCTAGGCCAAGAACTCCACCATTTGCACCGCCGTCACCGCCAAAATGTAGATCGCGCAACGAGGATCACAACCACACCAATCTATTCCACAAATCTGAAATAAATATTTCCAGGCAAGTATCTATCTTTCTTTATTTTAGTTAATGCTTCAATTATATTAGTCTAGGATTGATTATAATTAGTTTTCATGAAAGGTAGCATATATTGGACACTAGAATTTACATGTTGTAGAGGTAAAAATCGTATTCTTGAAATCTAATTCATATGTAGAGGTTGAACCACGAAATTGCATTGAGTTAGGAGTAGAAAATCTGGAAAAAAATAATGGGAAGAACTAAGTTAAAGAAAATATTTGGGTTCTTGATATTTATATGGATTTTGGCCCTTTTAATTCGTTATACTTCATGAAAACTCCCATGTCTTACATAAAATGTTATTTATTTGGATATATAACACCTGTAGTATCAATTTTTGGGAGTTTGGGAGTGAAAAATGATGATTTGGATGAGTTTGGAATAGGATTCCCGTAACTGATATTTCTACAGTTTCGCCATAACTGCTTAATCGATCGATCGACCAAAGAGCATCGATCGATAATCGATCGATCGAGTCCCTACCATCGATCGATCGACCCCTCCTGGAAAACTCATATTTCCCTTTAAATAGTTATTTCGATTTAAATGAGTAGTAATCTTTAGACATTATTGTTAAAACATTTTGGGACATAAAGAGGACCAGTAGGACTTTATAAAAATGGAGTATTTAATGTAAGACAAAATTAGAGTTAACGGGGAGTGAATTACACTTAAAGAATAATGGGAACGTGTGTCTAAAGGAGTGAGACGCGTAAGGAAGTTACATCATAAAATAAGGAAGTACCTACCGAAATTATACTTAGGGAGATAGGATACTACGAGTGATACGAAGTAAGTTTGGAATAATCCCATAAATAAGAATAAAAGAGACGAACCGTTATACGGGATAATCTAGTAATGTGTACTAAGAATGAATATCGTAAGTATGGGTCGTGGGTATACCTAATTTAGAAATGGGAATGGTAGTATACATATATATGATTGTGTTTGTACATCTATTATATACGTGTAAAAATCATGCCCGCGCTACTTTCTATCACTGAGGTTACCGTGACGGGACAGTCTTATCTCGATGGACATTTATGGGGGATATTGACTTGTAACCTAGAACATTGGAATCCTTGGTACATGCTATCTGATTGATAGTCAGACGGTCCTAAGAGACGTGAGGGTATGTGCTGACCTCTTAGAGACTTGGAACTATGCTTCGCCTCATTTTGTATGTGTTTTGTGTTAATACAGTTCGAGAGTGATTCCGAACTAGTATTTCCCTTTGTACGAGTGATACGGGGACTTGATAACGGAGTATGCCAGCACCATAAATTTTATGTGGGGTGCCGATAGTATATATATTATATGAGTGGTTAATATATATATATATATATATATATATATATAGACTTGAAATTTGGAACTTTCTACTGTGATTAAAAGTAGTTAAGTAATGAATAAATATTTCGACTTTAAAATAAGTGTTTGAAAAGTTCGAGGCAATACTAAAAGACTTTATAATGAAATGAATTTTTTATGAACACTTTACTCTCAGAAATTAATTATTTTAGCCCTAGTAAAGGTAGGAATGAAACCTTATGAGTAATTTAAGATAAGCTTAACTTGTGGGGATAAATAGTGCGGTAGGTGTGCACATTAGAAGAGAGGTGAGAATTTCTCAAGAGAGTGCCGCATACTAATATGATTGTTGCATTAACTGGTAAACATTTTAAATACTTGCTAAACTGTATTTTTAAACTGTTTGGCTCTGACCCGTTTCCTGTTATCTCTTCTCTCTTGTATATATATATGTATATATTACAGGTGCCTAGCCACAGGGGCATCATGCTTAGGATTCTTTGGAAGGAACGTGCTGCAGCTTAGGTGGGAGTTGCAGGCCTTTTGCTTAGACGACCTCATTATTGATTCCCCTCCTAGTTCTATTTTATCCAGTTGGGCATGTGTCGCCCTTTTTCCTTATTCAGATGGTTTTGTCAGAGATTGTGATTCATTTACTTTCAGTATTTCTACTTTGGGATTTGTTACTGTCATGATGTTTTTCCTTTGAAGTTTTAAAGTTGGAATTAGTTATTTGAATGCTTAAACTGCTTGGATAATCTTTTCCAGTCTAGTTATTGTGTGACTCTTAAACTATGAATTATGAAAGTTTTTATTATTGCGCTTAAATTAAATATGGAAATAATGTTTTAAATGGTTTTGACACTTAGGATGTTTAATTTGAATAGTTATTTTTGCGACAGTGATGCTAAGAATGAACCAACCGTTCACCTTGGTTATAATTTAATAAAGGACTGATCACCCGACATTTAATTAGGCGGGGTGTCACACTCCTTCTTCAAAATTTCAAATAATTTATGAAGATTATCTCTCACTTGTTGAACGTACTTGAGCTTCTTACTAAGAGTATTCTCACGTGCCTTCAAGTCCTTTATCAATTTATCATCGTCATAACCTATAACACACTCTTTCAACTTCGCATCTAACTTTAAGTTCACCTTTTTCAACTTCAACGGCTCGGTGTATAACTCATAAAAGGAAACTTTAATGCCCTTTTCCTCCTCATCACAACTCTTTCATTCGTCCTCACTAGCTTGGGAATCACAAGATCAGACCTCAGAACCATCATGCACATGATTATCTTCAACATTAATAGAATTTTCATTTTAACTTACATGACTAGCCATGAAAGCTATGAAGTTATGCTCCACGGGGTAATCACACTCCTCTTCCCACTCACTATCACTAAGGGTAACATTATAAACTTAAGGCTTTATGCCTTCCTTCCTTAGTTTAGTGGGACAATCATGTGAATAATTCCCAAACCATTGGTATTCAAAACACTTGTCCTAGTCATCCACCCTTTTAAGGTTATCCCTTTTCTTCTTATTAATGTCATTCATAAATTTCTTGAATTTTTTTTCAAAACTCTCATCTTTTCTAAGCTTATGAAACTTTTTGAACTTCCTAGTGAACCTAGCAATCTTTTCAAGAACGAAATCAACGTTACTATCAGAATCTGACGCATCCTTGTTACGATATTTCAAAGCAATGCCCTTGTCTTTCTTATCATCCTTTTTCTTCGGAGGACACATATTCATCTCATAGGTTTAGAGATCACCTACAAGTTTTTGGACCCGTATAATATCACACCACCAAGGGAATTTAGGACCGTAACTTTGGTGTTAAATCTTTTAGGCAATGACCTTAAGATTTTTTCCACCACTCTCTACTTGGGAACATTCTCTCCTATGTTAAACGAGGAGTTGGCAATACTTGACAACATAGGATAAAAATCATCAAAAGACTCATTGTCTAACATTTAATATTTTCAAACTTAGTCGTCAAATTTTGTAACTTCAAAACCATATGAGTCTTAGTGCCCTCGTGTGTGGATTTTGAAATCTCCCAAGCATCCTTCTCACTCTCGCATGTTATAATCCATCTAAACTCTTTAGTTGTGACTGCACTGAAAGCACTCACTCCTTTAGAATTAAAAATTGAGGCATTTTTTTCAGTCGTTGTCCAAGAGGAGTATGCTTTAGTTACACCACCTTCAGTGGGAGGATATCACCCTTTCTCCACAAAGTTCCAAACATTATAATCTATTTATTTCAAGAAAAATTGCATTTAGACCTTCCAATGTGTATAGTTTGAACTGTCAAGCATGGGAGGTCGGGTAATGGATTTTCTTTTTCGATTAAAATCCATCTAAAACATTAAACGTACACTAAAATGGGATCAAACATGAAAAGTTAGTGTAACCCGCTGTGATACCAATTTAAAAAAAGTTCTACAGTGCTAGGGTTATACCGATTTGTTTTTCCCAACTAAATTACCAAATAAGCAATTAATTACAATTTTATTTGTGCACCAATTAAACATAAGTAGTGTAACCATTCAGTCTAATTTTCTCTTGCCATAATCATGCATCTAGGTGATGCAAGAGTAAAATAACCAATCACACAAGAGATAAACGTACGAGGGAAACCCACAATGGGAAAAAACTTAGAAGGCCCAACCATAAAATTTCACTATGATATATGTCTCAATACAAGAAGGGTTTAGACCTACTTAATGAATCGATGCCTTTAAGTCTTAAAGAGCTTCCTTACCCCTTGTTACATTCTTCACAGCCACTATTAGACACCTTTCAACAACAATCACAATGCAGGTGCCTCTTATGTCTCGATATCCATTAAACTTACTTTCCTCTTGAATGGTACAATCATCGCACAATTCCAAACACAGTGTCCACCACTCAAAACATCACTCAATGAAGATTAAATGTTCTTAGTACAGAACACATGAGATCTCAAAATTACATAAGGTGTTGAAACTTAGATCTCAAACTATTGGGTGTAAATTAGGGTTTAGGAATCTCAAGATTAGTCTTTAAAATTCATTTTTGCTAAACCTATCTTACAACAAACCTTTCCAGCCCTCTTATATATAGAAAAACGAAAAAATTCAGTGACATAAATTTTGAGGCAACTCATTCCAATGAAAATAGTAAGCTCTTCAAACGAATTATGCATCCTCACTTGAACCAAAAATGGTCTTTCGAATGACAATGTTAAACTCATTTAAATGGGCATCAACCGACATCCAAACGAGACCTTACTCCTTGGTATAAACATTTCTCTCGAAGCTCATTTGAATCTAGTTAGAATGAAACCCCTCAATTCGTTTGAACAAAAATAATATCTCATTTGAATGAACTGGTTAAATTTGTTTGAACAAAAAGAAAGACTCGTTCGAACGAAATTAAAGCATAAAAATATTTTTCTTTGATTTTTTCTTTTATCAAAAATAGTCTCAATAAACGGTTTAAAAATGAAACATACAAAATGTATCTAGGGATCAAACATAATATTTATTCATACCTTATTGAGATCCCATAGATATTGAAGATGAAACTCATCATGAAACTCATAATGATGTGATCATCCCTTTACTTGGCTGCTATGGTCTTCAATGTGCATCATAAGCTTGAAGGACAAATAAAAATCAAACCCTAAGCTATGACTCAAATGATTTTATCCAAACAGAATAAAGCCAAACTATAATATAAATTGGCTCGATGTGAAATTTATCCTTACAAATAATGATAAGCAAGGTGGGTGTTATGTTTTTTTCCAATAATATATAATAAGATCTGAGTACCATAAATGGTAGTAGAACATATTTAATAAAGATAAAACCGTTAACTATATTAGACTTTCAAAATCTCACAGGTTTTCAAAGGATGCATAGGTTCTTAATCTTGAGGGTTATGAGGATTGGAATTTTTGCACAATTATTTCTTTAATTTTTATGGGTGCGATTTTATTTTAGTTGGATATAAATCTTCGCAAGGTGGGAAATCATTGTATGAGTTGGTCTGAGATCAAAATTTGGAGGAATTCGCGTTCATGAAAGATCTTGCATTGTGACACGCCTGGATAGACTTTTAGGTTTTAATTATACTAGTAAACCTAACCAATGGATTTATATCCGGTATAGTATCACCTAAGTTAAGTTTGTCAATCAAGAAATTAAAAAAAAGTTGGTTTAAATCGATTAACAACGAATTGATTTGACCAAACGGGTATCGTATGCTTAAGGGAGAAATCATATTATGTACCATAAAAACATTACAAATAAGACCTCATTATTCTGACTGATTTTGAGATAATTAAATTGGAATGTAGTCGTGATTATTTATTTGAATTAATTATAATTAAATAAAGATAAAATAAATTATGGGGATATAATTTTGGATTTTCGAGTATCTATTTGTAATTCAATATAATTATTTAATAATGGGTCCCCAATATAGTTCATTTATTCAAGTGGTATCCAATTTTGCCCAAGTCCATGACTTATGCCTATATATATTGTCGTAAGTTTGGGTTTTGATCTACGTACACATAATTGATGTTTAAAGAAGGAGGGGAAAAACTATTAACGTTTTTATGAAGGGGTTAGACATAAAAGGACATATCTCACTCAAAACACTAAGTATTCATCTCCAAGAGTGCCCACGCACATAGTCTGCTTTAGCGGGATCATATAGTGAACGATCGGAGGGTTTTATTGTTTCAAGAAATATTTTAGAGGACAACAAAAGGCATCCCCTTTATCTTCTTTAAAGTTTATTTCTCCTTATTCTAATCACCAAAAAGATTCACAAATAGACCTAGCGGTTTAGCGGGTTCAAGTGAAATTGGGTTGGTTGCTTATGGGTTGGGTTTGTTTTGGGAATACTATAAATGGCTAGAGCTTCTGGGAAAACTAGGTTCGGGTTGGGTAGCTAATATGAGAAAGACACATATGTGTGTGTATAAGTAATAATATCTATAACCAAGAAAATAAATAATACAGTGCTTAGAAATAAAAAATCTAGAGGGGGAAGAGGAGTATATGAGAGCTATGGGTTTTTATCAAAGCTAATTATTGGAAAAGTCTTAGAAACAAATAATATAATATATCTCAGAGAGATATAATATATCTCACAGAGATAAAGAGAGAGAGAGAGAGAGGGGGAGCGGCTGACATATTTTCTTTTTAGAGATGAAACTCTTTAGGTTGATAGGCATACGAGAGATTAGGTTAAAAGAGAAGTGACTAATAGAAAAGATATGTGAGGCCCATGCACAACCCATTATCTTCTCTTTTAAGATTAAACTTGCCTCGTATTCAACCCATAATGGGTTTATGTGGGTCGTTCAACCAAAAATGGGTCGATTTTACCACTGCTATCTACAAAGGTATCGTGACTCGAAACCGTAGGTTTATGCTTTAAACCTAATTTTATTTTTCTTTCTATTATATGATCAATTAAAATTCTGGGGCAGCAAAGTTTTTTGCATTTATTAATCCCCAACAATTGGTATTAGACCCCTAATTACAAATTGATTATGTTTTAGAAAAATCCATGTTGTCCACCGTGAAACCCTAGTTTTGCATGTTGTTGGAATATATATATTTTACGTTATTTTGTAATAATATGGTTTCTTAAGGTTTAATTTTTATATCCCTTCCACCATGGTCATATAAATGTTGTTTTATGTGAACGAATCCTATGGTGGTTTATCCAAACTTCTTTATAGATTCAATTTGGTTAGAATAATTAGGTTATTTTTAATTATTGCATAAATCCATGTATTTGGAGGATTTTGTGAGGGTACGTAATAGTTTTCAGTAGTTTAATTCTTGTATTTACATTGGTTTTGATCATGGGGAAAGTGCAATGGAGTTCGGTGAAGTATTTTTAAGTTTGGGAAGTTTCTACAAAGATTTTGCAAACCAAAGATGAAGAAGAAGAGCTATAGGACCTGATTATTCCAGCCTCAATCGGATCGTTCTGACCTGAACTCGAATCGATCTGTCCATGTGTAATAAGTGTGTTTTTGTTCGGTTCTTATTTCTATTTTTGCCAGTTTTTCTACGGATCTTCATCCTAGTTTTTCCCAAATCAAAGAGGAATATATCTACAAGCAAAGGACATAAAGCACTCAGTATAAATAAAAGTTTACTTTAAAAAGGACTCTTGTTCAAATTAAAGTCTATGCCAAGTGGGATTCTTGATCTTGAAGCGTTTTACTTCAAGAGGAACTCTAGGCCATGATGGAAAGGGGGGTTTATTTTCTATTTGAATTGTGACTACATGTTATTATGTTCTATTATAATTCTACCATCTTACTCATATTGATAATTATCGTCGACTCATTTATTACCACGTTATTATGGATAACGTGGATCATATATGAGATCCACCTAGATAACATTTTTTCTACTAAAAAATCTATATTTATTTATTATTTTCTAAATTAAATTTAATCGGGTAATTAATTTAAAAGTGTAAATTAAAGTTTGATCTCTAAGTTTTATTTTAATTTGAAATGGTTTTATTTTGAAAAAATAAAATTGTGAGATCAAGAAATTTAATTTGTGCAAGTAAATTTAGAATTACCAAGGAATTGATTTTGGGAATTTATAATTGAATAAATTATTTTTAAAAATACCCTTAAGTTAAAAATATAAAGTGGAGGGGGGTTTCAGCATAAACCCCATGGTCTCCATCAAAATTTCAAAATTGTAATGTGATTAATTCTTCGTGTTACTATTTATATTTCCTCCCCATTGAAAGGAATTAATCATGACATCATGACATTTTTAAAATTCGTAAGTGATAGTTCCTTAGGATTAAATGTTACTGAGTTTGACCCCCCATCGAGAATGTTCTATGCTAGAAAATATAATTTTAATGAATGAACCAATGGTATATATTTATACGCAACTAATGATATGTCCCCTATCGGAGTCACTTTCGTTAGACGTGGGATTAAAAGTCATCGGCTATTAAATTATGTAGGACAAAAGGTTCCTAAATGTAATACCATGTAGTTTTATATTTATATTTAATTAGATATTTAAAGTATACTAGTGACACATAATTTAATTAAATCAAGAAATACTGAAAAAATAAATCAATATTAATTTAGAGTGAAATGAATTAATATTTATGTGACTAAGTATTTAGTAATGTGTTACAATAAATAAATTTGAATGCTAAAAAATATCATGTCGTAAGTGAATAAACGCGACATAATTTAATAATATCTCAATGGATGACAATTTTGAGTGCACGGTTGATCCGAAATGAATCAAAATAGTCAGAATTAAGTACTCAGGGTTATGTTTGGGTCACGAGGGCTTTTTTTAGACTAGTCAGGAGTAGTTTAAGGGTCTTTTAGTCCACTTAATGGGATATAAAAAGGTAAAATTGGGATTTACATTATATAATGAAGGGTTTGGATGAAAGGAAAGTCATTTTCACAATTCCAAATGTTGAGTTGAGTTATACAAAGAGTTAGAGAGAAAGTAAAAAGGAATTTGAGGAGAAATATAAGAGTTCTAGAGGAAAGTAAAGAGTAAACTCAAGAACTTAAGAGGATTGAAGAATTGGGAAGAGATTTTGGAAGTTCTAGTCATCATCTTCACCAAATTCAGACACTACGAGCCTTAAGGCAATTAAATTATCTTGCTAATTATTTGTGTATAATTTTTGGTTTATATTATAGTTGGGAACTTTTAAATTGAAATATTTTTTGGATTGGGATTTTATATGAAAAATTAGATTTTTACACATGATTATGCAATATTGGATTTTGACAGATGACTATGAAAATTTATAGGTGAACTTTTTGTAACAACTCTCACTTTTGAGAACTTATTTTATATTTATTTACTATGTGTAGTAATTATATAAAATGTTGGATTGTGGAGTAAGTATTAATTTAGTGAAGATAAGTTAATATTTACTATGATGTTGTATATTTACCTTAAGTGTAGGTGAATGTCACCATGATGTGTTTTATTATGTCAAGATTTAAAAATGACATTTTGACTTAATAATGAAACCGGAACTTAAAATGAATTATAAAATTTCCAAATGATAATTTGGAGGGCGTAGTTAGTTCTGGAAGGTGCGAGATAGTCAAATTATGTGCCATATTGTATTTTGAGGCTTCGGGCACTTTTGACTGGTTATAGATTAAATGTGTAGTTGCGTATTATTTTATCGCGGTATTGATCACTTAAGTTGTTAATTTTAGACTAAGGTACGATTTATGTCTTGATTAAGTCCCTATTCCGCTAATTGTATTCCTAAACCTAGAGAGAAAGAGAGAATAAGAAAACCTTGGGAGAAAAAGAGAGATTGAAGATTTGGAGATTTTTCTTGCATTCATCTTCATCAAATCTGAATTTGCAAACTTGAGTCAAGTTTTATACTTGCTATTATATGATTTAAGTTGAATAATTAGTGTTGATAGTTGTGGGTTAATTATGGTTTAAGAAAGTTAGGATTTTTATTGGATTTATGGGCTTTGAATCTTGGGAGATTGATTTGATTGGATATTAGTGTAAATTATGGTTGATTGATGCATTTATAATCAGTAGGTGGTAATAAATGATAAGGGTTTGAGTTGGGAGAAATTAGGAGTCCAAGACTCCATAGCCAAAACTGGCAAAATTCGTAGGGGCGAATCGATTCGGCCAGCCCGAATCGATTCGCATGGGGATAGTTTCCAGGTCTGGGTGGACCAAATCGATTCGGATGTTAGGTAGAATGTTGGTTATCCTGACCGAATCGATTCAGCTGGTCCGAATCGATATGCTTGTCCGGCCGAATCGATTCTCCCAGGCCGAATCTATTCGGAAATCCTGCATTTTTCTTTTGTTTTTATTTTCTAATTTTAATCTTTTTCTTTAGGCTTAGGACCTAGGAACCTTCTTGTATGAAGTAAACTTAGAGTCCTAGAGTTTTAGTTGAGTTTGGTCGTCACCCTAGAGTTGAATGGGTTCACTTGGGGTTCATGTCATGGGTATATAAAAAAATAAGTGATGTTTAGGCATTACTTTCATTTTTTCAATTATTAGGAATTAAGAGTTCTAAGCCCATATTTAGAGATGTTAGGGGCCCTATCGAGGTATATAACACCTTGGGACTCGTAAGATTTTGGTGATCATTTGGAGAGTAATTCGGGACTTAAAAATATGATGAATATTAATGAAAATATTCAAGTATTAAGGTTTCAAATAAAATGAAACACATGTGATAAATGGAAATGAAAAATGAGATTTAATTGGTAAATGTCAATTTACTTAAACATACCTCTCTAAATGCTATCATAAGGGACGCTCGCGCATGAGGTGATGTCCCCTGGCTAGTGAATGCAGGGAGACTATAGTCTTCGGCCATAGGCGGGATTTTTATGTGTTTTTCTGCGCTAGTGAGGTAATTCTGGGTGTGGTTATGAGTCACTCGCAGGCTTATGGCCACTTCCCGGCGTGCGTTAGGTGACCAGGTTGTCTTGTATAAATAGGCCTTGGAAGATGATAGTAATTTAGGGGCGCGCCCAATGGGGAAACTCGGAGGGGCGTTCTTAGAATCGTTATATGTATAAGAATATAACCTTTCTAAATCAAGTGGGACTTGATATATGCAAATTGCCATAAGAAATATGATGGTAATTATATTCCTGTGAAGGAATGGAGAATGAAAAGATATGAGGAATAATGATGTTTAATTTTATTATCTTGTTTAAATAATAACTGTTAGAATCGTTTAAATTGTCCTATTATACTTGGTGATTAAGTTGCTAGATTCTCATTTACTTCATTCATGATTAATTGTCCATATCTATCATGATTCTTATTCATATGGTAGTCATATATAAACCGGACCCTGACCCGTTCAATTTTCCATGTTGTGCATTTTATTGTATCCGCTCAGGTGCTCCTCCGCAAGGGCGCCCAATGTGATATTCCTATTCCCATACTTTTGAGGAGCTGTATCATTTTGCCGATTATTACAGGATGTTTTGTCAGACTTTTTCATCTTTGGAAATTCTAGCAATGATCGGGTCTTTCATTTGGGCTGGTAGCCCAAACTTTTGTAATTGTTAATTGATGTATTATGTAAATTATTGAACTGTTGTAATACATTGAATGTAACTGTGGACCGACAGCTTATTTTGTCTTGGTTGTATGTTGTTTTAGTAGTAATATATGTTTCTTTGGAATTCCACTTTATTATCGGATTGGGTTGTTTAAATTATTTCCTTAACTTTTAAATCAAACTAAAATTTTTGGCAACCCATTTTCTGAATTATTGGGTGGTTTTCCCGTATACTTATTTTATTGTTATGATGCTGAGAATGATTTCCATCTATGATTCCGTTATGTTGAGGTATCGGGCTGGCCAACCCTTATTTCGGATTGCAGGTTGTCATAGATGGTATTAGAGCATCAGGTTCTAGAGTCTTTAGGGTCTTTGTGGACTTGTCACGTTCTACCGCAGTGTTCTTTGATATAGAGCCTAATGTTAGGACTGCTTTGCTGCTTATGTTTACACTTGTAATACCCTGTATTTTTATGGCTTTTAAATTTAGTGATTTATTAAATTTAATTGAGATAAATTAATTTAATTTTAATCCGAAAAGTTATTTTAAATATTTACTAGCGTGACGAGTTAGTAATTATTGGAAATTTGTTGAATGTTACTGGATGAGTATAATAATATATGCAATTTATTTTATAAAAATTGTCACCTGTGAATAAATTGACAATTATGGAAATTAATTCGGGACTCGCCTGTGTCGTGTCAGGACTAAATTATTATTATAAAACGTGAATAAATTATAAGTTGCCCGTATGGTCGATTTGAGTGCGCCAAAGTGTCCTGAAGGGTCGAGATAGTCAAAATAATGTACCCGGGGGTTTAGTTTGGGTGTTAGGCATTTTTAGGCTTAATTAGTACCCTGGGAGGCCATTTTGGACATTTCGTAATTATGGGTAATTAAACCCACGAATTTGCTAGGGTTATATCAGATGGTAAGTGTTATCTTCTAGGTTTAGCATAACCAAAAACTAATGACGGCCATTGGAGAGGAAGAGGAGAAGCTTTCCAAGGAGTTCTAGGCCAAGAACTCCCGTCACTGCCAAATGGTAGATCGCGCAACGAGGATCTCAACCACACCAAATTCTTCCACAAATCAGAACTTTGAATTTCAGGCAATTAACTATATTTCTTTCATCAAGTTAATGAATTCTTTTATATTAGTCTAGGGTTGATTAGAATTAGTGTTCTTGAAAGAAAACATTAATTGGAGACAAAAATTACATGTTGTAGAGGTAAAGATTATATTCTGGAAATCCATTTCACATATAGAGGTTGAACCACGAATTTCCATGGTGTTAGTGATAGAAAATCTGGAAAAAGAATGGAAGAAACTAAGTTAAAGAAAAATATTAGGGTTCTTGAGATTTATATAAATTTTACCCTCTTAATTTGTTATAGTTGATGAAAACTCGCATGTTTTACGTAGGATATTGTTTATATGGGTATAAAACACTTGTAGTATAAGTGAATGGAAGTTTGGGATTGAAATATGATGATTTGGATGAGTTTGGAGTAAGATTTATGTAGCTGGGTTTTCAATAGATTCGCCATAACTGCTTGATCGATCAATCAACCCCCTTTCATCGATCGATCGACCCCTCCTGGAAAATTGCATTTTTTGCTCGTGTTAGCTAAATCCGATTTTATGCGTAGTAAATCTTGATTAGAGTTGCTAGAAATAATGAAATACAAAAAGGACCAGTAGGTTCAAGATAAACCCCGTTATGTGGGACTTTAATGTGAAAGGGAAAGGGAGGGTAAATGGGGATATATTCATACTTAGGAAATCATACATGCGTTGATTAAATAATCGAAATGTATAGGAAGTTGGATTAGAAGGCAAGTGAGGGCCTACTGAAATTGTACTTAGGTAAAGATAATACTTCGAGAGACGAGAAGTGAGCTTAGAATAACTTAATTACGAGAGTAAAATGAACGAGTCCGTTATACGAGATAATTGAGTAAAATGTGTAATAACGGATAATTATAATTATGGGTCGTGAGCGCACCTAAATTAATAATGTGGACGTGAATATATATATATATATATATATATATATATATATATATATATATATATGACGGTGTGATTGTGCATATATTATTTCTGTGTAAAAATTGTACCCGGGCTACTTGCTATCACGGAGGTTTCCGCGCCGGGACAGTCTTATCTCGACGGGACCTTTATGGGGGATATTGACTTGTACCCTAGAACATAAGATTCCTAGGTACAAGCTATCTGATTGATAGTAAGACGGTCCTAAGAGACGTGAGGGTATGCGCTGACCTCTTAGTGACTTGAAACTATTCTTCGCCTCCATTTGTATGTGTTTGTGTTAATGCAGTTCGAGAGTGATTCTGAACTAGCATTTCCCTAAATATGTGTGATACAGGGACTTGATAGTAGAGTATGACAGCACCATAGTTTTTATGTGGGGTGCCGTTAGTATATATATATTATATGAGTGATTGGTATACATATACTTATTTATGGAAACTTTGCACCATAGATTTTATGTGGGGTGCCGTTTGTGTATATATTATATGTGTAACTAATATATATACGTATATCTATATGGGAACTTCATATTGTGGGTATAAGTAGTTAAGAAATGAATAAATGTTTCACTTCACTATAAGTATTCGGAAACATTATAACGATACGGAATTTTTCTAAATAACGTAAGAAATCTTAAAGAGATAGATTTTCTAAAGTGAATATCATAATCTTAATTTCACATTATAAGACTTATGTAGAATAAGTTAGAGAGATATATGAGATTCATTAGTACGGTAGACGTGCACACTAGATGAGAGGTGAGAATTCTCAAGAGAGTGTCGCATACTAATATGATTTTTGCATTGGCTGGTAAGCATTTTAAATACTTGCTAAAGTATTTTAAAACTGTTTTATAATCGGGCTCTGACCCGTTTGCTGTTATCTCTTCTCTCTTGTGTATATATATATATATGTATTACAGGTGCCCAGCCACAGGGGCGTCATGCTTAGGATTCTTTGGATGGAACGTGCTGTAGCTTTTGTGGGAGTTGTAGGCCATTGCTTAGACGACTTCATTGTTGACTCCACTTCTAGTTCAGTTTTATCCAGTGGGGCATGTGTCGCCATTCTCCATTATTCAGTTGTTTTTGTCAGAGATTGTAATCCTTTTACTTTTAGTATCTTTACTTCGGGATTTATTACTATCAGGATGTTTTCCTTTGGTGTTTTAAAGTTGGGATTTGTTATTGATGGTTAAACTCTTGGATGTTCATTTATATTCTTATACTTCACGTGTGATTCTTAAAATGTTAATGGTCAAAGGTTTTATAATTGGATTTAATAAAATGGAAATAAGTTTTTAAATGGTTTTGACACTTAGCTTAATTAATCAAGGTATTTGAAAATTTTAATTTGCGACAGTGATGCTAAGAATGAACCAACTGTTCATCTTGATTTTAATTTAATAAAGGATTGATCGTCCTGTATTTAATTAGGCGGGGTGTCACAGGTGGTATCAGAGCATCAGGTTCTAGTGTCCTTTAGGATCTGTGCGGCTTATTATGCTTTCAGCGTTGCTTTGTTTGATGTAGAGCCCTATGTTCAGGATTGTCGATTTCTTTGATGAGATTTCGTTCTCCTGCTATAACGTATATACATTAGTGAATTCTAATTTCGTTCTGATGTGTGCGTGTGCCGAGCGATGACGAATGTCAGAAGAGGACCGTTAAGCGGACATCAGAAGGCAGGGCTCAGTTGAGGTGCTAAACTATATTCAAGGATGATGACCGTAGTCTAGGTCACCTCCATTATGGCACGAGAATCCAAGACTAGAAAAGTGACTAAGGTGCAACCATGATTTCCAAATGCTGCTATAGTCAAATGAGGTGCGAGTAAACTCACCCAATGTGTTACAAAACGTGTAGAGAACTGTCAGTGGGAATTCTAGAAATGCGGGAATTGTGTGTGTTTACTAAAGGAGGTAAAGTATCCAAAGGTTTAGATATAGGACGGAGTGTGGCTAACTGAAAGTGAAAATTTAGAGAAAATTTTCTTGGCTGTCGGAACGAAGTTATAATGATGGGAGTTAACCACAAATTTTAGAAGTGGGACATCTTCCTAGAGTCCCTCAGCAGCCATATGTTCAGTTTCCTCCACAGGTACCTAACCCAGTTGTTCCTTCACAACAGGATCAGTTACAATATGGGAGAGTTTATCATGTTCAGAATGCTATGCTTCCTCCGGCACCACCAGCCATTGAGAGTAAGCTCCTTATTCAGGGCACATGGGTCGCATTTTATTTGATACGGGTGCGACGCATTCATTCATTTCTAGGGGTTTTTCTCAGTCCACAGAGTTGATAAAATCTGCTAAGAGTACTTTTACTAGCGTTGAGTCCTCTATGGGTGATGGTTCACTCATTTTTCTTATTTGTAAAGATATGGGAATTACTCTTGGTAATTTATGCTTTGAGGCCGATTTACTCGTCATGGATATGGTCGGATATGATGTGATTTTGGGCATGGATTGGCTTATGAAGTATCATGCTATAGTAAATTGTTACGGGAAGAGTATAGTCTTCGCCGTTCCAGGACAAGAAATGTTCTTGGTGGTTTTACCTTATTTAGAGGGGAATACTAGTACCTATTTATATTTTATTGCAGAGGAGACTTCTAGGGATGTAGTTGTTCCCTTGGATTCTATTCCGGTTGTTAGAGATTTTGAAGATATTTTTCGGGAAATACCGGGTTTGCCTCCTAGCCGAGAGATTGAGTTTGTGATCGATTTAGCCCTGGGAACGAGGCCGATTGCAAGGGATCCATATAGAATGGCTCTTATGGAAATGAGGGAGTTAAGAGATCAAATTCAGCAGTTTTTGCAGCAGGGATTCATTAGGCGTAGTACGTCGCCTTGGGGTGCTCCAGTGTTGTTTGTAAAGAAAAGGGATGGTTCTTTCTGGTTATGTGTGGACTATAGAGAATTGAACAAGGTCACCATCCGAAATAAATACCCTTTGCCTCGTATCGATGAATTTTTTGATCAACTTCGAGGAGCGTCATACTTTTAAAAAAAATTGATTTGAGGACGGGGTATCACCAGTTGAGGATACAGGAGGAGGATGTATCCAAGACCACTTTTCTGACAAGATATGGATCCTACGAATTTTTGGTTATGCCCTTTGGACTAACCAATGCCCCCGCTGTATTTATGGATCTTATGAATAGGGTATTTTGGGACTTCCTGGACCAATTTGTTATTGTATTCATCGATGACATTTTAGTATATTCTCGAACGGAATCTGATCATGCCACTCATTTGAGGTTGGTCCTACAAAGATTGAGGGATCACCAATTGTATGCTAAGTTCGAGAAGTGTGGCTTTTGATTGCAGGAGGTGCAGTTTCTGGGCCATGTGGTGACATCCCAGGGTATATTGGTGGATCTAAGTAAAGTAGTTGCGATGAGGGAGTGGGGTCAGCCCACGACACCTACCGAGGTTTGTAGTTTTCTGGGTTTGGCGGGTTATTAGCGTCGGTTTATCAAGGGTTTCTCTAAAATTGCTAGCCCTTTGACAAATTTGACCCGGAAGGGGGTGAGATTTATTTGGGATAATTCTTGTCAGGCTACTTTTGATGATCTCAAAGATAGATTGACTTCGTCTCCAGTCCTTGCATTGCCAAAACTGTGATTGGAATATCTAGTCTTCATCGATGCATCTCTTCGAGGATTAGGAGGTGTACTTCAGTAAGAGAGACGGGCTATTGCTTATGCTTATCACAAGTTAAAGCCCCATGAAAGAAACTATCCGGTGCATGACTTAGAACTTGCCGCGATTGTCTTTGCCTTGAAGATATGGAGGCATTATCTCTTAGGGGAGAAAAAATGTCTTTTCACGGACCATAAATCGCTGTAATATTTATTTTCACAGAAAGATTTGAATATGCGACAGCGTCGATGGTTGGAGTTCATGAAATATTATCAATTTGATATCCATTATCATCCGGGCAAGGAGAACGTTGTGGAGGATGACTTGAGTAGGAAACTCGATGGAGATTTAGCTGATGTTTGGAAAGCTAAGTGTAAAGAGCTCAGCCAGGAGGATGCGGTGGCGAGAGCGTTCATGTCAGTGATGACCGTTACTCCTACCATTGTGGCACGGGTTGTAGAGGCCCAAGGAAGGGATAAGGGTTGTAAAGACCATATACGCCGATTACTGTCTGAGGGAACAGAGTCCTACTTAATTAGTTCTGAGGGTGGATTATGCTTCCATGGAAGACTCATTGTTCCGGAGGAAGAAGACTTGAGACGGGCGATGATGGCCGAATCTCACGGGTCTAAATTTACAGTACATCCTGGTGGGGATAAGATGTATCAAGACATGTACCATCAGAATTTGGGGCCGGGCATGAAGCGGTATATTTCTGAGTTTGTGTCACAATGCACTACTTGTAAATTGGTCAAGATCGATCATCAACGATCGACAGGCTTGTTGCAACCGTTAGAGCTCCGGTATGGAAATGGGAAAGCATATCGATGGATTTTATTACGGGATTGCCAAGGTCACAGAATGGGTGTGATTCTATTTGGGTGATTGTCGATCGTTTCACTAAGTCGGCACACTTCCTACCCATGCGGACCGATTATGACACTGCTCAATATGCCCGATTGTTCATTGAGGAGGTGGTTAGACTCCATGGGGTGCCTTTAAATATAGTTTCCGACCGGGACAAAATTTTCGTTTCCCACTTTTAGCAAAGCTTCCAAGAGGCTATGGGGACCGAATTGAAGCTGAGCACTGCTTATCATCCTCAAACAGATGGCCAAACAGAAAGGGTAAACCAAATGTTGGAGGATCTGCTTCGTATGTGTATTCTTGACTTCAAAGGTGGTTGGGAATAATATCCCCCATTGGTCGAGTTCGCTTATAACAACTCATACCAATTTACGATTGGAATGGCACCTTATGAAGCCTTATATGGTAGACCTTGTAGATCACCAGCTTATTGGTTGGAAGTGGGCGATAATAAATTCTTTGGACCTGAAATGATCCAAGACACTTCTTCTAAAATTGAGCTCATTCGAAATTGCATTCGGATAGCCCAAGACCGCCAAAAGATCTATGCCGATGCGGGTAGAAGGCACATGGAATTAGAGCTTGGGGACCAAGTCTTAGTACGAGTGTCACCAATGAAAGGTATCAAGCATTTCGAGAAGAAGGGGAAGCTTGCGCCACGTTTTGTTGGACCTTTTCTAGTTATTGCAAAGGTGGGTCCAGTGGCGTATCAACTTGCCTTACCAGAACCTTTGCAACAAAATCACGATGTATTCCATGTTTCCTCTCTGAAGAAGTGCAAGAGGTGTGAAGGTGCACTTTGGCATATACCTTTCGAGGACATTGACTCATAACCCTAAGTTTTATATGAAGAACAACCGGTTGCTATTTTAGAGCATGGGGAGCATAGGTTGAGGTCTCGTGTGTTGCCCTTGGTGCGAGTCCAATGGAGTCACCATAACGCCAAGGAATCAACGTGGGAACGCGAGGATGATATGCGGGAGAAGTATCCGCATCTTTTTATACAAGGTACGCTTGAATTTTGGGGACAAAATTCCCTCATAAGGGGGGGAGTATGTAACAACCCTCAATTTTGAGAACCTATTTTATATTTATTTACTATGTGTAGTAATTATAGAAAATGTTGGATTGTGGAGTAAGTATTAATTTAGTGAAGATAAGTTAATATTTACTATGATGTTGTATATTTACCTTAAGTGTAGGTGAATATCACCATGATGTGTTTTATTATGTCAAGATTTAAAAATGTCATTTTGACTTAATAATGAAACCGGAACTTAAAATGAATTATACAATTTCGAAATGATAATTTGGAGGGCATAGTTAGTTCCAGAAGGTGCGAGATAGTCAAATTATGTGCCATATTGTATTTTGAGGTTTCGGGCACTTTTGACTGGTTATAGCTTAAATGTGTAGTTGCGTATTATTTTATCGCGGTATTGATCACTTAAGTTTTTAATTTTAGACTAAGGCACGATTTATGTCTTGATTAAGTCCCTATTCCCCTAATTGTATTCCTAAACCTAGAGAGAAAGAGAGAAGAAGAAAACCTTGGGAGAAAAAGAGAGATTGAAGATTTGGAGATTTTTCTTGCATTCATCTTCATCAAATCTGAATTTGCAAACTTGAGGCAAGTTTTCTACTTGCTATTATATGATTTAAGTTGAATAATAAGTGTTGATAGTTGTGGGTTAATTATGGTTTAAGAAAGTTAGGGTTTTTATTGGATTTATGGGCTTTGAATCTTGGGAGATTAATTTGATTGGATATTGGTGTAAATTATGGTTGATTGATGCATTTATAATCATTAGGTGGTAATAAATGATAAGGGTTTGTGTTGGTTGAAGTTGGGAGAAATTAGGAGTCCAAGATTCCATAGCCAAAATTGGCAAAATTCGTAGGGGAGAATCGATTCGGCCAGGCCGAATCGATTCGCATGGGGACAGTTTCCAGGTCTGGGTGGACCGAATCGATTTGGCTATTTCCGAATCGATTCGACTGTTATGCAGAATGTTGGTTTTTGTGACCGAATCTATTCGACTGGTCCGAATCGATTCGCTTGTCTGGCCGAATCGATTCGCCCAGGCCAAATCGATTCGGAAATCCTGCATTTTTCTTTTGTTTTTATTTTTTAATTTTAATCTTTTTATTTAGGCTTAGGACCTAGGAACCTTCTTGTATGAAGTAAACTTAGAGTCCTAGAGTTTTAGTTGAGTTTGGTCATAACCCTAGAGTTGAATGGGTTCACTTAGGGTTTATGTCATGGGTATATAAAAAAAAGTGATGTTTAGGCATTACTTTAATTTTTTCAGTTATTAGGAATTAAGAGTTCTAAGCCCATATTTGGAGATGTTAGGGGCCCGATCGAGGTATATAACACCTTGGGACTCGTAAGATTTTGGTGATCATTTGGAGAATAATTCGGGACTTAAAAATATGATGAATATTAATGAAAATATTCAAGGATTATGGTTTCAAATAAAACGAAACACATGTGATAAATGGAAATGAAAAATGAGATTTAATTGGTAAATGTTAATTTACTTAAACACACCTCTCTAAAAGCTATCATAAGGGAAGCTCGTGCATGAGGTGATGTCCCCTGGCTAGTGAATGCCGGGAGACTATAGTCCTCGTCCATAGGCGGAATTTTTATGTGTTTTTCTGTGCTAGTGAGGTAATTTCGGGTGTGGTTATGAGTCACTCGCAGACTTATGACCACTTCCCGACGTGCGTTAGGTGCCCAGGTTGTCTTGTATAGATAGGCCCTGGAAGATTATAGTCATTTAGGGGCGCGCCCAGTGGGGAAACTCGGAGGGGCGGTCTTAGAATCGTTATATGTATAAGAATATAACCTTTCTAAATCAAGTGGGACTTGATATATGCAAATTGCCATAAGAAAATATGATGGTAATTATATTCCTATTAAGGAATGGAAAATGAAAAGATATGAGGAACAATGATGTTTAATTTTATTATCTTGTTTAAATAATAACTGTTAGAATCTTTTAAATTGTACTTGGTGATTAGGTTGCTATATTCTCATTTACTTCATTCATGATTAACTGTCCATATCTATCATGCTTCTTGTTCATCTGGTAGTCATATATAAACCGGGACCTAACCCGTTCAATTTTCCATGTTGTGCATGTTATTATATCCGCTCAGGTGCTCCTCCGCAAGGGCGGCCGATGTGATATTCATATTCCCATACTTTCGAGGAGCTGTATGATTTTGCGCATTATTACAGGATCTTTTGTTAAATGCTTTCATCTTTGGAAATTCTAGCTATGATCGGGTCTTTCATTCGGGCGGGTAGCCCAAACTTTTGTAATTGTTAATGGATGTATTATGTAAATTATTGATCTGTTGTAATATGTTGAATGTAACTGTGGACCGACAGCTTATTCGGTCTTGGTTGTATGTTGTTTTAGTAGTAATATATGTTTCTTTGGAATTCCACTTTATTATCGGATTGGGTTGTTTAAATTATTTCCTTAACTTTTAAATCAAACTAAAAATTTTGGCAACCCGTTTTCTGAATTATTAGGTGGTTTTCCCGTATTCTTATTTTATTGTTATGATGCTGAAAATGATTTCCATCCATGATTCCGTTATGTTGAGGTATCGGGCTGGCCACCCCTTATTTCAGATTGCGGGTTGTCACATATTTAGAATGAAATTTTGGTATTATGATTTCATATGTAGTTAGATCAATTAAAAGAAACTTATGATTGAATTATTTCGGAATTTATGGATATAACATGGTAGGATTAATTTTATTTAAATGAAAGTTACATATATAGATAATGAATATGTGTGATATTTTAGGATTGGAATTTGGAAATTTTAAATCCCATGTAAATAGGTAAATTCTACAATTATAAGAATTGAGAAAATTAATTTAGTGTGATATTGTGAGAATTTTATATTAATAAGACATTAAGCATAAATTTCATATAACCATTTTGTGTGGTTGAATTCTAAATAAAATTAGACGTTTTATACATGAGATTTATGTGAATTTGATATATTGGTTATGATATGAATTGGGATTGAGGTGGTTGAAATTAAATAGAGAAAAATCGGTTTTGGAGAGTTTTGGAACTTATGTTTGAGTGCTTTTAGAAGATATTTGGGATAATATCAAAACATATACCCGACTCAATTTTTCGTGTAGAATCCAAATCTGAAGTCGAATTGGTAATTCAGATTACTTTTATATCTTATTTTCTGCATGTTTTAAAGTGGGACTAAAATTGGGATTTCTATTCGAGGTGAAATTTAGAGCAATTGTGGTGAATTATAGTCAGGGATTTATTAATAAATTGTAATTAAAAATTTAGAAAAATAGGTATACAGGTTGATTGGGAGTTAGTATATATGTTATTATATTTGTGTGCATGACATAAATATATGGACATACCCCTCTAGTGCTATCATCGAAGGTTTCGCGATGTGGGTGATTTTTCTTGGGGAAAAAAAACAGGGTAAGTGTAGTCTCCAGGTCATAGCACCCCGCATTTTCCCTTGTAAGGTTGAAGTTTGAAGAGAGGTAATTTTGGTTATGGTAATGATTCACTATCGAGGAACCTATTACTTCTTCTAACATTATGGTTTCCATCCCAGTTCGATGTGATATTCCGACACGGTAACCAAGATGATGTGAGTATTCTCTAGGGTACGATAGCATTGTAGAGACCCGCATCCAGTAAGTTATTATTCTAAGGGATGGTGGTTATACATATATAGTGATATATATATATATATATATATATATATATATATATATATATATATATATATATATATATATATATATATGCTTAATGTGATATTAAAAGACGTATATGTTCAGAAAATATATACGGGAATAAGTTGATGTGAATATTGAATTAATAACTAGTGAAAGTTATTTGAAATGAAACGAAATTATAATTGAGAATTATGATGGTTTATCGAATGTGAAAGATAATTGTATAAAATACGCAAGATGGGATAGCATAGTGAAATAAGGATATTTTGGGACTAGTTAGGCGGGTAGCATAACTAGGTGAGTAAAATAAATACGTTAGGTGTGCACTTTAGATATGAGGTGAGTAGTGTCTCATGAGAGAGTGAAGTACCAATTTAAATATGAAAGAATGAATACATATTTAATTATGCATTTTGATTACTTAAGAAATATTTTCGAAAGGATTTGGGCACTAACCATCAAATTTATTTTCAAAACCTTTTAGGTGTCCAGCCACAAGGACACCAAGCATGATTATTCATTTTAGGTATCGGAGTTGCCACAATTGTGGGATGTTGTAGGATTTGGTTTACACATTTCTATTCTCACATTCTAGATAGGATTATTTTCATATTCAGACATGTTGCCCATGTCAGTTTGATTTATTTTATTTTATTATTGGAATTTATTGTATGGATATAATATCGGTGATTTATTTGGTTAAGTGTTGCATGTAATGGATTTTTGTTTTTGACTTAATATATGATTGTGGATTTTTATTAATGTAAAAATAAATTATGGTTCGATTATAATATTATTGGGCCACGCTGATAAAGATTAGTATTGACACACGACTTAATTTAATAATAAGCGGTTAGTAATTAATTAGTTTTGAGAGTGATGCTAAGAATAAGCCAATGAGATTCTTGTTTTATTTTAGTAGATGGACGGCCACCCATTATTTTAATAAGCGTGGTGTCACACTAAACTGTCAAGAGAATATGATGGAGAGATGAAAACCTCTGTAGTTGAAGGTGGGGTGATTTAAGCTCCGATCTAAAAATTAAACTTCACTAGAAAACTAGGATCCTCGACAAAATTCGTTCTAATTGGCGATAGATTTAAGACAAATTAAAATTTAAAAAAAATTAATTCGTACATATTTAATTCCAAATTAATTTTTCAATGATGATTCTAAGATTTAAAAAATAGATTGAATTTTTCACTCATAAATTTTAGTCCTAAAGTAAATAGTTTTAATTGGAATAAAGGTCAAGGACTAAATATGTAATTGAATTTTATTCTAACTAAAGGGGATATTATACTTATTCAACCTAAAATTTCCATATACATTTTAAAATTGTGATGTGATTAATTACTCGTGTTAGTATTTGTCTTTCCTATCCATAGAAGGGAATTGATCATGATATCGTGATATTTTAAAATTTATGCTAATTATTTTAAATTAAATGTTATGTATGTTCTATCCATCCATTAGAGAAGTTTTGTATGAATATTTTAATTTTAAAAAACTAACCGATGGAAATTTGTAAACAGTGATGTTGGTTGATGATACATAAGTAAGAATCATGTTCTTAAATTATATTTATCATTGGTTATGTAAGGACATATTTTACATAGTCCTATTTTCATTATACCGCTACAACCGTCAAAGATTTATTCAAGATCAATCATCCATCAAGACGGATCCGAATATCAACATTCTTCAATAGAAAAGCCTCTGCGTTCTTTTAAAGTGTTGGGATAATTTTTTTAAACTATTTTTAAACACCTTAGGCATTATTTTTTGTCAACAGAATTTTTTGAAGTATTGAGGCAAAATTTTATTAAAAGTATTTTTGACATTCTAGTCATTCGAGTGACATCTTACTGTCATTCAAGCGACATAGGCATGTCGTACGATGTCCTCACTCTAACGACATTAAAACTCATTCGAGCGAAGTCACTGACTCAATTTTTTTTTATAAATAACGTGTTAAATGAGTCCTTTTTCAAGAAGACCTTACATTTTTCATTCTACAAAAATTGCAAACAACAAAACACTTTTCGCCTTCTTCATTTAGGCTTCAAACTTTTGCGTTTCAATTTACAAAAATCTCAATAATTTAGCGAATTGTTTTGGAACGCAAGATACATCTTTGGTGAAGTTTCTCTTGTAAAGAGGGTAAATCTACGGCTGATGACTGCGTGTCATTTGGGAGTACTTGTGGGTTCTGCTTGCTGATTCAGAGTTGCGTGTTCTTGTGAGGCGCTACGGTTGATCCATTGTTGACTCTAGACTGCGTGTCTGTATGAGTATTTGCGTGATATTCATTGTGTATGTAGGTTGAAATTTATCTTTGCATAGTGAAATACAAATATTTTTCCTTTGGGGTTCTTTCCTGAAATCTGTGTGTGAGAAATTTCTTTGTGATGATTTGATTTACCCAAATTAGATGTATGTTTTAGGGCTGAATTAATTTGGGTAAAATATTGACTCCAATAAAATAAGCTTAAAATTGGAAATTTTCAAATTTGTTAAATCGATATCACACCGCATTCTCAAATTGGTATCAAAGCGGGATTCTCTAATTTATCGAGTGATCATGTTTTTCGCAAAATTTTGTGAAATTGATTTTTTTGAAAAATCTATTTTTTTAAATTGCATTTTTTTTATGGGACACTTATATAATCGGATGCCCATTTTTTACGGGTCTAATTATTCCTACTAGAAAGTCCACAAGAAATCACTGTTAAAAGAAATCGATGAGCGAGTTTGGATTGTATGTGAAAGAGGGAGGACTCCTCCCACAGTCACAACTAATAATGTCACCAATCTTAAGCCTGTGACTGATTGGACTGGGGATGAATTTAAATGGAGTAATTTTAATTCTCGTGGACTATGTGCAATTTCTCATGTTGTCACTTATGAAGAGTTCTGATGTATTATGACATGCACCTCGTCAAAAGAAGCTTGGAATGT
Organism: Sambucus nigra; assembly: GCA_949130495.1. NCBI lineage: Eukaryota > Viridiplantae > Streptophyta > Magnoliopsida > Dipsacales > Adoxaceae > Sambucus > Sambucus nigra. Next base: position 328,600,073 of record OX422221.1, on the reverse strand, counting down.
TTTACAACTTATCCATGAAGGCACAAATAGGGTCAAAGAGTCTAAAATTCAAAATTTAACTACCCAATTTAAAACAATTGTCTTGCTTGAATATGAGTGTTTTGATGACCTTTCTGCATGTTTATTTAACATTTTCAACACTAGTTTCAATCTTAGTGAGCACATTCCTAATGCACGAGTGGTTAAAAATATTTTGAGATCGTTGCCTAAATGTTTTATCCCTAAAGTGACTGTTTTTAATTCCTTAGGTAATTTGAGCAATTTAAAGTAAGAATAGTTGGTAGGAGACCTCCATACATATGAAATTGACATGTTTCCTGACGCTGTCAAGCCTAAGGATAGAGGGATAACACTTAGATCCCAGTCTAGGAAGGGAGAGGAAGTTTCCAAGAGAGAGAAGAAAAAGAAAGTGAACGTTTGTGAATCTGATTCTGAGGGCAAGTTTGATTTTGATGATGTGGCCATGCTTGCTAAAAAATTTGAAACGTTTCACAAATTTTTCGAAGAAAAATCTTGCAATAATTTTTTTTTGAGAAAAATAAAAATAAAGACTAGGCCAAAGAGAGCGGTGAGAAAGAGAAGGAGAAAAAAGAGGAAGAGCAGTGATGTTTAGAGTGTGAAGGTAAAGAACATAAGGCGTTTGAGTGTCCCATAAGGATAAAGAGAAAGGGAAATAAGATTTCCATGCCAAACACTCTTAGCGATAGTGAGGAAGAGGTGAGTGATACCGGGGAGGAAAAGAGTGAACTTATAGCTCGCGTGTCACAATTAGAGAGAGATCTTGATCGTGCCCAAAAAGTAAAGGTGACTATAGAGGATACATCTTATAAGGTTGGAAAGATGCTCCTTGGTCCTGCCTTGGGTAATGTTGAGAGACTAGGAATAGGTCATGACGGTGCATCCATTTCTCATGTTGCACCCGAGCTTGTTCCCGAGTTTATGATAGATCCATATGGATCTCAACCCACCTAGGCATCCCATTCTCGATAGTAGAGTGCGCCGTAGACGTTTTGAGAGAGGTGATGCTACGCCCGTGTATGTTTGCACCCATTACAATAAGAGATGACACCTTAGAGAATTTTGCTTTAAGTTGGGAAATGTGTCACGTTTTGATACTACACATGTTCCTACACGTGCACACACACATGACACTTTAGATGCTCCGAATGATTACATGATAGAGTTTTCACATATTAGGGAGCAAGTGAAGTTTTTGGTCAAAACTTCACATGATTTGATGGATGTTTTTCATAGGATGTCACCACCTTTGGAAATTCCTCCGCACCTAACGGTTGAGGTTTGGACTTGTTTGCTAGCATATGATGACTTTCATGATGATATTTTACGCCTATTGCTAGTGTGTATCGTGTTTGTATTTATCTTTTCCATTTTTTATATATTTTTTGAAAAAATGAAAAGATTTTTATTTTTGAAATTTTTTGGAAAAATACAAAAAGATTTTCTATTTTTTAAGAAAAATTGAAAAAAGCCAAAGTGATTTTATTTTGATAAAATTTGTGGAAAAAATCCAAAAATATTTTTGTATTTTGTTTTACACAATTTATAGATTGACATTTAGGATGACCAAGTCACAACATCATTCCATATCCATGTGACTACTTAATAGTGTTTTGAGACAATACATCATTTCATCCATGTGCTTTGTAATATTTGGAGTCATTAAGATGTGATTTGATATTACTTTCAACATGTTTGACTCTTAGTCTCCTTTAATGCACACTTGCACGGATTTGTTTGATTATTGTTATTGTCTATCACATGTTGGTCGAAGTGTTTTCATCTCAATCATGTCTTTAAAATGAACCGAAATCAATAAAAGTCGATAATGAAAGTAGTGCATGTAATAACCGTTTCCTGTGAGGAATTTGTTTAAATTTGAAAAAATGATGAGTGAACATGGGAAAGGACTACGAGAGTACAAAATTAACTCGTCGTGAAAGCCACCGTTTGAAAAGAGCATAAGAAGAAATTTAAAGACAATAAAAAGATAAATATGTCAAAAAGGGGCCATTTGTTTTTAGATCACCTCAAAAGAAAAAAATAAATACTTATTATATATGAGGGAGTTTGGATGGAAATTAAACAACAGGTGTGTACATCCTGACAAAGTCTTGAAAAAGCGTTACATAGTTTTAGACGTTATTGGTGTGAAAATCATTTTAGACCTTGATTTGTCGATGTGATTTAAATTCATCATATTTTGACACCTAAGGATGACTTTTAAGATCATTCGATAGGAATTTTCATATGCATCGTGAACATATGTTATGTATATTTGAGTCGATTTACCTATTGAATATGTTCATACCCATTCATTGTGTTTCCATGAATTAGTTATCTTATTGTAAAATCATTGCGTGTGATTTCTGTAAAAATATTTTTTCTTTTTTGTTTGAAAATATTGAAAAATAAAAAAGAGTTAGTGGAAGCTTTCAAGTATATCCGCGATGATTGTAGTTGTTTTCTTTGCTTGTCATGACATTCCATGTTTATTATTGTTTATTATTTTCCTTTTTTATTTCGGACAAATAAAAAGGGGGAGAATGAATTATGATTTAATAAATTATGATTTTATGCTGGAGTTTTGATGTATGTTTATCGCATTATTATGGGGGAGAATTGAGATTTGATATTTATTTTTATTTATGTTTTTCTCATTTCAAACTCGATACGTCACAAAGGTATTTGTTTCTTGTCTCATGCGTATAGGTACAAAATTGAAGATCAATATGTTGCACACCCTGATGATGACAAAAAAAATTGAAGATTTGAAGTTGAAGATTTTTGAAGAAAAGTTTAAGTCTTTCTTCTTTAGTACCTTTTTAGTTTTGGGTTCATGGGAGGGTATTAGATTTGTATAGAAAAATTGATTTGATAATTCGAATGTTTTTAATTTGTATTGACATCGAAATAGGGGGAGATTTTTAAGGACATATTTTACATAGTCCTGTTTTCATTAGTGTATCGAATATTAATTCAAGATGAATCATGCATCAAGACGGATTCGAATATCAACATTCTTCAACAAAAAAGCCTATGCGAGATAGATTTTGATAAGATTATGTTTAAGTCCCTTAACGGTTCATTTAAAGTGTTAGGATAAATCTTCTAAACTATTTTAAACACCTGAGGCGTTGTTTTCGTCAAAAGAATTTTTTGAAGTGTTGAGGCAAAGTTTTATTAAAAGGATGTTTAATGTTCTGGTCATTCAAGCAACATCTTACTGTCTTTCAAGTGACATAGGCATGCCGCGCGACGTCCTCGATCGAGCGACATTAAAACTCATTCGAGCGAAGTCACCGACTAAATTTTTTATAAATAGTGTGTTAATGAGTCATTTTTCAAGAAGAAGACACGAAAATTTTCATTTTGTAAAAACTTTAAACAACAGATCACTTTTTTTTTCAATTCAAAAAAATCCTAATAGTTTAGTGAATTATTTTGGATCCTAAGATAAATCTTTGGTGAAGTTTCTTTCGTAGCGAGGGTAAATCTGTTGCTGACGATTGCATGTTGTTTGGGAGTACTCGTGGGAGTTCCTTGCTGATTAGAGTTGCGTGTTCTTGTGAGTCATTGCAGTTGATTCATTGATGACCCTATATTGTGTGTCTATGTGAGTATTTGCGTGATATTCATTGCAGATTTCATTGTGTATGTAAGTTGTGATTCATCTCTGCATAGTGAAATAAAAAGTGTTTCCCATTGTTTTTTTTTCCTGAAATCTGTGTGTGAGCAATTTCTTTTAATGATTTTATTTACCCACACTAGATGTATGTTTTGGGGCTGAATTAATTTGGTTTAAAAATTAACTCCAATTAAATAAGTTTAAAATTAAAAATTTGTGAATTTGTTAAATCGATATCACACCTTATTCTCAGGTTGAACAAGGGATTATTTGGATTAGAAATAGATGGGGAAAACATAATCCAATTCACAATCCGGTAATGAGCATCATCAGGATCCAAGTCATTGTGTTGGTTGTTCAGAAGAGCTTGACTTATTTCCTTAAGGGAGGTAGAATGAGAAGGCTAAGTCTCACATGCAACTATTTAGTGTTAAGAAAGTTCATATTCCTCAATAGTATTAAAAAACTATAAATGCAGGTGTTCTCACTATATTAGTGAGAAAATTAATAGCAATGATGTTCCATCCATAGTTAAAACATTAATAGCAATGATGTTCGACTTTTCCTAAATCCATAAGGAAAAGGACATTGTAATGGTTTTTTACCTAAAAAGTAGAAGCATGATTTATGGTCCAATCTACAATCACCTGGCGTGTAAATTCGGGAGCCAAAATAGGTTCCAAGTAACTAAATTGTTACTTAAAGGAGAGATGTTCCTAATGATCGACAATAAGAATAAGGCAACAATATTAGCAGGAAGATATTAATTTAAATATTTTTTGGTGGAGACATAAAGACAATGTTGATAAACTATTTTATGTACTTGATTTTAGAAGAAATATTGTTTCAGTTTCTGAAATGGTTTTGAACGTATTTTTGATTGTTTATATAAAATTGTTTATATCAAATTAGGATATATTTTATCAATTCTGGTACATTGTAAAATAACCCATAAAAGGTCTATCTCACCAATACTTCTAAATACTAAAATGAATAATGTTAATGGACAATCATTGAAGAGAAAGTTTCCTCTTTATGCTTAAGTTATTTTATTCTAAAAGGAACTCAAAGACTGGCTTAGGATAGATAATCGAGTTCATTGGAAATGAAGGCACTTGTAATCTATGAATCTTATATAGAACTTAAAATAACCAAGCGCCCCTGCATGGCCAAGATCTAAAGAGCCAAATATGTGTTGGAAATGGTCCATTTCTATTTGTGTGGTCCTATGACTATTTGTTCAAGAGGTGGTTATCAATAATACATTAATTTCATTTATGACTACTCAAGGTATGTATATTTTTGCCTTATGCACCACATGTTTGAACCCTTTGATTAGTTCATATTGTATAAGACTGAGGTGGATCATAGGTTAGGTAAACTAATATAAACCCTACGATTTGATTGTGTGGGTGTATACCTCTTGGGAGAGTTTAAGAATCATTTATCGAAGGTGGAGATTATATCCTAGTTATCTACAATGGGTATTCGATTTTGGAATGGTGTAGAGGAAAAGAAGGAATAAGACTCTTTTAGATATGATAAGGTCCATGGTAAGTTATACAGGAATGCGACATTCATATTGTCATTTTACATAAGAGACGACTTGTACATTCTGAATTTAGTTTTATCTGAATTGGTCTCTTCAACTCCCATGGAACTGTGTAGCATGCACAAGCTCATTTTAGGACATTTTCAGATCTTAGGGTTCTCGACACTAGTGTTGTAGCATGATCCAAGGAAGTTGAAATCAAGTAAAGAAGTATGTTTCTTTGTTAGTTATCCCAAATGTCATATAAGTAGTTTATGTTATATTGCTAAGCATAAGAAGGTCATTGATTATATCAATTCTTGGTTCTTAAAAATGGACTATGTAATGAACTACATGCTCATGAGTGAGTTATACTTACATGAGATTAAGAAGTAAAATCATATTATTGATGCTACTAAACCACATGTATAGGAACAAATACAACCTAATATCGATAATGCATTACCTAGCGGTAGTGGGAGCATTACGCATGATTAGATAATATGTGTCACTTGTACTAGATCATGAGTAGTTCTATGTCATAGTGGAAGACTCTAGAAACATCCTGAAAGGCTAGTGTAGACACCCCATTCAATTACCTCCCTAACTCTCCTTAGGTCCCTCGTACCTCCCTTCATCACTGTAAACCCAGGTCATGTCCCGAGTACTAACTTAGAAGCCATCGGGCACTCCCCGGCTCAGTTTGACCAAAAGTCAAACTCTTCATCTCGATCGAGACTCAATGAATCTTCGAAGGGCACTGAATACCCTTTCTAACGGATCGCCCCGTGCGCGATTCCAACTTACCATACGGATCAACAATCCGTTTGCATTTGAAACCTGACCCTGAGGCCACCGGGCACTCCCCGGCTCAGTTTGACCAAAAAGTCAAACTCTTCATCTCGACCGAGACTCAATGAATCTTCTAAGGGCACTGAATACCCTTTCTAACGGACTGCCCCATGCACAATTTCGACTTACCATGCGAACCAACGATCCGTTTGCGTCCGAAACCTGACCCTGAGGCCACTGGGGGCTCCCGGGCTCTATTTGACCTATGTCAATGATTGATCTCGACCGAGGCTGAATGAATCTTCGAAGGACACTGAATCCCCTTTCCAACGGTCCATCCCGTGCGCGATTCTGACTTTCCATGTGGACGAATGATCCGTTTGACTCCGAGAGGTCACCGAACGCTTCTCGAGCCCGGTTGACCAAAGTCAACTCTCTAAACTGGGTCAAACTCTTCGGAATGTCAAAGTACATCTCTTAACCTTTCCAATGGTCTGCCCCGTGCATGATTTGTACTTACCATACGGACGAACGATCCGTTTGCGTCCGAATGATTTCCCATTCAATGGACCGACACATGCTTTCGAGACATATTTGACCCAAAGTCAACTCCCGAACCTGGGAGCGGTCCAAAGGACTTTCAAAGGTATAGGAATTACCTTTCCAACGGTATGCCCCGTGCATGATTCTGACCAACGGTTTTCCCTCGGCGGCCAATTTTCAGAAAAATCCTGAAGCGCACTACCAAATGGCAGGTTCCAGACCCTGCCTATCGGCACTTGTCGATAGTCAGGAACAGGTATATGCCAATCGACAGTTACCTGGTCCTATAAAAGGAGGCCTTCACCTCATTTGCAAGGGGAGCCCAGATCTGATAAAAATCTCTCTCAGCGAATTCCAAAAACCTCTCTCGAAGGCAGCGTGATATCAACTTCCAAATCCCTTTTTTACTTCCACTTTTCATCATCGTTCTCATCAAACTTGGTGAATTAACCACTCTTCATCATCATCCAAGTGCAAGGACTGCTCTCCAACACTCAAGATCAAGCTCAAGATCTTCAAGAAGGTCCAACTTTCTCAAACTCTCTCTTAAATTCTCTTAAATTCCCAATAACTTGTTTTCTTAGTTAGCACTTTTATAATCTCATCTCAAACATCCTAAATATACTTTTTATTTAGTATTATTGCACATATCATATTTTTATATAAATAAAAATCCAAAAAAATAAGAAAAAGAGGGTTTGCTCATAAATGCCAAGTAGGGATTCTCACACTTTTTCTACACTTTTCTGACAACTAAAACACTTTTTCTACCCACACACACACACACACTCTCAAATAAGAGATCCCCATTTGGATTTATGGGATAAACCCCACCCCTCGTTTTGTATGCGAGCTACGTGGACTTTGATGCCTTTATAGGCATCTCGGGGTAAAACCCGAGATTTGAGTCCTTTTTCCCACTTTTTCTCTTATTTTCTATCTTCCCTAAATCCATTTTCCTTATATTCTATATACTTGTTCTTAGTGACGTCTTACCCCATATGCGTTATCATTCCATTATAACGATCAACGTAAGGGTAATCGCGTAAATCTTACTTTCGAATATTATTCTTATACCTTCCTATGGATGACTCGCTTTATCTTTTCCATGATATAAGTCGAGGATTCCTACCTCCATTCTATATATACACATGCACACATATCACGGGAGGAAATATAAAGGAAAATAGCAAATATCCATGAGAGACCGAAAGGGCGGAATGGGTGCCTAACACCTTCCCATTTCATAACTAATCCTCCGAACCCTTCTCGAATCATTTGGTTTCGTATGCAGCAGTATGTCTTTGGATGCCATCCTTCGGGGTGGCTTCCCCTTTTTTCTTTTATCTGTTTTGAGTAAAATAGACTGGTGACTCTAAATCTCTCTACATTTTACACCACATCTCAAACGACGCTGATTGAAGCGCTCCCGAGAGGGACGCGCAGAACCAGAAGGATCCTTTTCCTCCGCGGCGGGGATCGAGGATGGCCACAGTGGCAACTCCACTGGGGATATGTGTTACTTGTTTGTGGGCTTAACTCTATTTACATGGATGCTATATTTGTTTATGTTCCCCCCCCCCCCCCCCCATATCCGCATGTTCCCCTTTTCCATGTGTATCCCATGCTTATACTTATATTCACACACTTGTAGAAAATTCTCCATGTACACCTCACACCATGTGCACCTAGGATCATATATATCCCCATGTTGCACGCATCACCCCTCCATACTTGGTGTACCTTTTGGGGTACTTGTACTTTTCTCCCAGTTTGGCATAATCAAGAAAGGCATTCTCATCATAAGATACTAATAAGATAATCATGCATGATTCACACAACATCACCAAAGAGCATTGCTATTGACCAAATTTTACCCAGTAACTAGAGGGTCACTTTGTGATGGGCGCTGGTCCGGCAGGTCACAGTTAGCCTAAGAGATATGACTCTCACCTTCCATTATTGGCCAAGTACCTTCGACGTATATCGAACGGTTCCCCCGCATCGTACCGCTTGACCGAAGTCATGACAGGAGGTATATCGCAGGGAATTCGTTCACGTACGTCGAGTATATCGAATTCTCTCTCACACGTACCGTCCCCACGAGGTATATGGTGAGGCAATTCACGTACACTCAGGTATATCAAATGGCTTGCCCACACGTACCGATTGCCCGCGAGAGCAAGACGTATATCGTGGAAGTCACGCCAAAGGGAGGAACCCATGCCGATCCACCCAACCAACTGCATACCCGCATATAGGTGTCAAACCTAGGAAACGCACTTTAGATTTCCAGTTTCAACCCGAAACTCTGCCGAAATTCCGGGTCGGTCTGCCGCCCAATTTTTGCGCATTTTTAAAACGGGACCCTGTCTGTGAGTATGGTTACAAGTCCAAACTGTAGCTTTGCATATATTGAAAACCCCACTTTTCCAGGCTCGAGTCCTGTCCGGCATTGCATTTAGGAGAATTAAATACAAGTGAGAACATAATAATCATAATAATCATGCTGAGTTCCGTCTCCAAAAGTATTTTTCCCTTCTTTATCAAAAATCCAAAAATATTTTTCCCTTCTTTATAAAAAATCCAAAAACATTTCTCCCTTCTTTATCAAAAATCCAAAAATAGTTCTTCCTTTTTTCTTAAAAATAAATCTCATCCTATGCCTTCCTAGGTCGATCGCAAGCCCTTGGCCTGGCTCCCTATTGGCTTCGGTCTTTAGTCAAATCACCCCAGAGTTACATCTGTTCCTTTACTACTTCTTTCGAGTTCGGAATCCATCCATTTCCACGGAGAATACAGATCAAGTACCAGTCATGCAGCCAAATCTGACGACAGTCCTAGCTCAGCTCGTGTCTAAGATTGACCACCTCCAAACCGAGGTCCGAGAGATGCAACGAAACCAGGTTCCTATTCCTCAAGAGCCAGAGGCCCTATTCCCTCGTGCTATGGGTCCACCCGAGCCTATCTGGGTTTCGAAAGAATATCAGCACGCTCCACGTGCCCCTCCTACCAATGGGCCACCGCCTGCCCAGCTTCCAATGCCAAACATTACCCAGCCTATGGCCAACTTGCCTGTGGTCGCTGATCCAAAAGAGAAGGAGTTGAATAAAGTCAAAGAGGATCTCAAGATGCTCACCAAGAAGTTTGAACAGGTCAGGATCTCTAGGAATTACATAGACTACACCCACATGTCTCCTTATCCTAAAGCGAGGTTACCCGAGAAGTTCAAGATGCAAAATATCGAGAAGTTCGTAGGGAGTGGCCCCCCAACTGTTCATCTTCGCAGTTACCACCATTCCATGATTCTACTAGGGGCTTCTGAGAAGGTGATGGCCCAATTGTTTCAGCAAACTTTGAGGGATAGTGCCCTCCGATGGTTTTTATCTCTCGAGGAATCCAGAATCCATAGCTGGGAGGATGTAGCCCGAGAATTCATGTCGCAATACAAATACAACGAAGAGCTTGAGGTCACCCATCGTGATTTAGAGATGCTCAAATAGAATCCTAGAGAATCAGTCAGTAACTTCATAACCCGGTGGAGGGAGCAAGCAGCTACCATGACCAATCGGCCATCCGAGGAAGAACAGGTCAACATAGTGAAGAAGAACTTCTTGCCCCATGTCCGAGCGATGATGGGAGGACAATACTATCCCCACTTTCGAGCTCTCAAAGAGGCTGGAGTAGAAATTGAGGAAAGTCTCGTTAAAACTGAGGTTGAACCGAAGAAAGTGTCCAGACAGTTGACCCCTAGAAAGTATAACAAGCCTGCCAATGCAACAGTCTCAAACATCAACAATATATCTCAACCAATCACATCATGGGCATCCGAAAGTCGCCCTGCCCCCATCCGAAGGGAATACATTAAGCTCCATGCTCCCCTCTCCAAATTTTACCAAGCCCTGTTAAACCGAAACCTTATCAAACCCTTGGATCGCCGTCCATTGCCAAATCCACTCCCAAGAAACTTCAAGACGGATGCTTATTGCGCCTTTCACCAAACTGCGGGCCATACCACCGACCAATGCTTTCACTTTCGGAACATAATCCAAGATCTGATTGACCGGGGTACCATCGCCCCACCAGCCAATCCTAAGCCAAACACTACTCACAACCCACTCCCAAATCACACCAATGCTATCTTCTTGGAAGAAAACCCAGATTTTGATCCCTCAACTCAAATCACACCCATATACTCTCCTAAACCTCTCCAAATTTTCCCATATTTCCTCCTACACCCTACTAGCCCCGCTGATCAGGCACTGTCACTCCTTACTAGAGCATGCATTGTTGTTCGTACCCGTTCTGAAGATGGAAGTATGGAATTGTCAGAGGTGTTAGACCAACTCCTAGAGTTCGGGATGAAATTTCCCTCACAGATGCTCATCGATTGCTAGAAATTCAGCACACTATTCTTGGAAGCACGAAAGTGGGCCCGAGATTCAGACAAATAGGTGGTACCAACCGACGAAGTCAGCTTAGATGATGTTATCCAGATTATGGCAGAATTATTCAGGCAAACCAACAGCATTTGCAGTATCACCGTGTTACTTGACACTTTAAAGCTACAAGGGCGTTTAGTCCCTTCAATCACATATATCCCCACAGAATGGGAAGACTTGTATGAAGAAGCCGTTGAAGTTGTGGAATGCATCGACTTTACATGTAAAGACAAAATTGTTACCGCCGGATGGGGGGAAGAATTCAAAGATTTGAGTAAATAACAAGCTTTAGGAAGAACTGGCTCAGTAACCGACATATGTGGGATGATATCATTTGAAGAATTCAGAGAAATAAACAGGGTGGCAGAACAACCTGAGATTGATGAGGAAATGGGGTTCATGTTTTTTCTTTCTTCAGTAAATCACATGACCAGATCAGGGAGACATTACCAGGTTCCAAGCTCACTACCAGCAAATGACAAAGGGAAGGGTGTTTAAAACCTTCCTATGCCAGAGATGACCATCGAGGAGAGCAAGATCCTCGATCAACTGAAGAAAACTCAAGCTAACATCACTCTATGGGGGCTTTTCATGTCTTCCCAGCTGCACAGAAACGCTTTAATCAAGTTACTCACTAGACCCATATTTCCTCCTTCTACCACAGCAGAAGAAGTGATAAATCTGGTCGGATCCCTGACCTCTACCCGAATGCTATCATTTTTTGAAGAAAAAATCCCCAGAATTGGGCCGAATCACAATCATGCACTCAACATCTCCGTCGAAGTTATGGGAAAGGCTGTGCCACTCTCCCTTGTCGATAACGGATCTACCTTGAACGTTTTCCCTTGGAGAACCTTCAAGTGTTTAGGCCTGAAAGAAAGCGACCTTGATCCAACCTCCGTCGCTGTGCGTGCCTATGATAATACCCGCCGAGAGGTGATGGGATCCATAAAACTTGTAATAGGGGTTGGCCCTATAAACCCTATCGTTTAATTCCAAGTCATAGACATCCCATCTTGTTTCAACCTGTGGCTCGGACGCCCCTAGCTCCATAATATCAAGGGTGTCTCTTCCTCACTCCATCAGAAATTGAAGTTCTTTGACGATGGGTGAGTCATCACCATTTTGGGCGACGACAAAAATGTCGAGGGTACAATCACTAACAGTCCAATTCTTGAGATACAACACGGGTCAAGTGATATGCTCCTATTAGGATTCCGAGTCGATCCACTCCTACTCCCGGCAGGGGACGGTTTCAAAGAAAGGGTTTGTCCAGAATATGACCCTCATGGCAATGCTAATGTGATTCAGATGTTCAGAAACATGCACTTCATTCCCAGACTGGGGCTAGGGAAAAGGCGGCAAGGGATAATTGAGCCCATCGAACTGAAGAAAGATTTCCCCCCTTACGGCTTAGGGTATCAACCATCAGAACAAGAGCTCAGAATGATCTGCCAATCTCGACCAAAGAGAATATTAGATTGTATCCGAACTATCTCAGGAGACTCCTTGAATGGACGATGCATCAAAGAAGGCGAAGACATCCCCTTTTATGATTTTTCAGAACCATGGTATGACCACACAGATAAGAAGATGAGGCCGAGAATGGAGATATTTTTCCAAGATAGCTACGTGTGCAACCGCTCCTTGAAGATACCGAAGAGACTGAGGAAAGTGATTCCAAAGATTCCTTCAACTTGCAGGTACTGGGGATGGCACTCTGCATGATTCATTCAGGCACTACATCAATGGACCCATCCCGTTTGATTAAAGCTGCTTATACTCCTCTCTTCAACTGGCATGCTGCGCCAGTTCTACCTCTTGAAATCTCCCCTAACCCCAATGTTTACCCTATTTCTTCTTCTGTTGTCTATCCTTGCTCAAATGTAATCGATACCTCTTTTGATGAGGTTCTCAATGATGTTCTTCCTATCAATGAAATAAACGAAGATTTTGAGTATCTTGATGTGCCTTACATTAACTGCTTGGATTCTAATCAAACTTTTGATGATAATGATTTTGCAAACGAATAATTCTTAACTGATCTAAAGAAGGTTAATAATAAACAACATAATCGCGTTCAAGTTAATGAAGAAGAGACTGTTGTTATTAATCTCGATTCTAGTATCCAACTGCGCGAGATTAGGATAGGGGCCACCATTGACGAGCATGAGCATGCACAACTCAAAGAATTACTGAAGGAGTTCGTAGACGTCTTCACATGGTCCTATGATGATATGCCCGACATTGATCCTGAAATAGCTCAGCACGAGATCCCCACTCTCCCAGATTACAAGCCAGTTAAACAAAAATTGAGAAAACTCCACACCGAATGGTCGCTCAAGGTCAAAGAAGAGGTGGTCAAACAGTTGAACGTTGGTTTCATTCGGGTGATCGAATATCCCATATGGATAGCCAACATTATACATGTGCCAAAATCAGGAGGGAAGGTTCAAATGTGTGTGGACTACCGAGATTTAAACAAAGCTTCTCCAAAGGATGATTATCCGCTACCCAATATCGACATGATCGTGGATAACACAGCCAGTCATGCTCTCAAATCATTCATCGATGGGTTTGTCGGATACAACCAAATCAAGATGCACCCGGACCACCAAGAAAAAATCGCATTCATCACCCCATGGGGAACCTTTTGCTACACCGTTATGCCATTCGGTCTCAAAAATGCTGGGGCTACCTACCAAAGGGCTGCCACAACCATCCTGCACGATCTGATTCACAAAGAGGTCGAGGTTTATGTGGATGATATGATTGTCAAGTTCAAAACTAGAGAAGGTTATGTTCTCGCTCTCCGAAAGTTCTTCGAATGACTGCGATGGTATCAGATGCGACTTAATCCACAGAAGTGTGTCTTCGACATTATAAAGGGAAAACTCTTAGGATTCATGGTCAACGAAAAGGGGATAGAAGCAGATCCTGTAAAGATGAAGGCCATACTTGAGATGCCACCGCCACGAACCGAGAAAGAAGTCCGAAGTTTTCTTGGAAAATTACAATATATCAGCCGGTTCATCAACCAACTAACCTCCATCTGTGAACCAATCTTCAAGTTCCTCCGAAAGGATTCAACCAAGGTCTGGAACGAGGCCTGCCAAAAAGCTTTTGACCGAATCAAATAATACCTGACCCAACCTCCAGTGCTCATGCCACCACAGTCTGGTCTCCCTTTGCTCCTATACCTAACCATAACCGACACTACAGCTGGGGCTTTGCTAGCCCAATATCTTGAAGACTCCCGCAAAGAAAGATCCATCTATTACGCCAGTCATAAATTGTTTGGGTACAAGGTCAACTACACTTCTTTCGAAAAGGCATGTGTCGCACTTGTCTGGGTCACCCAAAAGTTGCGACACTACATGCTCGCCTTCCCCATCAAACTTGTATCCCGAATGGATCCCATCAAATACCTTCTTGAGAAACCCACATTATCCAGTTGAATGGCCCGATGGTTGATGCTCCTAACCGAGTTCGATATCATGTATGTCACACAGAAAGTTGTTAAAGGAAGAGCCATCTCTGACTACCTCGCCGATTACCCTGTAGAAGAAGCAGAGGTTCGGATCTCCGAATTCCCAGATGAAAATATCCCCTGCACCACTCAAGACCACCTTCGATGGAAAATGTTCTTTGACAGCGCTGCCAACAAAAAAGGGGATATGGCATTGGGATCTCCTAATCGCCCCAGATGACTCCCACACTCCCATCACCATTAAATTGGATTTCCCTTGCACCAATAATATGACGGAATACGAGGCATGCACAGTAGGCCTCCAAGTTTCTCTCAAGAAAGGCATTCAATACCTTGATGTCTATGAGGATTTTGCCCTTATCATCGGTCAATTGCTCAGAAAGTGGAAAGTCAAGGATGAAAAGCTCCAACCCTTTCATGCCCAATTAGAAGAGTTAGCCTCCCATTTTCGAGATATCACTTTCCATTACCTACCCCGAGCAAAGAATAACCTAGCCGATGCTCTCGCCACCTTGGCCTCCATGGTCGACATGCCCAAGGGAATAACAATGACCGCCTTCCTAGTTCAAAAGCAAGACAAACCAACCCATTTCTACCATATTGAGCTCGTCTCTACCGAAGATCCCGAACTAGCCGATCGCTGGTACTATGATATTTGGTGCTTTCTCAAACATGGTAGGTATCCCGAGGGTTTTAACAAAAAAGATCGAATGACCCTCTGAAGACTGGCCACCCAGTACATTATCTGTCATAAAGCCCTAATCAAGAGGAACTTCGATGGAACTCATCTACACTGTATTACTGGGGCTGAGATTGAGAAAATAATGCAAAAAATCCACAGCGGGGAATGCGAACCCCACATGAATGGTCACATTCTCGCCAAGAAGATCATCCGACAGGGCTACTACTGGACCACCATGATCTAGAATTGCCCCGCCGATGTCCGAAGGTGCCTCAAATGCCAACAATTATCCAATCTTCGACACTTGCCTTCGCGAGAGTTATACAACATGACCTCTCCCTAACCTTTTTCCACATGGGGTATCGACATCTTAAGGAAGGTTACACCAAAGTCTTTAAACGGACATGAGTTCATCTTGGTTGCCATCGATAACTTCACCAAATGGGTCAAAACTGAGTCATACGCAGTATTGAACGCCAAGAAAGTGGCCAAATTCCTCAAGAAAAATATCATCTGCCGATATGGTGTCCCGCATGAGATGGTATCAGATAACGGGTTGTATTTCAAAGCAGAAGTCACAGAAGTAGTCAACGAGTATGGGATTCAGAGACACAAATATTCTCCCTACCGACCTCAGACCAATGGTGCAGTTGAAGCCGCCAATAAGAACCTCAAAGCTATCATCAGCAAGATGACCGAAAGTTGTAGAGATTGGGCCGACCAGATCTCGTACGCCCTCTGGGGCTATCGAACCTCAATTCGAACCTCTACTGGGGCTACCCCTTACTCCTTGGTCTACGGCATGGAAGCAGTCCTACATGTGGAGCTAGAAATACCCTCGCTACGCGTCATGCTTGAAAGAAAAGTTAGTGAAGAATACTGGTGCTAAAGCCGTCTTGATGAGCTATCCCTCCTAGATGAAAGAAGGTTAAAATCACTGTACCACATACAAGGGTACCATCGCCGAATAATGCGATCATTCAACAAGAGAGTCAAGGACCGAGGTGTTCGAGAGGGAGACTTAGCTCTCAAGGAGATAATAGAACCCAACTGGGACCCTAGAGGGAAATTCAAGCCCAATTGGAGCGACCCCTACATTGTGAAGAAAATCTTATCTGGCGGTGCCGCCATGCTCACTGACCTAGATGGGGAGGAGATGTCTCGTCCACTCAATCTGGACCGTCTCAAGAAATTCTACCCCTAGTCCGAAATCTCGGCACGCTATGACTCTTTTCATCCCCTTTCTATTCTAAAAAAAAAATCTTCCTTTCCCCTACCCAGAACTATGTGGGCCTAATCCTATGCAAAAACTATTTAGCAAATAAATAAAAACATTTTCAAAAACCCCAGAGGTACGTAGGCAGCTCGTGCACCTCACCTTAGTGCGAACCTTTCTTTTTCACAAAATACTATTCTTTTCTTACCTCCGACAACGACGGTTCATTCTAAAAATACTTGAACAAAAGGATTATGTATGCCTTAGCAATCAGTATAGATAATTAAAAAATGCAAGATTCATCGAAAGGCACAGCTGGATGATCAGAAACTTGTTTATTTCATTAATAAGAAATTACGGTATGGATTACATAAGAAAAAGGAATGGATAACTCCCTTCCCCATTACCATAAAAGCCAAATAAAATCCCCACATCTCTTACACAAATAAACTCTCCAAGAGTCCTACCCACAGCCACCAGAGGAGCCTACACCCTCATCATCTACATCCGGAGGTCCCAAAGTTTCCCCTGCCTGAATAGAGTGCCATAAATATTCCATGGATTGATGAGCCTTAACCATCTTTGAAAAGACCACAACGCCCCTTCCATGGTGAGATAAAACAAACCATCTTTGTCCAGTATCTACTGCCAATATCTTGCTGATTACTTTCCTCCACAACCACTTCATATAATCGTTGGGGACATGCCAAACCTCCCCGATAGACTGAGAGGGATGGGTCGACAGACGTCGATTTTCCTACATAGATCCAAGCAACAGACGCAAGCGCTCAGTCAAATCTTCTACCAAAAAGAAATTTGAGGTCCGAGGGGGCACAACCTGCACCCAGCCGAATTGGCCCAAAAGAAGCCAAGGGAAATAAAAATAGGTATGTCTGAGACCAACCAGCCGCACATATGAATACTTTCCTTGCTCCAGAATAGGCTGCAAGTGTCCCCACCAAGGCACTGACCAATACAGCCCACGAGCCCCATGCTCCACAAGCCAATGCTCCCAGTTCTCAACATACAGGCCAACGCTGATGAAGTAGCGTGAAAAGAAGCTGGGTATGGACGACAAGGGATACTCCGAAGGAGTCGCCAAGAGGAACCTTTCAGACAACCACATAAAACAGCATCACAGGGCTACCCCTCAAAAAGTCAGAATGGCCTTGTCTCCAGGCATCCAGGCCATTCAGGGTCTCTGCCAGTATCACCGCCGCAGGATTATGACGATATGACATCCATGAAGTAATGGCTACAAGTTGTGGGTCCACTCGTACCCCCCAGTCACCAGCAGCAATTTGGAAACCAGACCCAGAACAACGGCTCCAGCATAGCCAGCATCACCTACTTCCCATAAATGCACGGACTGCAGCATCGCCGGGAGGGAGATCATTCCTCCAGCAACCAATGATCTAGCCACCGAAGGCGAAATACGAAGAAGCCCAGCCAACAAATCCCTAGGAGAGCGAGGAAATTCGGGCAAAGTCATAGCAACACTGGGATTTACACCCAGCATGGCAGAAAATTCCTTGTAGGTAGGACAAAATTCTTCCAACCCAAAGCGGAATATATGGTCTTCGGGGTACCAGAATTGTACCGTCGCCATCAGCACGTTCCATTCAAGAGGTCGATTGCGCCACAAAGAGACCCGACGCATGTCGAAAGCATCATAGTCGACATTATAAGAGCACATAGCTTCCAAGGCTTCGAGGTAGTTGTCAAACTCGGTGCTACCGGGGAGAGCCATCTTGCAAGCCTAAGAGATAATGGACAAGTGGGTAAGAATGCAAAGGTGTGATGAAAACACTCCACCCTTCCCTCTTTTTATACTTGAAAACCCTCACAAGGGACATAATCCCTGCAGAAATCGGAGGGAATCCTACCCCACAAAGTACCAAAGGCTGAAGAGGGTACCATTCAAAGCTTTCAATTGATAGGACTGGATTGAACTGCCGATAGGCAGGTGAGGGTGCTTGCCGATCGGCAACCCCCCATTTTTGGAAATTTCCCTTTTTTCCTCTTTTGTCAAATCAGAAAATTCAATGAAAATAAATTGATATTCTCAACAGAATTTCAAGAATCTCATTTTCTCCTTATATAATTTCCTTTTTGATTAAAAGATTTACTTCAAAAAAATTCCAAAAATATTCCTTTTTACAGTCTCAGTAGCAAAGTAAAATGCACATGCATTCAGTCATCATAAATAAAAGATAATAAAAAAAAACTCCATTGCATTGCATATATTTGTGTTCTGTGTTACATCAATTTTGTAGGAAATAAAAAGAAAAAGCAAAAAACAACGGGACTCAGCCTGAACCCACATTCTCTCTCTCTCTCTCTCTCTCTCTCTCTCTCTCTCTCTATCTAAGAGCTTCAACCCCTACGACGTGCTCTCTTCCCCCTACGGCGAGATGACCACCACCACTACCCGAGCCAGAGTCCTCTCCAGACGAGGCAGACGGCACCAAGCAATAAGGAACAGGAACCGTGTCCCGAATATGGGCAGTCGCCGAAGATATCCAGTCCCTAATATCCCTTAGCTAAGTGGTCAACACCCGGACTTGCTGCAACAAAGGCAAAATCAGTATCAAAGCAAGGATGACCAAAACAGAAAAGAGAGAAAGGAAAAGAAAGGTATATCGTAGGTCAGAGGACCTCCTCTGTCAAACCCAACTCCTCTGTATCCATCGCATGAGGACGGTGCAATATAGGCACCATCCCTCCATTAGCCCGTCGGATGTTGTACGAAGGGGTATGCAACCGCACAAAAGGGACCTCCGAGGTCGCCACTGCTGCAGATGCCGACGGACCACCACCGCTGTAGGAAGATCCCACCGCCTGACTCGAACCCGCAGGAAGGAAGAGCAATTCATCATATATGTTGGGCGCCATCAACCAGCTCGTCACAAAATCCATATAGTCATACGGTGCATCCGTATCGGTGTATAGCAAGTAGGACTCGCCAATCATCGCCGCGATCCTCTCATCCTCTGACAACAGTCGCTCCCGCCTCATAAATGTAGGAGGCTGCGCGGGTGGCACCACCACCTCCTCCTCAGCAATCTGACGAATCACCCTCTCCCCAAGGTACCAGGAATGGCCGAACTCATGCGCCAGTAAGCGCCTCATCCGCGTATTCACCCCGGTCACCCCCACATCCTAAATGGTTGTCCCCCAGGGATAAAAGGTCACCTGAAAATCTCCAAGCGAGCATAAGTCAATACAAGATCAGAAGGTGCAAAAACCAAGACTGAAATAGAAAGAGTATTACCCTACCACTGGTCAGTTCATTCAAGACCTGAAGCACCGCCTTCAGGGAGAGAGATCCCTTAGACTGCCGATTAGCCTTATGCCATCGATACAATCGGTAGAAGTCCCCAATAGTGTCATCCTTCAAAGCAATCAGCGGGGTGTTGCACCCAATCACCTCATAGAACCACGTATGAATTCATAAACAAAAAGAGACGCATAAGGAAAATGCGAATGCATGAAAGGAAAACGAGAATGCATGAAAAGAAAATGCGCAAATTAAAGAATACCTCAAGAAGGTACGTTGCCCCAGTAAAGGTTTGCCGACATCACCAACTGAATGCATCCAGAGAGGAGAGGGTCGCCAAGGTCAGACTCCCCCAATCATAGAAAGGGATGTTCGAAAACATCCTCAGGTACGGCAAAAACCATAAATGGACGACGTCGCCGCTCGACGCCACCATAAAACCTCCCAGCACCAAAAGAATGAATAATAGGGTCATCTGCCTCACCTGCAGCCCGTCCTCCACATCAATTTCCCTACCCAATAGAACATCCTTCAGCAGCGACAGTCGGATAGAATCTCCAGAAACTATCCTCCTTACATCACCAAGTGCCGCATGCACTGCCTCTGGTCTCACCCATAAAGAGAGATCCACCTCTATCTGCTCTCCATCACCAGCAGCTGTTGCACGTCTATGGGAGTCACAGTCATCTCCCCAAAGAGGAAATGAAAGGTGTGGGTAGTGTCCCACCACCTCTCTCCCAAAGCGCACAAGACCGCAATCGAACGAGGCGTTTCATCCAGCGCCGATGCCAACCTCCCAAAACCCGCTGATGAGACCACCCAGCGCACCACAGGTGGGAGATGGTCCCAGACATCCTTGAGCCCCATCGTCCCACGGGCACGCATGTTCTTTAAAGAAATATCAGACTGGCAAAAAGAAAAGTCTCATCAAAAGTCAAGAAAGAAAAATCACCAAAAAGAGAAGAATGCCAAAGGTCGGGTTACTTACATAACCGTCGGGGATCACTCTCGAAGAGTGATGACGCGATGGCTCTCGCAATAAAGTCCACTCATCCGCAACAGGCTCAAACGCATCAAAGGAGTTCTCACTCCCCAAAGCAAGGGGCACCCTGTCCCTCCAATCCACATTTGCCCAGTCATCAACGGTCAACCACTCCCGGTGGACTGCAGTGCTCACAAAAGCGGCCATTTCTTGAAGATCGAAACGCTAGAACAATTTGCAGAAGAATCGCAGAGAGAGAGAAAGCAAAAGAAGCTGTGAAAAAAATGAAGGGATTCGCCCCCTTTTTATAAGATGCCAATCGCCATGCCGATCGGCACCTCTCCCTACCATACCGATCGGCACTGACTCCTCACCTTCCCGAGGTAGCCCAAAAGTTTGTACCACTGCCGAATGGCACCCCTCATACCATGTCGACCGGTACCCCACCTTAAATTTCATACATAAATTCTCAAAAAATATCGAAAAGCCCCGAAAAATCCTCAAAAAATTCCTGAAAATCCCAGGATGGATTTTGAACATTTTCACCAAGAAAATTTCGCGTTCCCTCGAGCGGAACCCCTTATTAACCCAGCATAATCCTCAAAAACCAAGTGAAACTCCTCCCGGCAAAGCTCCGGAGGATCTCTAAGGATCGCGTGATCACTTCCCCTAACGAAATTCTCTTACAGCACCAAAATAGGTTGTTCCCCCCTACGAGGTCTCCTAAAGGCTTCCTCAGCTATCAGCTCCCTAGTTCAGATTAAAATCACAAAGAACCTTCTCCAGCAAAATCAAAATCAAATATTTATCCACTTTTGGGTCAGAATTGACCCCGGTCTTGGATCTTCACCTGAGTTAGGTCAGAATTGACCTCGGTCCTCGGTCGTCACCACTCTTGGGTTAGAATTGGCCCCGGTCTTGGATCGTCACCTGAGTTAGGTCAGAATTGACCTCGGTCCTCGGTCGTCACCACTCTTGGGTCAAAATTGGCCCCGGTCTTGGATCGTCACCTGAGTTAGGTCAGAATTGACCTCGGTCCTCGGTCGTCACCACTCTTGGGTTAGAATTGACCCCGGTCTTGGATTGTCACCTGAGTTAGGTCAGAATTGACCTCGGTCCTCGATCATCACCACTTTTGGGTCAGTATTGACCCCGATCTTGGATCCTTAACTGAGTTAGATCAGAATTGACCTCGGTCCTCGGTCGTCACCACTCTTGGGTCAGAATCGACCCCCGTCTTGGATCGTCACCTGAGTTAGGTCATAATTGACCTCGATCCTCGATCGTCACCACTATTAGGTCAGAATTGGCCCCAGTCTTGGATCATTAGCTGAGTTAGGTCAGAATTGACCTTGGTCATCGGTCGTCACCACTCTTGGGTTAGAATTGGCCCCGGTCTTAGATCGTCACCTCAGTTAGGTCAGAATTGACCTCGGTCCTCGATCGTCACCACTTTTGGGTCAGAATTGGCCTCGATCTTGGATCGTCATGTGAGTTAGGTTAGAATTGACCTCGATCCTCGATCGTCACCACTCTTGGGTCAGAATTGACCCCGGTCTTGGATCTTCACCTGAGTTCGGTCAGAATTGACCTCGATCCTCTCTTGTCATCACTTTTGGGTCAGAATTGACCTCGGTCTTGGATCGTCACCTGATTTAGGTTAGAATTGAACTCGGTCCTCGGTCGTCACCACTTTTGAGTCAGAATTGGCCCCGATCTTGGATCATCACCTGAGTTAGGTCAGAATTGACCTCGATCCTCGGTCATCACCACTTTTGTGTCAGATTTGGCCCCGGTCTTAGATCGTTACCTGAGTTAGGTCAGAATTGACCTCGGTCCTCGGTCATCACCACTTTTAGGTCAGAATTGGCCCCAATTTTGGATCATCACCTGAGTTAGGTCAGAATTGACCTCGGTCCTCAGTCGTCACCACTCTTTAGGTCAGAATTGACCTTGGTCTAGGATCGTCACCTGAGTTGGGTCAAAATTGATCCCGATCCTCGGTCGTCACCACTCTTTAGGTCAGAATTGACCTCGATCTTGGATCATCACCTGAGTTGGGTCAGAATTGATCCCAGTCCTCGGTCGTCACCACTCTTTAGGTCAGAATTGACCTCAATCTTGGATCGCCAGCTGAGTTGGGTCAGAATTGATCCCGGTCATCGATCGTCACCAATCTTAGGTCAGAATGACCTCGGTTATCAAAACTTTACCCTAAGCCCATAGATTCGTCTTTGATCCATAGAATTGATCATCCCCAGCACACTCTTTAGGTCCTCAGAATCGGCCTCGACCCTCTGAATCAGTCATACTCCCTCAAAAGCATCATGTGGTGTCTATTCGACGGTCATTATTTGTTCCAAACTCACCCATCGAGGGGCCCTGTAGACACCCCATTATGTTACCCCTAACTCTCCTTAGGTCCCTAGTACTTCCCTTCATCACTGTAAACCCAGGTCATGTCCTGAGTACTGATTTAGAAGCCATCGGGCACTCCCCGACTCAGTTTCATCAAAAGGCAAACTCTTTATCTCGACCGAGACTCAATGACTCTTCTAAGGGCACTGAATACCCTTTCTAATGGATCGCCCTTGCGTGATTCCGACTTAGCATGCGAACGAACGATCCGTTTGCATCCGAAACCTGACCCCGAGGCCACCGGGCGTTCCCCGACTCAGTTTGACCAAAAAGTAAAACTCTTCGTCTCGACCGAGACTCAATGAATCTTTGAAGGGCACTGAATACCCTTTCTAATGGATTACCCCATGCGCGATTCTGACTTACCATGCGGACGAACGATCTGTCTGCGTTCGAAACCTGACCCCGAGGCACCCAGGTGCTCTCGGGCTCTGTTTGACCTATGTCAACTCTTCATCTCGACCGAGGCTGAGTGAATATTTGAAGGTCACTGAATCCCCTTTCCAACGGTCCATCCCATGCATGATTCCGACTTTCCATGCGGACGAACGATCCGTTTGACTCCGAGAGGTCACCGAACGTTTCTCGAGCCCGATTGACCAAAGTCAACTGTCCAAATCGGGTCAAACTCTTTGGAATGTCGAAGTACATCTCCTAACCTTTCCAATGGTCCACCTCGTGTGCGATTCTAACTTACCATACGGACGAACGATCCGTTTGCGTCCAAACGATTCCCCGTCCAAGGGACTGACAAATGCTTCCGAGCCATATTTGATCTAAAGTCAACTCCCAAACCCAGGAGCGGTCCAAAGGACTTTAAAAGGTCTCTGAATTACCTTTCTAACGGTATGCCTCGTGCATGATTCTGACCAACGGTTTGCCCTCGACTATCAATTTTCTGAAAAAGCCTGCAGCGCACTGCCAAATGGCAGGCTCCAAACCCTGCCTATCGGTACTTGTCGATAGACAAGAATAGGTATATGATGATAGACATTTACTTGGGCCTATAAAAAGAGCCTTCACCTCATTTGCAAGGGGAGCCCAGATCTGATAAAAATCTCTCTCAGCGAATCCCAAAAACCTCTCTCGAAGGCAGCGTGATTTCAATTTCCAAATCCCTTTTTTACTTCCATTTTCATCATAGTTATCATCAAACTTGGTGAATTAACCATTCTCCATCATCATCCAAGTGCAAGGGGTGCTCTCCAACACTCAAGATCAAGCTCAAGATCATCAAGAAGGTCCAACTTTCTCAAACTCTCTCTTAAATTCTCTTAAATTCCCAATAACTTGTTTTATTACTTAGCACTTTTATTATCTCATCTCACACATCCTAAATATACTTTTTATTTAGTATTATTGCACATCTCATATTTTCATATAAATAAAATCCCAAAAAAATAAGAAACAGAGGGTTTGCTCATAAGTTCCAAGTAGGGATTCTCACACTTTTTCCACACTTTTCTCACAACTAAAACACTTTTTCTACACACACACACATACTCACAAATAAGAGATCCCCATTTGGATTTATGGGATAAACCCCACCCCTCGTTTTGCATGCGAACTACGTGGACTTTGATGCCTTTATAGGATACGTAGGCATCTCGGGGTACAACCCGAGATTCGATTCCTTTTTCCCACTTTTTCTCTTATTTACGTAAGGGTAATCGCGTAAATCTTACTTTCTAATATTATTCTTATACCTTCCTACGGATGACTCGCTTTATCTTTTCCATGATATAAGTCGAGGATTCCTACCTCCATTCTATATATACACATGCACACATATCACGGGGGGAAATATAAAGGAAAATAGCAAATATCTATGAGAGACCGAAAGGGCGGAATGGGTGCCTAACACCTTCCCATTTCGTAACTAAGCCTCCGAACCCTTCTCGAATCATTTGGTATCGCACGCACCAGTATGTCTTTGGATGCCATCCTTCGGGGTGGCTTCCCCTTTTTTCTTTTGTCTGTTTTGAGTAAAATAGACTGGCGACTCCGAATCTCTCTACATTTTTACACCACATCTCAAACGACGCCGTTCGAAGCGCTCCTGAGAGGGACACGCGAGACCCAAAGGATCCTTTTCCTCCGCGGGGGGATCGGGGATGGCCACAGTTAGTGTTTCGGGTGAACATTTCAGTGAAATCCCAAACAAACATGAATTGG
The DNA here is from genome assembly GCA_949130495.1 of Sambucus nigra. Taxonomy (NCBI): domain Eukaryota; kingdom Viridiplantae; phylum Streptophyta; class Magnoliopsida; order Dipsacales; family Adoxaceae; genus Sambucus; species Sambucus nigra. The sequence goes on along the minus strand of OX422221.1, from coordinate 328,574,876 downwards.
GTCCCAAGAAAAATAATGAGGCATTCTAAGATAAGGAATTTTAATTTTGACTTAAGAGTATGGATTTAATTTATTCGAATCAAGTTTTAGGAACTTGTAGACTTACTGAAGGTATAAAACCCATCAGGTTAAAATTAATTTATAATGTATTGAGCGATAGTTAGATGGAATGGTGGAATGTTTTAAGGCAAGACTTGTTGGTAAAGGTTATACTAAAAAACAAAGGGATTAACTCTAAGAAAACCTTCTCGAAAATTGGCATGATAAAGTTTATCGAGATTATTTTAACGTCAAGACTTCATTCTTAAATGATTATCTTGACATGTAAATAGTAAGAAGTTAGGAAAGCAAAGTGTGTAAGCTTATGAGATCCATTTATGTATTTAAGCTAACATTAAGATTTTAGAACATTCAGTTTGATTAGGTAATGGATTTTTTTATTTTGATCAAAGGCCTAATAGTACTTGTTTATATAATAAATGTGACAAAAATGTAGTGGCATTTCTTGTAAAATATGTTGATTATATTCTCCTAATCGAGAACAAGGTGGGTGCATTGTCTTGCATAAGATTGTGATTATCCAGGTAGCTCGATATAAAGTACTTGTGACTATCCAGTCACATCCTTTTTATCAGAATTTTAATATATCAGATAAAATGATGTTAGTCTTATTCCAAGTCACTTATATCGATGTTGTACTCACAAGATTAGCATGCGAGCCTTCATGAAAATATTTTTCTTTCAAGTATGGAACCAATATATCTAGGGATCAGTGTCCTAAAACACCTGATCATATGGAAAGAATAAGGATTATATCATATGCTTTAGAGGTAGGAAGCCTCATGTATCTTATGTTATGTCATATAGTAGACCGAATATGTGCTTTGTCATTTTCATGGTCAACAGATTGCAGTATGATAATCTTATACTGTTTAGATATAAAGACTTTATTTTGAGTCATACAAGGTTTCCAGCTTTTCGACCTCGGTAAATGTGTTTACCCTAAGATGTGGACCTGTATATTAAAGGTGTGTGAAGCAATCATGCATTGCTGACTCCACCGTGGAAGCCGAAGTTGTTGCCATTTTAGAGGTAACTATAGAGGCAATGTGGCTCAGGACTTCCTAAGTAACTTGGGTGAGGTTCCTTTAAGTGTAATTGGCTATTACACTTTATTCTATACATAGAGGAACGGTTGTGAGTTTGAGAGAACCCATATAAGGTTTAAGCACATTGAGAGTCTGTTTCATTTAATTCGAGAGAATGAACAAAGGATTAGATAATTTTATAACCAAGGTTTCATTAGATAACACCATGATAATCCTAATACAATAAGGGATATAGAATTCTGATTAGATGGGTTGGAAGTTGGATGTATAGGAACATGGTTTTAAGAATAAGTGGGAGATTTTTGGGGTTTTATTATTAAAAACATAAATGACATTTATTTTTCAAAAAAAAAATATGTCATGTTCATTTTGAAATAATAATGTTTGTGAGAATGCCTTATATTTGATTTTAAATATATTTTATGCAGTGTTAGTTAAACTTGGTAGGAATATCAGTGATCTGGGTTCGTCTTGATCACGAGAGACCAGAATACAAGTTCTAACACAATTGAACAGTTCATAGACTTGATAGGGAGTTGACATACTATTGGTAAATTTGCAAGTGAATTCCTAGTAGTCTATATTAAAATATAGGAATATGTTTGATGGTTCGAGAATTTGTTTGATAGTTCAAAGAGTGTTTTGTGCCCGGTATATTAAAAAATGTATGGAATAGGACCACGGGTGAGATTCAAGTCTAGGTGTTGACTAGATTAGACATTCGCAATCCCGCGGGTTATCAAAGGGTTCATAGGTTCTTAATCCTGAGGGTTATGAGGATTGGAATGCACACAAAAAATTTCTTTAATTGTTGTGGGCGCGATTGAATTTTAGTTGAATCCACATCCCGAGGGTCATAAGATGTAGGAATTCACATACAAAAAATATCTTAGATGGTTTTACCCCCTTGATAGATTATATATTTCGATTATACCAATAAACTTGGCTATTGGATTATCTCTGGTAGAGTATCAAATAAGTTAAGTCTGAGAATTAAGGAAAAAATAAGAAGTTGGTTAAAATCGATTAGCGGTAAATTGATTTGACCAAGTGGGTATTGTAAACTTAAAGAGGAAAATATATTATATACCATAACAACATTGAAAATAAGACCTCTTTATTCCAATTTATTTTGAGATAATAAAATTGGAGTGCAATCGTGATTATTTAATGAAATTAATTATGATTAAATTGAAAAAAGAAATAAATTAAGGAGATTTAATTTGGCATTTTTGAGTACCTATTTGAAAGCCAATTAAATTATTAATTCTTAGGTCCATAGTATAGTCCATTTACCTAAATAACATGCTCAAACTCTCTGAAAACCAAATTTATCCCAAGCCCATTACTTATACCTCTCTCTCTCTCTCTCTCTCTCTCTATATATATATATATATATATATATATATATATATATATATATATATATATATATATATATATATATAAGTTCGGGTTTTAATATGCATACTCGTTAGTGAGAGTTAAAGAGGTAGATGTAAAGTACTATTCATGTTTTTATGAAGGGTTATATATAGATAAGGTCACATCTCACTAAAAACACCAAGTATTCAAATTCTTTGTAAGGATCATATGCCAAAAGATACGAGACTTTCAGTGTGTTCAAGAAAGGTTTTGGAGGACAAGAAAAGGCACCCCCCTTCATCTTCTTCAAAGCCCATTTCTCCCCATTCAAATCGTGTACAAGATCTGCAAAGGTATCGTGATTCAAAACCCTAGGTTTTTGCTTTAAACCTAGATTTTTTTATTTTTTATTGCAAGATTAATCAAAGTTTTTTAGCAGCAAAGTTTTCCAGCGTTTATCAATCCCCAGCACACCATACCCTTATGGATCTTGTAGGTGATATGATATATGAGAAAGATTTGAGGTAGAAGATATTGATAATGATTTATTATATTTAATACTTGATAATATGAGTGAAATACCTTATATCTTCTAATATGAGATTTAACCAAAGCGAGTTATGTGTGTGGGCACTCTTGAATATGAAAACTTGATTTTCTCCTTCCTCACCCTTCACAAAAATGCGAAAAGTGTTTTATCTCACCCTAAAAAATCCTTAAGTGCATTAATGATGCTTACACCCCTTCTATAGACATATATATACAAGTATATGAAGTAGTCTTAGGCCAATTATGATTTTCAAATTGTCATGGGATTGTTACATGGTATGTGGACTGTATTAGGGAACCAATGCAAATAATTAAATTGGCTTCCAAATAAAAAAATGAAAATCCCAAATTATGCCCCATAATTTATTTCCTTTTTTTTTAATTATAATTACTTCCACTGAATAATTATAATTTCACTCCAATTTAATAATTTAAAAATTACTCAAATAAAGAGACCGTCTTTGCAAAATTAGATAGTAGATAATATGATTCCCCTCATTTTATTCAATACCGTATTTGTGAAATTTAATTTTCCATGTATCAAATTTCACCAACATCTTATTTATTCATTGATTTCAAACAAAAGTTATTTTATATTCTACAGGATAGTAATCCACCTACGAGGTTTATTGGTAGAGTTAAAACTTATAAGTTTATCATTGGGATATCACAATCTAGAACATCTCTTGGATGCCAATTCCTCCTGAATATGATCTCATAAATATTCACACAATGATTGACCAGCCTATAGGTATTAGTGATCCAATAAATTGAGTTTCACCCAAAGTAAATCAAAGCAATAATTATATGAATATTTCAATCCTCATAGGTGACATCGTGCAAGTCTAATCTAGTTAACACCTATACTAGAATATCATCATTGGTTCTTTTTAACCAATTCCTAATGCACTGGTATAATCATCTCTAAAATAAAAAACAAGATCCCAAACCATCAAATATATTCACTTAGTTAATATAAACTACTAAGATTATAAATGTAGCTTCACATATAGGATGTTTACTCCATATCTTGTCTATGAACAATTCAATTATACTAGGATCGAAATTCTGATCTTCCATAATCCTGCCGAGCCCAACTCACTAAAATTTCTACTAAGCATAATTCATCGAAATATATAATTTAGCCATTCCCACAAATATGTTTCACATTTCAAAAAAGAGCAAAGATAATATTTGTATTAATAAATAATAAATGTCATTAAATATTGTTTTAAGAATAAAACCCCAACAATCTCCCATAGATTCTTACACCCATGTGCCTATGAATCTAATGGCCATTCCTTTTATATGAACATCAAAACCTAATATGATAAGCCCTTTGTAATAGGATCATCCAGGTTGTCCTGAGATGCAATCTTTGTCACAATGATATCGCTTCTTTATATGATCTTACATATCATGTGATGTTAGGCTCAATGTGCTTAGCACTATTATGGGTCCTGGGTTCTTTCGACTTATCAACTACTTCACTATTATCATAATAAAGGTCGATATTCTACTGAACTAAAGGAAACACTCCCAAGTCACTTAGGAAGTTCCTGAACCAAATAACCTCATTTGTTACCTCCAAAGAGACAACATATGTCCCTTCTATGGTCAAATCCGTAATACATGATGGCTTGATACTTATCTAACTTATGGCTCCACAATCTAAATGCATATCCTAAGGTTGATTCCTAGAATCCATATATGATTGAAAATTTGAGTGTGTGTATGCTAAAAGTACAAGATTGTCCACTACGTAAACTAACCCATTATCTTTAGCCCTTTTCGTGTATTTAAAAACGTGCCTTATTGTCGCCTAATTCTCATCACATGTGTTAGACTAAAATATGTTAACCATGCCAACAGAAAATCATATATCCAATCTAACATATATCATATCATACATAAGACTACCCATTACTAAAGCTTAAGGTATATTCATCATCCAATTTATTTGAGCAAGTGTCTTAGGACACTTATCTTTAGATAGAGTGATTTCAAGCCTGGATAGAAAAAATCCTTTTCTTAGAATTTTTCATATTAAACTTTGTGAGAACATCATCGATATACGTTACATGGGATAAGCCCAAGATCTTATATTTCATTCACGTGGAATCTTGATCCTGTAGATATGACTAGATTCTCCTAAGTCCTTCGTATCAAACTTGCTAGAAAACCACATTCTTATGCTAGATAATACACCTACATCATTCTCTATTAAGGGAATATCCTCCACATTGAGTACTATAAATAACAATATGTTTGTCCCATGCTTCTTATACAAACTAATTTAATCTAGACAATGATCAAAACTAGAAGATTTAATTATTTGATTATAATGGATGTTTTAAGACCTTGACGCTTTCTTATTTCATAAATGGCCCTTTTAATCTTGGAAAAGTTTCTTTCCTGACTACTTTATATGAATACCTTGGGTTGCATTATATATATGCACTTGTTAAGACTACCAATGAAGAACACGGTCTTGACGTCCATTTGTGAAATATTATAATCAAGATGAGATACAAAGAATAAAAGAATTCATATATACTTTAGCATAGCTACATGAAATAACATTTCCTTATAGTGAATACCTTATTTTTTAGTAAAACCTTTAATAATATGCCATGGCCTAAAGTTTTTCACCTTCCCATCTATCCCACCCGATGGGTTTTATCCCATTCGTCAAGTCTGTAAGTTCTCAAACCTTATTTGAATACATATCGATATTCACTATCCATTTTTTCTTATTTTTTAGTTCATTACATTTCCCATTACATATCATGTGTGAGATTACTAAAATTAGAAGTTATCTTACATATGTGACCACTTGTGTTTGGTTTTATGGGTTCGTTTGGTAATCTTGGGATATAGACTTTTGAGATTTACATGATATTGTGTTGTATCCATATTTCCATGTTTTAGATTTATCATTTATTCATTGAAGCATGTGCTTTATTATTATATTACCTTTGTTTTCTTGGTTGATTGATTTATGATATTTTGTTTGTGATGTTCCTTCCTTTCTTTATCCGAGATAAAAAAAAAAGGGAGAAATTTTGGATTACAAGGCTCATGTTTTTGATGTTTTCAAAAAATCATGGATTGTTTAAGCCTTTACACCGAATCGAATCTATCTCAAAGGATTTTAAGGTGGGATGATATGGTGTATCTGAATTTTGATCCGTTTTTTGGATCTTTAATATTTGATTTTTGAAACCAAGTAAAAAAGAGAGATTTGTATGGACAAAATTTTACATCTCTCATTTATTTTGGTTTTGGATTTATTCTATAATATAACAAAACTATGTTTAGTTTTATTTTTGATTCTTGAGTTATAAATTGAATAATTTGAATAAAAAGACAAAGCACTGATAAATAGCATTATATGACCGAATAGTTTCATTACATCAAAAGTTTGGTAAACAATTTAGATTTTCTAAATTACTTTAGTTCTATTTTGAAGTTAATAAATAACAAGAAAAAATCAATTTCTTGGAAATAAATATTGTTTTTATTTTTGTGGAAATATTTCAAAGCTTTCGAAAATCGAATCTCTCATACGAACAAGAGGTATTGTTATACAAAAATAACTTTATAATAGAGAATTATTTGTGAAATAGTGGAACATATAAGAATTTTTCCCTTGCATGAGAGACTTTGCCTTCGCATGAGAGACTATCATACAAATAAAATTCCTTACAAAAAACCAATTTATGGTTCTATAATACCTTATAAAATCCATGCTTCGCATGAGAGCCTCTCGTGCGAAGTTCTCATTTAAATGAGGGCTCATTTTAGGTTAAATGTGTTTATGTTGTTCTTTTTATGAAGCAATGTGCATAAACTGTGTAAAACATATTTGCTAATGCGCATATGATTTTTATAAAACCTTAATCCTAGCTTTGAGAAATCTTATTATAAGAGAATAGATCTTGTTAATCTTACTTTCAAAAGAGATTTTAGTTTTAAAAATCTTACTTTTGAATATTTCAACATGAGCAACCAAGTGGGTTGATAACACAAGGATTTGTGTGGACAAATCACATACGAGTCGACGTGGTGGATATTGAGACCTGGAGGCGGGGAAAGTTGTGTTTGGCAAGAGCAGTGACTACTAGTAGGGGCAAAGACATTGAAGCATAATGCAAAGGGTATATATTGTGGTGTGTATGTCTTATATATAAGTCATGCTCGTTCATTATAAGACATAAAATTATTAGTAATAGGAGACTTGATTGGGTTGAGTGATAGTGATTTTTCCCACAAGGGTTATCAGTCTAAATCATGTATTATTGTGGTTACATGCTTAGTTCTACATTTATTTTTTGCATCACCCATATGTAAATTAAACTAATGAATTTTATTCGTTAAGATTAAAACTTGGTTCAATTTAAATAATATTTATTTCGAAGGGAGCGATAATTAATTTGGCTTAAACCACCTATGATATGATTGTCCAAGTTCAGACCTATTTATTTTACCACGAGGATGTACAATCATAACAAGTAAGTGTGTCCTTAAAAATATGCTAAAAGCTTACTGTTTAGCTGACAATTATAAATCTAGTTTGTTAGTTAATTCATATATGAAAAAAAATATAAGATTGATTTATCATACCTATTCTCATGTTACAATAATACTATCTATTATATTAATCCTTATTGTTGCTCCAATTCATAATATTGTGAAACACTAAGCGGGTGTAAAACTTAACTTTTCAATGGATAATTAAAAGAGGAAACTTATATGGATCTACTGTAAGGGTTTTATGGATTCCAATGATGGAAATAAAGTTAGAAGCTAGTTAAGTATCTATATGTGGCATAAAATTATTGATAGTGTGGTTATATTCGATGGATTTGAGATGAAGGAGAGTAATAAGTGGTTTTATTATTAATATTATAAGTTTGATAGTATGGTTATAAATATGAACCCTTGATTTTTTATTGTAACATAAAAGTTGTTAATGAACAAAAAAGTTTATGTCATGCAATTTTAACATGAAATATTTGGAAGGACCCAATGTAATTTTAGACATAAAATTACAAGATCAAATGACGTGAATAATATAGATCATTTACATTATATTAGAATAGTTTTGAGAAAATATAATTTTATTTCACAGACAAGTTCACTCTATTTTATCCTGGTATATATCAATTTACTAATGATGGTAATTTGATTGATAAAAATGAATCTACTAGTATTATTAGTTGCCTAAGATATGCTATTGATTATACTATACTAGATATTTTGTAGGTTGTATAGTTTTATACATATATACTAGTAAGCATAATATCAAACATCGACATGCAGTCGGTAAGGTAACGAGCTTTATTCATTACCATAATTGTTCTGTTGTATTAAAAGATTAAATTGATACCAATTGGAATAACATTGTTGAAGAATCAAAAGCATCTAATGGATAAATATTGGAGGTCATTCAATTTTTTGGAAATATGAGAGACTAAATGGTATCTTAATAAAGTATGGTATGAACTTATTGCATTAGCCCTTGCAAGCGAAGATGCTAGTTTGTTCCACGCTCTACTATCAAATAGTCGTGTCTGGCACTGACCATTATAGGATAATTCGATACACTATGAAATCATAGCTTCTATTCTCATAATATAAAAATAATAATGTAATGAAAAATCATGATAAATACATCGTAAGCACAATATTGTGAGAAATTTAGTTTTAATATTTTTGTACTAAAAGTTTCATCAGATTGGATAATAATCTAGGAGACCCTTTAAACAAATATTTGGCAATAGAAATAGTGTAAAACACTTCTAAGTTATGGGACTCAACCCCTGAATAAACATATTACATGTAATGGTAACCAACGTGGATGCAAGAGATCCCAATAACTATGTTTAATAGGAAAATCAAAGTCATAGTTATATGTGGAACGATCATGCCATTGTGACAACCCGCTCATCAAAATTAGAGGTGGCCAATCCGATACTCCAATAATAAAGGGAATCATAGATGGACCATTCTCAGCATCACAATAATACAATAAGTATACGGGATAACCACCTTATATTTCAGAAAAATGGGTTGCCAAAAATTTAATTTTATAAGTTAAAGAAAGAATTTAAACAACCCAATTTGAAACGAAAGTGGAAACCCAAAAGAACTTATATTACATCCGCATCAAGTATACAATAAGGGGACCGAATGTGTTGTCGGTCAACAGTCACTTACAACGTATTACAACAGTTTAATTAAGTTACATAATACATTACAATAAGCAAATACAACAGCTTGGGCCATACGCCCGAGTAAATGACCTGATCATAACTAGAGTACAAAAATGAAGGCGTCTATAACAACATATCCCATAATATCCGCAAAGTATCATGGCTCCCCAAAACACCGGAATAGGGAAGTCAGTACGGGCGTCCTTGCAGTGGAGCATCTGAGCGAATATATGATTCGTGCACAATAAGAAATACGAACGGGTCAGGGCCCAGTTTTATATGATTGCCAGATGAATAAAGAGTACGACAGTTATGAACAGTAAATCATGATTGATAGTAATAAATCTACCTACTCAACTCAATGCATAAACTAAGGCAATTTAAATGATCATAAGTTTAATTCAATTATGCAAGAGGATAAGAATGATCAACATTAATTAAAAACCTCCATCATTTACACTGATTCATTTCATCGTTAGATTTCTCATTATGAAATATAATCACAATTATATGCTCTTTATAACATTTATCATAAATCAAGTCCAACTTCAATAAGAATAGTTATATTCATCTATATATATAACGATTCTAAGACCTCCCGTCCGGGTTTCCCCACTTTGCGCGCCCTAAATGACTATCATCTTCCAGGGCCTATCAACCAAGACAACTTGGGCACCTAACGCAACGTCGGGAAGTGGCCATATACCTGCGAGTGAGTCATAACCACACACGAAATTACCTCACAGTCGCACAATAAATAGAACATACATAATAACCGGTCATATGGCCGAGGACTATATTAACCCTGCATTCACTAGCCAGGGGACTTCACCTCATGCCGAACTTCCCTTATGATATCATTTAGAGAGGTGTGCTTAAGTAAATTATTATTTACCATTTTCATTTTCATTTCCATTTTGATAAATACATCACATTTTATCCGGATCCATACATATTACATGCCATCATTATAACTTCAATGATTAATGAACCTCTTATTCATACTCCAAGAATTTATGGTGTCACTATAAACCACCAAGTCTAGCATACCTCAATTGAGTTTATAAAGTCTCCCAATATGACCTTACAACTCCTAGTCTCATAATAATTTACTAAAGGAAAAGAATACCCTAACATCAATTTGGACACCCCCGGAATAAGCCCCATTTAATCCATTCTTAATGTAGGGTAGTTAACTAACTCATCTAGGACTCTAGGACTCTAAGTTTACTTCATACAATAAGGTTCCTAAGTCCTAAGCCTAAAGAAAAAGGGTGAAAATTGAGTTAGAAAAATGACTCAAAACAACAAGATTCCGAATCGATTTGCCCTAAGGCCGAATCGATTCGCACCATGCGGCGAATCGATTCGCCCAAAAGTGAATCGATTCGGATGGAGAATCCAAGTTTTTGTCTCAGCCGAATCGATTCGGCCTTAACTCGAATTGATTCGGGTTTGCAGACCTGTAGGCGGACCCCTTAGCGAATCGATTCGCCCTAGGGATGAATCGATTCGCCCCTGCGAATTTGCCAAGAATGGCCTACAGGTTATGAACTCTAGTTTTCTTCCAAAACCAATTTCTCCTCCATTTTTACACACATCAACCACCATTACTCTACCCAAAACCATCCTACATGTTTATCAACTACTATACTCCACATAATCATCAATTTAAACTATGATTAGTGTTAAAACACCACAAAATCCATAAAACTCATATTTGTTCCTTTGATCCCAATACACAACAATCAATACAATTTATTCATCTTAAATCACATATTAGCAAGTACAAAACTTTCCTTGAGGTTGAAATCTCAGATTTCTCTTGGTAGAAACAATCCCAATCTTCAATCTCTAATTTTCTTCTTTTTCTCCTCTTTTATCCTCAATTCTCTTCTTCTCTCTTTCTTCTCTAGGTTTGGTAATATACATATAAGAAATGTAAGGCTTTGCAAGACTAAATCGTGACCTTAGTCTAAATTCTCAACTTAAGTTGTTAATACCACATTAAAATGATTCGTAACTACACATTTAAGCTATATCCAGTCAAAAGTGCCCAAAACATAAAAATACACTATGGCACTTATTTCGACTATCTCGCACATTTCGGGACTAACTACGCCCTCTAAATTGGCATTTGGAAATTTTATAAATCATTTCAAGTTCCGATTTTATTTATACGATAAGTGTCATTTAAAGCATACGACACTATAAAACGTAGCATGATGATATTTACATACACATGCAGTAAATATGCAACAATCTAGTAAATATTATCTTTCAACTCATCCAATTAATATTTACTCCATATTCCAACATTTTATATAATTATTTCACACAGTTAATTAATATAAATAAGTTCTCAAAAGCGAGGGTTGTTACATACTCCCCCCCTTATGAGGGAATTTTGCCCTCAAAATTCAGGCGTACCTTGCAAGAAGGGATGCAGATACTTTTACCGCATATCGTCCTCACGTTCCCACGTCGATTCCTTGTCGTCGTGATGAACCCCATTGAACTCTCACCAGGGGTACCACTCACGAACTCAATCTACGCTCTCCGTGCTCTAAGATTGCAACCGGTTGTTCTTCATACGAAATATCGGGTTGCAAATTGATACCCTCCAAAGGAATATGCCAAAGGGTTCTTTCACACCTCTTATACTTTTTCAAAGAGCAAACATGGAACACATCATGGAGTTGTTGTAAGTGTTCTGGTAAGTCAAGTTGATATTCCACTGGACCTACCTTGGCAATAATAGGAAAAGGTCCAACATAGCGCGGCGCAAGCTTCCCTTTCTTCCCAAAGTTCTTTATACCTTTCATTGGCGATACTCGCACCAAGACTTGATCCCTAACTTCCAACTCTATATGACTTCTATTCGCATCGACATAACTCTTTTGACGATCTTGAGTTATTTGAATGCAATTAAGAATGAGTTCCATCTTGGAAGAAGTATCCTGGATCATTTCTGGTCCAAAGAATTTATCATACCCCAACTCCAACCAACAAGTGGGCGATCTACAAGGCCGGCCATAAAGTGCTTCATAGGGTGCCATCTCAATAGTAAATTGGTACAAATTATTATAAGCAAATTCGACCAAAGGGAGATATTATTCCCAACCACCTTTGAAATCAAGCACAAACATTCGGAGCATATCCTCCAATATTTGGTTGACTCTTTCGATCTACCAATCTGTTTGAGGGTGATAAGAAGTACTCAATTTCAATTTGGTTCCCATAGCTTCTTGGAAACTTCGCCAAAAGTGGGAAACAAATATCTTATCTCTGTCGGAGACTATTAGCACCCCGTGGAGTCTAACAACCTCCGCAATAAATAGTCGGGCATAATGAGCAGTATTGTAATCGGTGCGTACCGGTAGGAAATGTATCGACTTAGTTAAACGATCAACAATAACCCAAATGGATTCATGATCGCTCTGCGACGTTGGCAATCCCGTGACAAAGTCCATAGAGATGCTCTCCCACTTCCATACCGGAATTTCCAATGGTTGCAACAAACCCTTTGGTCTTTGATGATCTATCTTGACCAATTGAAAACTAGTACATTGGGAAACAAACTCAAAAATATCCCGCTTCATGCCCACACACCAATACTGATGGCGCATGTCTTGGTACATCTTGTCCCCACCAGGATGCACTGAAAATTTAGACCCATGAGATTCTGTCATCACAGCCCATCTTAAATCCCCTTCGTCTGGGACAACGAGTCTCCTGTGGAAGCGTAACCCACCCTCCGAGATTATAGAGTAGGATTCTTCTCCCTCGATTAATAATTGGCGTATACAGTCCTGACAACCTTTGTCCCTTCCTTGGGCTTCTACAACTTTTGCCACAATAGTAGGCGTAACGGTCAACACCTAGATAAACGCCCTAGCAATCGCTTCCTCCTGACTAAGCTCCTTCCATTTGGCTTTCCATACCTCCGCTAACTCCCCCTCGGGCTTCTGACTCAAAGCATATGGCACCACATTCGCCTCGCCCGGGTGATAGTGGATGTCAAATTGATAGTCTTTCACAAACTCTAACCGCCGGCGTTGTCTCATATTTAAATCTTTCTGGGAAAATAAATATTTCAACGATTTGTGGTCCATGAAAAGACTAAATTTCTCCCCTAGGAGATAATGCCTCCAAATCTTCAAGGCAAAAACAACTGCGACAAGTTCCAAATCATGCACCGGATAATTCTTTTCATGGGGATTTAGCTTGCGAGAAGCATAAGAAATTACCCATTGCTCTTGTTGTAGTACACCTCCCAATCCTTGTAGAGATGCGTCGGTAAAAACTAAATATTCCAATCCTATCCTTGGTAACGCAAGGAATGGAGCAGAAGTCAACCTATCCTTGAGCTCGTCAAAAGTCGACTGACAAGAATCATCCCATACAAGCTTCACCCCTTTTCGGGTTAAATTTATCAAAGGGCTAGCAATTTTAGAGAAACCCTTAATAAATCGACGGTAATAACCAGCCAAACCTAGAAAACTATGGATCTCGGTAGGCGTCATGGGCTGAACCCACTCCCTCACTGAAACAACTTTACTTGGGTCTACCAAAATACCCTGGGCTGTCATAATGTGACCCAGAAACTTTACTTCCTGTAACCAAAAACTACACTTCTCGAACTTGGCAAACAGTTGGTGATCCCTCAACGTCTGTAGGACCAATCGTAGATGAGTAGCATGATCGCCTTCTGTTTGAGAATACACTAGAATATCATCAATGAACATGATGATAAACTGGTCCAGGAAGTCTCGAAACACCCTATTCATGAGGTCTATAAACACGAGGGGGACATTGGTTAGTCCAAAAGGCATAACGAAGAATTTTTAGGACCCATACCTCGCTAGGAACGCAGTCTTGGATACATCTTGCTCCCGTATCCGCAACTGGTGATACCCCATCCTCAAATCTATTTTAGAGAAGTAGGACGCTCCCCTAAGTTGATCAAACAAATCATCTATTCGAGGTAATGGGTATTTATTCCGAATGGTGACTTTATTCAACTCTCTATAGTAAACACACAATCGGAGATAACCGTCCCTTTTCTTCACAAATAACACTGGAGCGCCCCACGGAGACATGATTCGCCTAATAAACCCTTGCTCTAGCAAGTCCTGAATCTGATCCCTTAACTCCCTCATCTTAACAAGAGCCATATGACATGGAGCTCTAGCAATCGGTCTCATTCCCGGTGCTAAATCGATTACAAACTCAATCTCCCGACCCAGGGGCAAACCCGGTATTTCCCGAAAAACATCTTGGAAATCTCTAACAACCGGAATAGAATCTAAGGAAACTAATACATCTCGAGAAGTCTCCTCCGCGATACAATACAAGTAAGTTCTAGAACATCCTTTTGAACGAGGCATAGCCACTAAAAACATTTTTTACCCCGGAATGGCAAAAACTATACTCTTCCCATAGCAATTAACTATTGCACGATACTTCACTAGCCAATCCATACCCATGATTACATCATACCCGACCATATCAAGGATGAGCAAATCGGCCTCAAAACACAAGTTACCAAGATTTATTCCTATTTGTTTACAAACAAAGAAAATGAGTGAACCATCACCCATAGAAGATTCAACACTAGTGAAGGTACTTTCCACAGATTTAATCAACTTTGTAGACTGAGCAAAACTTCTAGAAATGAACGAGTGTGTCTCACCCGTATCAAACAATACACGACCCATGTGCCGCTGAATGAGAAACTTACCCTCAATAGCTGGCGGCGCCGGCTGAACTAGAGGAAGCATAGCATCCTGAATGTGATAAACATGCCCATACTGTAGATGTCCCTGTTGTGGAGGGATAACCGGATTAGGTACTTGGGGCGGTAGCTAAGCCTGTGGCTGCTGTGGAATCCTAGGAAGCTGTCACCCAATCAACTGAGGACACGCCCTCTTGAAATGGCCCGACTCTCCACACTGAAAACATCGACTCGTCATATTCTCCTGATTTCGACCCCGATTATTTCTAAACTGCCCAATGCCTTGGTCTGAATGGCCTCTACCTCCATTACCAACCCGACCTGCTTGTTGTTGTTGCATCCCACCTTGTCCATGCCTATTGTTATTGACACCAACATTGAATCCACCAAAATGCTGCTATTTAAACAAGTCCCCTTGCTAGGGGTCCCTTTCTTTTTGTTTATTTCCCGCAGATTGGGACGAGGGAAATGCTCCTCCTCCTATCCCATTGCCTCCGAGTTTCCCTGCTTTCCCCAAAACTGAAGCCTTCTTACTACCTTGAACATACAATCGATGTTCCTGACAATGGATTAATGCCGCATTCATCACATCTCCAAAAGTCTGCAAGGCTGTATTGCCCAGCAAATGTTGTCGTATACTCCAGTGTAAACCTCCAATAAATTTGGATATCTTCCTCTCCTCCGGAGTCACCTCATAAGGTACAAAACTAGTTAACCGCGTTAATTCCTATTCATACTCCGTGACTAAACGCTCTCCTTGCACCACATCTTGAAGTTTTCTTCTCATCTCCCTTTGAACTGTGGTAGGGAAGTACTTCTGATCAAACAGAACCCAGAAATCATTGATGGTCATAGCATCTCTCTGCTCTGGCATAGTCATCGAGTCCCACCAATGTAGTGTAGCTCCAACGAGTTTAAAAGTAGCAAGGATTTTTTTCTTTCCTCACTACATTCCACCATGTGCAGATGGTGCTGCATATCCTTTTTCCACTGATTAGCTACTATGACGTAAGAACCTTCTTGGAATTTTGGGGGATGACCCTTTAAAAAGGATTCCCTAACTCTCTCCCACGGAGAAGGTCCCGCAGGATTTTGTACCTCCTGATCTCGTTGTGGTTGAGCTTGTGGTAATTGCTGAACCACGACAGTCATTGCTGCGTTGACCTCTTGGGCCATAATATTTGCAACCTCAGTGGCATTTATAGTTCTCGGATATGGCGGTGGAGGACCTACCTCCTCTTCTACAACTCTATTCCTTTTAGCGGGGCGACCTCTCTTAGGCGGCATCTGAGATAAAGAAACAGTAGAGTTAGAATACTATTTAAAATAATCTAATTTGCAGAAGGTCGCAAACACAGGCAACAAAACAGTCCTAACATTAAGCTCTATATCAAAGAACGCTACGGTAGAAAGTGGCAAGTCCGCATAGATCCTAAAGACTCTAGAACTTGATGCTTTGATACCATCCGTGATAACCCGCTCATCAAAATAAGGGGTGTCCAACCCGATACTCCAATAATAAAGGGAATCATAGATGGACCATTCTCAACATCACAATAATACAATAAGTATACGGGATAACCACCCTATATTTCAGAAAAATGGGTTGCCAAAAATTTAATTTTATAAGTTAAAGAAAGAATTTAAACAACCCAATTTGAAACGAAAGTGGAAACCCAAAAGAACTTATATTACATCCGCATCAAGTACACAATAAGGGGATCGAATATGTTGTCGGTCAACAGTCACTTACAACGTATTACAACAGTTTAATTAAGTTACATAATACATTACAATAAGCAAATACAACAGCTTGGGACACACGCCCGAGTAAATGACCCGATCATAACTAGGGTACAAAAATGAAGGCGTCTATAACAACATATCCCATAATATCCGCAAAGTATCACGGCTCCCCAACACACCGGAATAGGAAAGTCAGTACGAGCGTCCTTGCGGCTGACCACCTGAGCGAATATAAGATTCATCCACAATAAGAAATATGAGCGGGTCAGGGCCCGATTTTATATGATCGCCAGATGAATAAAGAGTATGACATTTATGAACAGTAAATCATGATTGATAGTAATAAGAATCTACCTACTCAACTCAGTGCATAAACTAAGGCAATTTAAATGATCATAAGTTTAATTCAATAATGCAAGAGGATAAGAATGATCAACATTAATTAAAAACGTCCATCATTTACACTGATTAATTTCATCGGTCCATTTCTCATTATGAAACATAATCACAATTATATGCTCTTATGGCAATTATCATAAATCAAGTCCAACTTGAATATGAATAGTTATATTCATCTATATATATAACGATTCTAAGACCGCCCGTCCGTATTTCCCCACTGTACGCGCCCCTAAATGACTATCATCTTCCAGGGCCTATCAACCAAGACAACCTGGGCACGTAACGCAACATCGGGAAGTGGCCATATACCTGTGAGTGAGTCATAACCATACCTGAAATTACCTCACAGTTGCACAATAAATACAACATACATAATAACCGGTCATATGGCCAAGGACTATATTCACCCTTGCATTCACTAGCCATGGGACTTCACCTCATGCGCGAACTTCCCTTATGATAGAATTTAGATAGGTGTGTTTACGTAAATTATTATTTACCTTTTTCATTTTCATTTCTATTTTGTTAAATACATCACATTTTATCCGAAGCCATACATATTACATGCCATCATTCTAACTTCAATTATTAATGAACCTCTTATTCATACTCCAAGAATTTATGGTGTCACTATAAACCACCAAGTCTAGCATACCTCAATTGAGTTTATAAAGTCTCCCAATATGACTTTACAACTCCTAGTCTCATAATAATTTACTAAAGGAAAAGAATACCTTAACATCAATTTGGACACCCCCGGAATAAGCCCCATTTAATCCATTCCTAATGTAGGGTAGTTAACTAACTCATCTAGGACCTTGGACTCTAAGTTTACTTCATACAAGAAGGTTCCTAAGTCCTAAGCCTAAAGAAAAATGGTGAAAATTGAGTTAGAAAAATAACTCAAAACAACAAGATTCCAAATCGATTCGCCCAAAAGCGAATCGATTCGGATGGAGAATCTAAGTTTCTGCCTCAGCCGAATCGATTCGGGTTTGCAGACCTATAGGCTGACCCCTTAGCGAATCGATTCGCCCCTGCGAATTTTCCAAGAATGGGCTACGAGTTATGAACCCTAGTTTTCTTCCAAAACCAATTTCTCCTCCATTTTTAAACACATCAACCACCATTACTCTACCCAAAACCATCCTACATGCTTATCGACTACTATACTCCACATAATCATCAATTTAAACTATGAATAAGGCTAAAACACCACAAAATCCATAAAACCCGTATTTGTTCCTTTGATCCCAATACACAACAATCAATACAATTTATTCATCTTAAATCACATATTAGCAAGTAGAAAACTTGCTTTGAGGTTGACATCTCAGATTTCTCTTGGTAGAAACAATCCCAATCTTCAATCTCCAATTTTCTTCTTTTTCTTCTCAATTCTCTTCTTCTCTCTTTCTCTCTAGCTTTGTTAATACACATATAAGAAATGTAAGGCTTTGCAAGACTAAATCGTGACTTTAGTCTAAATTCTCAACTTAAGTTGTTAATACCACATTAAAATGATTCACAACTACACATTTAAGCTATATCCAGTCAAAAGTGCCCGAAACATAAAAATACACTATGGAACTTATTTCGACTATCTCGCACATTTCGGGACTAACTATGCCCTCTAAATTGGCATTTGGCAATTTTATAAATCATTTCAAGTTCCGGTTTTATTTATACGATAAGTGTCATTTAAAGCATATGACACTATAAAACGTAGCATGATGATATTTACATACACATGCAGTAAATATGCAACAATCTAGTAAATATTATCTTTCAACTCATTCAATTAATATTTACTCCATATTCCAACATTTTATATAATTACTTCACACAGTAAATTAATATAAAATAAGTTCTCAAAAGCGAGGGTTGTTACAGCCATTAATGTACCATAATTAATTATATGCATGATATCTCATAGCGATATAAAGGTTGAGCTTAATGCTCTTAATGTGTTTTTATGGATTTGATAAGCAATATGCATAGTTGCATGAGCATTATTGATAGACTCACCCAACGAGTGTGAAAATGGAAAACGCTTCCTTTAGGATTTATTAGGAAATTATTCACGTGGAGCTATGATGAAACCAATATATAGTATAAGGGCATAATATTTTGGCTAGTAATGACTACACAGGTTGTCAATCATGTTTCATATACCCCGAGTATCATTCCATTATGTAAATGTCCAAATCAACTTACACCTCTATTTAAGAATAACTCTATCAATTTTATGGATTATTGACTAAGTTACTTAAATGTGGACATATATATTGATATTAAAACAAGTCAGGGATCATTATAAATTTTAATACAAAATCCATGTGTAATACCCCAAATTTTTAAGAGAATGATAAAATGACATAATATCGAATTACGATTAATTTTGAATATAGGAATCGGGTTAATTATAATAGTTGAGATTTAATAAAAATGATAAGTATTGAATTTACAGAAATGTTAGTAATTTTTTTTATGAATTAATTAGTGATTTGGCCCTTTTATTTATTTACACACGTTGTGAGAATTAAGATGGAACCTTGGGGGTAAGGGAGTCTTTTGTCATATCTTAGTGGCTAAGTTAGGGTTTGCAAGAGTCCCACTTATGTGTGATAATGTGTGTTGTTATTGGTGTATGAATAGAGGGAAGAGAAAAATGAAAATTTGATTTTTAGTAACATACCCATGACCATGGAAAACCCTACTCCGATCGCGTCCTAGGGCCCCACCACCAAGGATAGTGCTGGAATGCATCCCCCTCATGGGCTAGGCGTGAGGTGTGCTGCCTTCCCTTTTTAACTTGTTAAAACTTACAAAATTTCATTTAGTATTTTCATTTCCATCTCAAACCAAAAACCCCAACCCTATTTTCTCTTCATACCTAACCTAATAAACCCTAATAGCCATTAAAATACAACCTTCAAACCTCCATTTGAGGAAATTAAACTTAAAATTTGGAGAGCTTCAATTGAAAAAGTTGCTCATATATTTCAGGAGATCAAGGAACGCAGGTCATATTTCAAAAATGGTTAAAATGCAAGAATACTCTACTTTGCCACTTTACTGATTTGTGACTTAGATATTTTCTAAACAATATTTATTTATAATTTAAAGTAATTAGAGGTTTAATTAAGGCATGATAAACCTAATTAGTTTTCTATTGTTGTTTATTTGTGTTGAAATTGGTGAAACCCACTTTATAATGAAAATGCCAAGAAAATGCTTATGTGAATTAAATAATATAATTGTTGTAAAAATGAGACAATTAATATGTTAAATGATAAAGAGTGGAGTTTTAAAACTGGTGAACTTTGAATATTAAAGTATGAGTTATGAGTATACTTGTACCATAATATTTGAATGATTGGGAAATATTAAGAGACCCACTTGAAATGCGTTTGAATCATTGATGTATGACATCAAAATAGTACTCTTGGAAATAGAGGTAATCACCATGGGAATTGGCAATAATAAACGTTGTGAATAAAATAAGATATTATTTGAGATTATGAATTATATGTGTTTATAACCTTATGTTGTTGGTTTTGGGACTTGGATGTTGATTAGTTTTTATTGATAAAGAAAATATGTTGCGAGTTATTGACTTTTACTATAAGGGTTTAATTATTATAGATATGATGTCATTTGATATTAAAGAGGTATTAGTTGTATTATTGTGAAAATTTGGATATTGGAATTATTGAATAGAGGACTTATGTTGATAGTTCATTATTCAAATTTGTCGATGGGGCTTAGATTTGTTGGGTGATATTTATTACTAGTATTATTTTGATCATTAGATAGTGATGGTAATGGATATGGATATGGTCTGTATTATTGATTATACGTTATTGAAGAGGTGATGGATAATATTATTTTACAATGTTTGTCTTTGGGAGCTATGACACTTGGGGTTATATATTACTGAATTTGGGGTTTGGATGATATTTGAGGACACTTATTTTAACATAAAGTGTTGACTTGAGAATTTAATGTAGAAACCGCTATAAGGATTCTTATATTAAATGATGTTTAAAGAAAGGGATATTTGAGGTGAGTGTGGGATTTAAGAGTGATTTGGATTCTTGGTAAGTACAATAAGTATTCTAAGGTTAGGCCATATAGTGAGGCGCATTTGTAATTATAGAGTGAGCTATGAGTTTCATATGAATTACATGTATCAAATTAAATTAAGTTAAGGTAGTGGATATATAAGCTTAGGTTTGATGCTTATCTACTCTCGAAAACAACCCACTCTAGACATAAGTGTATCGGGGGTTTTATTTTTTGGATTTCATTTGTGAGAAATCCCATGCACGAAGTGTAAAAAAGGTAGAGGTTTGGAGTTAGGCTTGGTAAGTCAAGTAAGAAATTTTAGGGGTTAAGATTAAAGTGATGGGTAAATGACTGTTGGGATCTGTAACTTGTGAGTACAATTTAATTGTGGATTACGACATGGTAAGGAAATGTGTGACGTGCCTTGAAACTAAAATTGAGGAATTATAATTGTGATACTTCGTGTAATTAAACACTTAGGATGATTAAGTATAAATATAAAATCATACTGGATAATAAAGAAAAATATGTGACAAAATATAAAGAGGCGATGTGAAAATCCCTAAATAAAACTAATAATAAAATCCATAGACAAAGAAAGATAAAAATAATAATATCCAAACCCAGTATCAAATCAAACTTAAAAATAATACTTGTCAATAATTGGGTCTCATAATACTGAAAAGTAAGATGGTAACTAAAAGAGGTAGAGACCCAGAATGTCTCTGAAGTTAGGAAACTGGAGAATGAGAGACTAAGTAGATATGCTAGCTGGAGTAGGAAAGTCTAAATCAGAAGTCCAACTCTATAACCTAAAGACACCACGCAAAAGATATGGGTCAAAACCCTAGCAAGTCTCTTAGCTACGCGACTAAAAGTAGTTATATATATAAATGATAAAATCACACTATATAATTTATATGGACTACCCATCATATACAATGTAACACAAGGAATTATAATTATCTCAATTAATTACATTATTTAATTATTTAATTATTCCCATTAATTAATTACACGTAGCTGGCATGCGACCCTTCTTCTTGAAAATCTCAATAACACGCGGTACGCCAAATCAAACCATCATATAGTTCGTAGCCACCTGCCTCACGATGGTAGACTCCTCAACGTGTATAATTCATAAGCATCACATTACCATCTTGTCACCACATGGTATTTGCATTATCGGATACTTCAACACATATAGTACATAAACAATCCATTACACATTCCGTAGCCACCTTTTATTCCTATGAATAGAATTCCACATTATGTATAGTAAACAACATCCATCTAGAACCTTACTCTTCAATTTCACAATTTAATAATTGCTCCATGTCGACACACACACTCAAAACCCCATTCATGAGTTCATACAATATTAATATTCCAAGTTTCAACCTTCTCATTCATGGTTAACTCATTATTGTCTCATTACACCACCTGGGGTTATTAACAATTAGAGCCCTTAAGTATTTTTATCACCATTATATGAGGAGTTAAATTGATACAAGTCAACACGAAACTTCTCATGATATAAAACTCTTAAAGTAAAGGTATTGATCTTTATTAAAGGTTTTTAAGTGTTCACTCTAACCCGTATCTAAAATTCGTGTGTGGAACATCTCACCAAAGTAAAATCCAAACAAATAACCCCCCTCATACACTTACATTTAGATAGGATAGTTGTTAAGACAAATTTAGTTAGGTTTAATTATGAGAGAGTAAGGAAGGGATTCAAATTTCTACTTGTGAAATTGAGACAATTAATCCAACATCACTATCAACCAACCAAACCATCATCTGATAGTTACCCCATACTCTTTATATCATCTTCATGATAAAATAGACATCAATAAGAATAAAATCCCAAATAAGGGATCATATTGTCTTCTTACACAAAAGAAACATGTAATTAAACTTTCACGGGTACATTTTATCATAAGGGTTTTATTTTTAAATTCGAATATTCAAAGTCAACTAAAATATATTATAAGTTATAATATCATGAATAAGCCTCATATCAAATTTCATCAATTTGGTACAAAACTACCAAAAGTACTACCCTTAAAGCATAAGGTATCACCCCAACGAGCATGTATAAATTTCAAAATTTATCAATTATAAATTGAGTCCATAAACTCCATTTTTTATAATGTCATTTATATATTTTTGGGGGCCAATATTCAATTTCCATAATTTATTATGGCTCAACATTTATTTTGAACATATGAAAATATAGAAATCACCTAATTACAACATTGAGTTAGGAATACACAAATTTCTTGGGTTCCTAATAAATATTAACATTTCAATTAGGTTTAGGTGAATTTAATTAAATACACATATAAAAGAAAGGAATAGAAAGCAACTTGCCTAAATTTGTGATCATAAATTCAATTTCTTATAGGTGAAGAAACCATTGAATTAGCCATTGGAAATTCACTTAAATATAGCCTTGAAGAGCCTCTATTAGAATCCCCTTTCTTAAATTTTTGAAACCATCCTTTCTAAATTTTTCATATTCAAATATATGAGCTAAGGTTAATTTATAATTTATGAAAAGCTTGGGTGATAGGCTAAAAATAGTGGATCAAGAAGATTAGGAAAGGTGGTAATTTTCCAAAAGAAAAAGTAAAGAGAGAATGTTTTTATTAAGAAGAAAATGATATGCAAATTATTGGCAATTACAAGGCTCTAGTCCATAAAATATCTCAACCGCCTTTTCTTTTCTTTTAAACCAGTGTCGCCTTCTTTCCCTTTTAAACCTTTACCAACTACAATTTCCTTTATAAGCCTAACCCCCCTTTATAAACTAAAAACCCTAAGTAATTACATTCCTTCTTGCACCACAATTTTGATTAAATCCCAACTTTCGATTCTTTGTCTTTCCTTTAAACCTCTTATCCTCTCATCCCATTTGTCTCCCAAACCCCAAAGGCCTATATAAAGTACCACTATACCCTAAGTTTATGCGTATGTAAGGAAAAATTTCCCATTGAGCCAATTTGTATGTATTAAATTAATTCCATATATAATATTTTGAGTCATAGGTTAGGATTTGTGTTACTGACCTTTGAATCCTATGATATGCTTGATTGAAAACATTGCAAAAAAGATTCAGAGATTACATGTCGTGCCTTGTTTTATGCCACATTTCTTATTTATGTTTTGGAGGATCTCTTAGGTATGAATGTATACGAATTTTGATCCAGAGATATTTTATTTTTAGGTGTTTTATATCACATTATTTTGAGTTACTTTTAAATATTT
This sequence comes from Sambucus nigra, assembly GCA_949130495.1. Lineage (NCBI taxonomy): Eukaryota > Viridiplantae > Streptophyta > Magnoliopsida > Dipsacales > Adoxaceae > Sambucus > Sambucus nigra. The sequence continues at coordinate 328,550,406 of OX422221.1, read as the reverse complement.
TAAAAGAAAAATATTTTTGTATTTTTAAAGTCGTTTGAACGACATTATGGGTTTCGTTCAAATGAGAATGGAAGTTCTTTCAAACTAACTTTGAATGAATATCAACTGATATTTTTCTATTTACCTAACCGATGTCGTTTGAAGCTCATTCAAAGGTAGTTCGAATGATTTTGGTTGTTCGTTCGAATAAGGTTTGATTTGGTTCGAATGAGTTTTTAGTTTCATTCGGACGAAGTCTAATTTTTGTTCTAACTCACTTCTTCAAAAATTGTGCCACCTCGAAATTGTGTTATCTTTATAAAGGGGATCAGACATCAGTTTTCTGAAGGACTTTTTGCGAAAATCGTTTCCCATCTACATCTAAAAGAAACCAAACCCTAATTTCACCCAAATTGTTAAAGATCCATGTTTCATCTTTCTATAATCATTAAGATCTTTTATTGAGGGCACCAAGGACGTTTTACTCATCATCATCTTTGTTGAGTACATTTCATATAGTGGATTCAGTGCTTGATGTTCATACATGGTGAAATCCGTGTTTGTTATATTGTGGTGAAAAATGGTGCATCTTTCTTCCATATCCGTAGAATATTGTTGATCATGTTCGATAGATGCCGAGGTGTGTGTGGAATCACATATTGTGGCATTTTTCTTGGGTGGATTCCTGCATTATCGTTCTGGAGGAGTGGTTGCATATTGAAGACGCGTTAAGTCTTGCGGGGAGTCGAGTCATAGAGTAAGTCATCTATTAACTTGTGTAAATCCGTATCACAGTGAATTACATGGCTACACCATCTGAGTTTTTTACCGTTTTGGATTTTCCACGTACATTGAAGTGTTGTGAAATTGATTTATTTATTATCTTCTAACACCTCGATTCATGTTTTATGTTAAGATAAAATTTAATAAATCATTTTATCACAAAAACTTGGTTTAGAACACATACAAAGTTTTACTTGGGTTATTAAGTTTAAGTTTATATATTTAATTTGAAAAAATTAAAAATTAACTTTTGTGGTTCAGACCCTACCTTTTGTAAATTTCAAATTGGTATCAGAGCTAGAACAGTAAGTTATCGTGTTTAGATCCATGTTTTAGGAATGTGTGTTAGTGATTTTTATTCGGAGGGTTATTCGGTTTCTATGACTCCAATGTTTGATGGGTTTACTTATGCATACTGAAAAATGCATATAAAATTAGCACTTAAGGCGATAGATAAGAGGGTATAGCAAGAGGTTCTTAATGGTTGGTCCCCACTCACAACCACAGTTGCTGACTATAGGATTTCCAAACCCATAGATACATGGACTGATCATGAGCATAGGTTAGAAAACTATAATTCTTGAGGTTTAAATGTTCTATTTTATTCGGTCACAGTTGAGGAGTTCCGATGTATAATGACTTGTGAACATCTAAAAAGGCTTGGGACATACTCCAACTCACCCATAAAGAAACTAGTACTGTTAAGGCTTTCAAACTCCAAAACCACACCACTCAGTTTGAAACCATTAAGATCGAGGAGAATGAAATCATTGATGAGCTCTACGCTAGATTGTACGATATTGTGAACTCATCTTTTAAGAGAGAGTACCGAAAAATCGAGTAATCAAGAAAATATTAAGGTCTTTTCCTGGAGATTAAATTCAAAAGTGACGATTTAGAATTACTTGGTTACTTTGGACTCTACGAAACTTTAAGAGCTTAGAGTGAATGATAGTGAAGAGAGTGGAGAAAAATAGGGGGATAAAGAAGAGTAGGAGGAGAGTGAACTCCAAATTTCCTTTCATGAGTTGTATGCGAAATCGTTAAAATTAAGAAAGTCTAACTTGAAGCTGAAAAGTCGGATGAAAGAATGTGCCATAGGTGATAATAATGCTAAACTGATTGAGGACCTTAGGGCATGTGAGAGGACTCTTAAAGAGAAGATAGACTATATTGAGGGCGAGAGAGATAGCTTTGATGGTTTGATGGAGGTTTTAAAGAAGGATATTTTTGAGTTTTAAAAGTCCACACATTTTTTTGAGTCTAGGATTATTGAGTTAGAGGAGATATTAAGAGACTCAAGTAAGGCCAAATTTGATTTCGAATATAGGTCGGAGATATTGGATAAAATATTAGGCATCCTATGAATCAAAGATGACAAGTGTGGTATTGACTTTGATCATCTGAATGCTTTCGCTAATAAAGCCAAGATCATACTTTTGAGAGATTCAAGTGTTGATAGGAACATTAGAAAAGTTCAACCCTTAGGTAATACCCTTCGTCATGTCTACACATGCATACATAGCGGTAGGAAAGTTTACCTAAGGCATTTTTCCTTTGATCTTAGAAATAATCCTACAATTTCTATGTCTAGAGTCACCGATGTTCCTAAAACCGTAAACCATCATGTCATACCTATGTGGGTTAGGAAATCTGATTTGGAAGCTTTACATGTTAGACTTGTTGATTCTCGAATTCTTACACATGATAATTCACATGCTATATCTAATAGTTAATTGTGTTCACGTGTTTTCTTAGAATAGCATTTTCTACTTCATAATGCATGTAGTTTTATGTGGTTTGAGTATTTATATTTTGATGATTTCATTTATTGGGTCTTATTGAAAAAATTAAAAAAAATAAATTGTTTATCTTTTGAGTTTAATTTTTTAATATTAGCATCATTTTGAGAAATGTTTTAAAAACTCAAAAAGATTTTTGGATTATGTATAGTTTAGTTTTACACATTTTATGTGGCATATTAGTGTGTTTGAATCCATTTCATTACATGTTTCCATGTGGCTAGGACATTTGATTATAATTTTTAATGCTTAGATTGTTCTTCAACATGCTTTCATGGAGTTGTTCGACTTTGATTTGCTTAAAGGATTCACTTTGTATATGCCTCTACACACACATTCATGAGGACTTTTGAATTTTAATTTCATATGTTATATTTGAGCTAAGTGAGATATTTTCCCATCAATCTTGTTATTTACATATCTCTTGACTATGGAGGATCTGTGCATATAAGAACTGTTGCCCATGAGTTTGTTTGCTTTTTATTAAATATATGAGGGTGCAAGGAAAATGGCTAGAAAAGGAGAAAATATCTTTTGCGAGAAATCCAATGTTGACAAAAGCCTAAAAATTTAGAGGAAAAAAGAAAAGTTAAAAGGACAACATTTTTGTTTGTTTGATTTTTAAAAATGATATCTTCAAAAGAATTGAGTGAAAAAATATATGATATTTGTTTAGCCTTTAAGGGTGTTATAGTGGACGATCAATGAGTTTGCATAATAATTCCTAGTTATGCTTAACATATCATGATGTTATTGATTTGTAGAATCATCAAAATTCTAGGTTTATGTGCATTGTGCTTGTTTATTCGTTGAGTTCACTTTCTCTATCAATTGCGGCTAAATCTTAAATTGATAAAGTTTTACGGTCAAATATAATTCCTTAGACATTTTGGAGCAATTAGGTCCTAATTACTTTGTATCTAGTTCATACCCATTCATTTCATCACACGTGTTTAAACATATCAATACCATGCTAATGTGTAAAACTTATGTGTTTTGTTTCAGTTTTGTGGTGTTTATCAATATATATATATATTTGTGTGTGCGTGCGCGAGCGCGCGCGCGCTTGTGTGTCATCGGTATATTTTGCATATTTATATTTATGGTATCGTTTGTTTTAAGTCTTTGTATTTTCATTTAATGATTTATCTTTGGATCAAATTGGCAAGCTATATTATCATATTAGTATCTTGTGTTTCTTATATACATTGATATCTCGTTCTTTATTCTGTATTCAGGTAGGAATTATATTTGCATCGATATTGGTATTAATTGATCATTGTGTGGATTATTTTTGCCTTTGATGCCTTGTTATGTTTGTTTAACTTTACACCATTTCATGATATTATTCATTTTTCTTTAATTTCTCTTGGTATCAAATGTTCTTGCATTGAGGGGAGAAATAGTTGTATTATTTTTTCAATGTATATTCCCGATCAAAAAGAAGAGAAATGATGTCTTTAACTTTAGCTTTAAGAGGAGATCTTTAGCTTCGGGGTAGACATATTACCTAGGTAGGGATTATTAGACATAGGATAAGTTTACTCATTTGTAGATTTATATTATTTATATATTCATGTTACATTTGGTTGGGTGTTTAAGTGTGCAAGTTTACAAAATGCCGAAAAGTTTTCAAGCGAGCAAAGCTACTCAGAGTATGTGTCTGTCGAGCATCTGTACTTTTTCCTATTACGATTGGGATTGGGTATTTTAGATAATTTGATGGCTCATTGGTGTTTTACTATTTTTTTTCTCCCAAAAGAGCCAAAGGTGGACATTTTCAAGAACTATTTTCCAATTGAGTCAATTTGTATGTATTGGCTTAATTCCGGACAAAATATTTTGAGTCATAGGTTAGCCTTTGTGTTGTTGACCATTCAATCCTATGAGTGTTTTATTAAAGATGTTACGACAAAGCTTCAAAGATTGCATATCATTTCGTGTTTCAAGCCACATTTTGTCTTTCTGTTTCCGAGGATCTAGAAGGTATGAATGCATATGAATTTTGATCTTTGGTTATTTTAGTTTTTGGTGTTTATTTTTATCAAATTGTTTGGAGTTATTTTTAAATGAAAGAAAAATATTTTTTATTTTTAAATTCGTTTGAACGACATTATGGGTTTCCTTCAAATGAGAATGGCAGTCCATTCAAATAAACTTCAAACGAACATCAAACGAGGTTGATCTATTTACATAACCAATATTGTTTGAAGCTCATTCGAAGCTTGTTCGAATGAGTTTAGCTTTTCATTCAAATGAGGTTTGATTTGGTTCAAACGAGTTTGTAGTTCCGTTCGAAAAAAGTCTAGTTTTCATTCTAATAAACTTCCTCAAAAATTATGTTTTTTTTATATAAAGGGGATCAAGCATCAATTTTTTGAAGGACTTTTGGCAAAAATCATCTTCTTATCCATATCCAAAAGCCCCCAAACCCTAGTTTCACCTAAAGTATTTAAGATCCAAGTTTCATCTTTCTATATTATTTAAGATCTTGTTTTGAGAGTACCAAGGAAGTTTTTCTCATTATCATCTTTGTTGAGTACATTTCATATGGTCGATTTTGTGTTTGCTACACACACTGGACTTCGTGTTTATAGTGTTGTGATGAAGAAATGGTGCATATGTATTCCATATATGTAGACAGTTTTCGAACCTGTTCGGTGGATATCGAGGCGTGTGTGGTCTCACACATTGTGGCAGCTTGCGTGGGTGGATTCATGCATTGTCGTTAAGGAGCCGTGGTTAAAGATTCAAGACGTGACAAGCCTTGTGGGGAGTTAAGTCATTGATTAAGTCATCTGTCGACTTGTGTAAATCCGTATCACATTGAATTGCATGGCTGAGTCGTTCGAGGTTTTTTTAATTGTGGGTTTTCCTCATACAATGATGTGTCATGATATTTAGTTATTTATTTTATTAACTATATCCTAGATTTTTAGGTTAAGATAAAATTTGGTAAATCATTTTATCACACCAACTTGGCTTATAAATGCTGCAAAGTTTTACTTTGGTTAATTTTGTCTAAGTTTATATATATATAATTTGAAAAAAATTAAAATTTAACTTTTGTGGTTCAGACCCTACCTTCCATAAATTTCAAATTGATATCAGAGACATAACACTAAGTTATCAAGTCTAGATTCATAATTTAGGGATGAGGCTTAACGGTTTTTAATTCGTAGGGTCATTCGATTTCTAGGGATTCGATGTTTGATGTGTCTAATTACACATACTAGAAAATGCGTATGATATCAACACTTAAGGCGATAGACGAGGGGGTATGTCAAGCGGTTCTTAATGGTTGGTCCCACCCACAACCATAGCTGGTGACTATAGGATTCATAAACCTATATAATCATTGAGTGAGGATGAGCATAGGTTAGTAAATTATAATTCCCTAAATGAGTTTTGTTGTATTATGACTCGTCTAAAGAGGCTTGGGACATATTCTAACTCATCGATGAAGGTACTAGTATTTTTAAGGATTCCAAACTCCCAAACCTCACCACTCAATTTAAAGCTATTAGGATGGAGGAGACTGAAACCTTCAATGAGTCCTATGCTAGATTGTTCAATATTGTGAACTCGCCTTTTAAAGGAGACTTTCCTCAAAACCAAGTAATTAAGAAAATCTTAAGCTCCTTACCTAAAATATTTATTTCAAAAGTGATGATTTTTAATTCCTTGGGTGGTTTGAATTCTATGAAACTTGAGGATATTATAGTGAGTTATGGTGAAGAGAGTGGAGAAGAAAATGAGAATGAAGAAAATGAAGAGGAGAGTGAACTCCAAGTTGCCTTCTGTGAGTTATATGCGGAATTGTTAAAATTGAAAAGGGCTAACTTGAAGTTGTAATCTAGGTTGAAAGAACGTGCAATACATGATAATAATGATAAATTGATTAAGGAACTTAGGAAACATGATACCCTTCATGGTTTGATGAAGGTTTTGAAGAAGGAGCTTCTTGAGTTTAAAGAGTCTAGGCATTTTCTCGAGTATAATATTATTGGGTTAGAGGAGAGATTAAGAGACTCAAGTAATGATAAATTTGATTTGGAATCGAGGTCGAAGATGTTGGATAAAATAATAGGCAGCATCTGAATCAAAGATGACAAGTGTGGGATTGGCTTCGATCATCTAAATGCTTCTGCTAATAAAGCCTAGACCACGATTTTGAGAGAATCAACAGTTGCTAAGAACGTGAGAAAAAGGTCAACCCTTAGGTAACACCCCTAGGATTGTCCACACCTGCACACATTATGGTAAGAAGGTCATCATAGGCATTTTTGCTTTAATCTTAAAAACGGTCCTAGAAAGTTTAATTCTAGACTCACTGAGGTTCCCAAAACCCTAAAGCATCACGTCACACCTATATGGGTTAGAAAATTTGATTTGAAGACTTTACATGTTAGACTTGTTGATTCTCGAATGCTTGCACATGGTACTTCACATGCTATGTCTAATGGTTGATTGTGTTCACAAGTATGCATATACTAGTGTTTGTACTTCATGATATATTTGTTTTCTATTTTTATGTGGTTTGAGTCTTTTGTATTTTGATTTTTAATTTATTGGGTCTTATTGAAAAATACAAAAAGATTTTGTTTGTCTTTTGAGTTTTTCTTTTCTATATGGGAATCATTTTGAACAATATTTAAAATGTCTAAAAGATTTTTGGTTTATGTGTATTTTTATTTACACATTTTGTGTGGCATATTGGTGTGTTTGAATCCATTTCATTCCATATTTTCAAGTAGCTAGGACATTTGATTATGATTTTCAATGCTTAGATTGTTCTTAACCATGCTTGCATGGAGTTGTTTGACTTTGATTTGCGCAATGGATTCACTTTGTATATGCCTCCACACACACCTACACGAGATATTTTGAATTTTAACTTCACATGTTTTAATTGATCTAAGTGAGATATTCTCCGATCAATCTTGTCATCTAGATGTATGTTAACCATGGAGGATTTGTGCATGCAAGAACCGTTGCCCGTGAATTTATTTGATTTTTATTTCGTAAATGAGGGTTCATGGGAAAGGACTATGAAAGGATAAAATCTCGTTTGCGAGAAAGCCACCCTTATCAAGAGCCTAAAAATATGAGAGACAAAAAGAAAAGATGAAAGGTTAACAAATTTGTTTGTTTGATTTTCAAAAATGGTACCTTGAAAAGAATTGAATGAAAAAATATATGGTATTTATTTAGCTTTTTAGGCTGTTATAATTGAAGATCAACGGGTTTGCATAATGAATCCTAGTTATGCTTATCATGGCATGACGTTATTGATTTGTAGAATCATCAAAATTCTAGGCTTTTGTGCATTGCTTATTTGCTTATTGAGTTCACTTTATCTATCACTTGAGGCTAAATCTTAGTTTGACAATGTTTTGCAGTCAAATAGAACTCCTTGAACATCTTTTTGTGATTGGGGCCCAAGTCATTTGTATCTAGTTTACACCCATTCGTTCTATCTCACATGTTTATACACAGTTTTTGGTGGTATATTTTGCATATTTATATATGGTATCGTTTGTTTTGAGTCTTTGTGTTTGCATTTAATCCATATTTTCCATGTTCTTTATCTTTGGATCAAATCGGCATGATATATGATCATATTGGTACCGTTTGTTTCTTATTTGCATTGATATATCATGCTTTATTGTGTATTCAATTAGGTATCCTATTTGCATCGATATTGGCATTAATTGATCATTGTGTGGATATTTGTGTTTGTATTGCCATGTTGTGTTTGTTGCACTTTACACCGTTGCAAGATATTATTCCTTCTATAATTTCTTTTGGTATCATATATTCTCACATTTAGGGGGAGAAATTATTTTATGCATTCTCTCTTTATCTATTCTTGAGCAAAAGGGGGGGGGGGGGGGGGGTATCTTTCAATTTAGCTTTAAAAGGAAATCTTTAGCTTAAGGGAAGGTGACTTACCTAGATAGGGATTGTTAGACATAGCAAAGTTTTACTCATTTGCAGATTTATATTATTTATATATTCAAGTTGCATTTGAAGGTATGTTTAAGTGTGCATGTATACAACATGCGACAAAGTTTTCAAAAGAGCAAAGCTATTCAGAGTATGTGTCTGTCGAGCATCTATACGTTTTTCTTTTGGGATTAAGATTGAGTCTTTTAGAGAGCTTGACGACCCATAGGTGTTTTATTTTTGTCTTTGTCTCGAAATATCCAAAGGGGAGATTTTTAAGATAAAATTTTCAATTGAGTCAATTTGTTTGTATCAGCTTAATTCCGAACAAAATAATGTGGTCCATAGGTTAAGCTTTGTTTTGTCCTTTCAAGCCTATAATGTGATTGATTGAAGACGCTGCGATAAAGCATCAGAGATTACATATTGCACCGTATTTTGTGATACATTTCATATTTGTGTTTAAGAGGATCTCTCAGGTATGAATGCATATGAATTTTGATCCTTCGATATTTTATTTTTAGGTGTTAGTTTTATCAAATTATTTTGAGTTATTTTTTAAGTTGTTTAAATGGCATTATGGGATATCTTCAAATAAGACTAGTAGTTTGTTCAAATGAACTTTAAATGAACATCAAACGAGGTTTTTCTGTTTACAGATTCAATGTGGTTTAAAGCTCATTCGAAGATGGTTAGATCGAGTTTAGTTGTTAGTTCGAATGAGGTTTGATTTGGTTCGAATGAGTTTTTAATTTTGTTTAAACAAAATGCCATTATCCTTTGAACAAAACCCATAATGTAGTTCAAACAACTTTTAAAAAACAAATATTTTAAGAACAATTTTTTTGTTATTATCCATAGCATAGATTTAGCCTAGTTTGGCATATCCCATTACAAATCTCCATGCACTGTCAAGACAAACCGAACTCAAGCATCTCCAAGTTTAAACACTTTTCGACATCCTAAAAGGTATAAAGTGATTTAGAGTTTGAATTAATTCATAGAATCATATGTGTGATATTTAATTTTTATCAAAATACGAATAAGACTATTTTAATTAATGAAAACATGTTTTTAGAAGACCTGTAGGCGGAGTTTAAGAATAAGTATTTTTGACATTTCATTCATTCAAATGACATTTGATGTCGTTCAAACGACATTTCATAGTCATTTAAATGACATTGCGCAGTCGTTCAAATGACATGATATTGTCGTTCAAAAGACATACAGAAAACGTTTGAACGACCTGCCCACTTAAGGTTTGTTTTAAATACCTGTTTCGTGGATCAGTTTGTTTAAGAATTTTGCAAAAAATGTTACAACATATCAAGAGAAAAATTTCTTCAAGTTTTGTGTTTCCAAAACACTGTTTTAATTCACAAAAATCATCCTTGAATATTGTTCTTGTTAATTAGTTTAGAACCTTAGAAAGTTTTGTATCTCTTACCACACCTTTTGTGGAGAGGCATTTCATTGATGACTTGTGATACCTGAAGGGATTCACTGCTAAAGACGAAGGCTGAGCCTGAAGGAGGGTTGTGGTCCATTGTGGTTCTCAAGTGAATCATTGTTGATTTAGGCTACAGTCTATGTGAGTTTTCTATGGTAGATTCATTGCATATTTCATTGTATTTGTAAGTTCCGATTTACGTTATATAGAGAAATAAAGGTTTTACCCCAAAGGTTTTTTCGTGAAACTTGGCCTTGTCATATTTGCATGGTTTGATTTATCTGTTTTATCACCATAGATGGATGCGTAAGATAAAAAGATAAAATCAATTTAATATTCGCTTCCACATTTAAAATTGGTATTGCATTTTTTGTGGAAATCACCTATTGCAATTATTTTGCATTCTCAAATTGGTATTAGAGCGGGTTACACTAATTTATCACGTGATCTTGATTTTTGAAAAAGTATCCTTTTGCGTGTTTTTGTTTTGTTTCTCCTTTCTCTATGGATTCTCATAGTTTGACGACTTAAATCGTTTGAATTTGACATTTGCTAAAAGAATTAAATTTTTGAAAAAGGAAAATTATCGTTTGAAATCCTCTATGGATCTTTTGCAAACGGTTCAAAGTCAAAGATATTTTTTCGTGAGAAGTTTGTTTCTTTGGACAATGATTTTATTGATTTAAAATTGTCCCAAAAGGAGAGTGATGATGGAATCCTATTTTTAGAAAAAGCTTTGGAGGACTTTAAAAATTCTACGGCTTATGTTTGTGCCAAAGAGGATAAAAATATTTTGATTAATAATTTTGTGGCACGTTAGAAGACTCTTAGGGAAAAGTTTGCTTTTATTGAAGGTGAGCGCAATAACCTTTTAGGAATTGTTGAAAATTTGAAAAAGGCGTCCCTAAAATTGTAAGAGTCTAATTCTTTGCTTGAGTATAAAATTTTGAAGTTAAAAGTTGATTTAAAAGACTTGATTAGTTTAGGTAGTGATGGTAATGACTCGTTTTCTTCTCATGCTTCGAATGTTAAAGTCAAAACCAATGATGTTAGGAAAGTCCAAAGCATAGGTAACATTCCTCCCGTTTACACATATTCACATTGTGGTAGGAAAGGTTACCTTAGGTGTTTTTGTTATGATCTTAGAAGAGGTCCTAGAAAATTTAAGGATAGTGTCCCATCGATTTACATAACCCCTCCAGTTAGAAATACACGTGTTAGGGTTACAAAATTCATCTTGGAGACGCTAAATGTTAGATTGGTTGATTCTCACATGCTTGCGCATGATGCGTCACATGTTATTTCTTATGGATGATTGCTTGCATGATTTGTTTGTCATACGCTAGTTGTGCCTCATGATATATGTTTGATATTGTTATGACGTTTGTACTTTTTGTATTATGCCTTTCTTTGATTGAGTCGTATTGAAAAATACAAAAAGATTTTTGGTTTTATATATTTTTTTAAAAAAATTACAAAAAGAAAATTTGAAAAATAATTTAAAAATTCAAAGAGATTTTTGGTTCTATGTGTATTTTAGTTTTACACATTTGGTGTGTCATACTAGTATATTTGAATCCAAATTTATTACGCAATTCCCATATGGCTAGGATATATGGCTATTACTTTAGATGCTTAGATTGTTCTTAACCATGTTTATTGAGTTGTTTCGAACTTGATTTTCTTAATGGATTCGACTTTGTATGTGCCTATACACACACATGCACGAGCTTGTTGGATTTTGACTTCACATGTATATTTGAGCTTGGTGAGATGTTCTCCTATCAATATTGTCATTTACATATGAATTTGACTATGGAGGATCTGTGCATGTAAGAATCGTTACCCATGAGGGATTTGTTTAATATTGAAAAAATGATGAGTGTACAAGGAAAAGGGCTACGAGTGAATAATAATCACGTCGTGAAATCCACCATTTGAAAAGATCCCAAGAAAAATTAAGGCAATCAAAAAAACATATGCCAAACATGGGGTTAATAGGATTTCCCTAAGGTGAGAAAAATAGAAACCTCAAAATAGCTAGAAAAAGAAAATATGAATATTTGAGGGAGTTTGGATGGATTTATCAACGGGTTTGCATAATGACAATGTATCATAGTTAAGCTTATTTTGTCATGACGCTATTGATTTGTACAATCATTAATATTCAAGGCTTGTGTGCATTGTATTTATTTTGTTTATTAAGTTCAACTTTAATTGTCAGTTGAGGCTAAAGCTTACTTTGATAAAGTTTTGCTGTCAATTAGAACTTCTTGAACATATTAAAGTGTTTGGGTTATATTTATTTTGTTTCTAGTTCACGCCCATTAATTCCATTCCACATGTTTGGACACATCAATACTATGCTAATGTGTAAAGCTTATGTATTTTTTATCATGTTTTGTGGTTGTTTATACCTATATGTGTGCTGAATTTTCTTTGACATATTTTTTTCATAGATTATATATGGTATGTTTGCTGTATTTGTATTTTTTTGGAAAAATTAAAATTTTCAAAAATAGTTGGTTATGTTTTCCTTTGAGATGATCATTTCACATGCTTGATTTACATCTTTTGTGATGATATATTTTCTTCGTCGTGATGCTTTGCACTTAATGTTTATTATTTCTACTTCTTTGTCTATTTCGGATAAAAACAGAGGGGGGCAAATTAAAATGGAGTTTTGATAATTTTGAATTACATGGGAGTATTTATTTTTTAAATATATTTTTGTTTCAAACTCGATGCGTCACGAGGGTCTATGTTTTTTCCCCATGTGTGTAAGCTTTCCTTTCACAATATTTAAGACACATGGATAAAGAAATAGTTTGGGAAGAAGTTGAAGTTTGAAGACAAAATAAGATATTTTGATTTTAATTTGGTGTTCGGTCTATTTGTTTGTTTTATATAGGAATATCCAAAGGGGGAGATTTGTAAGAACAATTTTTCTGTCATTGTTCATAGCATAGCTTTAGGCGAGTTTGGTGTATCCCATTATAAATCGTAACACACTATCAAGAGGAACTGAACTCAAGCATCTCCAAGTTTGAAGACTTTCTGACATCCCAAAAGGTATAAAGTGATTTAGAGTTTGAATTATTCCATAGAATCATATTTGGGATGTTTAATTTTTATCAAAATCTGAACATGACTGTTTTACTTTGCTAAAATATGTTTTTGGAAGACCTCTAGGTGGAGTTTAAGAAAAAAGTATTTTTGACGTTTCAGTCGTTTAAACGACATGCTGTTGTCGTTCAAACAACATGCAGAAGTCGTTCGAACGAACCATCAACTTATGGATATCTGATTCGTGGATCAGTTTGTTTAAGAATTTTGCAAAAACATTACAGCATATCAAGAAGTAGAATTTCTTCAAGTTTTGTGTGTGTCCAAAACACTGTTTTAATTCATAAAAAGTGTCCTTGAATATTATTCTTGTTAATTAATTTAGAACCCAAGAAATTTGTGTATCTCTTGCATACACCTTTTGTGGAGAGGCAATCTATTATTGACTTGTGATACCTGTGGGGATTCACTGCTGAAGACAAAGGCGGAGGCGGATGGAGGGTTGCATCCCATTGTGGCTCTCGAAGTAATTATTGCTCATTTAGGTTGCGGTTTATGTGAGCTTGCTATGGTAGATTCATTGAAGATTTCATTATATATATAAGTTGCTATTTACATTATAGAATGAAATAAAGGTTTTAGCTGAAAGTTTTTTTTTCCTGAAACGTGTCCTTGTCGTATTTTCATGGTTTGATTTATCTGTTTTATAACCATAGATGCATGCATAGGATAAAAAATTTAAATAAATTTAATATTCGCTTCCGCATTTAAAATTAGTAATGCATTTTTTGTTGAAATCACCCTTTGTAATTATTTTTCATTCTCAAATATTTTTCTTTTAAAATCATTTAAAAATAAGTCCAAACAATTTGATAAAAATAAACACCTAAAAATAAAATATCCAAGGCTCAAAGTTTATAGGCATTCATACTTGAGAGATCCTCGAAAATACAAAGATGAAATGTGACGCGAAACATGACACGATATGTAATCTCTGAAGCTTTGCCTCAACATTTTCAATCAAACACATCATAGGCTTGAAAGGTCAACAACAAAAGCCTACCCTATAACTCAAAGTGTTTTGTCTAGAATTAAACTAATACATGAAAATTGACTCAATTTGAAATTTATCCGTACAAACCTCCCCTTTAGCTATTCTAGGCCATAACCAAAATAAATCACCTATAGGACATCAAGCTCTTTAAAAGACTCAATCCTAACCCTCAAAGGAAAAAGTACAGATGCTTGACATACACATACTCTGAGTAGATTTGCTCTCTTGAAAACTTTTTTGAATGTTGTCAAACTACACACTTAAACAAACCTTCAAATTCAACTTGAATATATAAAAAATATAAATTTGTTAGTGAATAAACTTCCCCTATGTCTAATAATCCTTCCCTAGGTAAGATCCCCCCCCCCCCCCCAAACCTTACGATCTCCTCCTCAAGCTAAAGTTAAAGATATCATTTCATTTTAATGAACTTCTTCAATAATTGTGTCGCCTTAAAAATCGTGTTCTCCATATAAAGGGCATCAGGCATCAGTTTTCTAAAAGAATTTTGGTGAAAATCATTTTCCCATTCATATCGAAAAGCTCCCAAACCCTAGTTTCACCAAAAGTGGTTAAGATCCAAGTTACTTCTTTCAATATTCTTTAAGATCTTGTATTGAGGGGCAACAATGAGGTTTTACTCATCATCATCTTTGTTAAGTATGTTTCATACATTGGATTCTGTGTTGTACACCAAATCCAGCGAATGTTCACCCCTAGGGGATCACGGCCCAAATCCGTGACTACATTAAATTTGGTATGACCATATATATGACCCATTGTGTCCATGGATGCTCTTGGAAGTGGTCATGGACAAAATCCCTGACCAGTATGGGTCACGATCGAAGTCGTGACCATCATAGCGCCAAATTCGCGCCAAAGTTCCTTCCATGTCTGGTCATGGTAGGTTCATGGATAACTTTCATGACCAAGGTTACAATGCACACCCATTGGGTGGCGTCTTTAGGCCATGATTATCTCAATTTTTCACGGATGTGGGTCATGACTGAGGGTTGTGATCACATGGTTGCCTACATGCTGATGTGAAAAAAAATTAAGGGACATAGTATTGGGTCACGGCTCTAGTTCGTGACCAGGGTCCTTATACTAAAACCATTTGCCTCCATTTCATTTCTTCCCACGTCAATCTCTCTCTCTCTCTCTCTCTCTCTCTCTCTCTCTCTCTCGGTCTTTATTTCAGTGATTTGCATTCTCTCTCTTAACCACTAATTTCAGCCCATAATCTCTCTCTCAATCTCAAGGGTAAACCCTAATTTTTGTATATCTGTGTAAAACCCTAATGTGTGTGTGTGCATGTGTATGTGTGTGTACGTGTGTATATGTGTATGTATGTGAGCGTATTTCTATGTATGTGTGTGTACGTGTGTATATGCATGTGTATATATGTGTGTATGTGTGTATACTTTTTTTTCAAGAAAAGGGGATGTTTTATAATTTCATATTTTGATTGGGTGTGTTATATTTAGAGATTGAAATTTATTGGGTATTTTTATCATTGGTTGGGAATTGTTATTTAGAGTTTGAAATTAATTCAATATTATTGGTATTGACTGAATCTCGTTGCTTAAGGACTAAAATAAAAGGCATTATTTAAGAGTATTGTCATTTAGGGATTGAAATTTATTTAAAGTTTGAAATTAATTTAGTATTATTAATATTGACTGAATATGGTTACTTAGGGATTAAAATAAATTGCATTATTTAAGGGTATTGTCATTTAGGGCTTGAAATTTATATA
This sequence comes from Sambucus nigra, assembly GCA_949130495.1. Classification (NCBI taxonomy): domain Eukaryota; kingdom Viridiplantae; phylum Streptophyta; class Magnoliopsida; order Dipsacales; family Adoxaceae; genus Sambucus; species Sambucus nigra. Next base: position 328,534,564 of record OX422221.1, on the reverse strand, counting down.
GAGATTGAAAATAATTGAGTATTATTGGTATTGACTGAATGTAGTTACTTAGGGATTAAAATAAATTCCATTATATAAGGGTATTGTCATTTAGGGCTTGAAATTTATTTAGAGTTTAAAATTAATTGAGTATTATTAGTATTGACTGAATGTGGTTACTTAAGGATTAAAATAAATTGCATTATTTAAGGGTATTGTCATTTAGGGTTTGGAATTTATTTAGATTTTGAAATTAATTTAGTAATTTAGGCTCCGCACCCCCTAACTCAAAATCCTTGACATTCTCAAAACCTTAATCAAACTAATATACCTGTCACGCCCCTCTCTATTCTAGTGTCGACCGCCACTAAAACAAAGCCGAGTGCGAGTAAATAGAATACCATTCTTAGCCTATGACACATATGAGACATATAAAATCAATCCATAAGATAAATAATTTAATCGGTCCCGTAAGACATTAACCAACTATGCGATAAAAGATCCATCACCATGCTAAACTCCAATAATAATACAAACTCTAATAGTGTAAAATTGAATAAGCTCCAGGCGAATCCATAATGAACTATTGAATCAAAACCGTACAACTATGGAACCAAATGGCCCACCAAATCCATAAACGGATACAAAGGAATTGAAACTAAACTAAACCACTAAAAACTCCAACAACAACTCCAAGCTGATCTCCAATAATACTCATGCAACTACTCTAATACTTATTCCTGAAAAGTTAGTCAATGCACGAGGTCAGAGCCCCGAGCATGAATACACACTACTCCCCTCAAATAGGTTCCTTGAATCCAAATAGTAGCATTATACGAGATAAATATCACAATAGAATATTTTAATTAAACGAGATATGAATATATGCGATCAATAATAAATCACTAACTACCCTCGTTAATTCATAAGAAAACACAACAATATGATTTTAAATATCCACAAGCCCCAAAGTTGTTAATTTAATTATATTAACCCAATTTATCTTTTTTCTCAATTTATTATTATATTAATTATAGCGGTCCTCCCGCCACGAGTGGTACTCCCACCAAAGTTGTACACTTCCCATTGTTAATAGCCAACTGATCCGTTTAAAATATCGACCCCACAATATGATAAGGTTCCACACATGACACGACTTAAACGCAAGCTGACCCGTTTAAACGGTCTGTCCCCACACATTATGTCGCCACTAATTTTAATACCCGTTATTATCTTATGCATTAATTCTCATCTTCTCAATTTTCCATTTATAAAATTATCCCACCCTTATTATAGATGTGAGATCCTCAAAATATCCCTTAGTCCCATACCTAAGGGTCTCCAAGTACACATACATCCTACCATACATATAGGATGAACTTTCAACCTTAATCTCATCCTAGTATCATGCCTAGGCTAGCATAACTACGATAAAATATAAAAATTATCCCCACCCGGAGTATAAAATCCCCACGAATCTACACTAACTAGTACCATACCTAGCAAGCATAAATTATAACCAAGGACTACCCACTAGTCTCATACCTAGTATGCATCCAAAAATAGAGGTGAGCAATATACTACCCAAAATCCCATCGTCCCCGCGATGGAAAACGTGAATAAAAGAAATCACACAAATTCATAATTCATAAGAGAAACATAGTAATTATATCATAAGGGTCCCAATTTAATTTAATTCAATGAATAACACCGTCGTTAATTTCAACACAACAATTATTTCCATTTAATAATGTCAAATAAATTAACATGCAAAAATATTCACTGCATCATAATTGTTCTCTTTTATAAGTCATCTGGTTTTTATAAGTGTGTAGGCATCCCAAAATAACATATGAATAATCCCATAAAATTCTACATGCGAACTTACACTCAAAAACATAAAAACCCAATAATCTAACCTACGCACCCAAGGGTTTCAAAGATTAAATCATATTCAAAAGATTCATAAAAAAAAGTCCCAAAATTTAGTGTCTCTTTCTCTAATTAAGTTACTAATTGATTTTAACCAAAAATACATGATTAAGGGTTTAGGCGACACATAAGACGCATAATACCAAAGGAAGAGAATAGAGTATTCATGCCTGTGAATAAGATGAAGAAAATTTGAGTCAACTGTTGGATTCCTCTTGAAAAATTAACAAAGAGTCATTCTTGAACAATCTTGATTAAACCCCAATTACGCCTTCAAATATTGTGCCAAAACTTTAATTAAGTTGAAGGTAGATGTTTGTAGATGAGAGGAAAGTATTTTGGAAGTGTTCTCTGGTGAAAAACTTGAGGAAAAGTGATTATGAGGAGTCCCCCCACGAATTATTAGTGTTATATAGTGATTAGGAATCGTAAACCAACTAAAACTCTTTATAATCCTCTAACCCATCCGCCGCCACTACCACAAATCGAATCGATTTGGCCTAAGACGAATCGATTCGACCCTAACGAAAAAGTCCAGTTCGCCTAGTTTAATTCTATTTAACTATTAAAAGTTTGTCCATTAATCATGGCCCAGAACTGTGACAAACGTTTTTTCATTTTGACTCTAATTTAAATTTCGATTAAAATCCCACTTTCCCTTATAAAAACTTGACATTTTAAATTACTTAAAAATAATAAATTCCAAAATTTTATTTTTCCACGAATTTCCAAATTAATTTAAATAAACTCCATTTAAATTAAAGGGGTGTTATAATACCCTTATATGTTTAAATGTATCAAAACCTTAATCAAACTAATCAAACTAATATGCCCTTATACCATATATGTTTAAATTAATAGTTATTAATTAATTAGAGCCCTTAATTTTAGAACTCATATTCACGCCCTCGTATATTTTTCTTAGAAAAAATGAGGCACGGTGATAATCACTGGAAACAAGAGTGGGAGAGGTTGCAATTGGACCACACACGTAACTCTTTTATTAGTGAGCGTCATATAGAGGGTACTTCTATTTATAGGCATGAAAATAAAAAGATCGAACAATTTAATTACCAGTTAAATCATGGTGTTAATCTCCAATAAGATTACCTATTCGATCCTATTCTATTTTTCCTAAGAGAAAACTTGGATGACGTTATATAAAATATATTTCACACACATAATCCCGACATAGCCCAAACTTGTGACACCCTGCCTAATAAAATATCAGATGATCAATCCTATACCAGATTAAAACAGGAATTTCATATGGTTCATTCTCAGCATCATTGTCGAAAACCAATTTAATTACTAATAACTTATTAGGCTGGCGTCAAAATTTTATATTAACTAATCTTTTTAACCAAACCATTCAAGTAAAACAATCACAACAGTTTATATACACAAAACTGAAATGAAATAAAATGACCGAACACTCGGTAACACAATACAACCAAATCGAATGTCGCAGTAAAGGCGATAAAAGAATAAATTAATACAGTTGGGTTATCACCCCGAATGTTACAACAATGCTTCCTATCTAGATTACAATGATAGAAGCGTTTACAATAAACCTGCACGCATCCACAGCTGCTGCAGCAAACGTTTGACTCGAAGGAGTCATTATCCAGGCGTCCCTGTGTCTGGACACCTATATATATATATATATATATATATATATAAAAAGAGAGGGGAAAAATATAGAAACTGGTCAGAGCCCGAGTTTGAATATATTTAGCAAGTGCTTTGTAATACCCCGTAATTTTAAATGACTTTTAAAATGGGTTATATTTTAAATTAATGGATTAATTGGATTTTATTAATTAATTAATTCATTCGGGTTTTATCCGGACGGTGGATATTAAAATGGATGATTCTGAATATTGCTTAAAGATATTTAGGTAATATATGAATGTGATGTCATTGATAAGACTGTATGATATAAATTCGGTAATTTATATTTTTAGTCAGACGCGGTATGGGACGTGTCGGGACTAGTTTATTTAATTAAAAAGGAAATTTATTTTCTATCATCCTTGTAGTCATTTCGACTGCGTCGTTGCGTCCGGAAGGTTCGAAATAGTCAGAAAAGTCTATTTGGATGTTAATTTTGAGTCTCGGGTCATTTGGAAATGAATAGACAACCCGAAAGGGCATTTTGGTCATTTTTCTAGGGTGAATAGTGATTTTGGATTTTGGCCTATTATAAGTATTGGTAGATTAAGTGTATGTGGGTTATTCATCTCCTCTACACAAAATAGAGAAGTCATCTTCCTAGAGAGAGTGAAAGAGTGCTTGGGAAGGGAAAAGCCTACTTGGGAAGGAGAAGAACAAGAACCAAGGTTCACCACCACCAACCACCACCGGAGTTTGACCGGAGTAGGGACAACCAACTGAGATATACTACACCAAAGGATCAGACCTTCAGTAAAGGCAAGTGTTTGATAAAGGCAATTTAAGTTTGTATATTGTCCATGTTAGAATAGTATGAAAAGAGAAGATTATTCATGTTTGGAAGAAATAATGGAGTATTAAATGGATTTCTAGAAATTGAAATGTTATAGGAGTTAAACTCATGTTTTAGGTTGATAATAATCCATGAAATAGTCATGAATCTATTGAAGAAATTATGAAAACCATTGAGGTGTTCTTGAAGATGATATGTTGATAAATATCTGGAAATAAGGAGATAAACATGCTTTTTAATCTAATCCCTTGATGATTCTAGGATGTTTAAAGTATTGGAAATCGTTCATATATGTTGATATATCATGTAGTAAAGATTATAAGTCATTTGGGATGTTTAGATGAAGGTTTAAATGATCATAAGTTGCTAAACCCGTAGTTGCAGAAAATGCAGAAAACCAGGCTGTGACCTGAGGGATCGATCGATCGACCCCATCCTTCGATCGATCGACCTCCCCAGAATATGTAAAGTTGTTTATTTTTAAATGTTTATTCTTATCCCAAACCTTTTTTGGATCTTTGGTGATTATTATTTGGATATTATGGGACTTAGAAAATATCAGTAAACCCTTGATAAGATTTGAATTAATTTGATTTGGATTCAAGTGATTAACATGTTGAAAATTATATCGAATGGAATTTCGGTTGCGAAATTCATTTGTTAAATTCTAAATGGAGAAGTATGAGGATTAAAGATAGGACCAGTAGGGGTGATTGAATATAACACCTAGGTATCCTTAAGTTTACAAGAGGGTTTAATCCAAAGTGAAAGAAGATGTGTTTATAAGAGATTTGAAACTATCGATTTTAACCTTAATTAAAAGGAGAACTAAACTCGTAGTAATTTGGGAGAAATGATGTTATGGACCAGTAGGATATTAGTGAATTCTTACTGAATATATGTTGAGGAAAAACCTATTTAAATATTGTGTATCGAGTGAGGGTAGCCTTAGGGTTACAATTTGAACATCAAGGACTGAGTTTAAGCTCAATATTGATTTCGCAAGGACGGAGTGTAATACAAGAGCGTAATGGTGTGTCTGCTGGATAGAGATGGTAGTTTAGAACACATTTGGTTGAAAGAAGGTATGAGGTTATCCCGATCGCATAGTTGAAGTTGTCGGACCTCCTCGATCGACAAAGTTAAGTAGTAGTGTATTGGAGGGGTTCCTTGTTTGGATTTCTCTTTGTGAGACGCTCCGCGAATGAACCTTAATGACGTCGGGAGTGGAGAGATGTTATAGGATGCGAGGATAATTATATTATGAAGTAAAGATATGATATTTTAATACGTGAAATTTAAAAGGGATATAATGCTACGTATGGGAAATATCTTAGGGTAGTGATATTACCTTATTGATACTATATTATAGGTATGATAATACCTATTTGATTGATTGATGATTTATGTGTATGATATACCTAGCTTACTTGCTATCGGTGGGAGGTTTGCGCGTGAGGGCAGTCATATCCTGATGAATCCATGGGATCTTTGATTTTTCGCTCGAGAACATAGGTCTATGAAAGACTTATAGAGGAGTTGATAAGTCCGCTGACTGTGGGTACGTAGGTATGTGCGTGACCCATGGATACGAGAACTATGTTCACCTCCAATTTGTTTGTTGTTGTTTGTGGTTCGTGGAATCTTACCGAACCTTTAGTCCCCTATTCGGCGACCTGCAATGATGGGACATGATAGCAGAGTAATGCATTGCACCGCAGCCGTGGCTCGGGGTGCCGTATTATATATGAATATATATATAATGGATTAAATGATTGAATGGATATATTGTGGTTAAATCTATCTACGGTGATAATTGTAGATAACGGTGAATAGAGAAAGATAATGGAATTAAGTTAATGAATGTTTATGCTTATAGAATTGAAAAGCTTAACTCATGTTAATGAGAAACGATTCATATTAATGAGTAATGATTCATGTTAATGAGAAACTAATCATATAAAGGATAACTGTAAATGAATAATAATGTGACGTATAGTATGGGACATACGGGGATTATGATATGGGAATGGAATTATAATATGGAGACTAGAAAAGAGGAACCATTAACAAGGAGGTTAATAGGAAACGTTAAGTGTGCACTCTAGTTGAGAGGTGAGAATAGCAAGTGAGAGTTGGATCTAACATGTACATAATAAATGCTTTATTGCACTTGTTAAATACTTGCTGTTTTAAAAATCATCTACACATTCGGGCTCTGACCCGTTTCCTTGCATATTTTCTCTTCTATTGTATCTCTATATCAGGTGTCCAGCAACAGGGACGCCAACCATAGTTGATTGTGACGAGCTATGGAGCTATGGAGTATTGCTTAGACGCCTTTCATCTTTTGATTCACAGTATTCTTAGTTAGGGCATGTAGCCCAAAGGATTCAGTTATCATTTTCTATCGAGGTCAAATACTATTGTATTCGGGTCTTTTTAATACAATTGTTATTGATGGGATTACTGTAATGGATTAATATTATTTGGGAATGTTTATTCCAATTGCATTTAAATTCTTTTGTGTTATTTATTGGGTTATCAGTGTTGTAGAATAAAATGTGTGGTGTTATTCTTAAACTAAAAATGGTTTTGTTGAAACTTAAATTTGGAATTTTTTTTTAACACCAGCTTAATTGGGTATTGGGTGAGTTGTAAATGTTTTCGACAGTGATGCTAAGAATGAGCCAACTGTATATTCTGTTTTAATTTGGTATGGGACTGGCCACCCGGTATTTAATTAGGCGGGGTGTTACATGCTTAAAAGCCATATTTGAAAATATGAAATCTCTCATATTGAAACTAGTATCGAACTCTCATGAGATACACATCACCCCTCTTTTAATGGTTCACACCTACCGTATACCTTTTAAAAAACCTAGTTAAGTTGTCCCGCCTAACTAATCTCTTTATAACTATCACCTACCTTGCGTGATATAATATGTTAGACCGTTAGCTATTACATAAGCTTTTAGTGATATAATCATCCATGTGATATATATATATATATACTAGGGTATGCCCATAATTTTCGAAAGTGTACGTTGTTGATAGGACTATTCGCCATATTAAGTTCGCAACAACTAAATAATTATTAAAATAACTAATGGTACGAACCTGTTAGCTTTTCAATAATTTCTCAACGAACTCAAATTTCACTTTATATCAAATATAACTCTACACTTTCATTCATTTTTTCCTAATTTATAAGTTTTTGCATAATTTGTTAGTGTCTCTATTATTTATGACACGATATGTGATAATGCAAAGTTGTTAATGCATAATTTGTCAGTGTCTCTATTTAATTTCCATTTTTAATAAAAAAATTATATATTGCAATATTTTTTCAAAACTTTTATATAATTTAAAAGTTCCAAATAAGAATTTTCAAAACATAATTACCATTTTCCCCAGAAAATAAAATTGCAAAATTTGATAAGCTAGTTTGAATAAAGTAATATTAGGTATACCCTTTTCTCCGACCCCTTTTTGTTACCCAACTGATGTGTCAAACACCCATTAGTTAGTATTTGTAATGGGGCATATGTATATTTAACACATCAACTTGGTATAAAAAAGGGTGACGAAAAAAAGTATGCTTACTATTACTATTTTTAATATGTATCACGCATGGGTCCATCAGCATCATTTATTCAATTATAAGTAATTTTTTTTATTTGGACTAAGCTAATGACAATGAGCAAGAATTTTTCAGTTGAATTTTCAAAAAGGAGCAAGTGGTTTGTAAGGTTTCACTTAAGTTTCTATTTAATTATGACTCACGCCCCTTTTTTATTGTATTAGAAATGTTAAAAGTTAATTGTCATCTCTCCTGCCTTTCAAATGACACTTTAACAGATTTCTGCTACATGTTTTTTTAGAATAAAAAATCCAAAACTTCTATGATAGTAATCACGAAAATTGGGTAAAGATGCATACAACTACAAACCATGGTAAAAACGTATAGCAAAAACATTACCAACATATTGTCTATTGCTCTTTACATATTCTTCTAAAATCACTGAATAAAAAAAGGACACTAAAATAGTTTGAATCCCTTTTAAGAAGCATGAAAATAAAGTGTACCATAAGTTGGTAGCAAAGCCTTAATAGAAGTATTTTCGTTGCACACTTCATTATAACCAATGTGTTCAGATATAATTCCACTTGAGATAAATCGAATATTGTCGAGTCATATTAGATTACATCAGAATACATAGGTTGATTAATAGTTGTGATGTCAATTGCTTGATGTCTCTTACATCTGTACAGTGTATCCTGTATTTTGATACATTTCTATTACACCTGAATAGTGTGTCATGTCTATTACATCTGAACACATTGGTTGCTTAGTAGTTGTGATATCTACTACATCTAAATACATTATTTTTGTTTATTACATCTGAGCACATTGTATTAATGTCTCAAATAAATTTTAAAGAATATAAAGAGAACAATAGTTTCATTAAAGATCTACAAAAATTAAAACAAAAAAAATCACTTTCTATATAGAATTATCATGAGACAGCACCTAATAATATCAAATTGGAGTTCAAAATTGGATGAAAAAAACCCAACAATATCCAATAGCAGGAGCAGCAGGAGCAACTTCAATTATTCACCATCTTCTTGTTTAGTTGCAAAAAATTATTAGGCAATATCCGATAACAGGAGCAGCGGCAATAACAACCTCTCACCAGTTTACCCAGTAGTGGAGCAAAGCCGATGTAGCAAACAATGAATGATTACAGCAGAAAGAGCACTGGGTCATCAATAAATTTTGGTGTAGTTGGGGTAAAGAACGCCAGACTCGAGATGAATATTGAACTCCACCAAGTGTAGCAACTTTAGTTGATGACTCCAAAACCTCTTCAACACCGTTGATGGGTTGCAATCTACTACTATGTGCAGCATCACTTCAAACAGTTTGCGTATAACAGAGCATTATAAAATTTCTATTGACAAAAACATTGTTTATCGACATAACATATTTATAAAAAACAAATATGAACAAAGATGCACAAAAAAATAGCCTAGACAAAGATGCACAATTAAAGAGACCACAACTAAATTATAAACACAAATGTACTCAATGTCTAAATATTTGTATACACTAATTACACATATAACAAAGCTTTAACCATAAAACAGTAGCAGATCTCATATACTTCTAACTTGGTTACCAATGGAAACAATTCCCCTGCATTGTGCGTGGGAAACATCAAAGACAAATGATATACATATAGAATGATGGAAGGAGGAATATTTAGATGCAAAAATGAAGGTAACCATACCAAATCAACTACTTTGTCCACTGTAGTAATTAATTACTGGTTGATTGGAATATAAATAAAGAATGGAACAACCATTTACTGTATTGCTGCAATCACGGACAACTGAAAAGAAAAAACCATGGCTTCTACTGTTACCCGTAGATCACACACAATACTTGATATAAACTCTATATTCCCATGCCATCGGCGCATCAGCAATAAGGCATTACACCAGCATGCGATTTCCAAACGTACGTGACATCACTAACACACGTGACATCACTAACACACCTCCTACCCTCCATGTGCCTAAAACGATTCAACAAATTACAAACTCAGATAAAACATCCGCTGTGAAAATAACAGTCTCTAATTATGATTAAAAACACGCTTGGAAATGAAAATAATGGGATTTCATAATCTAACTGTGAACATAATACGCACGCTACCATGTATAGGTCCAAAATTGAGCGCATTACGATCAGTGTGTTATTCTAACAGAAGATTCAACACAAAAACCTGAGTCTGATGGGGGTATAAATTGCACAATAAACTCAAACAGTTAATAAAGCTACTATGCAGGACAACCTAACACTTGAATACCATTCTCTTCCCTTCTTTGCCCTCCTATTCAACCTCTTCTTTGACTCCGAATAAAACTGGTAATTAGGTTGCCTCTTGCACTTGAGCCGACACTATAAGTCTTTAATACTCATGCTTTGTGAATTTGATCAAGGTAAATACATCCTCAAAGACGGGATGATCAGGAACACAAACCTTTTTTATCAAGTTCCTTAAAAGCAGGGGACAGTTTGGGAGCAACTTTCTCTACAAATGGTCAAACATAAGTTACAAAGAAAGTTAACAAAAGAAGACGAAACAAAAAGAGTAAAGATTTATACAATTCATAAGGTTTTAACTGAATCATTCAATTCAAATTCTAATACAATAATGACTGAAGCATTCAATTTTAATTATAAGACAACACAATGTGTAGCAGGATTGTTAGGCCACTGCTGTAAAAGTGCAGATTTCAAGGCATGGGTCTGCCCAGGACTCCATAAAGATTAGTTGTAAGCCCTAAAGATTAGTTCCAATTTGAAATTCAAACTTCTTAGAAAAATATTTACTTTAATGTTAATGGAGAAGATTAAAATTTGATTATAGCTCATAATATTTGATTTTGTTGTACCAAATATTGTCACCCTTTTAGCATTTTATCTTGTAATCAACATTCCATTTGGATTGAATGAATCGAAAAGAAATTGAAGAAAGAAATATAGTGATTCTATTCCTTGTTTGAATTGATAGATGTTATATTACATCAAAATCCATAAGAGTATGGGGAAAATAAAGACAGTTTTACTAAAACGTTCATAATTTCCAATAAATTAGCATTATTTCTTTCTTTTCTCCCCTTCAAAGTACTAAGTCATTTCTTTGACTTTTTTTTCCTTTATCAGTAATCAAAATAACATCAAAGCTTATCACTATCCTTTTATTTTCTCTATTATAACAAATCATTTTATTTCCTTTCCTATCAATCCAAATAGATCCTGAAGATCACTGAATGGACTATTTAAATTGAAACTTCCATTCAAAATTTCATTTTATGGTGAAAATTCAAATGAACATAACATGTTTGGAGCGAGGAAAGAAATATCATATCGTATATATGGTCCCCTTCATAGTCCATTCAGTGATCCATTCCGTTACGTACTGCTTATCAAAAGAAAGCACATGGGGCCATCACTGACATCTCATTCACATTTATAGAAACAATGACATCTACTGGACCACACCCTGATCTCAAATAGCTTTCTGAATCATCAAGACCCATAAAGTATAAAAGTTGGAGGATGTGGCATTGTACTATTATTATTTGTATAAGATAGTAATTGTTTAGAAATTTATTTGAAATTATGCATAAAAGATTCACTATAGTACCTGTCATTTTGAGAGATTTCGGATAATAGGACCCCAAAATTTTCTCAGTGCTTTTGTCGAATATGACAAATTTTGTCAGTGCTTTTCTTAGTAAATGTCATTTTGAGAGATTTTGGATTATGTTAAAATTGAGACTAAATTCTAGTTGAGAATAGGAAGTTAACATGTTATTTTTTATGTAAGAAATTTAAAGTTACCTTGTTGTTGGGAATGTGTGATTCGTCTTGAATGATTCTCACCAGTAGGAGTTGTTGAGCTTCCTAAGCCATTTATTGCAGCATTTTCAAGCCGTGTAATACCACCCATTTCGCGTATCGATTCCCACGGTAGTACCCAACGCAATAACTACCCTGACCTGCATTTATATTACATAGGTTTTGACATACGACGTGGTCCGAAAAAATGCCTTGACACGCATACAAAGTGGCATACGACGTGGTCCGTACACGTGATTTGACATGCATATAAAATATCCCATTGTGACGTATCATCCCGAACCAAGACCGTCACAATGAACCATATAAAACTATATAATCTAATTATTTTAAAAACACCTGCTATCATCTTATATAAGGGAGGTATAAAATCTCATTCAATAAGGGAGGTTTATAACAAATTGCATAGTGTATGATCATTCGTTATGAAAGGTGAAAATACCAAAATCGTTTTCACAAATACTAAAATAGTTTTCATCACAAACTCATTCATGGTTTTATAGCTCATTTGCTATGATGTGTACCTGAATAGAAAGGTGAAAATATCAACAATAAATAATCAAGAACTAAAACAAAATTTGACTTATGTTCATACACATCATATCTGAGATACATGTGTGCTCATATCACGCTGGCCTACTGACTTTTGTAAGCTATTCAATGGACTAAAATGTGGACTGGCATCCACAACTTTAACCGTAGTCGAGTCATATTTTTCCATATCATGTACCTACAGTAGTGGTTGCGCTACTCTTTTGCTTCGTCGTCACCTCTTTTACGCTACTCAAACTCACCTATCACAAAAAAAAAGCTTTACACTCATGATAAATGGCTGGTGTGAAGGACCAACAAGACCTTGTATCTAAATAAAGATGTTGACACCATAATGCACAACAATAAAATTAGAACAAAAAATAAAAAATAAACCATAGTCCTATATTTAAACCCAACTCTTAGCAGTGTTAATATGAACTCCTGCTATAGTTAATCTCAAGCACCTACTACACTTACAATCTGGATCACCTGTAGATAACAGCTTTAGCCCAAAATTTTCACTTGGACATACCTTGTTCAGATATGACAATAGATATGAGAGTAAACAAACTCAATCTAGTGATGATTAGCAAACTCATATGACATACACAAATTAGAATCATAAAAGAAACTTAAAAACAAAGGCTTTGTACCAAGGCTTTTGTCCATTGGTACCTAGCTCAAGTTTTCACAAAGAGACTTGGTGTGATTACTAATAACCATACCCGAGATGATAAGGATTTAAATCAACATATTGATGAAGAACCACCAATTCTAACAAAAATATTGACACGTGCGATGAAACGATCACCGCCAATATACCGAGGCCAACCTATAAATTAAGCATAACACAATCAGGCTTAGTGGGACTGCCCATTATCAGCAGAAGTCATATTTTCAGCACCGACATAATTCTTAGAATGATCGATTGAAGGAATTGATGGATTCTAGTGGTCATTCATTAGTCCACAATGGATGAAATTCTCAATTAGTCAAGAAATTATCCATTCCAAACGATTTGACTTTAAAGTTAAACGCATATATTCATGAAAAACTCATACCTATCTAAAACAAATAAACAAATGGAACATACCGATACGCAGGTGAAACCATTGAAATCAGTACTTGAAGGCATATTTCAATTGTATACAATATGGAATCAAAGCGAGCGTTGGAATACCAATGTCAATTCTAAACTATTGAATGTTAAATTCTTATACCTGCAAAGATTTCAAAGAGTATTTCAGGTTTTAGAATTTGAAATTACAAAGATATGGAAGATTATTATCAACTGTTGAACATGAATTTATTATTCGAGTTGTACTAATATCATGATGTTACATAAAAGGTTAAAGTTTGATTATCCATACACCATACACCATAATATATTATTGAGAATATGCCATATTATTAGAGTTAGCACCCTCTCCACGTTTTCGGCTTCAGCACTGGGTCCCTGTCTTCAGCATCGTTCCTAACTACAGGGGCGGGGCATAATAAATGTGTTAAATATGTAAAATATAAAATTGTAAGCCAAAAATATTAATTCATTTCATTGAAAACAAATCCCCTAGATTTACAGTATTATAATAATTATATATACTGGACAATTATAATTTTCATAATCTAATCAAACATTTTCACACATGTCCATACACAATCTTATCAAGCATTGTGTGGATAAAATACTTGGGAATGGGAGAATTGAAATGAGGTCTTTGTTTATCACCTGAATTTAGATTCAATCTTATTTCCATCATCGTTGTTTTGAAATTAATACAACGGGGTCACACCATAGGCATATCAAGAAATATCTCAATTTCCCATTATAAATGAATTCTACAACTTTATAAACTAAATAAATAGCTCCAGAATTGCAAAATAAAATTCCTTGGGTGTTAAAACTTGTTGTAGAATCCAATGTCACCACCACAAATAATATTACTTGGACAAAATTATAAAATTTGTTGAGTTGCACAGAGAAAAAAGCTTAATGAAAATGAACAACAACAACAACAATAACAACAGAACCTTTAATTATATTCTCCAACTGTAAAAAAAAAAAAATAGAACTTATAGTCTTTATTACTGTAATCTAACTCTGTGAAAATAGTAAAATTAAGACCCTGTGACTGAGTGAGGACACTGTGACTGAGTGAAGACTCTGGTCTCTTTTGCAGCTCTGGTCTCTTTTGCAGCTCCAAAAGTACATATGATAGGATACATATGTTTTCATCATTACTAAGGTGTGTCGAAGCCAATAATATAAAACAATCTCAATACACAATACATATTTTCAAGGAAAACATATTCCCTAATAGCACAAAAAAACTATTAAAAAGTAGAAAATTTACTGTCTAAAACCAGTACCCATGGCATTTTTTCTTATCCTACAACGGCCACATAAACCTCACCAATTTTTTATATTATTATGAGTTAAATTGTGAGAAGATGAGGGTGTATGCCTATTGCTGAATGACATGAACTGAATCAAATTAATAAAAATGAAAACTTTTTCATCATTCACTATGCTACTTAATAGCTTGTAAGTTCAAGCTCGAAAGTTACATACGATACCCTACCATTTCACTCCTCCTGTACAATCTACCTCATTCATTCCTTTGCAGCCAAATGAGTCAACTTGAATCTCAAAGACTTGTTGTATTTTTTGTAAGTGTTGAGGAATGTATGGGGACGCATAACATTTTATGTTTTCCATCATGATATAAATGTTTACCACTAAAAAACATTGAACACTAAACACAAAAGGTAAAAATCAGCACTAATGACGCCATTTCCAAATAATACTTAATTGTTTTCCCTTGCACTGTAATGAATAAAAAGGAATGAAAATACATATTCAAAATAACACACCATCAATATTTGGCGCATCCAAGATATAACCCGACAAAGATGTAACCTTAAATCCAACCAATGTATTAAAGTTATATCCATGATACTCGCTAATACATGTGAAAACTCATTAATGAATTAAAACTAAAAATATTGAAAAGATTACCTAAAAGTGTTAAGTTGTATCCATGTGGAGAAAAGTATAAACATCTTGCACTTCGGGAACCATGTGTAATACCCACGAATGCCCGAGGACCTTCCATCCACAACAATATTTCAAATGTACAAAAATATTAAATTGCATTAGCTAAGCTATATCAACATAAGAAAACCAAATGTGCTAAAAACATAATTAACCGAAAATATTTTTAAAACTTTTTCAAAAAAGTTGGATTGAAAGTAAGTACCTGAGTATCTATATCAAGCCACACACTAACATACAATGATACTTCAAACATTTTTAAAACATTAGTATCCATATCAAGCGGACTTGTGTGTAGATTTTAAATAAAAGATTAGTATCCATTTTGAGTGCTAATAAATAAAACAACAAAAAACTGGAAAAAAAATCAAAATACTTTATATATGTGTAGATTTTAAATTAAAAATAACACCATAAACTAATCATAACCTTTTTATAAAATTCAACATTCAAAATCGCATTCGTCAACATTCACAAATCAATTAGTCAACATGTTTTTTCTCCACCTAAAGTATAATTAAAAACACAGCTATGTAATATGGTTCAAACAATAATTTTCGTAATAAAACCAGTGCCAATGGCATGATTATAACTTTGGCAGGACGGTTGATTCAGAGATCCAAATGAAATGACTTTAACAACGAACCAAATCACAAAAATATAAATAAAATTTACTCTAAGATAGATACAGTGAGGCAAGAAACAATTGATTCTAAATGTTGAATATTGTGTGTATCTACATAACGATACAAAAGTAAAACAATTGATTCCAAAAGTACCATCGTTCAAATTGATAAACATATTGTAACATGAACTATAGAAAAAGAAGAGCGATGCATGTCAAACAAATATACCTTCGTTCAAATTGATATCTACAAAAATGCTATGTCGTGAACATCAAAAATGCAAATAGATCAAATAAGTACCTATAAAACAAAAATAAAAGGTGAAATCCCGAGAGAGCATACCTGTATATAAAAAACAAACCCTTAAATCATTACAAAACCCTAAATTACAATACCCTTAAATCCATTACAAAACCCTAAATTACAAAAAGCACAAATCTTAAAACGACAAACACGAACCCTTAAAATCGTAAACCTAAAATAGATTAAACCTAAATCGAAACCATATAACCTTAAAATCAAAATTATTCAAAACTTACCTAAGAGAAGAGGCAAGGAGAGAGGTGTGATGCAGAGGGAAAGAGGTGCGACGGTTGGGCTGAGGCAGGGGGAGTAGTTATTGTGTGGGTGCAGATGAGGGAATGGGATAAAGTGATAGAATGAGAGAGAGATGTTGTGCTTGTGAAATGAGGGTCGGGGAGAGAGAGTGGGGGCTTTAGTAATTGGTATTTGGTAGCAAGGGATAATTTCCAATTTTGACCGTGTATTTGAATTTTGGGTAGGGGTGGAAAGGAAATGAAGGGTTAAAAAAGAGGGGGAACTCAAATACTTAAGGGGTAAAAATGGTAAGAGGTGTATTTTAATTTAAACCCTTGGATTCTTGCCTTGTTGGCTTCGATCTGAATCATGAAGTGTCTCCCCATCTTATGAATAGTGAAAACACCATTGTAACTTATTATATATATATATATAGTCCTTGTTTCTATATAAAGGTATACCGTTCATATACCATAACTTCCACTAATTTAAATACCATTTTCACTTTAACATATAACATTCTTATATAATAAGTTCTCACTTGAACCTACAATTTACCTTTGTATAAGTCTGGATATGAAACTACCGGAAGAAGAATAACATCTTGTTTATTTTGCACTTTACAACTTTTTAAAGGTTATATGACATCTCAACTTCATAAGCAAGTAATATACTACAAGAAACGAGTATATTTATACCTATATTACACTCATAAGTATAATAACCATCCCACCGAGTTATAACTCGAGGATGCAGTCTCAAAGTGCCCATCCGCATCCGGGTTTGCTCAACTTAACGCCGGTAGCAAGTCAGACTTTCTCATGAACATGGTAGAAATACAAAACGGTGGAAGCGGTCACATTCCCTCCTGAAAGTGGGATAAAAATATCGCACCCATATGCGGGACGATATGACCTGGGGATATACTCTCCCTGCTCCGTAAGCCAGGGGATTCACCCACATCGCGCAACCTCCAAGGATAGCACTAGAGATATGAACATACACAAATATATCGTTTGCATACCAATATATTTATAAACAAATCGTGTATATATATATATATATATATATATATATATATATATATACACACACACAGTAACAATACCCATATATATAATATATATATATCACTCCTCAATATGCTCTAGCTCTAATTGCCGAACTCTTATAGCGATAGACAATAACCCGAATGTTCCCATTTGTAATAGTATAGAATTATTTACCCACTTAATTACTAATCACATAAGTATTATCTTACTTAAAATATAACTCGCACCTTAATCACTTTTAAGGATTTATATATATAATCCCGAATATACCAATTCGTGATAATTAAGTAAGTATATAAATCACATATCTCAATTCTATAGGTTTTGCATCCTTTATCACAATAGTCGTCAATAGACGTATCGGCTAACCGCTCAATCAACTTTAGCCCATATCCTAAATTCCATCCTACTCGCATCCTAGGATTTACTCAAATGAAATCGGCTCGTATTTTCTCTAACCGCATAAATATCTATACACACTTGCTGAAGACTTCTCTCAAATGTTACTCGTC
This sequence comes from Sambucus nigra, assembly GCA_949130495.1. Taxonomy (NCBI): domain Eukaryota; kingdom Viridiplantae; phylum Streptophyta; class Magnoliopsida; order Dipsacales; family Adoxaceae; genus Sambucus; species Sambucus nigra. Next base: position 328,516,432 of record OX422221.1, on the reverse strand, counting down.
CTAAACATTCATTAAATCCATACTCCGGATTGTACACTCAACTAATCCAAGGTTAATATACAACTCCTCAAGTCCTTTAGGTCACACCCATCTATAATACACTAATTAAGAAGGCCCCTAAACCTTGAACCCAAAAAGAAAAAAGAGTAGAAAAATCCATATCTTAGGTAGACAATAGGGTACCGGTCGACTGGCCCCTGACCCCCGATCGACCGTGAGTTGGGGTTTTGCCTTACGAGCCAACCAATGGACTTTTTCCCTTATACCAGTCGACCGGTCACACCAGATATTTTGGCCATCTCTCTATTTACAAAACCTAAATCTCGAAAATACCAAATATCATCCCAACCTCCATTTTTATGGTTTTTAATCTCAACCAACAACACTATAAACATCTAATCTATGTTTTTCATCTAACACATCAATTAATTTGTGGTATTAAACCATTTCTCTTAGATTTAAACCTTTAAACCATTTAAAACCCTAGTTTATCATTTCTACCCATTTCTACACACCATCAACGTAGGTTTAACACTAGAAATCATTAAGAGTCTACAATACATCATTTTATAAACTTAGACTCAAATTTTCCAAATTTATTTTAAGGGTTATAACCCAAAAATCATATATTTTACCAACTATAATATGAGATATATGCTCAAAAGAATAAAGCAAGTAAACACTTGCTTCGTGGATGAAATCCGATGACCTCGAGTTGAATTCCGCGGAGTTTGTCCCGAAGTCCCCTTCTCTCTCTTCCTTTATTCTCTTCTCTCTTTTCTCTCTTTTCTTTTATTTCTCTTCCTCTATCTCATGACTTATAAGAGAGAAATAAGAGCTTGTCTCTTATAAACCCAAAAATGACTCGTTTACTCGATTATGAGTCCCTACTGGTCCAAAAATCCTCGGAACCTAAACATTACCCCTAGATACTCTATTCTGACAATCTCGGCCATTATAAAACAAACCATGCACTCGAAATCTCCATCTGAGTTACTTAACTAAAGTTCACTAATCGAACCTAACACTTCTTAACGCGTGTTTTCTTACAAGTAAAATATTACCCGTAACTTAACCCAACTAACGACATAACAAAAAAATATTCCGACTCATTTACTAAGTCCCCAAAGTAAATGTAACACACATCGAATAGTCTAACACTCATAAGTCCATAATTATTATTCTAAGAAATTCCTCTAATTACCAAATTACGTCACTTATGTAATTTAAATATCTATAAAAGCACGGGGTATTACAAAACCTTGGTTACATTGTTAGAGAAGGTGGAAAAAAATCCACCCGTTATGGATACAACTCCATACATAGAGCATTGACATATATTGTTATGTCTCGCACCATATGCACGTTAAATTGAATCTTGCCAACAAATTGAAAAAGATGGGATTCTGAGTTCATGTCATGGATATCTACAGATCAATCATAGATACCCTTCCTCCTAGTTGGCTACGAACAAATATTTGTAGGTTCTTATAAACTAATACCGAATCGATGGAGATTAGACACATTGAACATATTCTAAAGTCTTACTTTGAAAGGCATATATATATATATAGTCATATGCTTGATTAATTAATTACAATTTCATCTTATTATAATTATATACTCACTTATGGTTTTTTATTTTTTTAGATAATGTTGGGAGGAAACAATCCAAGGGTACCAGGTGACGAGGTCACATCGCAATGAGGTTCACCATCTCATGCACAACCCGAATTTTAAATACCAATGGGTGACTAATTTGTAATACCCCTTATTTTTTTGTCTTTTAAAATTGGGGGTTTATTAAATTTAATTGAGATAAAGTAATTTAATATTAATCCGGAGTTTAATTTAAATATTTACTAGTATGACGAGAGTTAGTAATTATTTGAAATTTGTTGAATATTACTTATTGAGTAAACTAATGTATAGAATAGTCTTTATATAAATTGTCACGATTGAATAATATGACAATTATGGAAATTAAGTCGGGACGCGTGTGTGTCATGTCCGGACTAAATTATTGTAATAAAAAGTAAATAAACTATAAGTCACCCATATGGTCATTTTGAGTGCGCCAACGTGTCCGGAAGGGTCTATATAGTCAGAAAAGTGTACCTGTGGGTTTAGTTTGCGTCTCATGGAGTTTTTAGGCCTAACTGGCACCCCGAGAGGGCGATTAAGTCATTTCCAAATTAGGATTTAGTTAAATGACAAAAATTGGGAATTAATATCAGATGTTAGGAGAGTCTTTTAGGGTTAACATTCTCAAAAGTTTAGAACGGCAGTGAGAAGAAGAAAGAAAAAAGCTTTCTAAGAATTCAAGGCCAAGAACTAACCGGATTGCACCACCACCACCACCACCAAAATGCATACTGGAACGAGGGGATCAAGTCTATACCTGTCAAATTCGTGGAATCAAAACTATGATCTTAAGGCAATTATCTATCCTTCTATTTCCTAGTTAATATTTCACCCATGTTAGAATAGGATTGAGAATACATGTTTTTATGGAAGAATTGTATAATTTAGAAGAATTGAATCGCATGTTTTAGGAGTAATTCATGAAATATGGAAGTCTTTTCACATGTAGAAGATTACCCACAAATTATAATGATTTAATAGAAAGAAATCTGGAAAAAGAATGGGAATTTTGGAAATCTATGCAAAACTAGGGTTCTTGATAATTCTGTTGAATTGGCCCTTTTAATTCGATGTCTTTGATGAATTCGTACATGCTTTAGGTAGGAAACCATGTAGATAGGTGCATATAATCAGTGGTTTAATTATTTGGGAATCATAAATGGTGTTTTGGAGAAATTTCGTGGATGAAACCCGTAGGCTGGATTAGCAGATTCTGGGCAAGAACTGCTCGATCGATCGATCGACTCAAGAATGTCGATCGATCGATCGACTCAAGAATGTCGATCGATTGACTGATCGATCGATCGACCCCCTTTCATTGATCGATCGACCCCTCCTAGAAACGGAATGTTTTTCCTCTTTTTGTTTAATTCGGATAAACTGCATAAGAGCCCTTGATTGTTATTTAAAGAGCATAATGGGTTATGAAGAGGATCAGTAGGTTCTAAATAGGTTTCAGTTAATATAATTTTTATACGGGAGGTGACTGTAGGATAACTAAGGTATATCACATATTAGAAACCATGCGTACGTTAACAAAGGAATTTAGAGATTCATGAAGGACTTAGACCAGTATGTTAGTGAGGGTACCCCTACTGAATTTACCTTTAGGAAGAGAGAATACTTCGAGGGATGAGAAGTAATTATGAAATGATTATAATTGAGAATTAAAAAAGATGAATTCTTTATGCGTAAGAATTGGGTAAAATTCTACTACGTATGGGTAAAAATATTATTATGGGTCGTGGGGGAACCTAATTGGAAAATGTGAATATTTATATATATGACCGAGTGCTTGTGTCCATATATTGAATGTATATATTTGTGTATAATCATACCCAGGATACTTGCTATCACGGAGGTTACCGCGTCGGGACAGTCTTATCTCGATGGGATCGTTATGGGAATATTGACTTGTACCCTAGAACATAGGATTCCCTTGTACAGGCTATATGATAATGATAGTCAGACGGTCCTAAGAGATGTGAGGGGTATGTGTTGACCTCTTAGTGACTTGGAACTATGCTTCGCCTCCATTTGGTGTGTATTGTGTTAATACAGTTCGAGAGTGATTCCGAACTAGTATTTCCCTTAGTACGAGATATGTGAGGACTTGATAGTAGAGTATGCCAGCACCATAGGTTTTATTTGGGGTGCTGATAGTATATATATTATGTGAGTGATCAATATATATACGTATATATAGAATTCTTTTACTGTGCGTATAAGTAGATAAATATTGAATAAATGCTCTAAAATTGTAGTAAGTGTTCGAAAACTTTACAACAGTATCGAGAAATACATAATCGATGTAAGTAATCATTAAGAGATTGATCTTTAAACTAAAATCATATGCTTTTAACTTCTTGAAATATAATTTATGGGAGATGAATTAGATAGACTCATGAGGCATTTTAGTAGTACGGTAGGCGTGCACACTAGATGAGAGGTGAGAATTCTCAAGAGAGTGTCGCATACTAACATGGTTGTCATATTAGCTCGTAAGCATTTTAAATACTTGCTAAATCATTTTTAAAATTGTTTTACACATGGGCTATGACCCATGTCCTGTCATTTCCCCTTCTCTTGTATATATATATATATATATATATATATATATATATATATATGTGTGTGTGTGTGTGTGTGTGTGTGTGTGTGTGTGTGTGTGTGCGCGCGCTCAGCCACAGGGGCGTCAGGTGTAGATTCATTTGATTAGACGTGCTGCAGTTTGTGTGGGAGTTGTAGGTCATTGTAGTAGACGCTTCCTCCATTGGTTCCTCATATTTATATTTAGTTCTTTTAGTTGGGGAATTTGTCTCCCATTTCCAGTCTCTTGTTTAGACTTGATAGAGATTGCATACACTTCCATAATTTTAGTATTCTGTTTTCATTTGGGATTATTTTATCTATCACATTGTCAATGGTTGTGGTTATTTTTTTGGATTTGAGTAATCTAGTTGGCATGTTTCGTTGGATGATTGGTATTTTTATCGTTTGTATTATTCATAAATTTCTTTACGTTTAAAAAGTTTTTTTAAACGGAATATAATAAATAAAATTATTTAAATTGTTTTGACACTTAGCTTAATTATTTAGGGTGATTAAAACAAAAAAAAATTATTTTCGACAGTGATGCTAACAATGAACCACACCGTTCAACTTGATCTTTAATTTAATAAAGGACTGATCACCAGGTATTTAATTATGCGGGGTGTTACAGGTGGTTTCTGAACATCAGGTTCTAGTGTGCTTTAGGATCTCTATGGCTTATTTCGCTTTCAGCTTAGCGTCTTTAATATAGAGCCCTATTTTCAGGACTGTTGTATTATTGTATTTATGCTTACATCTTCAGTTATTTATGATTCAATAATAATTGTAGACTAATAATCTTCCTTATCATTTCAGATGCCTACGAGATGAGCACCCCGAGACAGGAATGCCCAACCCGAGCAGCCAGCAGTTCCGGCTCAGGGAATGATGAATGCAACTGAAGTAGCCGCCATTGTTGCTCAGGCGGTTAATGTCGCATTAGAATTGGTGCAGCAAGATCCAACCCAAATTCAGGCAGTAGCGCCAGTGCCATCACTGCTTCCCACTGCATGGGAACGAGTCAGGGATGACTTTCAGAAGGCGCATCCCCCAGAGTTCTCAGGTAGTTCGGACATCGTGCTCGCCCGCTAATGGAAGAAGGACATCCAGAGGCATCTGCGTATGTATGAGTGCACTGACGAACAGTGATAGTTATTGGCTTCCTTCAAACTTATGGGGACGCTTTTCAGTGGTGCGAGTACACTACCACCTTGGAGGAGAGGGACAACATGTCAATTCAGTTATTTTTGGTGCAGTTTAACCGTAAATATTTCCCATCCACTGTGCAGACTGAGATGAGGCAGAGGTTACTGAATCTTAAGAAGGAGAGCATGACCATTGCTGAGTATGAGGAGGAGTTCACTAGACTTCTCACTATAGTGCCGGATGAGGCACTCACTGAGGAGAAGAAGATATTGCTATTTTTAGATGGATTGGCCTAGAGGATTCGTCAGCACCTCATAAGTAATCTATCGTTGGGTACTTACACTAACGTACTCAACGCCGCTCTATTGCACTTCCAGGATCATCGCTTCGATTAGTAGGGGAGCAAACGAGTAGGGGAGTCCCGCCAGTAGGGCCAGACTGGAGGTAGTGATGCCGATGGAGCACCATCAGCTCAGGGGCAGACCCTTCAAAGTGAGTAGAGTTCCCATAAGGGGGACCCTACCAAACGATTTTGATCCAACGATTCCAGACAGGGATTTGGGGGATTTAGACAGGGCCAGCAAGGCCAGTCTAGTTAGCATGGCCATTAGGGCTAAAAACATTTTCAGTTGGGCCAGTGGCGGGGTGGTAACGACCAACAGGGTCGTGATCAGCAGGGACAAAGGGGAGGAAACTTCAGGGGCAGGTGTTTTGGATGTGGTGAGAATGTCCATACGTGCCAGGATTGCCCAAAGGGGGATAGGGACCCACAACAGTAGGGTACCCATCATGAGCTACAGAGGCCATTCTTTCCAGCCGCCCTCCTGGTGCCAGCTCAGATGCCAGCCCTACCAACCATCCCAACTGCCCCATTTAGTATGGGAAATTGTAGTATGGACGTGTCTATAATGTCCATCAGGCCACAGCACCTCAAGCGCGACCCACGATAGAGGGTAGGTTTCCTATCCATGGCACTATGAGTCGAGTTTTATTTGATACTGGAGCGTCACCCTATTTTATATCTACTAACTTCGCACGAGCCACGGGGTTATTAGACACGACACAGAGTACAGTGACATACGAGGATTCACCACTGGGAAACGGGTCCTTAACTTTCTTTATATGTCTGGGTGTAGGTATAAAGATTGGTATCTTGATTTTACTTGCGTACATGTTAGTTTTAGATATGCATCAGCACGACGCCATTATTTGCATGGATTGGCTCGCTGCGTATAGAGCCATGATAGATTGTTTCGGTAGGAATATCATCTTTGCCATTACTGGTCAGGAGATGTTTTTGGTGGTGATGCCTCGCCTAGAGGGAGGATCTTCCACCCATTTGTATTACAGAGAGGAGGATACCTCTAAGGAGATTATGATTCCCCTGGATTTGATGCCTGTTGTTTGCGAGTTTTTGGATGTATTCCAGGAGATACTGGGCCTACCTCCCAGTAGAGAGATACACTACACCAAATCTGCCGAATTATTACGATCATTGACCTTGACAAGTTGAACTTGTCAAGGTCAATGACCGTGACATTTCTGGGGGTGATAACTATTATTGTCAAGGATGTGTCACGGTCATTGACCGTGACAAGTTCATTAGATTTGTCATGGACATGTCACGGTCTATGATCGTGATAAGTTTTGTCATGGTCATAAACCGTGACAAACCCGTGACTTTTGAAAAAAAATTATCACGATCATTGACCGTGACAAGTTTTCTTTGTCACGGACTTGTTACGGTCAATTACCGTGATAATTCTGGGCAAAATTGAAACCAAATCTATTGGGCAGTATGGCCACTGCCACTGCCCAGCTGTATATTTGTACCTGTTATAGAAACATGGTACCTGTTCAAACATGGTACCTGTTCAAACATCATATATCCAAATAAAATAGAGATAATGCAAATATGTATTCAAAACAATATGCATCACGATATAATCCAAATAGAATTTAAATGTAATAATTTAAAACAATTCAATTCAAATAATGTCACTACATGTCCGGGGTAAGGTTAGCTCTGAGGAGGTGAGTAGGCCACACGATATACGAATTGACACACCCAGCAATATACATCGTGCCACATTTTTCGCGCAACCACAAGTGGGAGTTATCCTTCCCGGGTTTCACATTCATGATGAGCACCTTGGACTCGATGTCTTGAAGTGAACGTTCATGAACTAGCATACCCTGGATGATATTTGGGTCCCTCAATCCCCGCCATATCTGTTGGCCATCAAATATGTCCAGTAAAAACATGCTCGGACAACCAAGTGTCGACATCGATCAGTCGAAGGGAGCCAAATAGGGGAGTGGATCATCAAAGTTCGCATGTGTTGGCGATAAAGCAGCGAGGTCCACATCCTCGTCATCCTTCACCTCATCCTCTTGCACCTCCTCCTCCACAACCTTCTCCTTCCCTTTCCTCTTACGGTTTCCACCAAACAAACGCTTCATGAATGAGAACATATCTTGGACCGTCGCCTCCAAACGGGATGGCTTCGCATCATGCGGGTCCACCTTTCGAGCCAACCTGTGTCGCTCGTCTCTAATTCGATGATCCTAGATTTGGCCATCCGCGAGATCACCCCTTTGTCCTCCCCTTGTGATCAGCGCCAAGCACTTGGCTGAGTGTGTCTGTGGACAAAGATGCCTTATCGGCATCAGACTACGACTCATGCACTTTTTTAAGCTTTACCTGAAATGACAAAAAGCACATGATTAGTAAAATTAGTAAATAAAAAAATTATAACGTAATTAATAAAAAGTAAACTGTCAGATTACTTACAATCGTGGCCGCGATGCTCGGGGACACCTCCTTATCCTTCCCCTTCTTCGTCCGAATAGCCATATAAGTATAGATTTTATGTGGCCTACCCCCAGGGCCACTCCCTGTCCCCTGAAATAAAATAAAGAAAAATTAGTATCGGCCCTACAAAGTAAAATAATGAAAAATAATATATTTCTGTAGTTATAGAAAAATTAAATCTTACCATCATCCTATGATCCACCTCGGCGTAAGACATCCGGACGGAGTAGTGCACGTCCATCTGTTTTGCCCAATTTTCCCTCCCCGATTGGCGAGATGCCAATTGTCTCTCCCCGATCTCATTATCAATGAAATTTTGCCAATGTGCCAATGAGATCGGCTCCTTCGGCTGGACGGATTCATGCATTTATATAACGGACTCTCGGCTCTTCCCAAAGTACCGGGTCCGCATATTTTTCTTCCCCGTCTTCCCTCAATTGCTCCAAGACGGAATCGCGTAGCTTTGGATCCAGGCTGAATTGTTCCTATCCAACAAATACAATGTTAATTGCGAATAAATATGAATAGAAATATAAATATAAATATAAAATGAAATTGAAATCGAAATCAAAATTGAAATTGAAACTGAAATTGAAATATTCATATAAATATAAATATAAATACATTACCTGTAGTGCCACCCAAATAGCTAACTTGAGCTCATTTGGCACCTCCCTTCAAATAGTGTACCCTAGGCCGATGATTGTCTTTACCAGCTCGAGGGATCTCGCTAATAGCCCCGTTATGCTCTTGATGGCCATCCAAAATTTGCCATATTTGGGGAGCCTAGGGGCTGAGGATCCCTCGTCGCCTCCGCTACCACCGAGCTCAGACGACATCATCATAATCAGCATCATCATCCTTGCCTTAATACCTGAAGAAGACATTTTCTATAAAAAAATGTTGTTATTAGTACAAATCAAAATGAATTAGAAGAAGACATGCAAATATGTACAATTACTACAAATCCAAATGAATTTTTATTGTTTAACACCTCAATTCTGAATTCCAAAACAATAGCATCTAGCTCATAATATGCATAATTACTAAAAATCTGAGACATCCCCACACCCACCCCTACTGCCCACACAGACGCACACTATACAAGAGTGAAAATGATAAAGTGCAAATCAATTAAAAGCATTAAAAATGGATTTATAAAGTACAAATTGGAATATTTATTACAAATTGAAAAATTGTTTCAAATTCGGGTTATCATCAAAAACGGATTGATATTCGGTAGGAGCATCCAAGTCATCCACATAACTATTTAGACGCTTTGGCGCGTGTAGGATAATTGACCACAGATCGTTGTTGATATACTCCGAGTAAAACACTTCATTAACCTTCTGAAATGCACAAAAAAATGGCTCATCGCTCACGTGGTCGTTGCTCTTCAACTTGGACAAGTCAACCATGATCAAATTGGTGATATGATCAACTTTACAAGCACTTTTATCCTCAACTCTTACCCAGTCACAGTAAAATACTACCTCTTTGAAGCTTATATAATCCAATTCAAATATATTTCGAATTACACCATAGTAAGTCATTTCAGCTTCAACGAGGTTTTTATCTTTTGCGCTCGCTCGAAAGAAAGTAACCGTTCAATTGATACTTTTGTACTTTCCTCGTACACTTTTGCGCCGAATATGTAACTGTTCAATCGATACTTTTTATACTCTTGTGCCACGAACAAGGGTCCAGTGGCTAGACGAGCAAGCCTTGATGTCGCATCACCCATCTTTAAGAGCTAAGAATATAGATAAATTAATTGGATGGGTTGTAAAGTTTGAGTGTAATGTAACGTTATATAATAACCATTTTCATTATAATTACCTCTTGGGACAACCACAAGCTAAATTCGATGTCTGGTTGTACCATTGTTTTTCATCTTTTATTGTTCTCACAGGCTTCATATTTTCTGCATATTACAAAATTAATCATGTATAAAATAATCTAAAGTATTCTAAAATAATGTTAAACATCAAAATAATTTAAACTTACTTTTTCCATTCTTCGACATCTTCGTGTGTGTCAAATACATAACGAGCTACTTGTTCATGTTGCAAACTCGTTAATTTTACTCGTTTTTCCATCACATGACCACCATCATCGACAAACTCATTAGTGTCATCAATGTTGGTTGAGTTAGGCATATATTCCCGAGTATATATTGATGACTCCATGGTGATGTATTCCTCTGCAATTGATCCTTCAATGTATCGCATATTCTTGACGTAGTCTTTAAAAATTTTCATCAATCTTTCAGACGGATATATCCACCGATATCTAAGTGGACCATAAAGAAGTGCCTCATCACATAGGTGTACCAACAAGTGAACACTTATGTCAAAGAATGTTGGGGGAAAGTACTTCTCCAACACACAAATTGCTTCGGTCACCGATAATTTTGCGGCCACTATGTGTTCTTTATTGACTACCTTCTCACACAAGAGTAAGAAGGTAATACTAATTTACATAATATCCCTCCGTAAATCCTTGTGCTTGGAGAAACAATGCTTAAACAATAAAGGAACCAATTGCATGATCACATGTCAATCGTGGTACTTACACTTATGTAAATCATGTTTAGCATAATTCATAATCTTGAGCAAGTTGGATGAAAAATTAGATGGGACCTTCAAATTATATATTGTGTCTAAAAGCACCTTCCTTTCCCCACTCGTCAAATTAAACGCACCAGGGGGAATTATTGTCCTTCCGCCACTATCTTCTTTCAACCATTGTTGTGGCTTAAGTTTTAATGATTTAAGGTCTTTTCGTGCATTTTCTCCATCCTTCGAATGACTCCCCCCAAGGCAAGTGCCGACAATATGTTCAGCGAAGTTCTTCTCTGCATGCATCACATCCAATACATGGTGCCCCGGGTTATTCTTCTAATAAGACAAGTCAAATAAAATTAACCTCCTAGGCCATGCCTTTCTTATCTCAGTTTCATTCCCGGTTGGGGTCTTCTTATTCTTGACATTCTTAAATTTGGGATTCTTACCTGGCATATTAGGTCCACACCCAGAAGATTTACTTTTAATTTCTGAACCTGAAAGTTATCTCGGTGGTAGCCTATGTTCAAGCCCGCCCAATAAAAAATTGGAACCTTTCTTAAATATGAAACTATGAGCCGGGGGTAAACACCACCTATGGCAATGGTATACATTTTTTGAGCTAAAGGATAGATGAATAGATTTAGTCTCCTCTCCACAAATAGGACACCACAAATAACTATGTACTACATAATCTGATAATGTCCCATAAGATGGAAAATCATGAATTGCCCACATTAACATAGCTTTCAGCATAAACAATTCTTATCTAAAAGAGTCAAATAATTTCACACCCTCTTCCCATAACTCTTTTAATTCTTATACCAAAGCAGCCAGGTAGACGTCGATGTCATCACTTGGTGCCTTTGGCCCATGTATCAACAAAGACATCATCGAAAATTCAGGTCTCATACACTGTGAAGGATGGAGGTTGAGTGGGGCTAGGATCACTGGCCATACACTCTGATTGGTGCTTAGATTTCCAAAAGGATTGAAACCATCTGTTAACATAGCCAAACGAATTATGCGCTGTTCTCGAGAAAAATTGGGATACTCATAATTCATCCTCCTCCAAGCTGTAGAATCAATAGGATGGCGCATGAGATTACCCCCTACTTCTGCCCTAGCATGCCAAGTCATTGCCTCCGTTATCCATGGTACTGTGAAAAATCGCTTTAATCTAGGCCCAACGGGAAAATATTTCAACACTTTTTGAGGCACTTTTGAGATTGTGCCTTCCTTACCAGTAGATTGGACATATCGAGGCTCATCGCATACCGAACAATGATCAAGATTTTCATACTCCTTTCGGTATAGTATGCAGTCATACACACAAGCGTGAATTGATTTACACTTCATTCCAAAACCTTTCAAATTATTCTTCATAACGGGATAGCTATTTGGAAGCGTATTCTCCTTGGGTAGTAAGCCCTTCACCCATTTCATATTTCCTCTCACGCTATTACGAGACAAACCATACTGCGTCTTCAAACTGTGCAAACCAACCATGGAATGTAAAGTTGTTTGATCTTTCTCACAGCTAGAGTACAACAGTTGGGTCGCCTTCAATTTTAAACTTTGGTAGTCATCGTCAAGGTTTATCGTGATATGTTCACGAGCACTTAAACCCTGTACATCATCAGTAACCTCATTCTCATCTGCTTCATAAACTCTATACGCATCATCAACTAAATCCTCTAACATATTATGATCTACGTCGTCCCTTTCTACATCTATCCTACTTGTTCAAGGTTGTTGTGAAGGTTGTTCGGGGACAAAAGGAACTTTCAATTCACCGTGAAAACTCCAAAATCGATAATTATCTTGCATACCCGATCTTAACAAATGCAGTTCAATTGTTTTCCACTCAAACACCTTACCATTCTTACACCTAGCACACGGGCACGAAAACTCTTCATCATTATGACATCTCTATGCGTATTTCACAAATTCATTAGCACCTCTGCGAAATACATCCCCCATTTTATTTGTCTCGCCCATCCACTCTTTGTATTTCGGATATCCCATCACAGCTACCACAACTAATCACCAATTAAAGGTAAGAAGCGTATAATCATGGATTAGTATAAACAAAACTTAGATTTCTAGTATGTTTCATTTAATTATGTCTTATTTATATTCGATTTTTAAATTTCAAATTAAAATTCAATTTATAATAGAAATTCATATTTCCTCCACCTCCTCTAAAGGGTGAGTGGTCCTATCCCATGCAGGACCGCATATTTTTGGAATACACTTAACAGCTCATGCACATTGTTACGATTTGAGAAAATTCGGCAGCATATCCCCGTAGTTCTCCAAGTACACGACGTAGATTGGCAAGTGTGAGTGTTATTTCAATTGATCAATTGACATAACAGTCACACTTATCAATCTAGTATGTACCTAGAGAACATTAGGATACGACTGCAGAACTTCCTCCAAAAGTAAAAACTTTAAGCCACTAAGAATATTATTATACATAAATTATGAAGTCCTAAACTGTCCAAATGGGACAATTCGAGAGATCTCATTACAGGGGTAATAACTCTCGAATGGGTCTAAGGGCTATTGAATGCGTACGCATAAGAAATAGAAGGCTAGTATCAATGCGCACTATATGTAATTTCAAGTATGTTTCATTTAATTATCATACTATGTATATATTGTTCGTTATACAAAGTAATTTTCAAAAAAAGTTGAAAAATTCCACCCCCATATGCACAATAATCCAGTGGTCATGCCACTTTTAAAATTAACCAACCCAACATCGATCCACTATAATCCAACCGCAATGGAAACAACAAATGTGTATCCCGTACTCCTTCTAATTCATCTACTCAATTAATTCTTTTCATAAATTAAACTAACAATTAAAGTATACAATTATTAATTTACTAATTTACAATGAGGGGAAATCCTACTTGCATATGAAAGGGGCACTAATTATTAATTTACAAAACAAATTAACAACCAATCAATATTAAATCAATCAATTACTTTACAAGGGCTGATAGACTGGGTTTCGCCGCGACGCGAGAGTCACCTACGCGCCGGTCGTTTTATATTCGGCTCACTAAATCTATACAAAAACCTAAATTACGACTGCACTTGTGATACAAGTATAGTGGTAAGTCGGGTATCGAATCCACAGGGATTGTTCGACAAATTTTAATTGGATTATTAATTCAGGAATAAAAGTGTAAAAAGGTGATGTGTGCTTGTAAATAAAAGAAAAGAGAGAAGTTAAGTCTAAATAAAAGTAAATCGAGGATCGGGATATCATCCAACCATACGGATCGAAACACCTATTAGTCAGAATTCTGGCTCGAGAGAAATTTAATCAAGTATTAACAATTAATCATAAACTTCACGCAATAAGGAATTTAAGCCAAAGTTGCGTGAGTAAACATTTAATCGAAAATTGGTCGCACGCGGATTAAAGTCGGATTATCACTATAAAGACTAACGTTGCATGACAGGGAAAGTTAAACGCGTAATAATCTGACTTTAATTCGCACAGGTTCAATTAAACGCAATTCTACACAAAACCTAATTTTTGGAGCTCGAGGTCCGTAAATGGCGGAACGAAATCATGACCCTATTTATCTAAGGATACATCATGAACTAAACTAATTTATACTAATTAAACTAGGAAAGCAAGAAATAAAGAAAGTAAACTAATTAATAAAGCAAGTAAATTAATCTATAAAGCCAGAATTAAACAAGAACAACTTTATTAATGGTAAAGGAGATGGAAAGTTCAACTTACAAAGCCCAAATGGTTGTCAACCAAATGAGGAAGAAGAAAGAGCTCTCAAAACCCACAAACCCTAACCTAAAACTAAATAAAACTGAATATTTCTCCATTTTACACAAAAAACCTTGATATAGTAAGAGGAATTAAAATAGAAAAGAAAAGGAAAAAGAAAATAAAAGGAAAAATATCTGCAAAAAACAGGGCATCGATGGTTGAAAATCATGCCCACTGTCTCAGCTCGATGGAAAAATGTTAAGGATCGATTGATCGATCATTTTGATTGATCGATCGATCAAACGGGGCTGCAAAATCCTTCTCCTGTTTTGGTTGGTTTTCTCATCCGCTAAAATCGCCGTAAGTTCTTCGTTCAGACTCAAAATCGCGTATCATTTACGGCCATGCGAAGCTTGCGAGGAGAGCTACAACTTACATGCAGATGTTAGGCCAGGTGCCCAAACTATGAATTGACCGAATTGCCCTTGCCCGTGCGATTGCATATGGAAATTGAGCGGAATGCGTTCGAACTCCATACTTAGTACCTAAATACCTACAAAAACTCAATTAACCCCTGCAAAGCATGTTAACATAGAAATATAAGGTTATCTAGATAACGAGCATAAATATAGGGAATAAGATACCTGAGGGGGCTAATAACGCGTATGTTAACGGATGAAATACGCAATATTTGCGTATTATCACACCCCCTAACTTATACATTGCTAGTCCCTAGTAATGAAATAAGATGCAATAAGAACTACAAGTAAACCAGTAACAAGAGATAGGTACAAAAATGGGATAAGAAAGCAATAAAAAGATAAGGCCACTTTCACGGGCAAACGATTGCATTTAGCATATGCAATAAGCCGTTAAACCCCTAGGTTACCCTAGTGGACGAGTGTCGTCTCGTGAGGGTTTTCAGGGATGAAACCCATAAACATCATACATTTTCCTCAAAATATGCCCAATCACATGCGACAAACTCAACAATACAAACAAGATTTCAACATGTTATTAGCATAGCAAACGAATTCACGTGAAAAGTCCATAGCTATTAAATTATCGAATGCACCTCAATGAATTGAAACTTTAAAATGTGGGAGGGGAGTGAGCACACGCAAAATATGATTTGGAAAAAATGTAAATAAATCGAATACTAAATATAAAAACATGCATATAAGTCAATTCTCACGACCATTACACTCATCAAATGAATTCACTTGAAACAGGGAGGTAACATACGGGACATGCGGGCATAAGGAATAAATGTAAAGGGAAACTAGGCCGCGCACATGTCACAAATGAAGAACGCTATATAGAAAATAAAAACTGTAATCTCAGTGAAAGATACTGCACGTAAAAAAGAGGCGAAATGCATTTTCACAGATTATCAAAACTATTTAAACCTTTGAATTACATCTACTTAAGATCACATAGGACTTTAATAGGGTTGTAATGTATGCTAGGATAGGGTACGAAATGAAAGAGATGTATAGGATTCAAAGGTGTTTGGGGATGAAACTCGGGATAATGGGAAAAAGTGGGCAATTTCAAAATTGGACAAATGATTTCCAAACGAGCATTAGATATAACAATCGAGAGAGTAACAAGGATTATTAAATCACTATAATCAAGATATACAAATTTATCTTTCTTTTTATTTTCTTCTTTTTCTCACTTTTTCTTTTGTTTTCTTTTGTTTTCAACTTTCTCTATTTCTTCTCTTTTTCACTATACTTTCTTCTTTTCTCACTCTTTTCATGCTCAAATTACAACCACAAAACAACAATATCATTCAATTCCATGTAACAATCCAAACAAGGGTATGTAAGGTAATATGTATGGTATAAAACTCCAATTTGGAGTTGGTTAGGGGACTTTGGGTAATGAAACGAAAGGCTAGTTTTTAGGCTCAAGTGGGTTAACTAGGGAACATATAAAAGGTGAGGTCAATGTCATATGGGTGATATACAAAGATGGCCTATGATCATTTCAAAATGTTTGTGCAATTCTCGAGTCAAAACAATATATGAAAATCATGCTCAAGTAATACATTTCAAGAATGAACTCAATTAATGAACGGTCAATGAAAGAATAAAGAGATTACCAACGACTGTAATATTTTCCAAGAGGAAACAATAGTGTATACACTCACAAATGAATATAAGTCTCTAATCTCACTTAGTGTAAGTATATACAATGCAACAAAAGATTATCGGGTTATAAAAATCTTAAACCAAATCAATATAACAAGAAAAATGCATGTGCTCAAGGGATAAAGTTTAATTCATGAAGTTATTCATAATATCAATGATTTGAGGACTAAAGTCTAATAACTTCTAAAATCAGGTACATGCATCGTCGAATTGTCTAATGGATTGGGAAATTATTAAAATTTATCATCGGAAATAAGGGGAAAATGCCCAACAAAGGAGAAAAAAGAAAGAAAACATTTTTGAAAATTTTCAAATTTTTAACAAAAACATGCTTTGTAACTAAATTGTAGTCAAATTCAAGGGTTAAACAATGAAATGGATAGAACATCCCACACCCCCTAACTTAAATGTTGCATTGTCCCCAATGCAAGTATTAAAGAACACAACACAAAGATAGGAAAAGAATGATATTACCTAAATTTGGAGCGATCTCCATAAGTACAAGTCTAAATGAATCTACAAAATAAGTTAGTACAAAGCATATGAAGAATATATACCGATGTATTAAGTTAAAAGAATTCATGTCACAAGTCCCAACAATATAGAGGGGCTGAAGTTCAAATACTATATAAATTAATGGTGAACATTTTGATTTTATAACATGGAAGGTCACACACATTAAAATCCAATAACAACCTCAAACTACATTCTCATTTCTCATTTCATCAGTTCGATACAAAATAACTTAATACATTACAACTATTAAAATGAAAGAAATACAAATAAAATAAAAAGTACAACATAATATCCGACCCAAAAAGGCAAAAATGACCCAATACAACAGTAGCCTAATGGCCGGAACCACTAGGATCAAAGGAATCCTGAAAATGAGGAGGTAGCGTCGTGTCCAAATCATGCCACTGCAAATATATGTCTTGCATCATCGCCTACCTCATACGAAACTCTCACTGCTGTTGCGCTCTCGCCTGCCTCTGCTCGACCATATCCTGCTGCTATCTTAGCTCTATCTGCTGCTGATCTAGGCGGGACTCCCATGTAGCCCACCTAAGCTGGGTCTCCTCCCAGTGCTGGTCCTTCACTGCCTGATACGACTCTAAGAAGGCATCAAAATCTATATGTGGCATGTGCGAACCCTCACCCTGCTCCATATGTCTAATCTCAGCCTCCTCCTGTGCCTGGTCAGTTGCAGCTGCCCTCTGCCTCTTGTTACTCGGTTCCCCCCATGCGTGAGTCAACATCTTCGAGATGTTTTCTTTAGTGAGAAGCCCTAGTGGCTCACACTTGCGGTCTGTGTCGTACTCTGGGCAACCGTGTGAACAGCAAATCCTCATGATGAGGATTGGAAAAGGAAGGGAATATCTCCAAGCCTGCTCCTTAGATGTCGCGAGCATCGTCTCCAAAAAGATTTTGGGCAAGCTGATATCGCCCAAATTATTAATCATCATGTAGAAGAATGTCGCATGCTTGTGACGCACCTCAGATCGGTTGTTCATCACCATGAAAGAGTGGAAGTTGATGTAGTGGAGTAGTCTCGACAAATCCGCCATTGCGGGTGAACGGACGCACCTTTCTTCCATTCCTCCCCCGATGCAAGGGCCTCAATCAACGTCGTTTGGCCCAAAACATCCTCATCCATGAAACTGACAGGATCCGCAGGGTTTGGCACACCCATAAAGGCCGCCAAGTCTGAATGGCGGAGCGGTATCCTCACCCCACAGACCATGGCCTCGTAAGCAATAGGCCCCTGCCCTTTCACCTCTACTAATGTCGCATAAAACATTCTGACAAGCTCTTCATTGACGCGCCCATTAGTAGCGAGAAAGGGCTCCCATCCCTGTCGGCGCAAAAGAACGCGCGCCTCCTGTGGTACATCCTCAGGCATCCAGGAATAATGATAGGCCAATGGCCTCTCTGAAGTCTGAAAGTAGACCTGGAACTAATCCCGTTCTTGATCGCAATGGAATCCCTCAAAGCCTCGGTTGGGCACACACCTAGTGAGCTTATATTTCCTTAGTCTTGCCATTTCAACCTACAAAACAAAAATTAGGCAATACAAAAAAAATTGTAAGCACAATTAATGGTTAGCTAGTGTACGATTTTAAACGGTGGGTGCACGTGCGCAAGAGCGAGTGAGAAAAAATCAACATTGCGATAAAATTTGTCGACATGCGACAACGAGTAAAAATCACCCAAGTGTGCGCCAAAAATGGATTGAAAAAATGGTTGGGTCATTTTAGCGAACACTTGTTGTGCGCAATGTGAAACGAGGATGAAAATATACCACTTGAACCAACAATGTAGCCCCATTCATGAACACAAACAACAATGCAACAACAAATGTGTGTTCATGAATGGATATATAGCAATACTCAACAAGAAAAATCAATTGGTACAGCAAAATAAAAGGGACACAACCACACACATTCAAACATGTCAAAGTATGGATTAAACATTGAAAACATGACAAATTTCAGCCTAAATCCACAAATAAACAAGTAAATAGGAAGGATTATACCTTTAATGTGTAGAAAAAGGCTGAAAATTAAAGGAAAATGGGGTTAGGGGATTTTAGGGCTCGAAATATGGAGAGAAGAGAGATTAGAAAATAGAAGGAAAGGGGAAAAATAATGCAGACTCGGCTATTAACTGGTCGATCGATCGATCGAGCCTGGGAATCGATCGATCGATCACACAGTGTTTAGCCCACTGCATGTTGTTTTAAAAAGTGTGGGGGGGGGGGGGGGGGGGAGGAAATGCAATTAAGGGATTAAGAGGGGAATATGTATATATATATATATATATATATATATATATATATATATATATATATAGTATATATAAGTACTTCAAAATAAAAATAAAAAGTAAAAATAAAAAATAGAAAATAAAATAAAATAAAACAGAATTAGCCTAAATATGTACATACATACACATATGTTATAAAAACCAAAAAGCGGAAAATATATACAACGAGCGACACACGCACATTCACAAAAAATATTGAAAAGAAAAGAAAAAAAAAGAAAAGAAAAATAAAAAAAACAAATGCAAATGCGTGAGAATGAGTGGGTGTAAAATAAAGAAAAAATATTTTTGTAACTTTTTTTCATTTTTTTTCTTAACAAAAGTATGCCGGGAGGCACAATCTCTACAATTTCAAGTCTGTTGAACCTACATAAAGAGTTAGAACCAAGCATACAAAAAGAAATAAGAAGAGATTAACTAATTACACTAGACTAAATTAAGAAGAAATAAAAAAGAAAAAGTTAACTATATACAACCTACATATAGGATGTCTAATTAGCTATATACTAAAAGTAGAAATTTTTAAGGGTCCATCCAAAATAAAATTTGAATTTGACGGATCAACGGTGGACCCTCCTGAACATGCATGCCTCCCGAAAAATAGGAATTTCGTTCGAACAACGGAAGGCAGGTGTAAGGCGGTAAAAGTGAACCATCCCCAATTACAAATTTGGGAGGGAGGATGGGGGATTTGGATAGGACGGGTGACAAATACACATGTGGGACAAGAAAAATTGAATCATCTCCCAATTATTTTGAAGTTGGAATGGGAGGCGGCGCACATGAGGGCAAAGATGCTGTCATGGAAGGCGACTCGAGAAAGTACTCCTCATCGATGAAAAGGTTTGGAACTAAAAAGTTGTGAACCGATTCATCGGGTACTAGCAACGGTGTGACCGTATAGAATAAAGACGGGGATGAAAGAAATTCAATCTCAGGCGATGAGTTATCATTGCTTGAAGATTTAATTTCGGAAGAAATAGAATCGTTTACAATGAAACTTTCTTCTTTGACAATCAAAGAAGAAACGAGTTCATTGCAAATGGATACTACGCCACTTTCATCCTCATTTTCATTCTCTACTATACCATGGGTGAAGTCAAGAATGATTTGTTCCAAAGTAGTCAAAAGTACCTCATTTAGTTCAAAACGGTCCTCGACTTCAAAGTCTCGGAAGAAAAATCGTCGTCGGATTCAAATAGTAAATCCAACTCATGTTCCCAACAACGATTTTCTACCCGATAACGGTTTTCAATCCTCTCATTTTCAAGCATGCGCAATCCCTCACCGAAAGTCATAGGGCGAGGAGCGAATTCTTGAAATTGAGAGGTTTGGAAATTGTTCTCGGGACTACACTTAAAATCATTAACATAAGAATTTTGAAAATGATTACAATTTGTTTCAAAATTCTTATCATAAGGATATTGCGACCCAAAATCGAGATGAGCATTCCCAAAATTGATGTAATCCAAACTTTGACTTTCGTAATACTCACCCAATGTCATTTTAGATGCTGCAATTTTTTCGACTTGCAAGTATTGACCCAAAGTCATCGGTTTACCGAAATTTTGCGAATTATCATTAGGATTACCAGAAAAATTAGAACAAGACATGCTTACCCTAAAATAAAGCTCAAGAAGGCAAATTCCACAAAGCAATGTGCGACGGGAAAAATTCAAGTATTTCTAGGCGTTCAAATGTAGAAGTCCTACAAAAAAGGTTAAAACAAAAAAATACAAATACAAAATAAAAATACTACAAACTAATAAGACAATTACAATTTATAACACAACATTCCTCGGCAATGGCACCATTTGATAGATTGGGTTTCACCGTGACGCGAGAGTCACCTACGCACCGGTTGTTTCATATTCGGTTCACCAACTCTATACAAAACCCTAGATTATGACTGCACTTGTGATACAAGTATAGTGGTAAGTCGGGTATCGAATCCACAAGGAGTGTTCGAAAGATTTTAATTCAGGAATAAAAGTGTAAAAGGGTGATGTGTGCTTGTAAATAAAAGAAAAGAGAGAAGTTATGTCTAAATAAAAGTAAAGCGAGGATAGGGATATCATCCAACCATACGGATCAAAACAGCTATTAGTCAGAATTTCGGCTCGAGAGCAATTTAATCGAGTATTATCAATTAATCATAAACTTCACGCAATAAGGAATTTAAGCCAAAGTTGCGTGAATAAACATTTAATCAAAAATTGGCCCCATTCGGATCAAACTTGGATTATTGCAATAAAGACAAACGTTGAATGACAGAGAAAGTTAAATGCGTTATAATCCAACTTTAATTCCCGCGGGTACAATTAAACGCACTTCTGCACAAAACCTAATTTTCGGAGCTCGATGTCCGTAAATGGCGGGACGAAATCCCGACCCTATTTATCTAAGGGTACATCATGAAATAAACTAATTTATACTAATTAAACTAGGAAAGCAAGAAATAAAGCAAGTAAAATAATTAATAAAGCATGCAAATTAATATATAAAGCAAGAATTAAACAAGAACAACTTTATTAATAGTAAAGGAGGTGGAAAGTTCAACTTACAAAGCCCAAATGGTTGTCAACCAAATGAGGAAGAAGAAAGTTCTCTCAAAACCCATAAACCCTAACCTAAAACTAAATAAGACTGAATATTTCTCCATGTTACACAAAAAACCCTTTATACAGTAAGTGGAGTTAAAATAGAAAAGAAAAGGAAAAAGAAAATAAAAGGCAAAATATCTGCTAAAAATAGGGCATCGGTGGAAAAATGTGAAAATCGAATCGATCGATGGTTGAAAATCATGCCCACTGTCTCAGCTCGATGGAAAAATGTGAAGGATAGATCGATCGATCCTTTTGATCGATCGATCGATCCTTTTGATCGATCGATCGATCAAACAGGGCTACATAATCCTTCTCCTGTTTTGGCTGGTTTTCTCATCCGCTAAAATCGTCGTAACTTTTTCGTTCAGACTCAGAATTGTGCACCGTTTATGACCACGCGAAGATTGTGAGGATGGCTACAGCTTCCATGTAGTTGTTAGGCCAGGTGCCCAGACTATAAATTGACCGAATTTCCCTTGCGCGTGCGATTGTGTACGGAACTTGAGCGGAATGCGTCCGAACTCAATACTTAGTACCTAAATACCTACAAAAGCTCAATTAACCCCTGCAAAGCATGTTAACATAGAAATCTGAGGTTTTCTAGTTAACGATCATAAATATAGGGAATAAGATACCCGAGGGGGCTAGTGACGCGTATGTTAACGGATGAAATACACAATATTTACGTATTATCAAGGGGCACTACAATATGAGGGGAAATATCTAATAAACCAATAAAATTTTAATTAAAAAAAACACACACACACACACATATACACACGCAGGCCCACACCCCCTACCCCCCACCCCCCGCCCTACCTCCTTCCCCCCGCTGTCACTGACCACCACACGCACACACACACATATACACACGCACATCTACACACACACGCACATATACACATGCACACACACACACATATATATACACACACAAACACACACACACATAAACCCCCCTCCCCTCCCCACAACCCTGCCCCCTCCCCCCCCACACAGATATATACACCACACACACACGCACGCACATTTACACACACATATACACACACACATATACATACACATATACATAAATGGAGGAGAAATAGAGAGAGAAAACATACCAAATTTGTAGAGAGAGAGTGAGCAGTCGCTAGAGAGAGAGAGAAATGGAGGGAATAGGATTTGTGAGAAAAAAAGAAGAGGGGGGATTTTTTTCGGACAAAATTTTCACGAACATGTCACGGTCATTGACCGTGACAACTTTACGGTATTGTCACAGTCAATGACCGTGACAAGCATTTGTCACAGCCTTGTCACGGTCAATGACCATGACAAAAAATGCGTATTTTTTTGTCACGGTCAATGACCGTGACAAGGCTAGCCGCTTAAGGGGTGCCAATTTAGCCATTTTGGTAGTGATAGATTTTATCATAGACTTAATGTCGAGCACTCGACCGATAAGGCGTGCATTGTACCGTATGGCTCCAACGGAGATGAGGGAGTTACGCGATCAGATAGAGAAGTTGTTAGGTCGGGATTTCATTCATAGGAGCACCTCACCTTGGGTCTCTCCGGTGTTGTTTGTGAAAAAGAGAGATGGTTCGTTGACGTTGTGCGTGAACTATGGGGAATTGAACAAGGTCACGATATAAAATAAATATCCGTTGCCCCGAATCGATGACCTGCTCGACCAACTAAGAGGAGCAGCCTTCTTTTCGAAGATAGATTTGAGATCGGGATACCATCAGCTACGGAATAGGGAGAAAGATGTGTCGAAGACTGCTTTCCTGATGAGATATGGGTCCTATAAGTTTAGAGTCATGTCATTTGGGCTGAAAAATGCTCCAGCCATATTCATGAACTTGATGAACCGGGTGTTCAGGGAGTTCTTGGATCAGTTTGTCATCGTCTTCATAGATGACATCCTTATTTATTCACAGACTGAGGAGGAGCATGCCGAGCACTTGAAACAGGTTCTTTAGACTCTACGAGAGCATCGGTTGTACGCTAAGTATGAGACGTAAGGATTTTAGTTACAAGAAGTATAGTTTCTAGGGCACATTACGTCAGAATTGGGGAGATCAGTTGACCCGAGAAAAGTTTTAGCGGTAAGGGAGTGTGGATAGCCCACGACACCGACAGAGGTGCATAGTTTCTTGGGGTTAGCTGGGTACTACAGACGGTTCATTCGAGGCTTTTCGAAAATAGCGGGTCCGTTGACGAATCTGACTCGTAAGGGAGTATCGTATGTATGGGATGACGATTGTCAATTAGATTTTGACAAGCTGAAAGACAAGTTGACTTCAGTTCCAGTTCTTACTTTAGCGATGCCACGAGTGGAGTACCTGGTGTATACTGACGCTTCTTTACAGGGACTCCATGGCGTACTTAAGCAGGAGGAGCAGGCTATAGATTTCGCCTCCCGCAAGCTTAAGCCTGACGAAAGGAATTACCCCACCCATGACCTAGAGCTAGCTGCAATCATGCTAGCATTGAGGATTTGGAGGCATTACTTGTTGGGGGAGAATTTTCTCTTTTTCATAGACCACAAGTCACTGCAGTACTTGTTCACTCAGCGAGAGTTGAACATGCGTCAGTGCAGGTGGTTGGAGTTTGTAAAAGACTACCAGCTCGAGATACAATACCATTCGGGGAAGGCTAACGTGGTTGCTGATGCGTTAAGTCATAGCCCGATAAGTGAGGTAACGGAAGTGTGAAGAGAAAAATGGAAAGAGTTGGTGCACCAAGACGAGGTAGCCCATTCCTTTATATCCGATATGAGAGTCACACCCGAGATTGTTATGAGGGTGATACAGGCCCAAGCAACGGATATATTTTGTCAGGACCAGATTGTACGGTTTTTAGCTGAGGGTGTTGAGTCATATTCAATGAGTTATAGTGGGGGTTTAAGATTTAATGGGAGATTGGTGGTCCCATAGGGAGATGATTTACGTCATGCAGTGATGACACAGTCGCACGGGTCTAAATTTGTGATACATTCCGAAGGTGATAAAATGTACTAGGATATGAGACGGTCTCACTATTGGAGTGGGATGAAGAAGGACATTGCGGAGTTCAGGTCCAAATGTACTACCTATCAGATGGTAAAGGTAGACCACCAGAGACCGTCTGGGTTACTTCAGCCGTTGGAGATACCTACGTGGAAATGGGAGAGCATTTCCATGGATTTCATTACTGGGCTGCCTACATCACAGTGGGGTCACGATTCTATATGGGTTATAGTGGATGGGTTGACCAAGGTAGCTCATTTTCTGCTAGTGCGGATGGACTACACCATGGACCAGTATGCACAGTTATTTATTGACGAGATAGTTAGGCTACATGGGGTGCCCCTGGATATTGTGTCTGATAGAGACAAGAATTTTGTGTCGCGCTTCTGGGAGAGTTTTCAGGAGGCCATGGGAACAGAGTTACGATTGAGTTGAGCCTATCACCCACAGACGGATGGACAGACAGAGCGTACTAATCAGATGTTGGAAGATATGCTACACATGTGTGTCCTTGATTTTGGAGGGGTTTGGGAGTCGTATCTTCCACTGGTGGAGTTCGCGTATAATAACTCCCATCAGTTCACGATCGGCATGGCCCCATTTGAGGCGTTATATGGTAGACCTTGTCGTTCTCCCGCTTGTTGGTTAGTAGTGGGGGATAACAAATTGCTTAGACCAGGGGTAATTTAGGAAACATTACCTAAGGTAGAGTTAATCAGGAGTCACATTCGGGTAGCCCATGACAAGAAGAAAAGCTACGCCGATGCAAAGAGATTCTTCCGAGAGTTTAGAGTGGGGGACCAAGTATTACTTTGCGTGTCTCCTATGAAAGGAGTAATGAGATTTTGGGAAAAAGGGAAATTAGCTCCGAGATACGTACCACCATTTCCTATTATCGAGAGGATAGGGCCTGTGGCATACAGATTGGGGCTGCCAGAGCACTAGCACCGTATTCACGATGTATTCCACATATCATTATTGAGACGATATCTACAGGATAACATGGCCCACACTCATATCGTGATAGAAGAGATTAACATCCTGACAATTCTTATGAGGAGAGACCAGTGGCTATCCTAGACCATAGCGAGAGGAGATTGAGTTCAAAGGTAGTTCCACTTGTATAGGTCTAGTGGGAGCATCATAACGTGGAAGAGTCCACTTAGGAACGCGAGGCAGATATGCGCAAAAAATACCCAGATTTATTTTTACCAGGTACGCCTTATTTTCCAAATTTTTGGACGAAATTACGTTATTGGGGGGAAGTATGTAATACCCCGTATTTTTTTATGGCTTTTAAATTGGGGATTTATAAAATTTAATTGAGATAAAGTAATTTAATATTAATTCGGAGTTTAATTTAAATATTTACTAGCATAACGAGAGTTAATAATTATTGGAAATTTTTTGAATATTACTTATTGAGTAAAGTAATGTATAGAATAGTATTTATATAAATTGTCACGAGTGAATAATATGAAAATTATGGAAATTAAGTCGGGACGCGCCTGTGTCGTGTCGGGACTAAATTATTATAATAAAAAGTAAATAAATTATAAGTCGCTCGTATGGTCATTTCGAGTGCTCCAACGTGTCTGAAAGGGTCGATATAGTCAGAAAAGTATACCCGGGGATTTAATTTGGATCACGAGGCATTTTTGGGCCTAACCGACACCCCGGGAGGGCGATTTAGTCATTTCCAAATTAGGCCTTAGTTAAATGATGAAAATTGAGAATTAATATCAGATAATATGAGAGTCTTCTAGGGTTAACACTCTCAAAAGTTTAGAACGGCAGTGAGAGGAAGAAAGGAAAAAGATTTCCAAGAATTCAAGGCCAAGAACTAACCGGATTGCACCACCACCACCACCAAAACACAGATATGAATGAGCGGATCAAGTATATACCTGTCAAATTCATGGAATCAAACCTACGATCTTAAGGCAAGTATCTATCTTACTATTTCCTAGTTGATACTTCACCCATGTTAGAATAGATTGAGAATACATGTTTTTATGGAAGAATTGTATAATTTAGAAGAATTAAATCGCATGTTTTAGGAGTAATTCATGAAATATGGTAGTCTTGTCACATGTAGAGGATTACCCACGAATTGTAATGGTTCAAGAGAAATAGATCTGGAAGAAGAATGAGAATTTTGGAAATCTATTCAAAACTAGGGTTCTTGATAATTCTGCTAAATTTGCCCTTTTAATTCGATGTCTTTGATGAATTTGTACATGCTTTACGTAGGAAATCATGTAGATAGGTGTATATAATCATTGGTTTAATTGTTTGGGAGATTAGGAATCATAAATGGTGTTTTGGGGAAATTTTGTGGATGAAACCCGTAGGTTGGATTAGCAGATTCTGGGCAAGAACTGCTCGATCGATCAATCGACTCAAGAATGTCGACTGATCGATCGATTGACCCCCTTTCATCTATCGATCGACCCCTCCTATAAACTGAATGTTTTTTCTCTTTTTATTTAATTCGAATAAAATGCGTAGGAGCCCTTGATTATTATTTAAAGAGCATAATAGGTCATGAAGAGGATTAGTAGGGTCCAAGTAGATTCCGGTTAATATAATTTTTATACTGGAGGTGACTGTGGGATAACGAGGGTATATCACATATTAGAAATTATGCATACGTTAACTAAGGAATTTAGAGATTCATAATGGAGTTAGACCAGTATGTTAGTGAGGGTGTACCTATTGAATTTAGCTTTAGGAAGAGAGAATACTTCGAGGGATGAGAAGTAATTATGAAATGATTATAATTGAGAATAAAAAGAGATGAATTCTTTGTGCATAATAATTGGGTAAAATTATACTACGTACGATTAAAAATATTATTATGGGTCGTGGGTGAACCTAGTTGGAAAATGTGAATATTTATATATATGACCGAGTGCTTGTGTACATATATTGAATGTATATATTTGTGTATAATCATAGATGCAATCACGAAGGTTTCCGCGCCGGGACGATCTTATCTCGATGGGACCCTTATGGAGGATATTGTCTTGTACCCTAGAACATAGGATTCCTTAGTAGAGGCTATCGGAGAATGATAGTCAGTCGATCCTAAGAGACATGAGGGGTATGTACTGACTTCTTAGTGACTTGGAACTATGCTTCGCCTCCATTTTGTGTGTATTTTGTTAATACAGTTCGAGAGTGATTCCAAACTAGTATTTCTCTTAGTACGAGAGATGTCGGTACTTGATAACAGAGTATGCCAACACCATAGGTTTTATTTGGGGTGCTGATAGTATATATATTATGTGAGTGATCAATATATATACGTATATATGGAATTATTCTACTGTGTGTATAAGTAGATAAATATTGAATAAATGCTCCAAAATTGTAGTAAGTGTTCGGAAACTTTACAACAGTATCGAGAAATACATAATCGATGTAAGTAATCATTAAGAGATTGATCTCTAAACTAAAATCATATGCTTTTAACTTCTTGAAATAGAATTTATGGGAGATGAATTAGATAGACTCATGAGGCATTTTAGTAGTACGGTAGGCGTGCACACTAGATGAGAGGTGATGATTCTCAAGAGAGTGTCGCGTACTAACATTGTTGTCATATTAGCTATTAAGAATTTTAAATACTTGCTAAACCATTTTTAAACTGTTTTACACTCGGGCTCTGACCCATTTCCTGTCATTTTCCCTTCTCTCTTGTGTGTGTGTGTGTGTGTGTGTGCATTTATATATATATATATATATATATATATATATATATATATATATATATATATATATATATATATATATATATATATATATATATATATATATATATATATATATATATATATATATATATATATATATATATATATATATATATATATATATATATATATTACAGGTGCTCAGCCACAAGGGCGTCAGGTGTAGATTCATTTGACTTGATGTGCTGCATCTTATGTGGGAGTTGCGGGTCATTGCAGTAGACGCTTCCTCCATTGGTTCCTCATATTTCTGTTTAGTTCTTTTAGTTAAGGCATGTGTCGCCCATTTCTTGACTCTTGTTTAGACTTCGTAGGGATTGCATACACTTTTATCATTTCAGTATTCTATTTTCATTTCGGATTATTTTATCCATCACATTGTCAGTAGTTGTGGTTATTTATTTGGATTTGAGTAATCTAGTTGGCATGTTTCATTGGATGATTGGTATCTTTATCGTTTGTATTATTCATAAATTTGTTTACGTTTAAAAAGTTTTTTTGTAGTGGACTATAATAAATAAACTCAATTAAATTGTGTTGACACTTAGCTTAATTATTTAAGGTGATTAGAACGAAAAAAAATTATTTTCGACAGTGATGCTAAGAAAGAACCACACCGTTCACCTTGGTCTTTAATTTAATAAAGGACTGATCACCCGGTATTTAATTAGGTGGGGTGTTACATAATTCACAACTCCACCAAGTGTTCCCTCCTCACCAAGTCCAACTTTAAGTGATATGGCGCCCTCATCCAGCACTCTCGTTGCTCTACCGCCCCCATTTAACGCTCTCGGTGCCTGCCACTCAATCCAAAAGAAGTCCATTGGGTTCTCCCTTCTCGAGAATAATGTAGCACCCCCTATTTTTTAGTATTTATAATTTAATTAATCTGGGTATTTTAAAATACACTTGTGCCGTAATTTAATTAAATTAATTATTATGTGTGTGAAAATAATTATGTTGTTATTTAAAATATTAATTGGAAGAGATAATGGTTAATATTTATGCAATATATTTACCAAGTGAATAGTGATTTATTATTTTTCGTCACAATGAGCGATAAAGACTTGACAACATACATCCCAATCGGGAGTCGTGTGTAGACTAATTGGGGGCGGGATAGGACTTTATTGTAGAGTGACTCGGATGACGATTTTGAAGTCACGGTTTATTCCAAATAGGTCGAAATAGTCATAATAGAGTACCCGAGTTTGTAATTGGGTTTCGGAGCCTTTTTAGTCATAACCAAGCCCACACGGGAGTGTTCGGGTCACTTGGGCTTGGTTCATTAGCCTAATTTCGGGAATTAGGATTATAAATCTAAGGTTAGGTAATTGGGGCAGCATAATTACAAATATAAAACCCTAAGAATTAAAGGAGAAGAGAGAAGAGGCCATTATAGAGGAAGAAAAGAGAGTTTAAAGGCGCAGAGTCTTGATTTAACCCCAATTATTGTCGGATTCATGATCAGAAGCAAGGGAGAAGCACTTTCATCACTTTATAAATGAAATCAGACCTAAAAATTAAAGGCAAGTGTTTATCATGAATGTTTTTGATTTAGTTATAATACCAATATAGTGTAAGGATTATAAAATCAAGATTTTAATTGTGTTCTTGAGGTCTATGTGAATAAAACTCATGAATTGGGATAGGATTGCATGTGGAATGGATCCACATATGTAGAGGACATGAAATCACATTATATTTGTAAACATTATGGAATAAATCTGGGGAAAATGTTGATTTGTATGAAGAATATGAACTAGGGTTTTGGGTAGAAAAATCTTAAAGAAATCTTGAGAATTTCAAAATTTAATGATGTTTATATGATAAAGATTCGATAGAATTGATGTATATTGTCTTATATAATGTTGGGACAAATTATAGTGGAGTTTGGGATGATTCCATGAAGAAATTATGAGTTATAAATGGTGGAAACCGTAACAGTGAATAAGATGGCCTGTCAGGTACCGTGAACGTGTTTGGCCCACCCCTCAAACTGGTTCGACTGTACACTAGAACCAGTTCGAACGACCTGTTATTTCCAAAATTTTAGTTGTTTACATTTTTAGGGATTAAATTATTAAGAGTCTTTTAGATACGTTTAATAATTTGACAAAGACTAGGGAAGGTCAGTAGGTACAAAATCTACGCTTGGTGATACTTAGTGAGAGTAAATTAAGGCTTGGACCGACAATGCTTAACCGATTGAGAGACGTATCGAGGATGTGCAATTTAGGTTACGAGAAGTGTGAATGATAACTTAAGATATAAATTAGTAGTTTACATATGTACAACTACTGAATTTATGTAAGGGGTAGATAGGACCCTTTGGGTAGTGCGTGATGCTCGAATATTTCATGAAATAAATAATATGTAAGAATTATTTTAGTACATTAAGTATGAGAGAGAGATATACTACGTATGGACTTATATGATTGGAATGTGTGTATACCCATTGAATAATAGATATGTATATAGGTTGTGAAAATACCTATTATTGTGATTTGGTTATGTGTGTGAACATACCTACGTTGCCTGCTATCAGGAGGTTTTCGCACAAAGGGCGATTCTAGTGAGGTCTGGATGTGTGCCCCAAAACATGGAACTTAGGGCGGCTCACTCTGTATAGTGTATTAATAGGATCGGCGTGTCATTTGGGTACGTTAGGTATGTGCGTATCCCAAATTCTTAGAACTATGTTCGCCTCCAGTGTGTGTTGATTTATTTTTGGGTTCGAGGAGACATGTCGAACCAATAGTCCTTCAGTTAGTTGGATAGGTACATAGACTTGATAGAAAAGTATACCGGCATCATGAGGGGATATTCCGGGGATGCTATAGTTGTATATGTTATATGTGTGTTAAATATATACAAGTGTGATATATCTACGTATATGTGATAGTATAACTGATAGATTATGCATATCTAAAAGTACTTAAGTACAGAAACATAAAATAATTGACTCAATAGTAATACGTGGACAAATAAAGTGATTATTGAGACTGTGGTAGCATTTCGTATGGGTAATACGATTGAGATAGAATTTTTGAGGTTATTTAGGTATGTTATCTAGTTGGGATGGGTAGCATAGATAGATAGGATACGTTAGGCATGCACATTAGTTGAGAGGTGAGGATCTCAAGAGAGTGTATGCGGAATTTACATGTGTAAAAAATAACTGATCTAGACTATGATTTAAACACTTGCAATGTTTTCTTGGGCTCTAACCCGTGTCAAAATATTTTCAAAACCATTTAGGTGTCCATCCACAGGTATGCCAAGCTTGATGATTTTATACAGGGATGCGTAGCTGCAACACTTATGAAGCTTGCAGGAGTTCCTTTAGATGCTTCAGATTATTCCTTTCTAGATAGGAGATCTCTCAGAATTTCATTTGGGCGTGTTGCCCCTCAGAATATTTAGTTTTTCAGATGATCAGACTGTATTCAAATTAGTTTATATACTTCCGATTGTAGTATAATTATTTGTTTTGAACTCATGGTTTATTCGGTCTTATTTATTTATATATTTGTCATGTGATTGTTCAATTTATTACTGTGTGGATGGTTTGGTTAATTTAATTTAATTATGCCTGTTGTTATAATAATGAAAGATAAAATTTGGCACCGGATTAATTTAACATAGGTGGTTAGTAATTAAAAAGTTTTTCAACTGTGATTCTAAGAATGAACCATATGAGATTCCAGGTTATTTTGATAAAAGACTGATCACCCGTGATTAAAGAAGGCGGGGTGTCACAAATGGTATTAAAGAATCAGATTCTAGTATCTATAGAATCTGTGCGGCTTACTACGATTTCAGCGTGGTGTTCTTTGACCTAGAGACCTATTATAGGATTGTTGTATTCCTCCTTTTATGCACATTTACATTATCCTGCTATTAAGTATAGTTGATGCGAATCATGTACGAGTTCGGTTGGCTTTCGTACACCGAATAATATAGGGCTACCAGTGAGGGTCGTTTGAAGGATTGCAGGAAGAGAGGCTCAGTAGAAGCCCTAAAGTATTCTTGGAATGGTGACTGCAATAGGAGTCACCACGATTATGTTTCAGGCAAATGATGATAGGATAATCACTAGGGCAAAGTAGCCCTAAGCACCGTCGTAGATAATGGTGGTGCAAATTCAGACTCACCCAGCATAGTCGGTAAAGGGGGAAGTCGGAGGGACCCTTTTGAAGAGCAATCTGTAAGGGTTCAGGGAAGAGAAGAAGTGTGATGGGACAATGGAAGTAGATAACCCAAAGGTAATTATGTATGGTGGAGCACAGTGGCACCCAGGATTTAAATTTTGGTTAAACATCTTTGCTCGTAGGAGCAGTGTTGCTGTGGTGGGATATAGTCACCACATATAAGGAAGTGGATAAGAAATTAATCAAGAAATTTCGGGCACAGTTTAACCACACGTTCTTTCATCTGCTGTTCAGACAAAAATGCAAAGGAATTTTCTGGATTTACCATAGGATGAGCGAACAGGCGCCGATTGTGATGAAGAATTTATTTATGCGAACTTCGTACCATGAGAGATAGGTAGTGAGGAGGAAGGTTCTTAAGCGTGATTATGGACTCGCAAGTAGGAGTTGTCAGTACTTATGGGAAATTAGTCTTGGAAGACTTATTTACATGGCATCAATAACGTACTTTTACAATGCTTATATCAACGCTTCCATGAGAAGGGAGCTAAGAAAGTTGGAGAGCCTAGATAGAAAGGCAAGACTAAATGAAATGGGAGCTAATGAGGCACCATAAGGGGGTACCCATCAAGGGACCCATTTTAATGATCTAGATCAGTGAAATTCTTACCAAGTGATAGTGGATTCAGTCAGGATCGTCAGGGCCAGCGGTGTGTTCCACAGGGCAAGCAAAGCCAAAGGAACAACATGGGTAGAAATCGGGGCTGAGACTACTAGGTTTGAGAGGAGGATAACCCCGATATGGAAAGTGGGGACAGAGACAGGGGATGACACAGAAAGGTGTCCTAGATGTGGAGAGTAGGACCGCATGTATTGACCTTTTTCCGCAGCAAGTTAGGTGACATGACTTGGATGGCCAGCAGGGGAAATTGTTTTAAAGGTTTTTGGATCAATTTGGACTAGAGTGTTATGCCCAAGAAGAAATTGGACTGACAGTGCTATTGACAATTGAAAGTGTGAGTCTTATTCTAGTGGGAATCGGGTATGTTTTATGTAACATGAGCAAACCAAAGTATTTCATTAGCACTAGGTTCTCACGTGAGACGGGTTTAGTGCATGTATCATTAATGTTACTATTGTGTGTATATATTTACCGTTGAGTGGAGGGGCTCTTTTTGGTTCCATCTGTAGGGGAGCTGGTGGTGAGATTGATAGGGTATATTTTAATGGGCTAACTCATTTAAGGAGATAATATTCAAGTATGATGTTATCCTGGGTATGGGTTGGTTAGCGACGGGATGAACGATGGTGGATAATGACAGCAAGGCTATCTTGTTCGTTGCTCCAGGGAAGGATGTGCTTTTATTGATGTGTCACCTGGAAAAAAGTTGAGCTCGCGTTTATATTATATAGTGGAGGAGACTTCAGAGGTTATAGACATTTCATTATGTTTGATCCTAGTGTGTAAGGACTGTACGATGTGATTCAGGGTATATTAAGTTTACTTTCGAACGAGGAAATTTAGCTCGTTATCGACTTAGCGCGGGAAAACTAGTAATAGTTCATGTGTCATGTTTTATAACTCCTTTAGTGATGTGGGAGTGGACGTTTAGACCTGCACGTCTAGGGATAAGATTTTTGGATATGCTGGTTACGTTCTCTGAACCTACGGATTCGATGATCGGTAGTGCAAGGCTATCTTGTATCGGAGGGGGTTCTTTGTTTGGATTTTGCTGGCGAAACATCCCATGCATGAGCCCCAGAGGATTTCGTGGTTAGGAGATGTGTTGGTCACAAGGACATAGGTATAACATTTTGGATATTATACGTGTATGTGAAGCTGAGAGCTATTGTATGATGTAAAACCTATAGAATCGAGTAGTGTTATGTTGGGAGGACCGAAAAAAATTTGCACCACTAGTTGATGGGTGGGGAAGTCTCAAGGAAAACCACATCATTTTGGTAGGGTAATTGAGGTTATCCATACGGTATAGGCACGTCGAGAATGTGGAGCCGGACTTGAGATAAGTATGTTACATGTGGGACAATATAGTTGATTGTGCAGTTGTGCACATGATATAGGATGTATAGTCACCCTTGTTAAATTGACTTCCAGTATCATCCATGATAAGGAGGTTTGGTTATAAAGATGTTGAAAATATGTATGTGGGATTGTTAGAAACACAGGTGGAAAAGTATGTTTGACTGAACATCAATCAAGGAAAGGAGATAGTCTGACTATGTGTATGTCATGAGAAAACTCTCACAATCACGGTGAGTCAAAAGACGTTGGAAGAAAATGTAAAAGGTATCCCTTGACAAGGGAAAACCCCACAATTTTTGGAAGTGGAGTAGAGTCTCATCTCATCGAATGCCTAAAGTGGTTTGTGCATGGATAGTTTATTGATTCTAACAGATGGAAAAGATCCTAGGAAGCGCGCCGTTTTAGAGTAAATGTACATGCCATAATTTTTATATATCTCAAAAAAAGGGGAGTAAGATGTTCCACGTGATGTGAGATATTGAGTGTGTGGATTTTGGGGTGAGTGAGACCTAGTGAAGTAGTCTCTAAGTACGCCACTCGTAAGGGAGGAAAAGGTTGGTCCGATATTACCAACTAAAATGTTGTGATAGATTGATGATTTCAGGAACATAATGGATACGCAGACGGATAAAGTTCATTATTGGATCATCAAAATCAAAGAGGAGTCAGGATTTACTTTGGGTTGTGAAATGAATTGACTAGGAAAGAAATAATTATTATTCGTTTGGGGTGTGTTATACTACCAGGCAGCATGCCCAGCATGTTATTAAAGAGGAGAACTGAACTGGAACAAGGTGCTAGATAATATTGTTGTAAATCAGGACGAGATACTTGAGTCCAACCTTGGATAGGAAGTGTCAGGAGGCAATGGGAATGGATTTTCATCTTGAGCTAGGCATGTCAACCGTAGGGCGATGGATAGTCGTAAGGGGTGACATAGAATGTGGAAAAATGTGAGAATGCATGTTTTAAATTTTTGGAGTAACTGTAAGTATTAACTACAACTAGTAGAGTTGCATGTGATGAATCGTAGCAGGATATTAATTAAGAAGTGACTTCCGAGGCTTAATAGGAAGAAAAAATTCCCACCCTTTGGATAGTTGAGAATGGGTAATAATAATTTCCTTGGACCTGGAGTGAGTCATGGTCCGTCGAAAAGAATGGAGTTAATCCACATCATTTTCGTATAGTTCAGGAACATAGTGAGAGTACATTGACGTGAACCAAAGTCTTGAGTCCTGGCATGAGTGGGGCCTTTTCTATCGTAGAGAGAGTATGTTGATGTGGTACGACAATAAGGAAATTGGAACCTATAGAAGTGGTGCTCTTTCTAACATACATATGATAGAGCCAGTGGAGTATGGGCTCATCTTTTGAGACATTATTATCGAATTCATGAGAATTTTACGTGTCATTATATAATTGAGACCTTAAGCATAAGGGAACATATGGATATGTAAGGGTTTGAATGGAATTGTCGCTAATTGTGGTTTATAGTGAGTAAACCTTCGGTCAAAATGGTACCTATAGTGTATGTATAGTGGAAATACCAAAAGATTATTGCAAGTAGATTTTGGATACGTTCGGATGCAATTGTATGTAAGAATTCAAGATGGTAATACCGGTCATATTTGAATTTCGAGGACAAAATTTCGTTGTACGGGGGGGAGTATGTAACACCCCGTATTTTTTAGTATATTAATTCGGGTATTTTAAATTACAATTGTGTCGTAATTTAATTGAACTAATTATTATGTGTGAAAAAATTATTATGTAATTATTTAAAATATTAATCGGGAGAGATAAGGATAATTATTTATGAAATATAATTACTAAGTGAATAGTGATTTATTATTTTTTTCATCACAACGAGCGATAGCGACGTGACAACATTATATCCCAACAGGGAGTCATGTGTAGACTAATTGGGGTTGCGATAGGACTTTATTGTAGAGTGACTCGAATGGAGATTTTGAGATCACGGTTGATTCCGAATGGGTTGAGATAGTCAGAATAGTGTAGTCAGGGTGGTAATTGGGTTCCAGAGCCTTTTTAGTCAAAACCGAGCCCACACGAAAGTGTTCGGTCACTTGGGCTTGGTCCGTTAGCCTAATTTCGGGATCTAGGATTATAAATCTAAGGTTAGGTAATTGGGGAAGCATCATCACAAACCTAAAACCCTAAGGATCAAAGGGGAAGAGAGGAGAGGCCATTAGAGATGACGAAAATAGTGTTTGGAGGTGAAAAGTCTTGATTTAATCCTAATTGTTGTCGGATTCCTGATCGGAAGTAAGGGATGATCACTTTCATCACATTAGAAAGGAAATCAGACCTGCAAATTAAAAGCAAGTGTTTATCTTGCATGTTTTTAATTTAGTTAAAATACCTATGTAGTGTAGGGATTATAATAGCATGATTTTAATTGTGTTCTTGAGGTTTAAGTGAATAAAACTCATGAATTGGGATAGGAGTGCATGTAGAATGGATCCACATATGTAGAGGGCATGAAATCAGATTATATTTGTAAATCTTATGAAGAAATCAGGGGAAGATGTTTATTTTGCATGATGAACTAGGGTTTTGGGTAGAACCCCTTAAAGAAATCTTGAAAATTTTCGTATTTAATGATGTTTTGATGATAAAGATTCGTTAGAATTGATGTATATACTCTTATATAATGTTGGGACAAATTATATTGGAGTTTGGGATGATTGCATGAAGAAATTGTGAGTTAAAAATGGTGGAAACTGTCACAGTGAAGAAGACGGACTGTCAGGTACCATGAACCGATTCGGCCCACCCCTCAAACCGGTTCGGTTGTACACTAGAATCGATTCAAACGACCTACTATTTCCAAAATTTTAATTGTTTATATTTTTAGGGATTAAATTATGTAAACGCTTTGAGATAAGTTTAATAATTGTACAAAGACTAGGGAAGGTCAGTAGGTACAAAATCTAGGCTCGATGATACTTAGTGAAAGTAAATTAAGGCTTGGACCGACAATGCTTAACCAATTGAGAGACGTATCGGGGATGTGCGATTTAGGTTACGAGTAGTGTGAATAATAACCTAAGATATAAATTAGTATTATAGAGATGTATAACTACTAAATTTATGTAAGGTATAGAAGGGACCCTTTGGGTAGTGTGTGATGCCCATATATTACATGAAATAAATAATATGTAAGAATTATTTTAGTCTGTTGAGTATAAGAGAGATGTATACTGCATACGGACTTATATGATTGAGATGTGTGTATACCCACCGAATAATATATGTATATATGTTATGTTAATACCTATTGTTGTGATTTGATTATGTGTGTGAACATATCTACGATGCCTGCTATTAGGAGGTTTTTGCGCAGAGGGCGATCCCACCTTGAAGATTTCAATGAGGCCTAGATGTGTGCCCCAGAACATGAAACTAAGGACGACTCACTATGTGCAGTGTATTAGTGGGGCCAGCGTGTCATTTGGGTACATTAGATATGTACGTAATCCAAAGTCTTAGAACCATGTTCGCCTCCAGTGTGTGTTGATTTATTTTTGGGTTCGAGGAGACATGCCGAACCAACTGTCCTTGATTTAGTAAGAGAGGTACATGGACTTGATCGCAGAGTATGCTAGCATCACGAGGGACCATTCCGGGGATGCTGTAGTTGTATATGTTATATGTGTGTTAAATATATACAAGTATAATATATCTACTTATGTGCGATAGTAGAACTGATAGATTTTGCATATCTAAAAGTATTTAAGTAGAGAAACTTAATTAAATTGACTCAATAATAATACGTGAATAAATAAAGTGATTATTGATACTTTGGTAGTGTATTGTATGGGTAATACGAGTGAGCTAGACTTATTGAGGTTATTTAGGTATGTTATCTAGTTGGGATGGGTAGCATATATAGATATGATAGGTTAGGCGTGCACATTAGTTGAGAGGTGAGGATCTCAAGAGGGTTTATGCGGAATCTACATGTGTAACAAATAAGTGATATAAACACTTTCAAAATATTTTCAAACTATTTTCATGGACTCTCACCTGTGCCAAAATATTTTCAAAACCTTTTAGGTGTTCAGCCACAGGTACGCCATGCTTGATGATTCTATCCAGGTATACGTAGCTATAGCACTTGTGGAGGCTTGCTAGAGTTGCTTTAAACGCTTCAGTTTATTCCTTTCTAGATAGGAGATCTCTCACTATTTTATTTGGGCATGTTGCCCCTCATACTATTTAGTTGTTTCAGATTATCATACTGTATTCAGATTCAGTTTTATTTACTTCAGATTGTAGTTGAATTATTTGTTTTGAATCGATGGTTTATACAGTCTTATTTATTTATATATTTGCCATGTGATTGTTCTGATTATTACTATGGGGATGGTTTGGTTAAT
This sequence comes from Sambucus nigra, assembly GCA_949130495.1. Lineage (NCBI taxonomy): Eukaryota > Viridiplantae > Streptophyta > Magnoliopsida > Dipsacales > Adoxaceae > Sambucus > Sambucus nigra. Next base: position 328,476,968 of record OX422221.1, on the reverse strand, counting down.
TTAATTTATTTTTGCCTGTTGTTATAATAATGAAAGATAAAATGTGGCACTGGCTTAATTTGATATAGGTTGTTAGTAATTAAAACATTTTTAACTAGTTATTCTAAGAATGAACCATATGATATCTCTGGTTATTTTGATAAAGGATTGGTTACCCGTAATTAAAATAGACGGGGTGTCACAAATAATTCGACGGGTGATAATAGTGACATGTTGAACTTTAAATCCCGGTGTTTGTCGCTGAAAAAAATGAACATGGGAGTCAGTGGACCAGACAACTGGAACCTTGTTGATCAATCCATCAAAGATGGCATACACGATCAACTCTGCAATTATTTCTCATTTCCTAATCGTTCCAAGAATAAAGTTCTATATCGGGGTGCTGAATCATTAAGGACATACAGGACAAACCTTGGGATGAAACATTTTTCGAAGGAGGCAGCGAGCTTCGATATTTTGTGTTTGAAAGAGAGAGTGCCTCCTAATGTTGAAATGTCGATGGAGCCGTGGAATATTTTTTTGGAGAATGAGGTGAAGGAGAAAAAATTAGTCCAAAGGGAGAAAAACAAAAAAATAAGGCACAAAAAATTGATATCTATACGGTGGGATCCAAATTATATGAGGATTTAAAGAATGAATGGGTAAGTAGGACAAAGGATGGTCTGGATGAGTGTAAAAAACAAATTGGTCCAACTTATTCATTCATGATCGATGGGACAAAGATAATAAATTCCCTCCGCACTGAGCTAAGAAGCTAGAATCAATACCTTGAAAATGATTCCTTGACCCAGACCTTTGGAAAAGATAAAAGGAGGAGGACGAGAGGTGTTGTCTCACATATGCCCAAAATAAAATTTCAGCACATCCCACCTCTTGTGGACGAGTTTTCTTCGGTCAAGGATTGTGTCTCATCCAATGAGGAAAGACAATTCAAGACTGATGAGGATGTCCAGTATATCAAAACTAACCTGGGAATGTTAACGAATTAAATTAGTAAACGTGTGTACCTTTTTCAAAATTACGGGGTCCCAATGTCGCCTCCTCAAGGTTACCCTTACCCTCTTCCTCAAGGTTTCCCTTATCCTTCCCCTTTAATTTTCCCTTCCTAAATGATGCCTCATCCAACATTCCCCTCCCAAATGCCACCTCATCCAACATTCCCCTCCCAAAAGAAGACTTCTTCAACATTACCCTTCCCCTTGCCTCCGCCTGTCATGGGACTTGGATCATCATCAATAACTCATGGTGACTAAGAAAAAAGAACTATATCAAAGGCTTGATCAATACGAAGATTATTGGGGTATGCACCCTTATCTCCATAGTTGTCAGAACTCCAGTAAACAATCGACCTTTGGAAAGGGGTGAGGCTTAAATATTAGTCCATGAAATATACAACGACTGCGGAGATGTACATGTTCATGTTGACAGCGGGGAGGGGATGTAATTAACGAATTATGCAACCTCTTTTATTGCTTGTCCAGTTTATCTGTTGGCCAAGTCCTAATAATATTTTCTTTCGTTTCAGTTGTAAGAATATTGGTTTTGTTTCAGTTGTAATAATATTTTTTTTTGTTTCAATTATAAGAATATTATTTTATTTTAGCTGTAATGATATTTTTTAACCTATTACCACATGACTGAAATTTGAAGATTATTACATGGATTTTCCACAATACAAAGAGTTGATGGGAGAGACTAACTCAATAACAAGTAATCATGTGAATGTCATTCAAGAATTTGTTATTAACGTTTCCAAAAATCTTAAACGTTACAAGACTCCGTGTCCATGCACCTGTTGTATGAACGGAAAATATAAGTCATTAGAAGACGTTAAGTTGCATCTAATAAAGTGTGGAATTTTTCAAGACTATGAAATAGGGATATGCCATGTTGAAAAAAATATATTTTATGTTCCGAAACTAGTGGAAGTGATACATGATTCACAAACACATCATCTATTGACCGACTTAATTGATGATGCTTACAGACTCCACAACCATCAAAACCACCAACCTATGGATATGAATAATGCACATTATGGCCAACTAAATGAAAATTTTGATGTTGAACTTCTAGGAGATCGGGAGTACATACGGTTGAAAGTTGATGCAGCTAGACCGTTGTATAAAGATTGCGGTGAAGATCACTCGGTATTATATGCAATAATTGGTTTGTATAATTTGAAGAGTCAATTTAGTTTGTCTGCGAACAGCGTAACCAAAATTCTTAGGTGGGTGGGTTAAATATATTATCCCAAAAGAGAACACATTACTACACAATTATTCTACTATGAAGAAAAGCTTGAAGGGTTTGGTTTTGAAATACAAATCTATTCATGCATGTAAGTATGATTGCATATTGTACCTCAACGAGCAAGAAGAGAAGGATGAATGTACTGTATGCGGTGAACCTAGATATGTGGTTTAAGAGAATACAAAGGACAAAGCTACAAAAATTCGCAAGTGCTCACAAGTCCCACAAAAGGTTTTGAAGTTTATTCCACTTTGGACACTGTTAAAATGGTTTTTTACTGTACCATGTGTAACGGAGGCAATGACATGGCATGCTCGATACGAGGTAGGTGGGAATATCATGCGTTATCCAGTTGATTCACCCATATGGAAAATTTCGAATGCACAACACTATGAATTTGCAAAGGAACCGTGCAATGTTCGTCTTGCAATCTCAACAGATGGGTTTAACCTATTTGGTAATTTAAGTACTAGTCAGAGTAATTCTCCAGTTATCTTGGATCCTTTAAGTCTCCCTACGATACAATGCATGAGAAAGGAGTTCACATTATTATCTTTGTTGATACCCAGGAGAAAGGCTCTTAGTGATGATATTGATATATTCTTAGAACCATTAATCAAAGAACTTAGCGTTCAACTCTCATAAGGGTGAAGAGTTCACACTTAGATCAATGGTGATGTGGGGGATCCACGACCTTCCATCTTATAGGACGTTTCCCGATTGTAATGTTCATGGTTATTATGGATGTCCCATATGTCGGGAGAAAACTGAAGCTTGTTGGCTAAAATAAAGTAGTAAGATGAGTTACACGGGTAATCGTAGATTTCTATCGACCAATCACCCTTTTAAGAACGACACAAGTCTAACTTTTTACCTGTTGGTCATGAGCGCAAAATGCAACCTGCTCGACTTTCTAGTCAGCAGATCAAGGAGAAGGTGACGGATTTGACTGGGAGGAATAAGTACGTAGGCAGACACCTAAAGTTTCTAAACCTGGAGCATAAAGGTAGGGGGATCCGAACAACCTTAGTAAAGCGAAGCCGTGGTCTAGGCGATCAATATATTTTGATTTTTCGTATTAGAAAGATCATTGTCTAAGGCATGTAGTTGATGTGATGAACACAAAGAATAATGTTGCTAAACATATGATAGGAACATTTCTAGGTGGATCTCATTCCAAAGATGGAGAGCGGACCCGCTTAGATTTACGGGATATGAAAATAAAAAATAAATTATGGTTAAAAAATGATCCTGCAATAGGAAACATTTCTATTCCCCGGGCTTCTTTCACTTTGACTACTGTGAGAAGAAGCTCCTCTTAGACACGTTGTTTAACTTGAGGACTCTAACCGATTATTCTGGTAATTTACGTAGGGTAGTAAGCTACCAAGTAAATGACTTGAAACAGTGCAAGTCTCACGACTAACACATAATCATCCAATTAATCCCTCTATTATTTTGGTATTTCTTTTCTGAACACAAAAACCTCCGTCACGTAATTATGAAAATAAGTTTGTGTTTTACCCTACTTTGTGAAAAAGTAGTAAACAGAAGGCACATTAAAGTAGTGAAGTTAACTTTAGCCAAGGCAGTTTGTGAATTATAGAAATATTTTCCTCCGTCGTTCTTCGATATCAAAATCCACCTGCTTGTGGATTTATGTGATGAAGCTTTATTATGTGGTCCTGTTAGTTATCATTGGATGTATCCTTTTGAGTGCTTGATAAAAACCTTTGAAGATTACGTAAAGAATACACGGTATATTAGAGGGTCAATTGTTGAAGAATACGTAATGGTGGAACCATCGATATACTCTAGGGGACATATGCCAAAACAAGAGGTGAGGAGGTTAAATCCTGGTGAAGAATGAGTGACGGGTGAACCTGAGGAGTTTGAGGGTGAATTTTCGTTTGGTAACCCTAAAGAGGTGACACTCACAAATCTACAATATGATCAAGTTTCTCGTTATGTCTTCGAATCGCAAGATGAAGACAAAAATTGGAGAGAAAAAGTATCTACTGAATTCTTCTTCTTTGATTATATGTTTTTAATATTTTACGATCTAAACTCTACAAATTAATGGTATGAAGTACGAGAACGAAATTTCCCAAAATCAAAGGAGAATTCGCACGACAACTGCTTTTAGGGCATGGGTGTCAAAAGAGGTAATTTTCACATCTTATGTGTGCGGCTATTTATTCATATGTGGTAAAAACATTCCCTAATATAAATTCATTAATAAATACATCTTCTAAAAAGAGGTGATGTCTCTTCCAAACTTGCATGCCTAGCAAAAGTTCCTAGTTTTCGTGCGAAAGTGTTTAAAAAATTCCGCGCCAACGGTTTGGATTTCATTTCATATCTATATGAGGAAAATATTTTGATGCAAAACAGTGGAATAATAATTTCATCCTTAACCACATGTATCGCTAGAAAAAGTGATAAAAATCCATAGAATACGGTGCTAAATTATTGTGGGATAATCCAACAAATTCTAGAGCTTGATTACTTAGATTTCACATAAATCGTATTCTATTGTGATTAGGTAAAGATGGAGGATACAACGAATGCTTGCAAAGTTGATCCTGACTCCAAACTTATTATGATAGATTTATTAAAGCTGAAAAGTAAACATCACATAGTCAACGCCTTATATTTGTATCTTTCGGAACGTAAAGAAGGTATTCTACTCGAAGTGCATAAACGATGGCAATCGGTCAATTATTGTGCATGCACCAAAGGGTATGACTACTCAAATAAAGACATTAAAGGCTTCAAAAGTGTTCTGGTTAGCTCTTGATGATAGCCCTAATTTGAGGGATCTTTTTAGTTGATTTAGATGAAGATTGAGTTTTAAAAAATTATATTATCCTTATCAATCTTATTTGTATCCTATTATGATATTGACATCGTATCAGCGTTTTACTTTGATGCATGAATGCTTAGTAACTTTTACAACTATTTAATATGATTTATATAGGAACTGACCGCGTGGTCACAGGACCATCGGTTTGAGAACACGATGATAATTTGAGAACATTTGGACTTAGGCTTAAAAATATAAACATGCCGTTAGAGGGAGAAACCATGAAACAACCCCCAAACAGCCCCGTGAAAGGCACAAACACCTCGTATGAGACTAATGCAACTCGTAGGAACTGACCGCGTGGTCAAGGGACCCCAAATTTGAAAACACAATGATAATTTGAGAATATATAGACTTAGGCTTAAAACATAAACATACAGTTAGAGGGAGAAATCCCAAAACACCCCTCCCTCCCCCCCCCCCCCCCCCCAAACGGCCCCGTGAGAGGCACCAACACCTTGCACGGGACTAATGCAACTCGTAGAAAATTACCACATCATCCCAAGACCCCCGGTTTGAGAACACGATGATAATTTGAGAATATATAGAATTAGGCTTAAAACATAAACACGTCGTTATAGGGAAAAATCCCTAAACAATCACCAAACGGCCCTGTAAGAGGCACCAACACCTCGCACGGGACCAATGCAGCTCGTAGGAACTGACCTCGGGGTCACAGAACCCCCATTTTGAGAACACAAAGATAATTTGAGAATATTTAGACTTATGATTAAAAATATAAACATTTCGTTAGAGGGCTAAATCCCGAAACACACCCCAAACAGCCCCGTGAGAGGTGCCAACACCTCGCACGGGACCAATGAAGCTCGTAGGAACTACTTGCAGGGTCATGGGTCCCCTAGGTTTAGAACACGATGATAATTTGAGAATATATAGACTTTATCTTAAAATCGTAGACATGTCATTAGAGGGTGAAACCCAGAAACACCCCCTAAACGGTTCTGTGAGAGGCACCAACACCTATCGCGGGACCAATGTAGCTCGTAGTAATGGATCGCATGGTTACGAGACCCCCGATTTGAGAACACGGGGGTAATTTTAGAATATCAAGACTTAGGCCTAAAAACATGTTGTTATAGAGGGAACCCTCCCCCCCTAAACGGCCCCGTGAGAGGCATTAACACCTCGCGCGGGACCAATGCAGCTCGTATCAATGCAGCTCGTAGGAACAGACACCAGTTTGAGAACACAGTGGTAATTTGAGAATATCAAGACTTAGGATTAAAATAATGTCGTTAGTGGGAGAAACCTTGAAACACCCCCCCCCTAAACAGCCTATGAGAGGCACCAATGCCTCTCCTGGGACCAATGCAACTCGTAGAAACTGACCGCGCAGTCACGAGACCCTCAGTTTGAGAACACGATGATAATTTGATAATATCTAGACTTAGGCTTAAAAATATAAACATACTGTTAAAGGGAAAAACCCTGAAACACCCACCAAATGGCTCTGTGTGAGGCACCAACATCTCGTACGGGATCAATGCAACTCGTAGGAACTGACCGCATGGTCATGGGACCCCCAATTTGACAACACAATGATAATTTGAGAATATCTAGACTTAGTCTTAAAATCATGGCGTTAGAGGGCGAAACCCCAAAACAACCACCAAACGGCCCCTTGAGAGACACCAACACCTCACACGGGATCGATACAACTCGTAGGAACTGATTTCGTTGTCACGGGACCATCGGTTTGAGAACACGGTGATAATTTGAGAATATCTAGACTTAGGCTTAAAAACATAAACATGTCATTAGAGGGTGAAACCTTTCCCCACCCCCGGCCCCTCCTCCCCCCCTAAACGGCCCCGTGAGAGGCACCAGACCTCGCATGGGACCAATGTAGCTCATAGGAACTGACCGTATGTTCAGAACACGATGATAATTTGAGAATATCTACACTTAGGCTTAAAAACAAGTCGTTAGAGGAGAAATCCCGAAACACCCCCCCCCCCACCAAATGGTCCCGGAGAAGGCACCAACACCTCGCACAGGACCAATGAAGCTCATAGGAACTGATCGCGTGGTCAGGGGACCCCCGATTTGAGATCAAGACGATAATTTGATAATATGTATAATTAGGCTTAAAAACATGCCAGTAGAGGGTGAAACCCCGAAAAAAATACAAACGGCCCCGTGAAAGGCACTAACACCTCGCACGGAACCAATGCAGCTTGTAAGAACTGATGGCATGGTCACGGGACCCCCAATTTGAGAACTCGATCTTAATTTTAGAATGTCTTGACTTAGGCTAAAAACATGTCGTTAAAGGGAGAAACTCCGAAGCACCCCCCCCCCCAAAAAACGGTCAGGATAGGCACCAACACCTCGCACGAGACCAATTCTTCTCGTAGGAACCGACCATGTGGTCACAGGACCCCCGATTTGAGAAAACACCAATAATTTGAGAATATCTAGACTTGGTCTTAAAAATATGTCTTTAGAGGGTGAAACCCTGAAACACACCTCGAACGACCCTATGAGAGGCACTAACAACTCGTACTGGAGCAATGCTACTCGTAGGAACTGATCGCGTGGTAAGGGGACCCAATTGGAGAACAGGGTGATAATTTAATAATATCTAGACTTAGGCTTAAAAAATAAACATGCCGTAAGAGGGTGAAACCCCCAAACACCCCCCCAAATGGCCCCATGATATGCACCAACACCTTCCATGGGACTAATGTAGCTCGTAGGAACTGACCGCGTGGTCATGGGAACCCCGATTTGAGAACATAACGATAATTTGATAATATCTAGACTTAGGCTTAAAGACATATCGTTAAAGGGAGAAACCCCGAAACACCACCCAAATGGCCATGTGAGAGGTAACAACACCTTAAACGGGACCAATACAGCTCGTAAGAACTCCACATGGTCAAGTGATCCCCTATTTGAGAACACGATGATAATTTGAGAAAATCTAGACTTAGGCTTAAAAACATGTTGTTAGAGGGAAAAACCCCCAAAAAAACCTCCAAACGGCCCCGTGAGAGGTATCAACTCCGCGTACAAGACGAATACAACTCGTAGGAACTGACCGTGTGGGCACGAGACTACCCATTTGAGAACACGATGATAATTTGAGAATATCTAGACTTAGGATTAAAAACGTGCCATTAAAGGGCGAAACCCCTAAACACCCCATAAATGGCCCCGTGACAGGCACCAACACCTAGCACGTGACAAATGCAGCTCGTAAGAACTGATTGTGTTGTCTCGAGACCATCGATTTGAGAACATGATGATAATTTGAGAATATCTAGATATAGGTATAAAAACATAAATATGCCATCCCCGAAATACTCCCTAAACGGTCCCGTAGGAGGCATCAACACCTTGTACGAGACCAATGAAGCTCGTAGGAACCGATCGCAAGGTCATGGGATCCCCGATTTGATATGAATATGATAATTTGATAATATCTAGACATAGGCTTAAAAATATGCCCGTGGACGGAGAAACCACGAAACACCCCCCAAACAGCCCCATGAGAGGCACTGACACCTCGCACAGGATTAATGTAGCTCATAGGAACTGATCGCATGGTCATGGGACCCCCAGTTTGCAAACACGAGGATAATTTGAGAATATATAGCCTTAGGGTTAAAAACATGTCGTTAGAGGGCGAAACCCCGAAACACCCCCCCCCCCCCCCCAAACAGTCTCGTGAGAGGCACCAACACCTCGCACAGGACTAATGAAGCTCATAGGAACTGAACGCGTGGCCACGAGACATTCGGTTCGAGAACACAATGATAATAATAGAATATCTACACTTAGGCTTAAAAATATACCGTTAGAGGGAGAAACCCCAAAACACGCCGCAAATAGCCCCGTGAGAGGCACTACCACCTCACATGAGACCAATACATATCGTAGGAACTGACCGCATGGTCACGGTACCTTTTGTTTGAGAACACGGTGATAATTTAAGAATATCTAGAGTTAGGCTTAAAAACACGCCGTAAGAGGGGAAAACCCTGAAACACCACCCCCCAAACGGCCAGTTAGAGGCACCAACACCTCGTACGGGACAAATATAGCTCATAGCAACTAACCATGTAGTCAGGAGACCATATGTTTGAGAATTTGGCGATAATTTTAGAATATATAGACTAGGGATTAAAGCATGCCGTTAGAGTGCAAAACACCGAAATACCCCCCAAATATCCCCGTGAGAGGCACTATCACCTCGCACGGGACCAATGCAGCCCGTAGGAACTGACTGTGTGGTCACGGGATTCCCAATTTGTGAGCACGGTGATAATTTGAGAAAATCTATACTTAAGCTTAAAAACATGTTGTTAGAGGGAGAAACCTTGAAACTCCCCCTAAACGGCCCCATGAGAGGCACCAACATCTTGCATGGGAAAAATGAAGCTCGTAAGAACTGATCGCTTTATCGCAGGACCATCGGCTTGAGAACACGATGGTAATCAAAGAATGTCTAGATATAGGCATAAAAACATAAATGTGCCGTTTGAGGGCGAAACCTCGAAACACCCTCCCAAACAGTACCGTAGAAGACACCAACACCTTTCACGGGACCAATAAAGCTCATAGGAACTGATCGCGTGGTCAAGGCACTACCGGTTTGAGATCAAGATGATAATTTGATCATATATAGACTTAGGCTTAAAAGCATGCCGGTAGAGGGAAAAACCCCAAAACACCCCCCAAACGGTCACGTGAGAGGCACTGTTACCTCGCACAGGACCAATGTAGCTCGTAGAAACTGACCGCGTGGTCACAGGATCCCCGGTTTGTAAACATGATGATAATTTCATAATATCTAGACTTTGGGTTAAAAACATGTCGTTAGAGGGAAACACCCCGAAACACCCTCCAAATGCCCCCGTGAGAGGTCTCAACACCTCGCATTGGACCAATGAAGCTCATAGGAAATGATCGCGTGGTCACAGGACGCTCGATTTGAGAACACGGTGATGATTTGAGAACATCTAGACTTAGGCTTAAAAACATGTTGTTAAAGAGAGAAACCCCGAAACACACCCCAAATGGCCCCGTGAGAGGCACCACCACCTCCAAAGAGAGCAATGCCCGATTTGAGAACATGATGATAATTTGAGAATATCTAGACTTAGGCTTAAAAATATAAAAATGTTGTTAGAGTGCTAAACCCTGAAACACCCCCACCCCAAACGGTCCTGTAATAGGCACCAACCCCTCGTACGAGACCAATACAGCTCGTAGGAACTAATCGCGTGGTCACAGGACAATCGATTTGAGAACACAACGATAATTTGAGAATATCTAGATATAGTCATAAAAACATAAATATGCCGTTAGAGGGTGAAACCCCGAAACGCCCCCCAAACGGTCTCTTAGAAGGCACCAACACCTCGCATGGGACCAATGAAGCTCATAGGAATCGATCGCGTGGATAGGGGACCCACAGTTTGAGATCAAGATGATAAATTTGATAATATATAGACTTAGGCTTAAAAACATGCCAGTAGAGGGTGAAACCCCGAAACACCACCTCAAACGGCTCTGTGAGAGGCACCAACATCTCGGACGGAACTAATCCAGCACGTAGCAACTGACCGTGTGGTCACGAGACCCTCGGTTTGAGAACATGGCGATAATTTTAGAATACCTATTAAAACATGTTGTTAGAGGGCGAAACACCCCCCAAACGTCCTCGTGAGAGGCACCAACACCTCGCACGGGACCAATGTAGCTCGTAGGAACTGATCGCGTGGTCACGGGACCCCCGATTTGAAAACACAATGATAATTTGATAAAATCTAGACTTAGACTTAAAAACATGTCGTTAGAGGGAGAAATCCCAAAACTCCCCCTTAGCAGCCCCGCGAGAGGCACCAACACCTTACACGAGACCAATACTGCTTGTAGGAACTGATCGTGTGATCCCGGGACCTCCGGTTTGAGAACACGATCATAATTTAAGAATATCTAGATTTAGTCTTAAAAATATGAACATGTTGTTAGAGGATCCAAACCCCGAAACACCCCCTAAACGGTCCCGTAAGAGGCACCAACACCTCGTACGGGACCAATATAGCTCGTAGGAACTAACCGCGTGGTCACAGGACCCCAGGTTTGAGAATAAGGTGATAATTTGAGAATATATAGACTTTTTATTAAAAACATTTCATCAGAGGGCGGAACCCCAAAACACACCCTAAATGGCCCCCTGAGAGGCACCATCTACACGCATGGACCAATATAGCTCATAGGAACTCAATGCGTGTCATAGGATCCTCGGTTTGAGAACATGGTGCTAATTTGATAATATATATACCTAGGATTAAAAACATAAAAAGTCCGTTAAAGGGCGATATCCCGAAACACCCCCCCCCCCCCAACGGCCCTGTGAGAGGCACCAACACCTCGCACGGGAGCAATGCAGCTTGTGGGAACTAACCGCATGGACATGGGACCCCCGATTTCAGAACACGACAATAATATGAGAATATATAGACTTAGTCTTAAAAACATAAACATGCCATTAGAGGGAGAAGCCCCGAAATTGTAATACCCCGCCTTAAACATTTTATTTAATCCCCGTATAATGTTATGATAATATGAAAAACATGAAGGCTTGGATTATTATGACTAGGTTGTATTCCTATTTAAATTAATCTCGAGCCTTGATGGTAATTATTGAAAATTTGTGTGTAGCGAACTGGAATGAAATAAAGAGAATTATTGGTTTTAGTGTAAGGACATTTTTGTCATGTACGATATCTTACATTTATGTATGTCGTACGCCGCTACATGATCTCATATGACGGCTTAAATCCAAATTTCGGGAATCAAGCATTCAACATCTCCATCATGTGTCCCACATCTGCCTCAACGACTTCACGTTCCATGATTTTAGGGATTTTATGCAAGTGGTTCACAAGCGAAGTCAAAACAATAAAAAAGGCAAGATAGGAAAGTTCAAGGGAATTTTTGTAATTTTCTAGCCACCATTCGGAGGTCCGATCAACTGGAAAGTTGAAGAGCTCTCTGCAATGAAGATACTGGAAGAAACATCACCTCAATCCGAGCTACGGTTAAGTAGTTATGACCCTTTGAAAATGGAGAAAATTTTGAGAAAAGACTTTGAAAAATCCCGAGTCCTTTAAGCCCCAAACCATCGACCTTTTGCGAACTGAAGGCCAAACCGATTGGGGGGGGGGGTGAACCGTTTTGAGGTTCGAACCGGTTTGTGGTACATCCGAACCGGTTCGGGGTACCTGACACTGGCAAGTGTTTTAAAATCGTGAAACTCTTTTTGGTTTCCAATAAAAGCCAACTTCGGGGGAGTTATTTCATAAGACTTGGAGAGATGTTTTTTACAGTTTTATTAGCTCAAGTCTTCCCCTTTTTGAGTTCCAAGACTCATGTTTTGATTCACACATCATTTCCAAACCTTAGTGAATCCTTTTGAAACCCAAGAACACAACTTTATGTTTGTTCAACCTTTGTGGAGAAGCCATTTTCTTCTTCATTGCTGACCACCTGGAGTTCCTGCGGGTTATTCCAGCCGACGATATTTTTAGCCATTGCTTTGATGGTTTGACGAAGACACCGTGCATTACACTTGTGGGAGATTATCAGGTTTTATGTAAGTCAATGGTCTTGTTAACTTTTTAAAGTTCTAGAAATAAAAGGTTTTGCCCTGCGGGGATTTTTCCTTAAATTTGTGTCGCATGTTTTATTTATTTATGTGTTGACACACGCTCTTTACATGCATGATTAGAGACTGATTTTTATTATTTAAAAGTATACTCTAATTAAATAAGGTTTACTTGGAAACTTGCGAATTTAATTTAATCAATTATCACACAACGTCATACGTTTTACAAATTGTTATCAGAGCGGGTTATGCTAATTTATGGCCTGATCCTGATTTTTTGAGGATTTACTATCTGATACAATTTGTCTACTCCTTACAAATTGGTATCAGAGTGGGTTGCGCTAATTTATCATGTATTTCTATTTTTCGCAAAATTATGTGATATTGATTTTTTTGAAAAATCAGTTTTGTGAAAAATCGCAATTTTTCCAATGGAACGCCCATTTAATGAGGAGCTTATTTTTGAAAAAGTTCACGACCGTGCTGAAAAGTTAAAAAGTTTGAATTTGAAACTTTGCAAAAGAATTAAAATTCTGTAAAAAGAAAATTCTCTCTTTAAAAGTAAGATTGAATATTTGCAAGCGTTTCAAACTCAAAGTGATATTTGTCGTGAGCATTTTGGTAATTTGTGTATTGATTTTGATTCTTTGAAAATTTCCAAAAAGAAGAGTGGTGAGAGAGTCCTTGTTTTAGAAAAAGAATTGGAGGACCTTAAAAATTCGATGGTTTGTGTTTGTGCCAAAGATGACAAAAATATTTTAATCAATGAGTTTTGGCACGTGAAGAGACTCTTAGAGAAAAGTTTGCTTTGATTGTGGGAGAGAGAGATACCCTTTTAGGAATTGTTAAAAATTTGAAAAAGGCATCCTTTAATTTGGAAGAGTCTAATTCTTTGCTTGAGTCAAAAATTTTAAAGTTAAAAAATGATTTGATAGACTCGAGTAGGTTTGATAGTGATGGTAATGGCTCATCTTGTTCTCATGCTTCTAATGATAAAGCCAAAACCATTATTTGTTTTAGAGGGTCAACTAATTTCAAGGATGTTAGAAAATGTCAACCCATAGGAGTCGTTCCACACATTTACACATGTTCATATTGTGGCAGGAAAGGTCACCTTAGGCGATTTTGTTTTGATCTTGGAAAATATCCTAGGAAATCTATGTATAGTGTTCCCTTGGTTCCTAAATACCCCACACGACGTTTCACGTCTATTTGGGTTAGGAAATCACTTTTAGAGGTACAAGATTTTAGACAAGTTGATTCCCGTTTTCTTGCACATGATTCTTCTCTTGCCATATCATGTAGATGATTGTGTTTGCATGTTTGTCATGCGCTAGTTATGCTTTTTGGTATATTTTTGCTAGCGTTGTGACATGTACTTTTTGTATTAGATTTTTGTTTTTGAAAAATACAAAAAGATTTTATTTTGATAAAATTTTTGAAAAATCCAAAAAAAATTTTGTATTTTGTTTGCACCGTTTATGGATGGACACTTAGGATGACCGAGTCACAACATCATTCCATTTTTCATGTGACTGTTTGATAGTGTTTTGAGATAATAGGTCAATTCATCCATGTGCTTTAAAATATTTGGAGTCATTAACATGTAATTAAGTGTTACTTCCTACATGTTTGACTCATGTTTTCCTTTATTTTACACGCGCACGGATTTGTTTGATTATTTTACTTGTCTTATCACATGTTGATTGGGTGTTTTCACTTCAATCATGTCCTTAAAATGAACCAAGCGCGATAAAACTTGATAAGAAAGTTGTGCATATAAGAGCCGTTTGTGAGTTTGTGTGCTTTTTTTGAAAACGGTGAAGGGCTATGAAAGATTTTCATTTATCCTTTGTGATTAAGCCATCGTTTAAATTGGACCTAAAAAATTGAGGAATTTTATTATCCGAGGTTTAAAGAGGTTTAAAAGAGCCCAAAAAATTTTATAGGCAATAAAAAGAAATTCATGCCAATTATGGGCCATTTAGATTTTTGCACCAATTCTCCAAAGTTTGAGAATTTAGTTTATACACCTCTAAAAGAAAATATATATGAGAGTGTTTGGTTGGAGAATTAAAACGGGTTTGCACATCCTCGAAAGTCTTGAAAAAATGCTAAATATTTTTGGACGTTATTGGTGTGGAAATCACTTTGACTTTGATTTGTTGATTTGCATAAGACGATGTCATCTAAATTTAACAATTTTTACACCTAAGGATATTTTTTATGTTCATTCGTTAGGAGTACACTATGCATCGTGCACATATGATTGATTGAGTTGATTTTCCTATTGAATGTGTTCACACCCATTCATTCCATTTTCATGACTTGGTTATTTTTGTTTAAATCCTTGGTGTGCTTTTTAGTGTCTTATTTTTATATGAAAATTTTGAAAAATTCAAAAAATAGTTTGTGAAATTTTTTTTAGCATCCCTTTGCAAGAGCACGTTTGCCATTGGATTGATGATTTGTTTCAAATACGATGACACCCCAAATTTGCTTGTTTGATTTATTCTTCTCATTTGTCTATTTGGGGACATAATAAAAAGGGGGAGAATGAATTATCATATCATGGGGGGAGTTTGAATTTTGGGGGAGTTTTTGAGATTTTGAGATTTGACTTATGCTTTTCTCATAAATTGGTATGTGGGTTTATCTCATTTCAAACTCGATACGTCACTTGGTATTTACTTTATCTCATGTTTGTAGGTACTACATTGATGATCACTGAATTGCAGACCCAAATGAGAAAAGATTTGAAGATTTGAAGATTTGAAGAACAAACGATGAAGTCTTATTCATTTGTATCTTCCCCAGTTTTGGGTTCATGGGAGGGTAGATTTGATAGTCAATTTGTCATTTGATAATTCGGATTTTTTATGTATGAACCGGCATAGACATAAGGGGGATATTTTTAAGGACAATTTTGTCATGTCTGATATCTTACATTTATGTATGTCATACGCCGCTACATTTGACACGTCTCTACACGATCTCATACGAGGGCCTCAATTCGAATTTTGGTAATCAAGCATTCAACATCTCCATCATGTGTCCCACATCTGCGTCAACGACTTCACGTTCCATGATTTTAAGGACTTTATGCAAGTGGATCGCAAGTAAAGTCAAAACAATGAAAGAAGGAAAGATAGGAAAGTTCAAGGGAATTTTTGTAATTTTATATCCACCTTCCAGAGGTCTGGTCAACTGTAAAGTTGAAGATCTCACCGCAATGTAAATACTGGAAGAAACGACACCTCAATCTGAGATACGATGAAGAAGTTATGGCCCTTTAAAAATGGAGAAAATTTCGATAAAAGACTTTGAAAAATGCTGAGTCCTTTAAGCCCCAAACCAGCGAACCGAAGGCCAAATCGGTTAGGGGGTGAACCGGTTCGTGGTAGACCTGAACCAGTTCGGGGTACCTGATGCTGGCAAGTGCTTTAAAATCGTGAAACTCTTTTTGGTTTCCTATAAAAGCCAACTTCGGGGGAGTTATTTCATAAGACTTGGAGAGACGTTTTTGAGAGTTCTATTAGCTCAAGTCTTCACCTTTTTGAGTCCCAAGACTCATGTTTTGATTCACACATCATTGTAAAACCTTTGTGAATCCTTTTGAAACCCAAGAACACAACTTTATATTTGTTCAACCTTTATGGAGAAGCCGTTTTCTTCTTCATTGCCGACCACCTGGAGTTCCTGCAGGAGATTCCACTCGACGATATTTCTAGTCGTTGCTTTGATGGTTTGACGAAGACACCGTGTGTTACACTTGTGGGAGATTATCAGGTTGTATGTAAGTCAATGGTCTTGTAAACTTTTCAAAGTTCTAGAAATAAAAGGTTTTGCCCTGTGGGGATTTTTCCTTAAATTTGTGTCGCATATTTTATTTATTTATGGGTTGACACACGCTCTTTAGATCCATGATTAGGGGCTGATTTTTTTGGTTTAAAAGTAGACTCTAATTAAATAAGGTTTACTTGGAAACTTCTGAATTTAATTTAATCAATTATAACACAACGTCATACGTTTTACATTTAGGACTTCTATTATTTCATTTGAATAAAATTAAGTACCTCCTTAAAAGACTTTAGAAAGTTGTTGGGGCAAATGTGCTAAAGTTTAGAAAATGGGACTTCAAAAAGATTTTGGTCATTAGAAGGTGGCCGTTCGAACGACAATAAGTGATGTCGCAAGAATGTCGTTCAAACGACGACCTTTCGATTGCATCCCTCTTATTTTCCCTATCAATATTTGAACGATGATGGCCTGACTTTGTGAATAAGGGCAGATGAAAGGACATAACATAAATCACGGGTTATGCAAATTTGATTCCACCGTTGACCAAAACTTCATAAATCATCTATTAGGTCCCTATTATGTGTATATATTAGTGGGAGGCATGGTATGTTAGAACAGAAGAGTCCATCCTAATTTTCCTCTCAAGAGCTCGTTGCCTTCCATCATTTGCCTTGGGTCATAGTAGTTTCGTATCACAAAAATATCTACTTTTCCAACTGTTAAAATAGAGTACGAAATATTCGAGTTGTTTATTGGGAGTTTTGAAGAAGAAAAATATGAGCGTCCATGGAGTTGGATGATGGTTTGAAGAGGGTTATATTGAAGGTAGAAGAAGCATTTGTGGAGTATCTTGGAGGTTGAATGGTCGAGCTTTGGTGACTCCCCTTACGGTCACTTTTGGAGGTAGTGGAGTCACCCATCTTCTTCACCGCCACCATTATTTTTGGAGTGTTTGATGTGGGATTAACTAACCTTAGTTTACGTTTATTTTTTAGTTTTATTCCAGCTTGTTATTTACATGTATTAGGTTAAATATATGTGGGTTTTGTGGTAGTTTGCATCAATGAAGTTGTTAACTGTTTTTTGTGGTTTCATGGGTTGAACAAATGTTTTAAATATGGTTAAAATTGAATATAAGTTCAAATTATTATTTCACACCATTTGGATATAAAAGTGTGTAATAAAATGGCTATAATGTATTTATGGATTTATTAAATACATTTTTAATCTTTTAAAGAAAAAGGGGAATTTAAAAGAAGGATTAAAAGAATTTTAAAAGTGTTAGAAAATTCAAATTGCTATTCATGACCATTTTGTGAAATAAAAATGTGTTGGTGTGAGGTTTAAATATGAACAATGTGATTTTTATGCAAAGAAGTAGATTGGGGATGTTGAGACATTTTTTAGATAAAAATGTGATTTCCTACTTGAATAATAAGAATTTGTTTAAAAGGAAACTTTCACTTTAGTGGGTTAATTAAAGTGGGTAAAACTCACATGGGAAATAAAGAGGGTTTAATAAGTAAGTATTGACTAAAATTGGTTTTCAGTGTTAAAACTCATAACTAAAGTCAGTTTAATATGTAAACAAGTAAAATTTGGGTAAAGCATGCTAGTAAGACAAGTGTTTTTAAATGATTAAATGTGTCTAGGTGTTGAAATAACAACTTAAACTACCTTTTTGAAGAATGATTTTCATTGAAGGATCAAATTGCAAGTTCTTGTAAATAACGGGTAAATTGGTAATTATTTAAAATATCGCATTTTTATGAAGTAAAAATGTTGACGAACGTTTTATAGTAACAAGGGCGAAAATATAATAAGTCCTTAAGCGGGAATGATTTTTGATATAAAATCAACGTGTGTGTGAATAAAGGACTTAAAGAAGAAGAAACCATTTTCCAAGTATTTATGGAAAAATGGGCGGTTAAGTCCGAGCTTTTGGCTTTGGCACTTAAATGTTGAATAATATGAACATTAGAATAAGGTTGAGATTATTAAAAAGATAATGGAATATTCAAATGATGCTCGAGAAAATAATTAAGTAGGGCATGACGTTCCTAGTGGTGAAAGATCCCAAAGTAAGTACAATAGCATATGGCAGCGGATATTGGTGGTGAGAGGCCACGAAGTCCGTGGTTGTTTGCTGAATCCCAAAGAAATTGATGAAATCAGGAACATGATAATGATGAGTTGTGAGATGGAAATAACCTAACATGAGTAAATGTTTAAGGTTCCGGTTAACATTATGTGGACAAGTAAATCGAGAATGATGAATAATGTCTATAAGAATAGTGAAATGGCAAAGCTAGATGACTTAATGGTTAATCAAGATACCTAATGAGGGTTTAAAACCATAATAACACAAGTGTGCGTGTTAAATAAGGCTTTCAAAATTAATGAATATTTACTAACACGACGTGTGCATATGTTGAAAGAAAGCCTTTGGTAGTGATTAATAAATCGGGTATGAGTTAATGAACGTTTTGAAATTGAACGAAAGGTTTTTCCCAACAATTGTAAATTTTTTAACTAGGTGAGTTAACGGGAAGAATATGTTAATTCTAAACATAAAATAAAAAATGATTATTTTGTAAAGACAAGGAGGATAAAGGTATTAAATAACGTTTTTGAAATAGAACGGTTTAATTTATTGGGACATGTATTTCAAAAAGTATATACGTAGATATATATACGTACTTTCACGTGCATGTGTTAGTAGCGTGTGATTGTTCTTTTTGTCGTTCGTTTCTATACTGCATTTGTATATGTTCCCACTGAGCATTCGGCTCACATCTCTCCTTTGTTGCTGTAGTTTGAATGTTTTTCCGTACCTTGAGAGTGTTATACATGTAAGTAATTATTTATCTTTTACGATTAGTACCTCTGTTTACTTAGCCTTGGGGTAACTTCCTTCAAGTCCTATCACGTAGTTGATAAATATTGGAATACCATGCTAATAGGAGTAACGTTAAATAATAATAAAAATGGACTAGAAACATTATTTAGGTTGTTCACTACACTTCACAATTAATGTACGGATCGGGTTGACCCTTATTAACTCTTAAATTCGGGTCGGGGCATTCTAACTTGGCATTAGAGCTTTAGGTTCAATGTTCCTTGCGGGTGTGACGTGGTGATGTCAATAATGGATCTTCTTAACGTCGATGTTGGTTTGGGTTGGTCACGCTGGGTTAGTGATAATTTCGGTTCATATCCTGAACGGTGAAGTCAAAGATATTATCACGATGTGCAACTCTTGATGAGATGGTAAAACGAATAAGTTAATAACTTTTCATGTTTCGTTGCGTTTCTGGTGTAAATGTGTTGGTGAGTCATGGGGGTCAATGTAGACTAATAGTGTAAACATCGTGATCTTTTGTGTGAGATTTATTATGTGGAAATTTGATGATGAGAATAGACCAAGTAGTAATAGCAACGTCGTGTAGTGTTCATTTAAACCTAGCCGATAAGGTTGTATATTTCATCTATGGAGATTAGGTGACTGGGTGATGTTCATAAGTATTTATTTTATGGTGAGAACGTATTAGGTCCTTTGGTTGAGGACTTTGCCTTAGTGCATGTTGATTGTAATGTTATTAAGATAATCGTGATGATTTGAAGTAACTTAGGAGTGAACCTAGAAAATCTTGGTGATTTAGTGTTCAGTACCAACATTGTGATGTTATAGAATAGGACCCCCTGTGGCATCACTTGGGTGGGCCTCCTCGTAGGCAATGTCCGACATCCTGTGTCCTAACAAAACTCTGGTGGTATTTATAGACACCCCATTCTGGTACCCCCTAACTCTCCTAAGGTCCCTAGTACCTCCCTTCATCACTATAAACCCAGGTCATACCCCGAGTACTGACCTAGAAGCCATCGAGCACTCCCAGGCTCCGTTTGACCAAAAATTCAAACTCTTCAGCTCGACCGAGGCTGAATGAATCTTAGAAGGGAACTAAAATACCTTTCCAACGGTCCAGCCCGTGCACGATTCCAACTTACCATGCTGACGAACGATCCGTTTGCGTCCGAAACCTGATCAAGAGGCCACCGGGCGCTCCCGGGCCCTGTTTGACCTAAGTCAACTCTTCATCTCAATCGAGACTAAATGAATCTTCAAAGGGCACTAAAACCCCTTTCCAATGGTCTGCTTCGTGTGCGATTCTGATTTACCATGCAGACGAACGATCCGTTTGACTCCAAGAGGTCACTGAATGCTTTCAGGGCCCGATTGACCAAAGTCAACTCCCTAAACTGGGTCAAACTCTTTAGAATGTCGAAGTACATCTCCTAACCTTTCCAAAGGTCCACCCCGTGAACGATTTGGACTTACCATGCGGATGAACGATCCGTTTGTGTCCGATAGATTTCCCGTCCAATGGACCGACAAACGCTTCCGAGCTATATTTGACCCAAAGTCAACTCCCAAACCCGAGAGCGGTCCAAAGGACTTTCAAAGGTCTATGAATTACATTTTCAATGGTCTACCCTGTGCACGATTCTGACCAACGGTTTGCCCTCGGCAGCCAATTTTTCGAAAAGGCCTAAAGCACACTGCCAAATGGTAGGTTCCAGACCCTGCCTATCGGCAGGTGCCGATAGGCAAGACCAGGTCTATGTGGATCGGCAGTGACCTGGTCCTATAAAAGGAGGCCTTCACCTCATTTGCAAGGGGATCCCAGATCTGATAAGAATCGCTCTTAGCGAATCCTCAAAACCTCTCTCGAAGACAACGCGATTTCAACATCCAAATCCCTTCCTAACTTCCATTTTCCATCACCGTTCTCATAAAACTTGGTGAATTAGCCAATCTCCACCATCATCCAAGTGCAAGGACTTCTCTCCAACATTCAAGATCAAGCTCAAGATCTTCAAGAAGGTCCAACTTTCTCAACTTTCTCTTCAAAATTATCTTAAATTCTCAATACCTTGTTTTATTACTTAACACTCCTATTATCTCATCTCACACATCCTAATATACTTTTTATTTAGTATTATTGCACATCTCTTATTTTCATATAAATAAAACCGAAAAAACAAGAAAAATAAGGTTTGCACATAAATTCCAAATAGGGAGTCTCATACTTTTCTCACCACTAAAACACTTTTTCTACACACACACACACTCACAAATAAGAGATCCCCCATTTGGATTTATGGGATAAACCCCACCCCTCATTTTGTATGCGAACTACGTGGACTTTGATGCCTTTATTGGCTACGTAGACTTCTTGGGGTAAAACCCGAGACTCGAGTCCTATTCTCACTTTCTCCCTCATTTTCTATCTTCTCTAAATCTAATTTTCTTATATTCTATATACTTGTTCTTAGTGACGTACTACTCCATACGCATTATCATTCCATTATAACGATCAACGTAGGGGTAATCACGTAAATCGTATTTTATAATATTATTTTTATACCTTCCTACGGATGAATCGCTTTATCTCTTCCATGATATAAGTCGAGAATTCTTATATCCACTATATATATACACATGCACACATATCATGGGAAAATTAAAAAAGCAAAATAGCAAACATCCATGAGAGACTGAAAGGGCGGAATGGGTTCCTAACACCTTCCCATTTCGTAACTTAGCCTCCGAACCCTTCTCGAATAATTTTGGTTTCGTATGCACCAGTATGTCTTTGGATGCCATCCTTAGGGGTGGCTTACCCTTTTTTCCTTTGTCTGTTTTGAGTAAAATAGACTGGCGACTTTGAATCTCTCTACATTTTTACACCTCATCTCAAACGACGCCGACCGAAGCGCTCTCAATTGGGACGCACGGGACCCGAGGATCCTCCCTTCACGCGCCCGCCCACAGGTGAGGATCGGGGTTGGCCACAGTGGCGACTCTACTGGGGATATTTGTATTGTTTTGAGGCCTTGACTCTATTTACATGGATGTTATATTTGTTTATATTTCCCCCCATATCTACATGTTCCCCTTTTCCATGTGTATCCCATGCTTATGATTCTATTCACACACTTGTAGAAAATTCTCCATGTACACTTCACACCACGTGCACCTAGGATCACATATATCCACATGTTGCACGCATCACCCATCCATACTTGGTGTACCTTTGGTACTTGTACTTTGCTCCCTATTTGTCACAATCAAGAAAAGCATTCTCATCATAAGATACTATTAAGAGAATCTTGCATCATTCACACGACATCACCAAAGAGCATTGTTATTGAACAAATTTTACCTAGTAACTAAAGGGTCACTTCGTATTGGGCGCTGGTCCGGCAGGGCACAGTTAGCCTACGCAATATGACTCTCACCTTCCATTGGCCATGTACCTTAGACGTATATCGAACGGCTCCCCCGCATTGTACCGCATAACCGAAGTCATGACGGGAGGTATATCGCAGGGAATTCATTCACGTACGGTGAGTATATCGAATTCGCTCTCACACGTACCGTCCCCACGAGGTATATAGTGAGACAATTCACGTACACTCAGGTATATCAAATGGCTTGTCCACACGTACTGATTGCCCGCAAGAGCAAGACGTATATCGTGGAAGTCACGCCAAAAGGGGAACCCATTCCGATTCACCCACCCAATTGCATACCCGCCTATAGGTGTCAAACCTAGGACACACACTTTAGATTGTCGGTTTCAACCCGAAACTCTACCAAAATTTTGGGTCGGCCTGCCGCCCAAATTTTTGCGCATTTTTAAAATGGGACCCTGTCCGTGAGCCTCGTTACAAGTCCAGCTGTAGCTTTTCATATCTTAAAAATAGCACTTTTCCAGGCTCGGGTCCCGTCCGGCATTGCATTAGGAGAATTAAATACAAGTGAGAACATAATAATCGTAATAATCATGATGAGTTACGTCTTTATCCCTTCTTTATCAAAAAATCCAAAAATAGTTTCTTCTTTTTTTCTCAAAAATAAATCCCATTCTACGCCTTCTCAGGTCAATCGCAAGACATTGGCCTGACTCCCTATTGGCTTCAGTCTTCAGTCAAATCACTCCGGAGTTTCGTCCGTTCCTCTACTACTTCTTTTGAGTCCGAAATCCATCCACTTTCTATGGAGAATACAGATCAAGTACCAGTTATACAGCCGAATCTGACGGCAGTCCTAGCTCACCTCGTGTCCAAGATTTATAACCTCCAAACTGAGGTTCGAGAGATGTAACGAAACCAGGTTCCTACTACTCAAGAGCCCGAGGCCTTATTCCCTCATGATATGGGTCCACTCAAGCCTATCTGGGTTCTCGAAGAATATCAGCACGCTCTACGTGCCCTTCCTGTCAATGGGTCATCGCCTGCCCAGCTTCCTATGACAAATATTGCCCAGCTTGTGTCTAACCTGCCTATGGTCGCTGATCTAAAAGAGGAGGAGTTGAATAAAGTCAAAGAGGATCTCAAGATGCTCACCAAGAAGTTTGATCGAGTCACAATCTATGGGAATTACATGGACTACACCCACATGTCCCCTTATCCTAAAGCGAGTTTACCTGAGAAGTTCAAGATGCCAAATATCGAGAAGTTTGGAGGGAGTGGACCCCCGATTGTTCATCTTCGTAGTTATCATCATTCCATGACTCTACTAGGGGCTTCTGAAGAAGTGATGGCCCAATTGTTTCAGCAAACTTTGAAGGATAGTGCCCTCCGATGGTTTTTATCTCTCGAGGAATCCAGAATCCGTAGCTGGGAGGATGTAGCCCGAGAATTCATGTCGCAGTACAAATACAATGAAGAGCTTGAGGTCACCCATCGTGATTTAGAGCTGCTCAAATAGAACCCTGGGGAATCAGTCAGTAACTTCATAACCAGGTGGAGAGAGCAAGCAACTACCATGACCAATCGACCATATGAGGAAGAGCAATTCAACATAATGAAGAAGAACTTCTTGCCCCATGTTCGAGCAACGATGGGAGGATAATACTATCCCCACTTTCAAACTCTCAAAGAAGTAGGAGTAGAAATAGAGGCAAGCCTTGTTAAAACAGAGGTTAAACTGAAGAAGGTGTCCAGACAATTCACCCCTAGAAAGTATGGCAAGCCTGCCAGTCCTACAGTCTCAACCATCAATAATATCTCTCAACCAACCACATCATAGGCACTAGAAAGCTGCCTCGCCCCCATCCAAAGGGAATACACTGAGCTTCATGATCCCCTCTCCAAAGTTTATCAAGCCCTGTTAAGCCGAAATCTCATCAAACCCTTGGATCCCCGTCCATTTCCAAATCCACTCCTAAGAAACTTCAAGGCTGACGCTCATTGCGCCTTTCACCAAACTTCTGGACATACCACCGACCAATGCTTTCACCTCCGAAACATAATTCAAGATCTCATTGACCGGGTTACCATCGCCCCACCAGCCAATCCTAAGCTAAACACTACTCACAATCCACTCCCAAATCATGTCAATGCCATCTTCTTAGAAGAAAACTCCGATTTCGATCCCTTAACTCAAATCACACCCATATACTCTCCTAAACCTCTTCAAATTTGCCCATATTTCCTCCTACACCCTACTAGCCTCGTTGATCAGGCACTATCACTCCTCACCAGAGCATGCATCGTTGTCCGTACCCGTTCTAAAAATAGAAATATGGAATTGTCAGAGGTGCTAAACCAACTCCTAGAGTTCGGGATGAAATTGCCCTCACAGATGGTCATCGATTGCCAAAGGTTCAGTACGCTCTTCTTGGAAGCATGAAAATAGGCCCGAGATTCAGACAAGTGGGTGGTACCAACCGATGAAGTCATCCTAGATGATGTTGTCCAGATTATGGTAGAATTATTCGGGCAAACCAATAGCATTTGTAGTATCACCAAATTACTTGACATTTTGAAACTACAAGGGCGCTTGGTCCCTTTAACCATACATATCCCCACAGAATGGGAAGACATGTATGAAGAAGTCGTTGAAGTTGTGGAATGCATGGACTTTACATGGAAAGATAAAATTGTTGCCACCGGATGGGGGGAAGAATTCAAAGATTTTAGTGAAAAATAAGCTTCAGGAAGAACTGGCCCAGTAGCTGCATATGTGGGATGATATGATTTGAAGAACTCCTCGGAGAAATAAACAGGGTAACAGAACAACCTGAGATTGACAAGGAAATAAGATTCATGTTCTTCCCTTTTTCAGTAAATCACATGACCCGATCAGGGAGACATTACCAGTATCTAAGCTCACTACCATAAAATGACAAGGGGAAAGGCGTTGAAAACCTTCTTATGCCAGAGATGACCATCGTGGGGAGCAAGATCCTCGATCAACTGAACAAAACTCAAGCTAACATCACTCTATGGGGGATTTTCATGTCTTTCCAGCTTCACATAAATGCTTTAATCAAGCTGCTCACTGGACCTATAGTTCCTCTTTCTACCACACCAGAAGAGGCGGTAAATCTGGTCAGATCCTTGACCTCTACCCAAATGCTATCATTTTCTAAAGAAGAAATCCCCAGAATTGGACCAAATCACAATCATGCACTCAACATCTCCGTCGAAGTTATGGGGAAGGTCGTGCCACTCTCTCTTGTCGATAACGGATCCACCTTGAATGTCTACCCATTAAGAACCAACAAGTGTTTAGGCCTGAAAGAAAGTGACCTCGCTCCAACCTCCGCTGTTGTACATGCCTACAATTATACCCGTCGGGAGGTGATGGGATCCATAAAACTTGTAATAGGGGTTGTCCCTATAAATTATGTCATTGAATTCCAAGTCATATACATCCCAGCTTGTTTCAACCTGTTGCTCGAACGACCCTGGCTCCACAGTATCAAGGTTGTGTCTTCCTCACTCCATAAGAAATTAAAGTTCTTCGCCGACGGGCGAGTCATCGCCATTTTGGTCGACGATAAAAATGTCGAGGGTGCAAGCACCAGCAGTCCAATCCTTAAAATACAACACGGGTAAAATGATATGCTCCAATCAGGATTCCGAGTTGAGCCACTCCTACTCCCGGCAGGGGACGGTTTCAAAGAAAGGGTTTGTATAGAATATGACCCTCATGGCAATGTCAATGAGATTCAAATGTTCAGAAACATGCACTTCATGCCTGGACTGGGGCAAGGGTAAAGGCAACAAGGGATACTTGAGCCCATCGAACTAAAGAAAGATTTCCCTCCTTGTGGCTTGGGGTATCAACCATCAGAACAAGAGCTCAGAATGATCCACCATTCTCGACCAAGGAGAAGATTAAACTGCATCCCAACTATCCCAGGAGACTCCTTGAATGGAAGATTCATCAAAGAATGTGAGGACTTACCCTTTTGCAGTTTTCTAGAACCATGGTATGACCACGCAGATAAGAAGATGAAGCCTGGAATGGAGATCTTTGTCCAAGATAGCTACCCATGGGTCGAAAGTTTCCAACACCAAGTAAAACCGCTCATCAAAGATACCGAAGAGACTGAGGAAAGTGATTTCTAAGATTCCCTTAACTTACAGACACTAGGGCTGGCACTCTGCATGTTTCATTCAGGAACTACATCAATAGATCCATCCCATCTAATTAAAGCTGCTGATACACCCCTCCTCAATTGGCATGCTGCGCCAGTTTTACCTCTTGAAATCTCCCCTAACCCCAATGTTTACCCTATTTCTTCTTATGTTGTCTATCCTTGTTCAAATGTAATCAAGACCTCTTTTGATAAGGTTCTCAATGTTGTTTTTCCTATCAATGAAATAAACGAAGATTTTGAGTATCTTGTTGTGCCTTACATTAATTGTTTGGATTCTAATCGAACTTTTGATGATGATGATTTTGCAAACGAACAATTCTTAACTGGTTTAAATAAGGTTAATAATAAAAAACATAACCGCGTTCAAGTTAATGAAGAAGAGACTGTTGTTATTAATCTCAGTTCTAGTAACCAACTGCGCGAGATTAGGATAGGGGCCACCCTTGAAGAGCATGAGCGCGCACAGCTCGAAGAATTGCTAAAGGAGTTTGTGGATGTCTTCGCATGGTCCTATGATGATATGCCCGACATTGATCCTAAAATAGCTCAGCACTAGATCCCCACTCTCCTAGATTATAAGTCGGTCAAACAAAAATTGATAAAGCTTCACACCAAATGGTCGCTCAAGGTCAAAGAAGAGGTGGTCAAATAGTTGAACGTAGGCTTCATTCGTGTGATTGAATATCCCACATGGCTAGCCAACATAGTACATGTGCCGAAATTAGGAGGGAAGGTTCGAATGTGTGTGGACTATCGAGATTTAAACAAAGATTCTCCAAAGGATGATTATCCTCTACCCAATATCGACATGATCATGGATAACACAGCCGATCATGCTCTCAAGTCATTTGTCGATGGGTTTTTCGGATACAACCAAATCAAGATGCACCTAGACCACCAAGAAAAAACCGCATTCATCACCCCATGGGTAACCTTTTGCTACACCATTATGCCATTTGGTCTCAAAAATGCTGGGGCTACCTAGCAAAGGGCTGCCACAACAATCCTGCACGATCTGATTCACAAAGAAGTCGAGGTTTATATAGATGATATGATTATCGAGTCCAAAACTAGAGAAGGTCATGTTCTCGCTCTCTAGAAGTTCTTCGAAGGACTGCGACGGTATCAGATGAGACTCAATCCACAAAAATGTGCCTTTGGCGTTACAAAGGAAAAACTCTTGGAATTCATGGTCAGTGAGAAGGGGATAGAAGCATATCCTACAAAGCTGAAGGCTATACTTGAGATGACACCACCCCGAACAGAGAAAGAAGTCCGAGGTTTTCTTGGGAAATTGCAATATATCAGCCGGTTCATCAACCAGCTAACCTCCCTCTGTGAACCGATCTTTAAGCTCCTCCAAAAGGATTCAACCAAGGTTTGGAACGAGGCCCGCCAAGAGGCTTTTGACCGAATAAAACAATATCTGACCCAACCTCCAGTGCTCATGCCACCTCAGCCTGGGCTCCCTTTGTTCATATACCCAACCATAATCGACACTGTAGCTGGGGCTTTGCTAGCCCAATACCTTGAAGACTCCCACAAAGAATGAGCCATCTATTACGCCAGTCGCAAATTGGACAGGTTAGAGGTCAACTACACTATCTTAGAAAAGGCGTGTGCCGCACTTATCTGGGTCACCCAAAAGTTGGGACACTACATGCTCACCTTCCCCATCAAACTTGTATCCTGAATGGATCCCATAAAATACCTGCTTGATAAACCCATCTTATCCAGTCGAATGGCCCGATGGTTGATGCTCCTAATCGATTTCGATATCGTGTACGTCACGCAAAAAGCCATTAAAGGAAGAGCCATATTTGACTACCTCGCTGACTACCCCGTAGAAGAAGCAGATGTCTGGATCTCCGAATTCCCAGATGAAAATATCCTCTGCACCGCTCAAAACAACCTTCGATGGCAAATGTTCTTTGACGGCACTGCCAACAAAAAGGGATATTCCATTGGGATACTTCTGATCACCCCTGATGACTCCCACACTCCCATCGCCATCAAATTGGATTTCCCTTGCACCAACAACATGACGAAATACGAGGCATGCACAGTAGGCCTCAAAGTTTCTCTTAATAAAGGTATTCAATACCTTGATGTCTACGAGGATTCTTCCCTCATCACCGGTCAAGTGCTCGGAAGGTGGAAAGTCAAGGACGAAAAGCTCCAATCATTCCATTCCCACTTAGAAGAGTTATCCTCCGAATTTTGAGATATCACCTTCCATTACCTACCTCGAACAAAGAATAACCTAGACGATGCTCTCGCTAACTTGGCCTCCATGGTCAACATGCCTGAAGGAATAGCAATGACCCCCTTCCTAGTTCAAAAGCAAGACAAACTAACCCACTGCTATCATATTGAGCTCGTCTCTACCGAAGACCCTGAACTAGTCGATTGCTAGTACTATGATATCTGGTGCCTCTTCAAATATGGTAGGTATCCCGAGGGTTCAAACAAGAAAGACCGAATAACCCTCTAAAGACTGTCCATCCAATACATCATCTGTCATAAAGCTCTATTCAAGAGGAACTTTAATGGAACTCATCTACACTGTATAGCATGGGCTGAGATTGAGAAGATAATGCAGAAGATCCACAGCGGGGAATGCGGGCCCCACATGAACGGTCATAATCTTGCCAAGAAGATCATCTGACAGGGCTACTAATGGACCACCATGGCCCAAGATTGCACCGCCTATGTCCAGAGATGCCTCAAATGCCAACAGTTCTCCAATCTTCAACACCTGCCTCCGTGAGAATGATACAACATGACCTCTCCCTGGCCGTTCTCCACTTTGGGTGTCGACATCATAGGGAAGGTTACACCAAAGGCTTCAAACATATATGGGTTTATCCTAGTTGCCATTGATTACTTCACCAAATGGGTCGAAGCTGAGTCATACGCAGTATTGAACGCCAAGAAAGTGGCCAAATTCCTGAAGAAAAATATCATCTGCCGATATGGCGTCCCGTACGAGTTAGTGTCAGATAACGGGTTGCACTTTGAATCAGAAGACACAGAAGTAGTCAACGAGTATGGGATTCGGAGACACAAATCTTCTCCCTACCGACCTCAGACCAATGGTGCAGTTGAAGCCGCCAACAAGAACCTCAAAGCCATCATCAGTAAGATGACCAAAACCTATAGGAATTGGGCCGACCGGATACCATACACCCTCTAGAGCTATCGAACCTCAATCCGAACCTCTACTCGGGCTACCCCTTACCCTCTGGTCTACGGCCTGGAAGCGGTCCTACCTATGGAGATGAAAGTACCCTCGCTACACGTCGTGGTCGAAAGAAAAGTTAATGAAGAAGACTGGTGCCAAAGCCGTCTCGATGAGCTGACCCTCCTAGATGAAAGGAGATTGAAAGATCTTTACCACATACAGGGGTACCATCGCCGAATAATACGATCATTCAATAAGAGAGACAAGGACCGCGGTGTCCGGGAGGGGGATTTAGCCCTCAAGGAGATAATAGAACCCATAAGGGACCCCAGAGGGAAATTCAAGCCCAATTGGAGCGATCCCTACATTGTGAAGAAAATCTTATGGGGAGGAGATGGCTCGTCCAGTCAACCTGGACCATCTCAAGAAATTCTACCCCTAGTCCGAAATCTCGGCGCGCTACGACTCTTCTCATCTCCCTTCTATTCTTAAAAAAAAAAACTCTCTTCATCTCTCTCTACCCAGAACTACGTGGACCTGATCCTCTGTAAAAAACCATTTTTCAAGAAAAACAAAAAAAAATTCAAAATCCCCAGAGGTACGTAGGCAGCTCATACATCTTACAGGAGCATGGCCCTTTCTTTTTCACAAAATACTATTCTTTTCTTATCTCCGAGAACGGAAGTTCATTCTAACAAATACTTGAACAAAAGGATTATGTATGCCTTAGCGATCGGTATAGATAATTAAAAATTACAAAATTCATCGAAAGGCACAGCTAGATGATCAGAAACTTGCTTATTTCATTAATAAAAAATTACAGCACAGATTACATAAGAAAAGGAACGGATAACTCCCTTCCCCCTACTTCCATAAAAAACCAAATAAAATCCCCACATCTAAACTCTCCAAGAATCCTACCCACAGCTACCAAAGGAGCCTTCACCCTCATCATCCACATCCTGGGGCCCCCAAATTTCCCCTGCCTGAATAGAGTGCCGTAAACACTCCATGGATCGATAATCCCGAACCAGCTTTGAAAAAACCACAACACCTCCTTCCATGGTGTTAAATAAAACAAACCACATTTGTCCAGTCTCCACCACTAACATCTTGCTGACTACTCTCCTCCATAAACACTTCATATAATCCCCAGAGACATGCCAAACTCTCCTGACAAACTAAGAGGGACGGGTCGACGGACGTTGATTCTCCCACAGAGATCCAAGAAACAGACGTAGGCACTCGGTCAAAATGTCTACCGAAAAGAAATTTAATGCCCGAGGTGGCACGACCTGTGCCCAGCCAAATTGGCACAGAAGCCGCTAAGGGAAATAGAAAGAGGTCTGTCTGAGACCAACCAGCCGCACATATGATTACTCTCCTAGTTTTAGAACAGGCTGCAACTGCCCCCACCAAGGCATTGACCAGTACAAACTCCGAGCCCCATACTCCACAAACCAATTCTCCCAACTCGCAATATCCAGGACAACATAGAAGAAGTGACGCGAAAAGAAGTTGGGCACAATCGATAAAGGATATTCTGGAGGAGTCACCACGCGGAGTCTTTCAGAAAACCACATGAACAGCATCACGGGGCTACCCCTTAGAAAGTCAGAACGATCTTTTCGCCAGGCATCCAGACCATTCAACGTCTTCGCCAGTATCACCGCCGCAGGATTGCGACGGTATGACATCCATGTAGTAATGGTTGCAAGTTGCGGGTCCACCAGCAGTTCCCCAGTCACCAGCAAAAATTTTGAAACCACGCCCAGAGCAACGGCTCCAGCATAGCCAGCATCACCTACTTCCCGTAAATGCACGGACTGCAGCACCGCCGGGAGGGAGATTATTCCTCCAGCAACCAATGATCTGGCCGCCAAAGGCGAAATATGAAGAAGTCCAGGCCAACAAATCCCTGGGAGAACGGAAAAATTCGGGCAAAGCCATAGGAACACTGGGATTTACACCCAGCATGGCAGAAAATTCCTCGTAGGTAGGACAAACTTCATCCAACCCAAAGAGGAATACATCGTCCTCGGGGTACCAGAATTCTACCGCCACCATCAGCATGTTCCACTCAGCAGGCCGATTGCACCACAAGGAGACTCGACGCATGTTAAAAGCATCATAGTCGACATTATAAGAGCACATTGCTTCCAAGACTTCGAGGTAGTTAGCAAACTCAATGCTACCAGGGAGAGCCATCTTGCAAGGCTAAAAGATAGTGGGTAAGTAAGTAAGAAGGCGAAGGTGTGATGAAAACATTCCACCCTCACCCCTTTTTATACTTGAGAACCCTCACAAGAGACATAATACCTACAAAAATCGGAGGGAATCCTACCCCACAAAATACAAAAGGCTAAATAGGGTACCAATCAAAGTTTTGAATTGATGGGACTGGACTGAACTGCCGATAGGCAGGACAAGGTGCTTGCCGATCGGCAACCCCCCATTTTTAGAAATTGCCCTGTTTTCCTCTTTTGTCAAATCAGAAAACTCAATAAAAAATAAATTGATATTCTCAATAGAATTTCAAAATCCCTTTTCTTCCTTATATAATTTCCCTTTTAAATAAAAACTTTCCTTCAAAAATTCCAAAAATACTCCTTTTTACGGTCTCAGCAGCAAAGTAAAAAGCGCATGTGCATGCATTCATTCATCATTAATAAAAGATAATAAAAAAACTCCATTACATTGCATCTATTTGTTTCTGTGTTACATCAATTTTGCAGGAAATAAAAAGAAAAAGAAAAAACAACGGTACTCAACCCGAACCCACATTCTCTCTCTATCACTCTAAGAGCTTCCACCCCTGCGACGTGCTCTCCTCCCCCTACGGCGAGACGATGCACCGCCACTACCCGAGCCAGAGTCCTCTCCGTACGAAGCAGATGACACCAAGCAAGAAGGAACAGGAGCCGCATCCCGAATATGGGCAGTCACTGAAGATATCCAGTCTCTGATGTCTCTTAGCCAAGTGATCGACACTCGAACTTGCTGCAAGGAAAAGGCAAAATCAGTATCAAAGCAGAGATGACCAAAACAGAAAGAAAGAGAAGAACAAAAAGGTATACCGCAGGTCGAAGCACCTCCTCTGTCGAACCCAACTCCTCCGGATCCATCGCATGAGGACGATGAAGCATAGGCACCATCCCTCCATCAACTCGCCGAATGTTGTATGAAGGGGTAACAACCGCATAAAAGGAACCTCCGAGGTCGCCGCCACCGCAAATGCTGTCGGACGGCCACCACTATGGGAAGATCCCACCGCCCGACTCAAACCCACAGGAGGGAAAGGCAGGGCATCATATATGATGGGCACCATCAACCAGCTCGTCACAAAGTCTATATAGTCATACGACGCATCCGTATCAGTGTACAACAAGTAGGACTCACCTATCATCACCGCGATCCTCGCATCCTCCGACAGTAGTCGGTCCAACCTCATAGACGTAGGAGGCTACGCAGGTGGCACCACCACCTCCTCCTCAGCAATCTGGCGAACCACCCTCTCCCCGAGATACTAGGAATGGTCGAACTCATGCACCAGTAAATGCCTCATCTACGCGTTTACCCCGGTCGTCCCCGCATCCTGAATGGCTGTCCCCCAGGGATAAAAGGTCACCTGAAAATATCCAAGAAGGATAAATCAATACAAGATCAGAAAGTGCAAAAACCAAGATTAAAATGGAAAGAGTCTTACCCTACCACTGGTCAGATCATTTAAGACCTGACGCACCGCCTCCAGAGAGAGAGATCCCTTCGACTGCCGATTGGCCTTACGTCATCGATACAATCGGTAAAAGTCCCCAACAGTGTCGTCCTTCAGAGCGATCAGCGGGGTATTGCACCCAATCACTTCATAAAACCACGTCTGTCAAAGATAAAAATTCACAAACAAAAAGAGACGCATAAGGAAAATGCGAATGCATCAAAAGAAATGCGCAAACTGAAGAATACCTCAAGAAGGTATGTGGCCCCAGTAAAGGTCTGCCGGTAGTACCGGCTGAATGCATCTAGAGAAGAGTAAAGGGTCGCCAAAGTCAGACTCCCCCAATCATAGAAAGGGATGTTCAAAAACATCCTCAAGTACGACAAGAACCACAAATGGACGACGTCACCTCTCGACGCCACCATGAAACCTCCCAACACCAGCAGAATAAATAACCGGGCCATCTGCCTCACTTACAGTCCATCCTCCACATCAATCCCCCTGCCCAATAGAGCATCCTTCAGCAGAGACAGCCGGATAGAATCCCCAAAAACTATCCTCCCTACATCACCAAGTGTCGCACGCACTGCCTCCGATCTCACCCGCAAAGAGTGATCCACCTCTATCTGCTCTCCATCACAATCCAGCCCCAACTGCTACTGCACGTCTATGGGAGTCACAGTCATCTCACCGAAGCTAAAATGGAAGGCGTGGGTAGTATCCCACCACCTCTCCCCCAAAGATCATAGGACCGCTATCGAACGAGGCGTCTCATCCAGCGCAGATGCCAACCTCCCCAAACCCACTAATGATACCACCTAATGCACCATAAGTGGTAGATGCTCCCAGACATCCCTGAGCCCCGTCGTCTTGCGGGGTGCGCATGTTCTTCAAAGAAATATCAGACAGGTAAAAAAGGAAAAAAATCTCATCAGAAGTCAAGGAAGAAAAAAAAATCACCAAAAAGAAAGGAATGCCAAAGGTCAAGTCACTTACATAACCGATAGGATTCACTTTCAAAGAGTGATGACGTGATGGTTCCCGCAGCAAGGTTCGCTCATCCGCAACAGGCTCAAATTCATCAAAGGAGTTCTCACTCCCCAAAGCAAGAGGCACCCTGGCCCTCCACTCCACATTCGCCCAGTCATCAATGGTCAACCACTCCCTGTGGACTGCAGTGCCTATAAAAGCAACCATCTCTTGAAGATCGGAATGCTAGAACGATTTGCAGAGGAATCGCAGAGAGAGAGAAAGCAAAGAAGCTGTGAAAAAAAATGAAGGGATTCGCCACCTTTATATAGGATGCCAAGCGCCATGCCGACCGGCACTGACCCCCACCATACCGATCGGCACTGACTCCTTACCTTCCTGAGGCAGTCCAAAAGTCTGTGCCACTGCCGAATGTCACCCCTCATACCATGTCGATCGGCACCCCCCTTAAATCTCATAAAAAATTCCCAAAAAATACCAGAAAGCCCCGAAAAATCCTCGAAAAATTCCCAAAAATCCCAGGAAAGATTTAGAGCATTTTCATCAGGAAAATTTTGCATTCCCTCAAGCGGACCCCCTCTTTCCCAGTGGAACCCCTCTTTCCCAGCGAAAGCCTCAAAAACCAAGTGAATCTCCTCCCGACAAAGCACCGAAGGATCTCCAAGGATCGCCTGATCACTTCCCCAGCGGAGTTTTTACAGCACCAAAATTGGTTGTTCCCCCCCCCCCCCCTGCGAGGCCTCCTAAAGAAACAAAATCTCCCCCAGCTCGGATCAAAATCACAAAGCACTTTCTTCAATAGAATCAGAATCCAATCTTTATCTACTCTTAGGTCAAAATTGACCTCGGTCTTGGATCGTCACCTGAGTTAGGTCAGAAATGGCCTGGGTCCTCGGTCTTCACCACTCTTAGGTCAGAATTGACCTCGGTCTTGGATCGTCACCTGAGTTAGGTCAGAATTGACCTCGGTCCTCGGTCGTCACCACTCTTAGGTCAGAATTGACCTCGGTCTTGGATCATCACTTGAGTTAGGTCAGAATTGACCTCGGTCCTCGGTCGTCATCACTCTTAGGTCAGAATTGACCTCGATCTTGGATCTTCACCTGAGTTAGGTCACAATTGACCTCGATCCTCGGCCGTCACCACTCTTAGGTCAGAATTGACCTCGATCTTGGATCGTCACCTGAGTTAGATCAGAATTGACCTCGGTCGTCACCACTCTTAGGTTAAAATTGACCTCGATCTTGGATCGTCACCTGAGTTAGGTCAGAATTGACCTCGATCCTCAGTCGTCACCACTCTTAGGTCAGAATTGACCTCGGTCTTGGATCGTTACCTGAGTTAGGTCAGAATTGATCTTGGTCCTCGGTCGTCACCACTCTTAGGTCAAAATTGACATCGGTCTTGGATCGTCACCTGAGTTAGATCAGAATTGACCTCGGTCTTGGATCGTCACCTGAGTTAGGTAAGAATTGACCTCGGTCCTTGGTCGTCACCACTCTTAGGTCAGAATTGACCTCAGTCTTGGATCGTCACCTGAGTTAGATCATAATTGACCTCGGTCCTCGGTCGTCACCACTCTTAGGTCAGAATTGACCTCGGTCTTAGATCGTCACCTGAGTTAGATCAAAATTGACCTCGGTCCTCGGTCGTCACCACTCTTAGGTCAGAATTGACCTCGATCTTGGATGGTCACCTGAGTTAGGTCAGAATTGACCAAGATCATCGGTCGTCACCACTCTTAGGTCACAGTTGACCTTGGTCTTGGATCGTCACCTGAGTTAGGTCAGGATTGACCTCGATCCTCGGTCGTCACCACTCTTAGATCAGAATTTACCTCGGTCTTGGATCATCACCTCAGTTAGGTCACAATTGACCTCGGTCCTCGGGTCAGAATTGACCTCAGTCTTGGATCGTCACCTGAGTTAGGTTAGAATTGACCTCGATCCTTGGTCGTCACCACTCTTAGGTCAGAATTGACCTCGTCTTGGATCATCACCTGAGTTAGGTCAGAATTGACCTCGGTTCTTGATCGTCACCAATCTTAGGTCAGGATTGACCTCGGTCTTAGATCGTCACCTGAGTTAGGTCAGAATTGACCTCGGTCCTCGGTCGTCACCACTCTTAAGTCAGAATTAACCTCGGTCTTGGATCTTTACCTGCGTTAAGTCAGAATTAACCTTGGTCCTTGGTCATCACCACTCTTAGGTCAGAATTGACCTCGGTCTTAGATCGTCACCTCAGTTAGGTCAAAATTAACCTCGGTCATCGGTCGTCACCACTCTTAGGTCATAATTGACCTCAGTCTTGGATCATCACCTGAGTTAGGTCAGAATTGACCTCGGTCCTCGGTCGTCACCACTTTTAGGTCAAAATTATCCTCGGTCTTGAATCGTCACTTGAGTTAGGTCAGAATTGACCTCAGTCCTCGGTCGTCACCACTCTTAGGTCAGAATTGACCTCGGTCTTGAATCGTCACCTGAGTTAGGTCAAAAATGACCTCGGTCGTCGATCATCACCACTCTTAGATTAGAATTGACCTCGGTCCTCGGTTGTCACCACTCTTAGGTCAGAATTGACCTCGGTTATTAGATCTTCACCCTAAGCCCGCAGAATTGGCTTTGACCCGCAGAATTGGTCACCCTCATCACTTAAGCCCACAGATTTGGCTTTGACCCACAAAATTCATCATCCTCGGCATACCCCTCAGGTCCTCAAAATCGGTTTTGACCCTATGAATCAGTCATACTCCATCAAAAGCATCATGTGGTGTCTATTCGACGGTTATCATTTGTTCCAAACTCACCTATCGAGGGGCTCTTTAGTCACCCCATTATGTTACCCCCTAACTCTCCTTAGGTCTCTAGTACCTCCCTTCATCACTATAAACCCAGGTCATACCCCGGGAACTGACCTAGAAGCCATTGGGCACTCCAGGCTCCGTTTGATCAAAAAGTAAAACTCTTCAGCTCAACCGAGGCTGAATGAATCTTTGAAGGGCATTGAAATCCCTTTCTAATGGTTCATCCCGTGTGCGATTCCGACTTACCATGCGGATGAACGATTCTTTTGTGTCCAAAACTTGATCTAGAGGCCATCGGACGCTCCCGGGCTCTGTTTGACCTAAGTCAACTCTTTAGTTTGATCGAGACTGAATGAATCTTCGAAGGTCACTAAAACCCCTTTCTAATGGTCTGCTCCGTGCGCGATTCTGACTTACCATGCGGACGAACGTTCTATTTGACTCCAAGAGGTCATCGAATGCTTTCAGGGACCGGTTGACCAAAGTCAACTCCCCCAAATCGGGTCAAACTCTTTCGAATGTCGAATTACATCTCCTAACCTTTCCAAAGGTCTGCCCCGTGCGCGATTCGGACTTACCATGCGGACGAACGATCCGTTTGCGTCCAAACGATTGCCCGTCTAATGGACCGACAAACGCTTTCGAGCTATATTTAACCCAAAGTTAACTCCCAAATCCGGGAGCGGTCAAAAGGACTTTCAAAGGTCTCTGAATTACCTTTCCAACGGTCTACCCCGTGCGTAATTCTAACCAACGATTTGCCCTCGGCAGCCAATTTTCTGAAAAGGCCTAAAACACACTTCCAAATGGCAGGTTCCAGACCCTGCCTATCGACAAGTGCCAATAGGCAGGACCACGTCTATACCGATCGGCAGTGACCCGGGCCTATAAAAGGAGGCCTTCACCTCATTTTCAAGGGGAGCCCAGATCTGATAAGAATCGCTCTCAACGAATCCTCAAAACCTCTCTTGAAGATAGTGCGATTTCAACATCCAAATCCCTTCCTAACTTCCATTTTTCATCACCCTTCTCATCAAACTTAGTGAATTAGCCATTTTCCACCATCATTCAAGTGCAAGGGCTGCTCTTCAACATTCAAGATCAAGCTCAAGATCTTTAAGAAGGTCCAACTTTCTCAACTTTCTCTTCAAAATTCTCTTAAATTCTCAATAACTTGTTTTATTACTTAGCACTCTTATTATCTCATCTCACACATCCTAATATACTTTTTTTTTTAGTATTATTTCACATCTCTTATTTTCATATAAATAAAACCCAAAAAATAAGAAAAAGAGGGTTTGCTCATAAATTCCAAATAGGGAGTCTCATACTTTTTCTCACCACTAAAACACTTTTTCTACACACACACACACGGACAAATAAGAGATCCCCCATTTGGATTTATGGGATAAACCCCACCCCTCGTTTTGTATGCGAACTACGTGGACTTTAATGCCTTTATAGGCTACATAAGCATCTCGAGGTAAAACCCGAGACTCGAGTCCTATTCTCACCTTCTCCCTCATTTTCTATCTTCTCTAAATCCAATTTTCTTATATTATATATACTTGTTCTTAGTGACGTATTACTCCATACGCGTTATCGTTCCATTATAACGATCAACGTAGGGGTAATCGCGTAAATCTTATTTTCTAATATTATTTTTATACCTTCCTACGGATGACTCTTCCATGATACAAGTCGAGAATTCCTATCTCCACTATATATATATATATATATATATATATACACATGCACTCATATCATGGGTAAATTAAAAAAGGAAAATAGAAAACATCCATGAGAGACCGAAAGGGCGGAATGGGTGCCTAACACCTTCCCATTTCGTAACTTAGCCTCCAAACCCTTCTCGAATCATTTTGGTTTCGTATGCACCAGTATGTATTTGGATGTCATCCTTAGGGGTGACTTCCCCTTTTTTCTTTTTTCTGTTTTAAGTAAAATAGATTGGCAACTCTGAATCTCTCTACATTTTTACACCTCATCTCAAATGACGCCGGCCGAAGTGCTCTCGAGAGGGACGCGCGGGACCCGAGGATCCTCCTTTCACGCACCCGCCCACAGGTGAGGATCGGGGATGGCCACAGTATTAATTTATAGTTTTAGAGATAATATTGTGGAATTGAGGAATATGATCCTTTGTGGCGTCTGTGGTGTGGGCATTTGTGTTTATAGGCAATACTCGATGTCCCGTATCCTATCAAAATATATAGTTGTGTTAGTTTATAGATTAGCACATAGTATGGTGTTTACATAGCAAGTCAATTTAGTTGGCATGGTTGAACACTCATTGGGAATCAAATGATGTGGTCTAGTGAATTTAACTACGGGTTGGCATTTTTGGTAGGCACATGAGTTACGTTAAATGCCCTTTGGAGATAAGTACTAAGGTGGTTTGATGAAATTGACCTTGGGTTAGTAATTTGGATAGACATGTAAATCAGTATTGATAATTCCTTTAAGGGGTATACTAAGGTTTAGCTAGCGAGATGTTAATGCGTGTGGTAGACATTCCTTAGTAATAGTGAACTTAAGATTGAGTATCGTGCATTATGATGAAAGTGGTGTCTCTTTATGAACATTTGGGGCTCCTTGTGATGTCAAGGATATATCCTTTGGGACTTCTTATGATGTCAAGGATATAGCCTTTCGATTGGTATATCATTTAGTGGCTAGGATTGATACTTTGAGGTTACGAGTTGGTGGTCGCGTCGGTTGTCGTATAGGATTCATCCATAACGATACTAGGATGTGAATGTCCACTTTGGGGGATGATTAAATTGGTGTATTTTACCATTAAATGTATGGGAAAATGATTGTTACGTCGAGGTTAATATGGTGATATACATTTCATAGTAGTAAATTCAAGGTTGTGTAGCATAGGTCACGATAAGACTTGTGATTTCTTGTAATAGATGTGTAAGTTGTTGGAAAGATGACTGAGTTCGAAGACCGTCCCCCGAGAAGAATTTGGGAATCATTGTTGCTCCAAGGTTTATGTGATTGTGGCAAATCAGTGATAATTATAGTATGTTTAGGTCATGTTGACCTATGGGAATACTTTAAAGTTAGTACCACAACCTTTATTTATAAGCATGTGTCATGATATGACCTTCGAGGATAATATCGAATGTAGGTTGATAAGTAATAGATGATGCACCTAGGAGACTTAGAACACGATGATGTTCATAATTGTTTTGGAGATAACAATTGAAATGGAGTGTTAAGATCGATTATAGCACCTATGTGTGCTACCTTTGCAATTTGGTGTGACACTAGTGAAGGAAATCATTAGGTCTTAGGCATGGATAATGCTTCAAAGTTTGAGATGTTATTATGATATTTATAATTTGGGATCATGTAGGATGTTGCTAAAAGTCATAGCAGTGGTCCGTGAGTTGAATGTTTGAAACTATAAGAGCATTGTATTTTATTTGATGAGAGTGATCTCAGAATTGAGGTTAGCTATCACATGTTGAAATTATGGAGGCCTTGGTATGACAGTTTAATGATTGGTGATAAGCCCCAAGATATGTAACTTCACCTTGATTTGGGATAATTATGCCTACCAATATTGGAACAAGTAGTATTGGTCCTAAGGAGGGAAGCTTAGTGTCTCAGCTTCCTGAAGGAATTGACTTTATGTTCCATTCGTCTAAAAAGGATTGATGATTCATGGTTAGCAATCGTCAGGGTTAACGGGTCAAGTCAAGTTATGTGGAAAGGCTAAGACTTTAACAAATGTCGGTGGGGGTTATAGACTTCAAGGGCACGTTATAGGTTTGTACTTCGTGTGGCATAATTCATTGTCAATAATTAATTATTTTCTTTTGGCGTGGCATGGCATTCACCTGATTCGTTGCATTCCTTATGTCTTCTTTGATCTTGGAATTGGGAAGTTGTTGATCAATTGTAATTCGGGTGTAGCACTACATAAACTCAGTAATGATGTGGGTAAAGCCAGTTGTGGGTGATGCGTCACGGTAAACTAGTGCACTCTTCTTTAGAAGCACCTTTGTTCTACACTTGCTTGTGTGTATACGTGGTCTCGCATTTTTTTCATGTTTGCACATGTTACTTGACTGCTTTAGATTGACATGTTTTGTTATTTAATTGATATAGTTAGTTATGACTTGGTCGTGTGTCCCGAGGTTGTGACTTGAGAATGTTGTGAGCATTAGAATCTGACAAAGTGTTAGATGTTAGTGTTTTAAATTGCTCGAAAGGGTGCGGATTGGGGATGAAATATCTCATATATATATATATATATATATAAGTGTTGTGACACTTATGATGATCGTAAGTTAGCGTAAGGATCTCATAAGAGATATCGACTCGGTAAACCAATAGGAATACATGACCATCTCAAAATTAATGATGTGACGACTAATGATATTGACGATGGGTCAACCTAGACTATGTGTGATCCAAGGTTGCTTGAAGAAACGTAAGTTATGAACCCTAGTGTAGGAAGGATCCATGATAATGAGTTCATTGGTGATAGTAAGATAATTGGTGAATATCGTTTGTCCCGAAGCTTTGTCTAAATGTACGAGTTAGACACGCTTGGAGTTAGTATTCAGGCCTTAGGGTTTCTCATAATCGGGTTAGCGATGTAAGTGATGAAAATAAATCTTTGGGTTCAGATTATAGTGTTGAGAAGACTCTAGGATTAGGATATGATTGAAGATGGTTGGTTTCTAGATTGATGACTAGAAATTTTGAGGATGAAATTTCCTAAGGATGGAAGAATGTAATACCCCACCCTAAAAAATTTATTTAATCCTCGTATAAAGTTGTGATAATATGAAAAACATGGAGGCTTGGATAATTATGACTAGGTTATTTTCCTATTTAAACTAGTCTGGAGGCTTGATGATAATTATTGGAAATTCGTGGGTAGAGAATTGGAATGAAATAAAGAGAATTATTGGTTTTAGGACTTCTATTATTTCATTTGAATAAAATTAAGTACCTCCTTAAGAGACTTTATAAAGTTGTGAGGGCAATTGTGCTGAGGTTTAGAAAAATGGGACTTCATAGAGAATTTGGTTGTTAGAAGGGGGTCGTTCGAATGACCAGATATGTCATTTGAATGACAAGTGATGTCGCGAGAATGCCGTCCGAACGACAAGTGATGTCACGAGAATGTCATTCGAACGACGACCTGTTGATTGCAGCCCAGCCATTTTCCCTGTCAATATTTGAACGATGATGGTCTAATTTTCTGAATGAGGGCAGGCGAGAGGAACATATCACAAATCATAGGTTCTGCAAATTTTCTACCACCGTTGACCAAAACTTCATGAATCATCTATTAGGTCCCTATTATGTGTATATATTAGAGGGAGGCTTGGGATGTTAGAACATAAGAGGTCATTCTTATTTTCCTCTCAAGAGTTCACTACCTTCCACCATTCTCCTCGGGTTGTAGTAGCTGCACACACATCATAAAATATCTACTCTTCTGTAATACCCCGTATTTCTGAATATTCCAAATATTCCATTTAATTAGATTGGAGAATTAAATGAGAAAATATCGACTTGATTTAAATTACGTAAGAGTAGTAATTTAAAGAGTTTTATTTAAAATTGTAATTATGGTGTATTAATCGAAAGATAGATACCGGTATATATTACATCATTTTATTTACTTAGTGCGCGTGGTAAATAGTTACTTATCGCGTATAGACCGCGTTGGGGTGAGAACGAGTAATATTTTTTAAGTGACTCAAATGATAATTTAGAGGTCACCAAAGAGTCCGGAAGGGTCAAATTAGTCAAAATAGTATACCCGGGGGTACTAGTTGAGTCCCGGGGTAATTTTGGGCTAAACCGAGACCGTTCGGGGGCATTTTAGTCTTTTAACATAAGAGGGTATGGATACCTACGAAATTGAGAGTTTTATATCAGCTGTATGATAGATGAATTAGGGTTAGAACACCCATGACAACACCAATACCATTAGAGAGAAGAGAGGCACAACTTTCTAAAGCAAAAAGAAGATTTGGGAAGGATTCAAAGGGATTCCTACCATCAACTTGTTGGGGAAGAAGGATTGAGGGATGAAGATCATCAATCATCAACAAGAACCACGAAATCAGACCCTACTGATCATAAGGCAAGTTGTTTATTGCAAATTATAAAGTTATAATACCCATGTGTATGGTTTTTGAATAGTTTTGTTTAAATCAATATTTTGATTGGAGAAAGATGATATTTATGCATGTTGGGATAGGAATCGCATGTAGAATGATTTAAACTATGTAGAGAATTAATATTCAGATTAGACTTGATGATTTTCGGAATAAAAAACTGGATTTTGAATGATAATATGGGAAGAACACCATAACTAGGGTTTCAATAAATTCTGGGTTTTAATTCATTAAAGTAATTGGAGTTTTGATGTATTTGACACGTTAGAAACTGTCCTAGTATATGTGGAAATATGTTAGGGTCATTGGGTTAAAGTTTGGTGGACTATAATGGAGTTTGGAGATTTGTTAATGGAGGAAAAATCTTAACGAAGAAGAAGACTGCGCCTGCCCCTGTTCGATCGATCGATCGATCTCGGACTGTCGATCGATCGACTATGTCGATCGATCGAATCCAGCCGTCGATCGATCGACGAAAGCTGTTTTCCAAAAATTTTGTGTTTAATCCTTCGTTGAGTTCGGGAATGAATGAGTATTCTAGGATTTACATTATACTTATTTGGGAGTAAGAATAAGACCAGTAGGTATATTGTTGAGGTCCAATAAGGCCATTGGGTGTAGGGCTTGGATTACGGACCGAGGAGAATAATCCGATTTAGTAGAGTATCAGGGACTTCGAAAATTGAGTTACGGGGCGAAGTAAATTCAATTTAAGTAATAGACCAGTAGGGTAAGAAATAACTACTGAAATTATATGTAAGGGGTAACTAGGACCCTTAGAGTTGTGTGAATACTCAAATAAATACGATTAATGAGATAAATCGTAAAGCGAATATTGTACGGTAGATATATGAGATTAAAATATTACGTACGTATATGA
This sequence comes from Sambucus nigra, assembly GCA_949130495.1. Classification (NCBI taxonomy): domain Eukaryota; kingdom Viridiplantae; phylum Streptophyta; class Magnoliopsida; order Dipsacales; family Adoxaceae; genus Sambucus; species Sambucus nigra. The sequence goes on along the minus strand of OX422221.1, from coordinate 328,432,198 downwards.
TTAATAGGTCGGGCGTGTACCTACTGAATTATGTGATCTTTTAGGTAGATAGATTATACCTAAATTAATTATGTTAGGGTCGATGAGACATTCCAAACTAACATAAAGTTATTGTGTGTTTGGGGTCAATGAGAAATGCCGAACCAAACTTTGAACTGGGGTCGCGATGAGAGAGTCCCGAACCAGAATATGTGTATATATATATAATTTTAAAAATAATTGGGGTCGCTGGATCATTCCGAACCAATTCTTACTTGGGGTCGATGAATCATTCCGAACCAAGAGTCCTTTACGTGTATAAAAAGGGCAATATAGTAATGACTGATATTTAGTATATATTATGTGTGAAATATATATACTTGACGATATTTTACTTCCGTGTATTAGTAGATTGATATATAGTATGTATTTAAAGATACATACTGAAATGGTAAGTTATGTAGTGAAACTTAATTACATAAGTGGGAAAGTTAACAATTGTGAGAACTGTAGTAATTTTAGTAGTGAAACTAAATGAGAAGTCTTGAGAAATAACATAGATTAAATGTTACTTGGGAATTACTTAAATACGCGAGATGTTAGTAAAACAGTTGTACTGTATGGGCGGTACTGGAACTTGGGTACAGATAAGTTTAGTTCACTACTTTGGTTTTAGTTAGCTTGAGAAGTATGGCTAGATAAACTAAGTGTAGAACGTTAGGTGTGCACAAAAGATGAGGGTTGAGTTAACTCAAGAGAGTGTACGAGAACCTAACATGTGTAATCAATAACCGCATTTTATATTGTGATAAACGCTTGCTAAATATTTTCAAAATGTTTTGAGTACTAACTCTTGCTATAAAAATATTTTTAAAACCTTTTAGGTGTCCAGCCACAGGGACGCCATGCGTGATGACTCCATTCCAGACTCGGAGCTGTAGTACAGTGGATGCTTACAGGATTTGACTAGACGATATCTCTCATTCAGATCTAGCATAGGATCTCACACTCTTCTATGTATGGACTTGTTGTCCGGTATTAGTCTCAGATGTTAGATTCAGACTAGTGGTTATTCTATTGATTGTTTGGGATTTTTTTTAGCCCATGGTTTCTTCGGTAATACTTTTGTTTTGTTGTACTTTTACTTTGTTGTTTGAATTACAGTACATGATTATTTATACTTTGTTCCGTTTGGTTGATTTATCTGTTTTAATGAAAGATAAAATTTGGCACCGGTCTAATTTTACTTAGGGGATTAGTAATTAAAAAGTTTTCGACAGTGATGCTAAGAATGAACCATTTGAGAAACCTGTTTTAATTTAATGAAGGCCTGATCACCCGATGTTTAATTAGGCGGGGTGTCACATCTTCCCACTGTTAAAATAGAGTATGAAATATTCGAGTTGTTTATTGGTAGTTTTGAAGAAGACAAATATGAGTGTCCATGGAGTTGGATGATGGTTTGAAGAGGGTTATCTTGAAGGTAGAAGAAGCATTTGTGGAATATCTTAGAGGTTGAATGGTCGAGCTTTTGTGACTCCCTTTAAGGCCACCTTTGGAGGTGGTGGAGTCATTCATCTTCTTCACCACCACCACCACTATTTTTAGAGTGTTTGATGTGGGATTAACTAACCTTAGTTTATGTTTTTTTTTTAGTTTTATTCGAGCTTGTTATTTACATGCATTTGGTTAAATATATGTGGGTTTTGTGGTAGTTTTCATCAATGAAGTTATTAGTTATTTTCCACAATTTCATGGGTTGAACAAATATTTTAAATAGGGTTAGAACTGAATATAAGTTTAGATTATTATCTAACACAATTTGGGTATAAAGGTGTGTGATAAAATGGCTATAATGTATTTTTGGTTTTATTAAATGTATTTTTAATGTTTCAAATAAAAAAGGGCATTTAAAAGAAGGGTTAAATGAATTTTAAAAGTGATTAGAAAATTCAGAATGCTATTAATGAACATTTTGTGAAATAAAAATGTGTTGGTCTGAGGTTTAAACATGAACAATGTGATATTTATGCAAAGAATTACATTGGGAATGTTGAGACATTTTTGAGATAAAAATGTGATTTCCTACTTGAATAATAAGAATTTGTTTAAAAGAAAACTTTCACTTTAGTGGGTTAATTAAAGTGGGTAAAACTCATATGGTAAAGAAAGAGGGTTTAATATGTAAGTATTGACTAAAATTGATTTTTAGTGTTAAAACTCATAACTAAAGTCGGTTTAATGTGTAAACATGTGAAAGTTGGGTAAAGCATGCTAGTAAGACAAGTGTTTTTAAATGATTAAATGTGTCTAGGTGTTGAAATAATAACTTAAACTACCTTTTTGAAGAATGATTTTCGTTGAAGGATCAAATTGCAAGTTTTAGTAAATAACAGGTAAATTGGTAATTACTTAAAGTGTGACATTTTTATGAAGTAAAAATGTTGATGAACGTTTTATAGTAGCAAGGGTGAAAATGTAATAAGTCCTTACGCATGAATGATTTTTGGTATAAAATCAACGTGTGTGTGAATAAAGGACTTATAGAAGAAGAAACCACTTTCCAAGTATTTATGGAAAAACGGACGGTTAAGTCCGAGCTTTTGGCTTCGGCCCTTAAATGTTGAATAATATGAACATTAGAATAAGGTTGAGCGCATTGAAAAGATAATGGAATATTCGAATGATGCCGGAAAAAAATAAGTAAGTAGGGCATGACCTCCCTTGTGGTGAAAGACCCAAAGTAATTACGGTAGCATATGACGGCAGAGACCGATAGTGAGAGGCCACGAAGTCCGTGGTTGTTTGCTAAATCCCAAAGAAAAGGTTGAAATCGGGAACATGATAAGAATGAGTTGTGGGATGGAAATAACCTAACATGAGTAAATATTTAAGGTTCCGATTAACATAATGTGGACAAGTAAATCGAGAATGATGAATAATGTCCATAAGAATAGCGAAATGGATAAGCAAGATGAATTAAAGGGTAATTAAGCTACCTAATGAGCTGTAAAACCATAATAACACAAGTGTGCGTGTTATGTAAGGCTTTCAAAATTAATGAATATTTCATATACGACGTGCGCATATGTTGAGAGAAAGTCTTTGGTAATGATTAATAACTCGGGTGTGAGTTAATGAGCGTTGAGTAATAAACGTTTTGAAAGTGAACGAAAGGTTTTTCCCAACATCCCCCCTTTGTTGTGGCAGGTTGCATGTTGTTTCGTACTTTGAAACTGTTACACAGGTAAGTAATTATTTTGCTTTTACAATTGGTAGCTATGTTTACTTGGCTATGGGGGCACTTCCCTTGGGTCCTATCGCGTAGTTGATAAAAATTGGAATCGCATGCTAATAAGAGTATGGTTAAATAATAATAAAACTGGACTAGAAATATTATTTAGGTTGTTCAGACTTCACAATTAACATACGGACCGGATCGGGTTGGCCCTTATTAACCCTTAAATCCGGATCGGGACGTTACAAAAACACCCCCAAATAGCCCCGTGATAGGCACCAACACCTCACACAGGCCCCATGGAGTATATAGAAGGTTGAAAGTTGGGAGTTTAGTATGTTTTAAAATTCTTGTAAAAAATTAATGAATGTGGATTTGGTAATGGATGGAGAAAGTGTACTTTTATGCTTGCGTACTCAAGTATTACGGTTTGATATTGATCTTTGTGCATCACACGGTGTATTAGAAATCTGAAACTACATAAAAGTGACGACGATTCCTCCGGCACTGTGAAGCAGGTACCTACTATTTTTGTGACGGTTCTTTATGGTGTGTGGTTTAATATTGACTGTTGGAGCATTACACGGGTTGCGAAATTCCTGCCATGTGAACAGAAGGTGATAACATGATATGTGATGGGACGTTTATGCATCGCACGGTGTTGTATAATGTTCCAACATTTCATAGCAGGTCGGCGATGGGTTTTCAGCACTGTGGAGTAGGTGGTTACAAATTGTGTGACAGTTTTGTATGGTCATACCGCATAATTTTTTAGATGGTCGTGATGAAGGGGTGCGTGTCGGTTACATTGTAATTAATTAAGAGGTTAAGTAATTGATGAAATAAATGAGTTAATTTAATGTATTTTAACGCTTTAGGCCATGAGGGAGGCTAGATATTTAGAATGAAGTTAACGAGGTAAAGATGGCATAAATGAAATAATAAAGGGATAAAGTGTTTAATGTTTCTATAAATGGGATATTAATAAGGATGCTTGGCTAGAATAGAAATGGGAAATGAAGTTGTGTTTTAATGAAAGTGAAATGATGAAATTTACAAAATATGAAATTGTAAGGTGATTAAACCGATAGTTGTTGAGACCTGTTCTAAAGAGAGATTATTAATATTGATTAATGAATAGATAGTTGTGATTGACTCAAGATTTAATAGATAGTTGTTATATCGAGTTTAGTAACTGGATGACTATTTATACTCTTGATATTATGAAACAGTGATAAAAGTTGTTGTTATTCATATAGATGAACCCGTTAATTATTCGACGAATATTGATAAAGATATTGAGTTTAATTATTAATGTTATATAAAAGTCTCTAATGTGATATTTATTTCATTTGATACTATTGAATGAGTTATGTTACCCTTTTTGGGTGACGTAGCTAGTATTCTTATAATGGACCTTGACCCATTGCGTTGACTAACATCTCATGATAGGCTTGAGCTTTTAGGAGTGGATTGGATCTTGGAAGAGCATGCTGGATTTTGAAGATTTACTTTATGTACGATTTAGTTTTTTTTTTGCGTGTATTTTATATGAGACAACTTTTAGATTTATGAGTCTCTTGTATCCCCACAGTTTTATTTCGAATATTGTATTGAGATATATGTATATTGTTGGACTATTGGAGGATGTTGTAGTTGGAGTTTATATTTGGTTATCATTCATAATATTATCTCTTGTATCTCTTCTTGTTGGAAAAAGTTTTAAATTATTTCATATTTATGTTACATGCTGAAAATAATATTTTAAATTATAGCAATTTTTATTTTAATATTTAGGCTTGATCAACTCTAATATTAAAATATGCAGGTTGTTACACAGTATGCATATACATCGGCTTTAGATTTAGACCTTTCTCCCACCGACATCGAAAATAAAATGGAAAATAGTGGAATTAACTAGGACCACTTAAGCACTTAGGATGGTACCCGAAGTATATAATAGAAAGGGGATTGTGTGTGCTTGCAAAACTCTCAAACATGCACACCGTCATCACCCACTTATCCGACCAGGCTCGTGCTCCGATCTGTTATATGTGGGTTCTAATAATATCATGCAAATAATAAATCGAATATTTGAACTATCACAATCTTTTTCAAACTCTTCACTATTTGTTTTTGGGTATTCTATAAACAAAATTATATTTGTTCTTTTACGTTGTACGATCTCCCCACGATGTCCTCTGATGTTTTCACAATGTTCAATTATGGATGAAGTAAAACTCACATTATTATTTTATGGGATTTCAACCATTTAGTCCATAATAAATAATTTTTAGACACTAAGTCATACTCAAATAATTTTTAGACATTTAAGGACACACACAAACCCATTTATCCATTTCTCTCTTTTAATCTTTACAAAAGCTCCCCCTATTCTTCCGCCCTCCCCCCCCCCCCCCCCCCCCCCCCAAAACACACACACACCGCACTGTCGGAGCTTGAGTGCCGACAGATTGGGGGTGGAGGGTCTAGTGCGAATTTTTAAAAATAAGAAAGTATTGGATAAATGGGTGTTTGAGGGACTTAGGTGTTTTAAAAAATTGTTGTATTAATTTTAGAGTCCAAAAATTGATATCGGGACTAAACCTTAAAAATACCTAAAATTGATTATCAGGACTAAACCTTAACTTAGGTGTTTTTAAATATTTAAGGACAATTTACTATTAGGTCCACTTGTTATGCCACTAGCGTGAATTTTCACAAGAAGAAAATTAGTGAACATAAGTGTTTAAAATTTATCAAAATTTCTTTAGTGTTTAAAATTTATTTACAGGGAACTTAAGAGTAATTTTCCCAAAAAATTGAGGGTTAAGTTTTGTTGTATTTTAGGAGTTATAGCCTCTCTTCTATATCAGGGTTATTAGGGTCCGTTTGGTTGCATATAGGCAAAAGAGTGCGCATGACAAAGTTTGCCTAAGCAAATTTTACCTAGTTTTTTTCAAAAGACGCTGTCAAACAACCATTATGCGAAATTAAAGTCAATCCAATTAATTTATTTAAAAACAGTTTTTATATTATATTCAAAAATGTTAAAAACAGTTTTTACAGTATTTTTATATTACGGTTTTTTAAAAATTGTAAAACATTTTCTTAACAATTTTTTATAATACTAAAAACAGTTTTTAAAATATTACAAAACAATTTTTAAATATTCACAACAATTTTTTTTAACTATTAAAAGTATTTTTTAATTTTGTTTTTAAACTTTAAAACTGTTTTTATATTATATTCAAAACGGTTTTTAAAAATGTTAAAAACTATTTTTACAATACTTTTATATTACCGTTTTTCAAAAAATTTGTAAAACATTCTCTTAACAAATTTTTATAATATTAAAAACAGTTTTTAAAATATTACAAAACAATTTTTAACCATTCACAACAGTTTTTTTAAACTATTTAAAACAGTTTTAAAAAATGTTTTTTAAAACTTTAAAACAGTTTTTATAATATATTCAAAACAGTTTTTACAATTTTTTATAATACGGTTTTTAAACAAATTTGTAAAACATTTTCTTAACAAAATTTTCTAATATTAAAACCAGTTTTCAAAACATTACAAAACAGTTTTTAAATATTTATAACAGTTTTTTTAAGTATTTAAAATAGTTTTTAAAATTATTTGTTAAAACTTTAAAACTGTTTTTATAATATATTCACAACAGTTTTTAAAAATGTTAAAAATAGTTTTTACAATATTTTGTTAATACGGTTTTTAAAAAAAATTGTAAAACATTTTCTTAAATTTTTTTATAATATTAAAAACAGTTTTTAAAACATTGCAAAATAATTTTTAAATATTCATAACAGTTTTTTAATTATTTAAAACAGTTTTTAAATTATTTTTTAAAACATTAAAACCGTTTAAGAAGTTAGCAAATTTGTTGGCAAATATTTTCCACTCAAATAGGTAAACAAAATTTGCCCACTGATTGTGCATAGGAGGTGTTGTACATTGGTAAATAATGTTTAGGCAAATTGTACAACCAAATAGTCAAAATATGAACAAATTTTCATATTTACTTATTTTTTAGCATTTGTCTAGACAAATTTGACCAATCAAACCGATCCTTAGAGATTTCCCTTGAGACATGAAACAATCTAGTTCGTATCCGAGTCTATCTCCGTCTGTCTGATTTACAACATAATGAACATACCAGTATAAGCATTAATAATGATGGAGGCTGGATGTTTGATAGTCATTAGATACCGTTGAATATGAGAAATAGCACTATAGACAAGTGCAACACTTGTGCAATATTGTAAAAAAAATATTGAATTTGTACTTGTATTGAAAAATGACTGTGGTTTACCTTGCAAATACAGTGTTATTTGTTGTTGGATGGACTTCCAAGTTCCATCGGAACTCAAAGTTTCCTAGTTTTCATTTTTTAACCTTATCAATGTACAATATTTGGATAGGGGTTTTAATGATTACATTACGCCGTAGTGTATAAAAAACTTGAGGACGTATGCAATTAATTGAAGAGTCTATCACCATCTTTAGAACTTTAAAAATACTGGTCCCACGCAAACATAGTATTCAACCCGAAACTTATTTAAAAAATAATAGGAACTAGTAGGTGTGCACCAATGGACCAAATTATCAACTCTTTCTCGTTTAGTAAATGTCATTTTCTAGCTAATAATCTTACCTAAAAAGTCCTCATCTAAGAGAGAGAGACAGAGACGTAGTCATTCTTCAAGTGAAAAGAGGGACAATCTAAAAATAGCGATACCCAATAACATGCATGGACCCCACAATCTATCATTATCCATTTATCTCCAGCAATTAATTACGTGCATGAGAACAAGAACCCTGTGGAAGGGAATGGCCGTGATGCATAAATTTAGCCTTCTTTTTCCTTTTCTTTCTTTTCTATTTTTGGATTTTCGCTACAGTCGTTGCTCTAATATGGTCATCTCCGACTCGACACCTAAAACGCGTCTTAGAAGATGGATATGTTCGTTATTATTACCCCTCAAATAATATTATAATTAGATATAACTCCTACCTTTATAAAATTTAATTTAATCCTTCTTATGTGTATTAGAGCAACTCTTATGGATAGTGCAAACTTCTATATATACGATTTATGTGTATGCTATGGGTAGGGTATATACACATCTGTAGGTTAAAAAATAACAAATATAGAATTGCACTAGTATGTTTTTTGTGGGCCCCAGCTTAAACGGAAGATGATGTTCCGCGCAACAATGGAAAAAAGAAAAAAAATTAAAATTAAAAGCCTTCAGCGGAACAAGATGTTCCGCCTATGCAATACATCAAAATTAATTATTTTCATTTTGTACCCCAAATCTTTGCAATAGTGTACCCCAAATCTTTGCAATAGTATATGGCAGCTGTTTTTTTTTCCCTAAATGCATGGATATTATTTTACTAAAAAGTTACATACACTATTGGGATAAATAATTTAGCTTTAAAATTTCATGGATAATAATTGTATCTAACAAATTTGCTAAACTACATTACATTAAAAAAATACTATTTTAGTAGGGTAAACTATAAAATTGTTAGTTTTATAATTATTTGTTAACTGAAATTTACTCAAAAATTCACAAAATGGAATAACAAATTTACAAATTTAACTACTGTTTTTTGGGGATGACATAGATTTTAGGATAATATTGTGGATAAATTAACTATGCAAAAAAATTAGTCATAACAGTGGCATAAAACAATTAACTAGGCACAAAAATGAGTTGCCAAAAATTATAACCACAACTAACAGATTTTTTGAGACATTGTGGGTGAAATTGCAAAACGGAACAAGATGTTCCGCTTAACAATAAATATCCAAGACCCTTAGGCGGAACAAGATGTTCCGCGGATGCCTTTTTTCTTAAACGTCGTCGTTTCATGCGTTCGTAGGGTATATTTAGGTTTTACCCGTAGCATTTTTTACAATTTTTACCTCTTATATTTGCACTAGCAGTATCTAATTTTAGACTACCCATAAGGGTTGCTCTTATTCTACTTCTGTCTTATGTATATTGATTTGTTTCTATCTTATTTATACAAGATTGAAATTTTTGTACGCTGATTTTGGGACTTTTCCAATTTAGATTATGACTACATGTCTATTACAACAATTGGCAAATAAAATTTTCTTGTTAGGTAATGACTACATGTCTATTACAACAATTTATTTATACAATATAAATTTATGTGTAAAGATAAAAAATTATGTATACATTACAAAAATTTATATATACAGTTAAAATTTCACATATACAATATTGAAAAAATCATATATATACAGTCATGTTCTTGTGTGGACTAGTCCGCATTTTAAGAGTGCGGACCGGATATGTGTCACTTGGCGATGAGCACAGAAAAGAGAGAGTGTGTCTATAATTTAGGCGATAATTTCTAGACTCATCGCGAGGTGACAGATGTCCGGTCCGCGCTCTTAAAATGCGGACTAATCCGCACAAGAGCATATATATATATTAGGGTGTAAATTCAACGTGTTTAAATACAAACAAACAATCTACGAGGGTGTACATTAAAAAAATATTTTCATCTACTTTTACTAAATAAGAATAATGTCAATGGTATACTAGTTAGGATTATCTTGGGTTTGGTCCCCAAATGTTGCAAAAATTGTTCTTAAAAAATTTGCGGCACATTAACATCACTAAGGGTCAATTTGATAATAATATTTGTTATGGCAAATAAATAATCTTTTTCATTTTTCAGTTTTTAGCTACATTTGACAACACTTATTTGTCCTTAAAAATAATTCCAACTTAAGATGCTAGCACCTAAAGCACAAAAAATCGATTTGCCTTGAAATTCAATTCTTTGAGGGTCCCAAAAAAATTGAATTTCAAGAAACCAATGATTTAGAAATTAATTCCAATATCTTCTATCGGGCATGGTCTAAAAGTGCTTTTGAAGGTCAAATCCCAAAAAACAAAAATGATGGAAGTCAATGTCAATATCAAATAATTAGTGGGGATCAAACTCCAACTAACCATATTGTTAACGCAAAAATTCTCCATCTACGAGGACCAATCAGAAAAGGACACATGTCATCCTACGTGAAAATATTCGGCACCCGAGGAGTGTTAGTTGGCACCCGAGGAGAGTTGGTTGGTACCCGATGAGAGTTGGTCGGCACCCGAGGAGAGTTGGTCGGCATACCAACCGGGAAGATCAAAGGATAACTACGCATTTAATGAGCATTAATGTACATTTATACTGTAGATGACAACACATAGCATACCAAGCAATTCAACAATTAGATTCGTTGAATGTAGACATAATGTATAAATGTCTACATACAATGAATCTCTTTATCCCCCACCACTATAAATACATGTATTTCCTTAGCCAAAAGAAAGAGAGATCCAAGAAAGATCCAAGAGAGATCCAAGAGAGATCCGAAAGATCTAAGAGATCCAAGAGATCCGAGAGATCCAAGAGATTCAAGAGATCCGAGAGACACCATACACAAGATTCACACCCTTTTTCTCCCTCTCTCTACACCATATTGTGCTATTGTAAACCCCTGGGAATAAAATAACAGTGGACGTAGGCTTTATTCATAGCCGAACCACTTTAAAAATCTTTGTCTCTTATATGTTTGATGTGAATGTTTATCTTCATCTTCAATCTCATCCTCATCATTTATCTGCTGTTGACGCCACTAAAATGGCAGTGGCCATTTTCTGTCTTCAACAGATTGGCGCCGTCTGTGGGAACGTGTTACAAGCATCGTTCTCCATCAAAAGATAAGTTCTTATCTTCTCTACGTATAACTAGTTATATGCACGCATCTTTTTGTTCAAATCATGATTCTTATATGTTTATATCCATAAAATTAGAGATCAAATCAATTATATATTGTGCATACATCTTTTAATTCAATCATAATTTTATATTCACAAATTGTTGAATCTAATTTTATAAATCTGCATAAATGTACATTTCATAATCACAAAGTTTGAGAAATTTGTGTACATATTATATTATTTCTTCTTTAAGGAGATAAAATAATTTCTCTATATTTATAAATCTCTTTTATATGAGTATATACAAATTTGATTCATTTGAAAATCTTTTAATTTAGTCATAATTTTTATATGCACTAACTGTGTGATCGATTTCAATTTGGGGATCTGGTGAATTTTATACTCATAAATATTATACAAATCCTTGCATCTATGGATCCACTTGAAGATTTTCTGAACAAATATGTTAGGATAGGGATAAGCATTAAGAACGATTATGTATTTTCCATTCCGATATTAACATGAATTGAATCAGACCCATTTTCTCTCTCTTCAAGAAAACTATATTCTCTGCACAAATAATCATATTATGTAATTGTGTTGATACGATCAATTTTATCAATATATGAATAATCAATTATATGTTGTACATGCATACATACATACATCTTTTGATTCAGTCATGCTTTTTATGATTATAAACATAAATTAGTTGTCCAATTTTTCATTTATCAAATCTGCAAAATATTGCAAATCACGATTTTATTAAATTAGTGGATCGGTTTTTATTTCAAATATGAATAAACGAAAATTTCATAATCACAAGTCCATTAAATATTTTTATGGAGACACGTTTATGTACATCATATTTTTATGAGAACACGAGATATTTTGATTGTTATCTCTCATATTATTATCTGGAAATTTAAATTATCCAATATTGAAGCCAATGCACACTATATATTGGTCGGCTGAATAATTATTCTAATCATAATTTTTATATGATTCAGCCTCAACAGGTGCTCAGGAAAAATAATCTGCCCAGTACAATTCTTGGATGCTCATCAACAGCACATAAAGACCTTAAAAGGTCAATACCGAACAAAAACAACACAGCAGCAAGACTGCAAACAACAATTCAATTGGCACCATCAGATTCATTTCATACATGCCCCAATCCTAGGCATAGAGCTTCATACTTGACTTAATCGAGTTAAGAGAAGAGATACATGAGGCCTTTCTAATTAAGAATTCAAACATCTATTCCTCAAACACTCGTACTAAGCTAAAGAACACATGTAGAAATTCCCAAGTTGGAATTCAAACAGATTCTTCAAAAGCCGACAAGAGTCATATGATGGAAGAAATGTAGAAATTCATAATTGAAATGTCAACATATATTCTTCTTAAACACTTGAACTGAGTTAAATAATAGAAGCCAGAAAATGCAAACATGCAAAGATCTCAGGGAGTCATTTCATGGAATATTTCCTCGGCCTTATTTTTCCAGCAAGACCAACATATTTCAAGGCCAAGAAAGTACTCAAAGTTCATATTCCACACTTGGGGGCTTCTATTACAAATTTAGTTGTTCATTCGGTGGCACATTCTCATAACATCATGCAGTCGAGTATCAAATTCAACTCCACAAACTTACACGGAGGCATATTGAAGTTCAGGAGTCAAATTCAGCATCTACAGCACTGAGATCTTTACTACTGTCCCGACCAATAATGAAGAAGAAGTTGTATGAAAATGTTTCGAAGTCCACGACTTGCTTGGTACTAACAAGATTGAAGAGTTGGGTTCAAAAGCTAGTATGTTACTCGACAAAGTATTCAGATGAGCATAAATCAGAAAAATCAAGCACGTAAAGTTAGCATTCTGTTGCTCGACACATGAAGCAGTTGGTCGGCTGGCAAACCAATCAACATACTTGAAGATTATGACAAGCTACAAGCTGAATACTATGGCATGGCTGCATCCGAATTCCCAGGGGTGATACATAGCACACGGAGTTCCTCAAAAGAAAGATTAGCAACCATGGATCAGTCTGCATCATATGTCGTCCAAGAGATAATGCACTTTATGTTGAACAAATCAAGAAGGTAGATCAAGAATTTCACGAGTACCGAGCAACACTGCAGAATAAATACTCCATCCTTTCAAGTAAACCATCAAGCATGGAGCATTGGGGGCTTCTGTTAACGCAAAAATTCTCCATCTACGAGGACCAATCAGAAAAGGACACATGTCATCCTACGTGGAAATATTCGGCACCCGAGGAGAGTTGGTCGGTACCCGATGAGAGTTGGTCGGTACCCGAGGAGAGTTGGTCGGCATACCAACCGGGAAGATCAAAGGATAACTACGCATTTAATGAGCATTAATGTACATTTATACTGTAGATGACAACACATAGAATACCAAGCAATTCAACAATTAGATTCGTTGAATGTAGACATAATGTATAAATGTCTACATACAATGAATCTCTTTATCCTCCACCACTATAAATACATGTATTTCCTTAGCCAAAAGGAAGAGAGATCCATGAGAGATCCAAGAGAGATCCGAAAGATCCGAAAGATCCAAGAGATCCAAGAGATCCGAGAGATCCAAGAGATCCAAGAGATCCGAGAGACACCATACACAAGATCCACACCCTTTTTCTCCCTCTCTCTACACCATATTGTGCTATTGTAAACCCCTGGGAATAAAATAACAGTGGACGTAGGCTTTATTCATAGCCGAACCACTTTAAAAATCTTTGTCTCTTATATGTTTGATGTGAATGTTTATCTTCATCTTCAATCTCATCCTCATCAGGCAGTGGCCATTTTCTGTCTTCAACACATATTAATTGTACTTTATTTTAAGGGTTAATTACACTTGGCCCCTCTAAACTTTGCCCCCTCTAACTTTACCTCTCAAACTTTCAGTTCTATACTTAGCACTTTTAACTTCAAACACGATTGCAAATTGCCCTCTACCATCCAACTCCGTTAATTTTTTACTGAAAAATTTAGTCATGTGCGCTCTGCACATGATTTTTTAAAGAGTATTTTTGTCCTAAACTCTTTTTTTTCCTCTTTCTCCTCTCTTTCTTTTAATTTTATAGAAAATTAAGGTAAATGTCATGTTCCTTCCTATATTTAGAATTTTAGGACAATGCTTTTCAAGTTTATAAATCTAGTCCCTGTGGTACAATAACATTTATTTGTGCGGTCGCTTTAGTGTTAGAAGTTTATTTTTTTTGTCCGCGTCAGCGACACCATTTTTTCATTGTGTTTTTAGTACAGGGACTAAATCTATAAAATTATTTAGATGTCCTATTTTAATATACTTTGAAAATTATGAGGACCTTTCCCCAAAATCATCTTAATTTTATTCTCATTCTCTCTTGCTTGCCTGCCCCCACCCCTCCCCTGCTCAACCCCAACACCCACCCCACCCCATCCTCTCTCCCATCTCTCTTTATACACACACACAGATTAATTTTGGTTGGATTTGGAAAGATTTTGGTTGGGTTTGGATTTATATTTGTAAAGGTTTGTGTTGAATTTGTAAACATTTTGGTTGGATTTGGATATTTAGATTTGCCAAGGTTTTGAATGTGTAGGGGTAATTTTTGCTACTTTTTATTTTTCAGATTTTCTGTTTTTTTATTTATAAATCTTTTTCCTGTTGTAATTAATTTCCAATTTTTTCTGTTTTTATATTTTTATTAGAAATTCATTTTTTTATTGAACATTTGTTTTTTTATGCAGCTTTTCTACAAATGTTTTTCCATTTTTTTATTTGTCAGATTTTTTATTTTTTCTGTAATATACTGTTTATTTTTTCTGTAATATACTGTTTATTTTTATGTATTTTTTATTTTTTAATCTTTTTATTAAAATTTCTTCTTTTTTCCCAGATTTTCTGCTTTTTCTTAAAATATTATTTCTGTTTTATGTATTTTCTGTTTTTTATGAAAGTTAAAATGATAATACGACGAGGAGACAAAGTCCCAAATATAATTAACCCCTATTTTATGTCGTCGTACAAAAGCCTTTTGAGATACTTTGTAAGATTTTTATCGACTCTTATGGAATCTTAATGCTATATTTACTTATTTTGAATAAATACTAAATGATGTAACGTCATACTGAATCAGTTAGTGCTGCAACCCGACTCTATATATACCTATATATAGATGTAGTTCCTCACTTTCTCAATCAAAATAGTTAAAATTATTTATGGTACTACTTGGTACAGAATTGGCAAAACAAAATGTATGACAAAAAAAGGTGTCATGTTTAAGTTTTGTTTTATGTAATTTTATATTTTATATGTATTATTCTTATTAAACTAATAAATAATTAATGTTCAGTCCTTAAGGATAAGTTTATTTTATAATTAGTGCACCTTAGTTTTTTATGTTTCAAAAATTTTCTTGTCTATTTTTAAGATAATGCTTTTTATTCAGATTTAGGGTTTCAATGTTTATAGTTTAGGATAAAATAAAAAAGAGTATTTGTAAGCGTTTATATGGTTAGAGACTTTTTGAAAAAAAAAAGCTTTAAATTAAACATCAATTAAAAAAATAGAGGAATTTTTGGTTAAAATACCCTTTAAAAATATGTCAATAGTGGGTATTCTCCCATCTCAATAACTAATATAATAAATTTTATGACAGTTAACTTGTTGGAATTTGTTTCAATTACGTTCACTAGTAATTAATTTAAACATTTGGTTTTTCAAATTCCTTTTATTTAATGGTTTTAAGTGCAAGACCTTATCGTATTCCCAAAACTCATCTATTTAGAGGAAACTTGAAAGCATTTTTGAGTTAGCTAAAAAAATCCAATATTTTCTAAGTAATAGTGGATGTATATTCTTATAGTTCGGTTGAAGATGAACACATAGGTTAAAGAAGAGAAGTGCAACCTTCTTGAATAAGATTGTAAAATCTTTTAGATGAATCCTGAAAATAGAGTTGTCACTAATTCTTTCAATTGCATATGAAAAAGGCTTCAACTATCTTCAAGAGGTGATTAGCGCCTCTAAGATTTTGATTGTTGTTTTCTTATCACTTTTAGCATATATCTCAACATAACTTTATACCTTAAAAATTAGTTATATAAAGATTTAATAAATAACTCTTGATATAAAATAAGATCAATTATCAAAAAGTTCTTCAAATATTTTTTTAATATATATTTAATATAAATATTTTTATTTTGTTTCAAAAAAATTTTAATGAGAAATTTTTTTATAATAAAATAAAAAAATTAGATTAAATATATATTAAAAAATATTGAAGAAACTATTTAGTATATACATGTATAAAATAGATAAAGCTAAAATACATTCAGGCGAGTAGATCTTTTGAGTGTAAAGCTGGCCGAACTTGGTAGAACGAAAGAGACGGGTTAGAGTGTGACATACATATCTTATATCTTATATAATTAATGAGACATGATTGTAACACATGACACCATGTTATAAACTACATGTTCCAATGCAGAGATGAGAAAAAGGTGATACAGATATTCACATTTAAACACATGAATTTGTAGGCAAGCTTCTCGTGATGAAAGCCCATACGTTACACTGTGATTTTGTCTTTACATATGTTTCTTTTCAGAACCGCAGCCCAACTTGGAAGCAAATGATGCAAGCATGCCACAAAATTCATTCTTCCTCACCGTCCTTTTTCATTATACCACGGTTTTTCGAGTATATATATATATATTTTCAAGGCTATGCTTTACGTCGCACCCACACATTTTTTTTATATTTTAATCAATATCGGATAATGTTAACGTTTTGAGATTAGACCCAATGTCGGCCTATTTATAATCGTTCACCGTCAATTTTAGGTCATGTATAATATGCGTGTTTATTGTTTTCAGTAGGTTCGTGTTGGGACCATTTATATATTATAATTATAAATATCATTAAAGAGTTTTATGAAAAAATTAAAAATAAAATCATAATTTAATTTTAATTTACTACTCAAAATAAAATTATTACATCATACGAATATCATAAATATAAACTACATGTGTTGAACCATATAAATACTGCACAATAATAATAAATAATATTACTTCAATTGTTTATAAATTATGTCGTAGAGGATTCTTGGGTTGAGCCGCGAACTAGGATCGCTCTATTTAAGACGTTTCGCGGGTCTACCTCTTTGTGCAAGTAGTATTCAGTCACGTTGTCTCCAGAATAAAACAAGCCAAGAATCACATATATTTCATATAGCCATGCACTGTAGTTATATAACGTACCAACACTCATTCGAAATTAATTGCTCAATATCACATAATTAATCTAGGGAAGCAAAATGTTTTGAAAAATATTTTGATTCTCAGACCAAACATTTTGCTCAAAACAAAAACTTGATTTTTTTCCTCACTTTTCTTGTCATTCCAAAACTCAAGCTCTCAAGCTCTCTATTAATTTTGGCCGGATGATGGAGTTATTACTGAAGGTTGAAAGTGGGTACATTAGTAGGAGGTAGTGGGTGAGTTCAGTGGCGGATCCAGGATTTTTTATTAAGAGGGGTGAAAGTCTCGAGTGGTGTCGGAGGTTTGGGGGCGGGAGTCCCCGAGGCAAATTTTTTTTCGATTAATACAAGTTTTATACAAATTTTTGATTAAAAAACAGTGTAAGCAAGATCTCAGGAGGGGCCTCCCTTAAAAATTACACCCCTAAAAAAAATTTACACATTTTACATACCTAATTTTTTTTTTTTTTATCTCAGGGGGGCCTCCGCCCCTCCTGGCACCCCCCCCCCCCCCCCCCCCCCAGATCCGCCCTTGGGTGAGTTAGTGATCAAATGAGTGCAAAAGTGGGGATAGTGGGTATACCTTTAGTCTTCCACTTGTGTTTTAAAATACATACTTACAATAATCCCCCACTTGAATTTTAAAAATGTATTCATTAGTAACAATCCCCCGCTAGTAAATTTTAAAAAATTATTGAGCAATAATTCATAGAATTGTG
The DNA here is from genome assembly GCA_949130495.1 of Sambucus nigra. Classification (NCBI taxonomy): domain Eukaryota; kingdom Viridiplantae; phylum Streptophyta; class Magnoliopsida; order Dipsacales; family Adoxaceae; genus Sambucus; species Sambucus nigra. Next base: position 328,414,195 of record OX422221.1, on the reverse strand, counting down.
CACAAGAAAATGTGTCTTTCGAATTGAACTTTTACATAGTAAAGATGATTCAGATTATACTAGAGTAATTCATAGTTTTGAACTCTACATCTGACAACATCCCACACAACCCTATTTGGGTGTAGTCCTCAAACCAACACTTTACGACCATGTGCTTCTATCCCAGTATGTGAACGCTCTAGGAAATTTGTCCGAAATTACCATAGGAAGCGACCACACTTTGACATTCACATAGGTGAGCCTATCAAGGATACTCCTGTAGCTAGGTATCCCATTCAAAATAAAGTTATAGATCTTCATTAAGAGTTATAATTAACTCAACCTTAACTCGCTTCAGGATATCATGCTCCATAGAGATGGACTCGAAGTAAAATCCCGTGTAAAATTAATTAGCATTCAACCCATATCATTTGTGACTTGTTATTACCCTTTGAACCTATTTCTTGGGGTCTCTGTAATACCCCGTATTTTTGGCTATATTTATTTTTGGGATTAATTAATTAAATGAGAATTATTGGAAATTAATCCGGGTAAAATACTAGCGAGATGTGAGTTGGTATTTGACTATATTGAGTATATATGATGTTATATGAATATTGAATTATGAAATTTTTCGTGAGATTGATATACGGCAATTTGGTCATTTTATTGGGACGCGAGAGACAGTCGCGTCAGGATATAATTATTTTGATTATAAAAGTGAATTTAAATTCTATTAACCGTATGGTCGTTTTGAGTGTGCCAACGCGTCCGGAAGGGTCGAGATAGTCAGAAAACAGTAGTCGGGGGTGTAGTTTGAGTCCCGGGGTATTTTTAGGCCATGCCGGCAATATAAAGGGTATTTTGGTAATTTCATATTTTTAGGAATTAAAAATGACGAAAATTAGGAGTCTTAATCTGATGTGAGTTTGACCCACTAAGCCACTAACCAACCCATGTTAACCCAATAGGTTACGTAGGTTATTAGAATTAGGTTTCTAATTATTCCCAAAGAAAACCCTAGCCACCATAGCCATTGGAGAGGAAGCTTGGAGAAAGAGAGAGAGAGAGGAAATTCTGCAGAAAGAGAGAGGAAATCAACATCAAATTCAGAGACACTCAAGGCAAGTGGTTTATTATCGTTTAATTTCAGAGAATGCTCTTTCCATGTGTAGGAATTTAATAAAATTGATTTGTTCTTGGTGAAACATGAAAACCCATGTATTTTGGAGTTTAGAACTTGAAATCTTGAGGAGAATTGCATGTAGAATGGTAGGTAGATGATTATACCGATGATATTAGTTATTGGATGAAATTAAAACGGATTTAATTGTGTTAATTCATGATTTAAAATTTTAGGGTTTATGTTCTTGTAAAAATTGGGGGAAAGTGATGTGATTTAATGATTTAATAATGATTGGGATGAATTAACTCCTCAAAATATGTTAGTTTGTGACCTAGGTACGTTTAGGGATGATTAGAGACCTTAAACAATCGTTGGTTTGATGTATAGATGAGTTTTGAAGAGATAAAAATGGTGAAAAACGAAACTAAGGAAATCTGGGCCGAAACTGGTCCCTCATTAGAAGACCTTCCCAGGTCGTTCGAACGAGCTCTAACGAGTTGATCAGTCGCTTCTAACGAAAGGGAACTTCATTCGATAACTTCGTTCGAACGAGATCTCGTTAGAAGGTACAGTTCGTTCGAACGAACTGGAATCTCGTTCGAACAGCCTCGTTCGAACGAGTTGACAGTTTAGGCCTTTTTGGCCTGTTTTGATTTTGGGAGTCTCGTAAACTTGTTCGAGGATAGGGATAACATTTCTTTGATGGTGTATTAGTATACTTGGGACAATTAGGTTATATTGAGGAGTAAATTACATAAGTGTGGATCAAATCAAATAGACATTTGAGTTGGGACGTGAGTGTTTACCACGACGTGAGAATAAACTATGGCGCGTATAAATATGGACAGGGATTATATAAGTTTTATATATATTAAGTTGGTACGAGAATGTGATAAGTACTACAACTAAACTACGGGATTACTAAGATGTGTGCTTACTTAGTATTGGTATATGATTTGTGTGTATGACATACCTACCATACTTGCTATCACGGGAGGTTTGCGTTCGCTTAGGGCCCTCTAATCCTTGTGTTTCCCGGATTTAGACTGGTTACCTCGATGAACATAGGTCAGAGAAAGACTTATTGGGATGTTAATAAGTCCGCTGATCGTGGGAGCGTAGGTATGTGCGTGACCCATGTGATGTGACTGTGTTCGCCTCCACTATTTGTGATTTGTGTTATCTGAACTATTCCTGAGAGATTCGGAATATGTGATCCTTATGTACATGATGTACCGGGATGGATAGCAGAGTATGTGTGCACCGCAGCTTAGTCTCAGGGTGCTTATATTGTATATTTATGTTGTGGAAATATACGCTTAATAAACTGGGAACTTTCATATAGTATTGTGTGTAACTATGGAATAACATAGAGGGTTAATTTAAAACGAGCTGTATTACTCTTGTATGAGAACCTGAATTTACGTTAAGCACCTATTTAAACTGAGATCGTTATAATGTTAATGGAACCGAGTAATAAGGGTAGGACCTATGACAGTCTAGCTAGATATGATGTCACTTAGCTAGCGGTTTGTGTCGTTTTAGATGGGTACTTACGTTAAGAGTGCACAGTTAGACGAGAGGTGAGAATATCATGTGAGTGCACGTCCTAACATGTACTTTGCATTTAATGTTTTAAATGTTTTAAAGCACTTGCAGGTTTTTAAAATATCTCCACATTCGGGCTCTGACCCGTTTGCTTTCAAATCTATTTTTTGGTAAAACCATTTTAGGTGCCCAGCCTCAAGGACACCATGCATAGGATACTCATTCAAATGACGAGCTGTAGCTGTTTGGGGAAGCTACAGGAATTTGCTTTTAGACGCTTCTATCATTTGGATTCCTGATTCAGTATTTATCAGTTGTAGGGCATGTTGCCCATTTCTATTAGAGACATTTTTCCATTTCAGTTTTCAGACTTTGTCATGTATTGATTCAGTATTCAGTTTAGTTATTTCAGTTGTGGGATTTGTAGTGAGGAGTTTTTCCTCCAGACTTTATTTACTTTATGTGATGGTTATTCTATTTACTTCGTTGTGGTGTATGGTGTTATTATTCTTCATTACACTTGTTGCATGTTAATCAGACTTAAATTAAAATTTGGCAACTTACTTTTTAAATACTAGGTGGTTAGTAATCATTAAAATATTTTCGACAGTGATGCTATTAACTGGACCAACTTGGCATTTTGAATTAATTTAATAAAGGAGTAGCTACCCGGTATTTAATTAGTCGGGGTGTCACAGTCTCTAGTCTATAGATTGGGTTACCACCACAAGTGATTCAATACCAATGAACTTTTGTCCCATCCATTTTTAGGTGCTAAACACCTTTTACCGCATTAGTTATTTCGTCAAATGATAAGTCACACTACACCAAAATGGGTAAATTGATACCCTTTCAGCGGCTAGCCTTGTCACGGTCATTGACCATGACAAATAATAAGCGTTTTGTGTCACGGTCATTGGCCGTGACAATTCGTATAATATTGTCACGGTCAAGAACCGTGACACGTCCGTGACAAATTTCCTAGAAAAAAACCCTTTCCCATCCTTTTTTTCCCCTACCGATTTCTTCCCTCCTATTTTCTCTCTCTCTCTCTCTCTCTCTATGCTGCTCTCCCTCTCTCTTTCTACTTTTAGGTTAGTTTCTCTCTCTCTCTCTCTCTCTCTCTCTCTCTCTCTTCCATTTATATATATATATATATATATATATATATATATATATATATATATATATATATATATATATATATATATATATATATATATATATGTGTGTGTGTGTGTGTGTGTGTGTATATATATATATATATATATGTGTGCGTGTGTGGTGGGTGGGGGTGGGGGAGAGGGGGTTGGGTGTGTGTGTGTGGTGGGGGAAGGGGGTGGGGCAGGGTGTGCATGCGTGTGTGGGGTGGGGTGGGGCTATTTGTGTGTGTGGTGGTGGGGGAATGGGTGGGGAGGGGGGAGGGGGGAGGGGCAGGGATGGGTGGGTGGATGGGGGGCTGCGTGTGTGTATATGTGTGTGTAGTGAGCGTGTTTGTGCATAGTGTCCCTTGTAAACGAATTGATTGATTATTAATTTTTTAAGTAAATTAAAATATGATTGCCCCTCATTGTAAATTAGTAAATTAATATATGATTAATTATGAAAGTAGGATTGCCCCTCATTGTAAATTAGTAAATTAATAATTGTATACTTTAATTGTTAGTTTAATTGATGAAAATAATTAATTGAGTAGATGAATTAGAAGGAGTACGGGATACACATTTATTGTTGACGTTGTTGTTGGATTATAGTGAATCGATGTTGGGTTGGTTAATTTAAAAGTGGCATGATCACTGAAATATTGTCCATATAGGGGTGAGATTTTTCAACTTTTTTTGAAAATTACTTTGTATATTGAACAATATGTATATATATATATATATATATATATATATATATATATATATATATATATATATAGTATGATAATTAAATGAAAATACTTGAAATTACATATAGTGCGCATAGATACTAGCCTTCTAGTTCTTATGCGTATGCATTCAATACCCCTTAGACCCGTTCGAGAGTCATTACCCCTATCATGAACTCTCTCGAATTGTCTCGTTTGGACAGTTTACACTACACTAAAACACTCTTTTAGTAACAGACTAATTATATGATTAGTAACAGTAATATACCATTACTATTTCTTACCATAAAATACTATTACTAATATAACATAAGTGATACTAATTCTATTTCGATATTTTAAAAGTGAAAATAAAAATACTAAACTAAATCTTTCCTCCTAAGCCAAAAAAAAACTCTCCCCGACTCCACGCACCCAAACGAAAAGCCCCAAACCAAAAAAAATTCTCACATCTCTCAGCCTCCTCTTAGCTTTGCGTACCTAGGGTTTGTCTGAATCGTGGCCTTTTCTCGTACCTCAAATTCAATTGATTGTCTCCTCTCTAATTCAGAGCTAACCTAGGATTTGTTAGATTCACCTAGGGTTTCATGATTTGGGTATTTTAAGGTAAACCTCCTCTCTAATTCGAAGCTAAATATTGTTAGATCTAGCCCTGCTTTATAATTTCGTTCCTAAATATATGGTTCCTAAGTTTTCCCTTCGATTTGAATAATAAATGAAATCAGGTATAAGTTTTTGAGTTCACTTTTCTATTTTGTTCGAGGTGTTTGATAAATCTCTAATAATAGTATATGTTTGGTGTGTGTTTTATGTCCAGATCTTAGTGTATTGACAAAAAAGGAGTAGAAGATATGGGTTCATGGGTAATGCAGTGGTTGGAGCCATGTATTTACTCAGAGTTTGAATCGCCTCTCAAGGTAATCAAATCTACATTTATATGAAATAGCCTGCACCTCCAATAGATGTTATTTTTTAATCACAATGGTACACTCCTTACTCTAATTTTATATTCTAATATGAAATGATGATTTTTCTTCAAATTAGATTGTAATGTAAACCTATTTGTTTCTCTAAAAAGAGAAAATTGATTAGCTTTCTATTTTAAATTGTGTGTAGAAACTGAAAGGAGAACTCGTGCATGTCAAAGTTTCACTGGTACAATGTTTGAATATGTATACACACACACACACATTTTTTATTACATTAACTTAATAGAATGTTGTTCTTGTGTTAGATCTGGAATCTTGAGACTAAATGCATGAGTTAAGGTGCTTGAATTTAGTAACACACTATTTTTTATTAGTAACACTATTATTTTGTTAGTGTCAAGGTTCTAAAAGGCGCGAGGCGTGGTCAAGGCGTGGAGGCCAAGCCTCAAGCCTAGTGGTTTGACGTTCACTCGAAATCGCAGTTTGTTGATATAAAACCCAAAACCTATGTTTGTTGATACATAATCGAAATCAACAAAATTTCTATTCGGAATCATGTGTAGTTGTATATATTTTAGGCTTTAGGTTTCTATTAACCTATTTAGTAAGATTTCCTAACTCCTTTTTTTACATATGTTAGGCTTCGATTCACCTGTTCAACAAAACCTCGAGATTTCACATGTTCGACAAAATCACCGGTTCAGCAAAATCACTTGTTCAACAGAATCACTTGTTCAAAAAAAACCTAGCGATTTCGATTCACCTTTTTTTTATTGTACCAGTCATATGCTTCCGTCCTTCTAGTGATTCCAATTTGTGTTGTATTGATGAAAGTTGAATCATGAAATGAAAGAATTTGACGAGGTGAAGAAAATTGCTCAAAATTGAATTATCTTATATTATTTTTATCTCGTTTGATCTTCGTAAGATTAGTAGAAAAGTATATAGATTCTTATATCAGCTTCCTCCCCCCGAGTATGCAGAACTACAACCCTGGTACCCCAATCGATAGTGAAAATACTTATGTGGAGGAGGAAACTTCTACTCAATAAGTTAAAATGACTTATGTGGTGTAGTGAATTTCAATGGCAGCGTAGTGATATAACTTATTTCTTGGTTTGATTAGTTGACTATATAATATTCTTAGTGGCTTAAAGTTGTTACTTTTGGAGGAAGTTCTGCAGTCGTATCCTAATGTTCTCTGGGTACATACTAGATTGACAAGTGTGACTGTTATTTCAATTGAGAAATTGAAATAACACTCACACTTGCCAATCTACGTCGTGTACTTGGAGAACTACGGGGATATGCTGCTGAATTTTTCTCAAATCGTACCAATGTGCATGAGCTGTTAAGTATATTACTAAAAAATGCGGTCTGGAATGGGATAGGACCACTCACCCTTTAGAGGATATGGAGGAAATAGAAATTTCTATTATAAATTGAATTTGAATTTGAAATTTGAAAATCGAATATAAATAAGACATAATTAAATGAAACATACTATAAATCTAAGTATTGTTTACCTTTAATAGGTGATTAGTTGTGGTAGTTGTGATGGGATATCTGAAATAAAAAGAGTGGATGGGTGAGACAAATAGAATGGTCGTTATATAACAATAAAAGACGAAAAACAATGGTACAATCAGACAACGAATTTAGGCTGTGGTTGACACAAGAGGTAATTATAATGAAAATGGTCGTTATATAACGTTGCATTATACTCAAATTTTACGACTAATATAATTAATTTATCTATATTTTCAGCTCTTAAAGACGGGTGATGCAACATCAAGGCTTGCTCGTCTAGCCACTGGACCTGTTCGTGGCACAAGAGTACAAAAAGTATTGATTGAACGGTTACGTTTTCGGCGCTAAAGTGTACGAGAAAAGTATAAATGTACAAAACTCGGGCATTTCATACAAGGCTCTTACTTTCTTTCAAGCGAGCGGAAAAGATAAAAACCTTGTTGAAGCTGAAATGACTTACTATGGTGTAATCCGAAATATATTTGAATTGGATTATATAAGCTTCAAAGAGGTTGTATTTTACTATGACTGGGTAAGATTTGAGGATAAAAATTCTTGTAAAGTTGATCATGTCACCAATTTGATCATGGTTGACTTGTCCAAGTTGAAGAGCAACGACCACGTGAGCGATGAGCCGTTTGTTTGTGCATTTCAAAAGGTTAACCAAGTGTTTTACTCAGATTATATCAACAACGAGCCGTGACCAATTGTCCAACACGCGCTAAAGCGTCTAAATAGTAGTGTGGATGACTTGGCTGCTCCTACCGAATATCAATCCATTTTTATGATAACCCGAATTTTAAATAATTTTTTAATTTGTAATAAATATTCCAATTTGTACCGAAACATCCATTTTTAATGTTTCTAATTGATTTGCAATTTATCATTTTCACTTTATCATGTCTCGCCTTAAGACATGCAAACATATTATGAGCTAGATGTTGTTGTTTTGAAATTCAGAATTGAGGTGTTTAACAGCAACAATTCATTTCTATTTGTAGTAATTGTACATATTTGCTTGTCTTCTTCTAATTCATTTTGAGTTGTACGAATAAATTTTTTTTACAACAAATGTCTCCTTCAGGTATTAAGGCGAGGATGATGATGCTAGTTATGATGATGTCGTCTGGGCTCGGTGGTAGCGGAGGCGACGAGGACTCCTCGACCCCTAAGCTCCCCAAATATGGCAAATTGGGGATGACCATCGAGAACAAGTCAGGGATATAAGCGAGATCCCTCGAGCTGGAGTAATACCCCGTGATTTTAATGACTTTTAAAAATGGGTTATATTTTAAATTAATGGATTAATTGAATTTTATTATTAATTAATTCATTTGGGTTTTATCCGAATTGTGGATATTAAAATGAATGATTCTGAATATTACTTAAAGATATTTGAATACTATATGAATGTGATGTTATTGATATTGCTGTGAGTTGTTAATTCAGTAATTTGAATTTTTAGTCGGACGCGGTATGGGATGTGTCGGGACTAATTTATTTTATTAAAAGGGAAAATTATTTTTATATCGACCTTATAGTCATTTCGACTGCGTCGTTGCGTCTGGAAGGGTTGAAATAGTCAGAAAAGTCTATTTGGATGTTGGTTTTGGGTCTCGGGTCATTTGGAAATGAAGAGACAACTCAAAAGGGTATTTTAGTCATTTTTATAGGGGATGAATAGTGATTTCAGATTTTGTCCTATTATAAGTATTTGGAGATAAAGTGTACATGGGTTCATTCATCTCTTCTACACAAAACTTGAGAGGTCACCTTGTGAGAAAGAGTGAAAGGTTCCTTGGGAAGAGAAAAGCTTACTTGGAAAGGAGAAGAACCAAAGACCAAAGGTCACCACCACCAACCACCACCGGAGGTTGATCGGAGAAGGGAGAACCACCTGTGATACACCACCCCAAAGGATCAGACCTTCATTAGAGGCAAGTGTTTGATATTTGCAATCTAAGTTTGTATATTGTTCATGTTAGAATAGTTATAAAAAGAGATGATTTTTCATGTTTGGAAGATAAAGATGGAGTTGTAATGGATTTCTGGAAATATGAACATATATAGGAATCAAACTCATGTTTTAGGTAGTTATTAATCTACGAAATAATCATAAATCTGTTGAAGAAATTCTGAAAACCATTGATTTGTTCTTGAAGATATTATGTTGATAGTTTTCTGGAAGAAGAGGATAAAAACATGCTTTTAATTCAATCTCTTGATGATTCTAGGATGTTTAGATCATTAGAAATCATTTATATATGTTGATATATCATATAGTAAGTATTATAAGCCATTTGGATTGTTAATATGAAGGTTTGAATGATAAAAAATGATGAAACCCGTAGTAGAAGAAATGTAGAAAACTGGGCTGTTATCTGGGCGATCGATCGATCGACCTCCCCAGAATCTTTGAAGTTGTTTCTTTTTCATGTTAATTCTTATCCCAAACCTTTTGTAGATCTTTGGTGATTATTAATTTGATATTATGGGACTTAGAAAAGATCAGTAGGCCCTAGATAAGATTCGAATCAATTTGATTGGGATTTAATTGATTAGAATGACGATAATTATATTGAAAGGTATTGGTTGCTAAATTCATTTGTTGGATTATAAATTGTATGCATGAGGATAAAGTATAGGTCCAGTAGTGGTGATTGAATATAACACCTGGGTAGCCTAAAGTTTACAAGAGTGTTTAATTCTAAGTGATAGAAGATGTGTTTATAAGAGATTTGAAACTATCGATTTTAACCCTAATTAAAGGGAGAGTTTAATTCGTAGTAATTTGGGAGATATGATGATATGGACCAGTAGGATATTAGTGATTTCTTACTTAATATACTATTGAGGAAAACCTATTTGAAGCTTGAGTAATGAGTGAGGATCGGGGATAATTGAATTAAAAAAGTATAGTCATAATATTTTAATACGTAGGATTTGAGAGATATAATGCTACGTATGGGAACTATCTTAGGGTAATGTGAATACCTTATTGATAGTATATTATAGGTATGATAATGCCTATTTTATTGATTGATGATTTATGTGTATGACATACCTAGCTTACTTGCTATCAACGGGAGGTTTGCGCGTGAGGGCAGTCATATCCTGATGAATCCATGGGATCTTTGATTTGTCGCTCAAGAACATAGGTCTATGAAAGACTTATTGGGGAGTTGATAAGTCCGCTAACTGTAGGTACGTAGGTATGTGCATGACCTATAGATACGAGAACTATGCTCGCCTCCAATGTTTGTGTTCGAGGAATCCTTACCGAACTTTAGTCCCCTATTCGGTGACCAGCGATATTGGGACATGATTGCAGAGTAATGCATTGCACCGCAACTGTGACTCGGGGTGCCGTATTATATATGTATATATAATGAATTAAATGAATGTATATAGTGGTTAAATCTATCTACGGTGATAATTGTAGATAACGGTGAATAGAGAAAGAGAATGGAATTAAGTTAATGAATGTTTATTCTTATAGATTTGAAAAGCTTAATTCATATTAATGAGAAAAGTATATGAATGATTCTACGACGTATGGTATGGGACATACGGGGTTATGATATGGGATGGAATCATGTTAGGTAAATTTGTGAAGAGGAGCCATTAACTAGGAGGTTAATAGGAAACATTAAGTGTGCACTCTAGATGAGAGGTAAGAACAGCAAGTGAGAGTTGGATACTAACATGTATATAATAAATGCTTTATTGCACTTGTCAAATACTTGATGTTTTCAAAATTATTTTCACATAGGGCTCTGACCCGTTTCCTTGCATATTTTCTTTTCTATTGTACCTTCTATATCAGGTGTCCAGCAACAGGGACGCTAACCTTAGCAGATTATGTCGAGCTATGGAGCTATGGAGTATTATTTAGATGCCTATCTTTATTTGATTCACAATATTTTTATAGTTAGGGCATGTCTCCCAAAGGAATTCAGTTATCTCTTTTGTATGAGTCAAATACTCTTGTAGTCGTGTCTTGTTAATATATTTACTATTGTTGGGATTACTGTATTGGATTATTATTTGGGAATGTTTATTCCAATTGTATTTAAATTCTTTTGAGTTATCTGTTCGGTTATCAATGTTGTAGAATAATAAGTGTTGTGTTATTTTTAAACTAAAAATGGATTTTGTTGTAATTAAAATTTGGAAAGTTTTTGACACCAACTTAATTGGGTATTGGGTGAGTTGTAAATGTTTTCGATAGTGATGTTAAGAATGAGCCAACTGTATATTCTGTTTTAATTTGGTATGGGACTGGCCACCCGGTATTTAATTAGGATGGGTGTTACAGGTGGTATCAGAGCATCAGGTTCTAGAGTCCTTTAGGGTCTGTACGTTTTACTATGTTTTCAGCTTAGCGTTCTTTGATGTAGAGCCCTATGAGTAGGATTATTGCTTTTCTATTGACGCCTATGTTCTTTAGCTATGTTTTTATATCAAATACTGATAGTATACTCTCGTTTCAGATGCCTCCTCGACGTGCACCTCAACCCGCCCCAGCTCAGGGTATGATGACTGCGGTCGAAGTTGCTGCAATTATCGCTCAGGCAGTCAACGCAGCTCTAGCTGCTGTTCAGCAGGCTCCAGCACAGGCACCAGTTGTGCCACCCACGCAAGGGCAAGTGTTTCCTACTACATGGAAACAAGCGAGGGATACCTTTTAGAAGGCACACCCACCTTAGTTTCAGGGAGGATCAGATGTTGTGACTTCTAGCCAATGGAAGAAAGATATCCAAAGGCACTTGAGAATGTTAAAATGTACTGAGGTTCAATGTCAAATACTAGGCACATTCAAGTTAGTAGGGTCAGTTTTGCAATGGTGGGAAGCTACGACCACTATGGAGGAGAGAGACACAATGACTATCCAAGACTTTTGGATACGGTTTGATGGGAAGTACTTTCCTTCCGCCATCCAGACAGAGATGAGGCAAAAACTACTTGATTTAAAGCAGGGAGAGAAGACGGTGGCGGAATACGAGGAAGAATTTACGTGACTAACTAATTTGATACCAGCATAGGTACCCACTGAGGAGAGGAGAATTTTAATGTTCACTGATGGGTTAAACTATAGGATTCGCCTGCATTTATTGGGAAATCTTTCACTACGTACGTATGCAGATGTTCTTAATGATGCAATATTTCACTGCCAGGATAACCGCTTTAATGCTCAAGGTGTCAAGAGGGGGTTTGGGTCAAGCCTTCAAGGCAAGACTACTGGGCGCAGTTCTAATGGAACTCAGCCAGGACAGAGTCATCAGTGTCAGGGTGAGCAGGGTTCCCAAATAGGTGATTATGCTAAGCGTTTACGATCTGGAGATTCTCGATTTGAGGATAGAGGTAATGGGCAAGGACAACAGGGCATCAGAGCCAGAGACATGCTCAGCAGGGCCAAGGGAAAGGAGGTAATGACTAGCAGGGACGGGGCCAACAGGGGCAAAGTGGTGGAACGTTTGCAGGAAAATGTTTCGTGTGCGGTAAGTATGGCCATAAAGGACATGATTGTCCTGATAAAGACAAATTCCCTCGGTAACAAAATGCTCGACAGGAGCCACAGACACCCGTGTTTCCACCAGCTGCTCTTCGAGCTCCAGCTCCAGCTCCAGCTCCAGTGCTAGAACTACCTCCTATTCCAGTAGCTCCAGTGCAACAGGGTCAGTATGGGTGTGTATATAACGTCCATCAGGAAGCGATTTAACAACCACCACCCGCGAATGAGGGTATGTTTTCTATCTAAGGAATTATGAGGAGTATATTAATTTTTGTAGCGATTAATATTGTATGGGAAAAAGGGTTTCTAAACTTAGCCTATAGCACTGTTATTTACGTAGACTCACTGAGGGGTGTGGGACACCTATATTCTACATGTTATCACGTGGGTTTGATTTTTATCATGGGATTACTTACTTTGGGCATGTCCGAGCATGATGTGATTATCGACATGAATTTACTTGTGGTATATGAGAGTGTATGTACTACTACTTGCTAGCATCTTGTCTTCAATAAGAGAGTAGATGAGTAGACTTTTAATTTGCAATTGATAAAAGCTATAGAGAACTTATATACTATTGACTAAGGACCTGAGGAGTTTCGATGACCGACTACTTTAGGTAGTAGTGTATCGAGGGGTTTCTTGTTTGGATTCGCTTGCGAGACACCCCACGCATGAAACTAATAACCGTTGGGAGTCGAAATAAGTTAGGTCTTAAGGATATGAGTTTATAACCTTTGCGAAAACTATTATAATGAAACTTGTACGATAGGGTGTATGGGCGCCCTGGATGGTTGGATTGTAGTAATTTTTCATAATTGTGAAACAGTAAGTAGTTGTGACTTCAGGATATATTTGTTTAATATGTGAAAATCATTTTTCCCAATTTTTTCATGAGGATGGTATAGGGAAGAATGGGTATAGTTTAAATTTGATTCAGTTGTAACTATATGGTGAGACTTAGTGTAACATCCATGGGGATTTTCGTTACCGTACTGTATGGGCAGTATGACATAGATTACTTGCGATGTGAGATTTATACTTAGAGTTGACTTTATCAGTATTTTTCTAAATTTCAGGACGAAATTCTGTTAGAAGGGGGGAAGTATGTAATACCCCGTGATTTTAATGACTTTTAAAAATGGGTTATATTTTAAATTAATGGATTAATTGGATTTTATTATTAATTAATTCATTTGGGTTTTATCCGAATTGTGGATATTAAAATTACTTAAAGATATTTAGGTAATATATAAATGTGATGTTATTGATATTGCTATGAGTTGTTAATTCAGTAATTTGAATTTTTAGTCGGACGCGGTATAGGACGTGTCGGGTCTAATTTATTTTATTAAAAAATAAACTTATTTTTATATCGACCTTATAGTCATTTCAACTACGTCGTTGCGTCCGGAAGGGTTGAAATAGTCAAAAAAGTCTATTTGGATGTTGGTTTTGGGTCTCGGGTCATTTGGAAATGAAGAGATAACTCAAAAGGGCATTTTAGTCATTTTTATAGGGGGGATGAATACTGATTTCGGATTTTGTCCTATTATAAGTATTTGGAGATTAAATGTACCTAGTTTCATTCATCTCTTCTACACAAAACTTGAGAGGTCACATTGTGAGAAAGAGTGAAAGGTTACTTGGGAAGAGAAAAGCTTACTTGGAAAGGAAAAGAACCAAAGACTAAAGGTCACCATCACCAACCACTACCGAAGGTTGACCAGAGAAGGGAGAACCACCTGTGATACACCACCCCAAAGGACCAGACCTTCATTAGAGGCAAGTGTTTGATATTTTCAATCTAAGTTTGTATATTGTCCACGTTAGAATAGTTATAAAAAGAGATGATTTTTCATGTTTGGAAGATAATGATGGAGTTGTAATGGATTTCTGGAAATATGAACATATATAGGAATCAAACTCATGTTTTAGGTAGTTAGTAATCCACGAAATAATCATAAATCTGTTGAAGAAATTCTGAAAACCATTGATGTGTTCTTGAAGATATTATGTTGATAATTTTCTAGAAAAAAAGGATAAAAACATGCTTTTAATTCAATCTCTTGATGATTCTAGGATGTTTAGATCATTAGAAATCATTTATATATGTTGATATATCATGTAGTAGGGATTATAAGTCATTTAGGTTGTTAATATGAAGGTTTGAATGATAAAAAATGATGAAACCCGTAGTAGAAGAAATGCAGAAAACTGGGTTGTTATCTGGGCGATTGATCGATCGACCTCCCCAAAATCTTTAAGGTTTTTTATTTTTAATGTTAATTATTATCCCAAACCTTTTGTAGATCTTTGGTGATTATTAATTGGATATTATGGGACTTAGAAAAGATCAGTAGGCCCTATATAAGATTTGAATCAATTTGATTGGGATTTAATTGATTAGAATGACGATAATTATATTGAAAGGTATTTTGGTTGCTAGATTCATTTGTTGGATTATAAATGGTATGCATGAGGATCAAGGATGGGTCCAGTAGTGGTGATTGAATATAACACCTGGGTAGCCTTAAGTTTACAAGAGGGTTTAATTCTAAGTGATAGAAGATGTGTTTGTAAGAGATTTGAAATTATCGGTTTTAACCCTAATTAAAGGGAGAGTTTAATTCGTAGTAATTCGGGAGATATGATGATATGGACCAGTAGGATATTAGTGATTTCTTACTTAATATACTGCTGAGGAAAACCTATTTGAACCTTGAGTAATGAGTGAGGATCGGGGATAATTGAATTAAAAAAGTATAGTCATAATATTTTAATACGTAGGATTTGAGAGATATAATGCTACATATGGGAACTATCTTAGGGTAATGTGAGTAACTTGTTGATAGTATATTATAGGTATGATAATGACTATTTGAATGATTGATGATTTATGTGTATGACATACCTAGCTTACTTGCTATCGAAGGGAGGTTTGCGCGTGAGGACAGTCATATCCTGATGAATTCATGGGATCTTTGATTTGTCGCTCCAGATCATAGGTCTATGAAAGACTTATCGGGGAGTTGATAAGTCCGTTGACTGTGGGTACGTAGTTATGTGTGTGACCCATGGATACGAGAACTATGTTCGCCTCCAATGTTTGTGTTGTTGTTTGTGGTTCGAGGAATCCTTATCGAACTTTAGTCCCCTATTCGGCGGCCAGCGATATTGGGACATGACAGTAGAGTAATGCATTGCACCGCAGCTGTGACTTGGGGTGCCGTATTATATATGTATATGTAATGAATTAAATGAATGTATATAGTGGTTAAATCTATCTACGGTGATAATTGTAGATAACAGTGAATAGAGAAAGAGAATGGAATTAAGTTAATGAATGTTTATTCTTTTAGTTTTAAAAAGCTTAATTCATATTAATGAGAAAAGAATATGAATGATTAGACGACGTATGGTATGGGACATACGGGGTTATGATATGGGGTGGAATCATGTTAGGAAAATTTGTGAAGATGAACCATTAACTAGGAGGTTAATAGGAAACGTTAAGTGTGCACTCTAGATGAGAGGTAAGAATAGCAAGTGAGAGTTGGTTACTAACATGTACATAATAAATGCTTTATTGCACTTGTCAAATACTTGCTGTTTTCAAAATCATTTTCACATAGGGCTCTAACCCGTTTCCTTGCATATTTTCTTTTCTATTGTACCTTTTATATCAGGTGTCCAGCAACAGGGACTCCAACCTTAGCAGATTATGTCGAGCTATGGAGCTATGGAGTATTATTTAGACGCCTATCTTTATTTGATTCACAGTATTTTTGTAGTTAGTTCATGTCGCCCAAAGGAATTCAGTTATCTCTTCTATGTGAGTCAAATACTCTTGTAGTCGTGTCTTTTTAATACATTTACTATTATTGGGATTACTGTATTGGATTATTATTTGGGAATGTTTATTCCAATTGCATTTAAATTCTTTTGAGTTATCTGTTCAGTTATCAATGTTGTAGAATAATATGTGTTGTGTTATTTGTAAACTAAAATGGATTTTATTGTAATTAAAATTTGGAAAGTTTTTAACACTAGCTTAATTGGGTATTGGGCGAGTTGTAAATATTTTCGATGGTGATGCTATGAATGAGCCAATTGTATATTCTGTTTTAATTTGGTATGGGACTGGCCACCCGATATTTAATTAGGCGGGGTGTTATAGCTGGTAAAGACGATCATCGGCCCGGGGTATATTAGTTGGAAGGAGGTGCCATATGAGCTCAAGTTAGCTGTTTGGGTGGCACTACAAGTAATGTATTTATATTTATATTTATATTTATATTTATATTTATATTTATATTTATATTTATATTTATATTTATATTTATATTTATATTTATATTTATGTTTATGTTTATGTTTATATTTATATTTATATTTATATTTATATTTATATTTATATTTATATTTATATGAATATTTCAATTTCAATTTCGATTTCAATTTCATTTTATATTTATGTTTATATTTATTCGCAACTAATATTGTATTTGTTGGACATGAACAATTCAGCCTGGATCCAAAGCTACGCGATTCCGTCTTAGAGCAGTTGAGGGAGAAACACAGACGTGGAAGAAAAATATGCGGACCCGGTACTTTGGGAAGACACGAGAGTCCGTTATCCGAATACGTGAATCCGTCCCGCCGAAGGAGCCGATCTCATTGGCAAAATAGCAACAGTTCGTTAACAATGAGATCGGGGAGCGACAATTGGCATCTCGCCAATCGGGGAGGGAAAACCGAGCAAAAAAGACGGACGTGCACTACTCCGTCCAGACGTCTTAGACCGAGGTGGAGCATAAGATGATGGTAAGATTTAATTTTTCCATAACTATAAAACTTTATTATTCTGCATTATTTTAGTTTGCGGGGCCGATACTAATTTTACTTTATTTTATTTTAGGGGATAGGGAGTGGCCCTGTGGGTAGGCCACATAGGATCGATACTTATGTGGCTCTTCGGACGAAGAAGGGGAAGGACAAGGAGGTTTCCCCGAGCGTCGTGGCCACGATTTTAAGTAATTTGACAGTTTACTTTTTGTTAATTACGTTATAATTTTTTAATTTACTTATTTTACTAATCATGTGCTTTTTATCGTTTCAGGTAAAGCTTAAGGAAGTGCATGAGTCGCAGTCTGATACCGACAAGGTATCTTTATCCACAGACTCACTCAACCAAGTGTTTGGCTCTGCTCGCAAGGGTAGGACAAAGGGGTGATCTCGCGGGTGGCCAAATCTAAGATCATCAAATTGGAGACGAGTGACACCGGGTTGGCTTGAACGGTGGATTCACATGATGCAAAGCTATCCCATTTGGAGGCAACGGTCCAAAATATGTTCTCATTCATGAAGAGTTCGTTGGGCAGAAAACGCAAGGGGAAAGGGAAGGAGAATGTGGTGGAGGAGGAGGTGCGGGAGGACGAGGTGCAGGATGACGAGGATGTGGACCTCGCTACTTCATCGTCGACACGTGAAGACTTTGATGATCCACTTCCCTACTTGGCTCCCTTCGACCGACCGATGTCGACACTTGGTTGGCCGAGCGTGTTTATACTGGACATTTTTTATGGCCAGTGGATAGGGCGGTGGTTGAGGGACCCGAATATCATCCAGGGTGGACTAGTTCATGGACGTGAGCTTCAAGTCATCGAGTCCAAGGTTCTCGTCACGTATGTGATACCCAGGAATGAGAACTTCCCATTGTGGTTGCGCGAATAATGCAGCACGATGTATATCAGTGGGTGTGTCAATTCGTATATCGTGTGGCCTACTCACCTCCTCAGATTTAACCTTACCCAAGACATGTAGTTGAATTGAATTATTTTTAAGTTGGTACATTTGAATTATATTTGGTTTATATCGTAATGCATATTGTCTCTATTTTGAATGTATATTTGCATTATCTCTATTTTATTTGGATATATGATGCTTGAACAGGTACAATGTTGCTATAACAGGTACAAATATACTGTTGGCAGTGGCCAAATTGCTCAGTAGATTTTTTTTCAATTCTGCCCAGAATTATCACAGTCATTGACCGTGATAAGTCCGTGAGAAAGGATTGTTATCACAGACTTGTCACGGTCATTGACCGTGACAATTTTTTAAACATTGTCACGAGTTTGTCACGGTCCTTAATCGTGATAAAACTTGTCAAGGTCAAGGACCGTGACATGACCGTGATAAGTCTAGTGAACTTATCACGGTCAATGACCGTGACAAATCCGTGACAACCAAAGTTATCACCCTCATAATTGTCACGGTTATTGACCTTGACAAGTCAACTTGTCAAGGTCAATAACCGTGACAATTCGACAGATTTGGTGCAGTGTCAGGTTCTATTCTCATCAGTCCGAACATAATTCACACTCACAACTCATTAGTTTTAGACTCTCAAACTATGTTGTGTTTACGGCATATTTGTCATTATTGTCGTTATGAAAACAGTTCTAAAATTTTATAGTAGCCATGGTTCTGTTGTTATGGATAAAATGACTGGTATAATTCTCTCCCATAAAGGGCATCGTATAATAGGTCTTTCAACTTTTTATTTCCCCAGTAGCCATAGTTAATGGTATCACCATAAAATTCGTCATTAATTGTGTTAATAATTAATATTTTGTGGAGTCCTAAAAAAATAGCATCATAGTATGTGTTATACACATATCCATTAATTGATTCAGAATCAATTATAGGCTCGTGTTTTTTTATCAAAATACATAACCTTTCTCGATAGCATAATAATGCACCTTTTCAATTATAAACCTTCATAGCACTCCTAAAAATTAGACAATTCCAAGTCAATTGTATTTAGTAGCTCAGTTGAGATTTCTTAAGATGTTCACATATTCATCTTTCTTGACACTGAATATAGTGTTCTTACACTTGGATCATATGGAGTACAAGATGCTGTCACAACCCCGACCCAAAAATAGTAGGGAACGAGTGTCTTGACATGCCACCAAGACATTCAATATTCTGTCCTTAAAATTTTTTTCACTTAAAATAAATGCAACGAAATACATTCACATGGTTATGAGTTGTAACTAGCTGAAAAGGTAACACATCATCAGAGCTTCTAAAATATAACTTCTTCTTCTCATAGATAAATAAATTTTATTACAAGTCGTGCCAGAATCACTTAAAGAGAAATAAATCCTCAAACATCTTATTCTACACTATCATCTAGCTACACAACAAATCTCAAAATATAATCTTCAATTCAATCTTCACATATCCATCCTCATCTCTAACTATAACCTGAAAAAGGGTTATTTATACAACATCAGCTAAAAGCTGAATGAAATTTAATCTCCCGTCATTCCAAGGTTTTCAGAAAATAGATACCTATTCAAGTCAAAAGAGAAGGTATATACAGATATGGATAGGAACTTGCAGTAAATAAATATATATATTTTGAAATAATAGTATATAAATCACAATTTGATAGCTCAGAATAACAAGAATGCAACAAATCAAATGTGATATCTTTTTCTTTCAATCATATCATTTTAATGGACAAGTACACTCTAATACCTTGTTCTTCTACCGTATTATACCCCAATAGTTGAGGGTCAATCGAACTAGTTCGTCACAACGCCTTATTTAGGGCACACTAGCGATAACCCAGATAGGAAGGTCAGTCCGTAAAGGGGTCCCTAAGGCCGAATCTTATTTTCAATATTCAATATCATTTTCAATACTCATTTTAATCGGTATGTCTATATGGACAAATATAAACATATCAAAATGAATCAATCATCGGTATCAGATGCATTTTGAGAATAAAAGCAGTTCACAAAATACATAGTTTTCATAATATCATATAATTGATATGTGCAAGAAATGACATAGAGTACTCACCTAAAATAGAGGCTCGAAAATACAGATATTGAGTCTTAGATCACACGTTAATCTAATAAATACAATAAAGGTTTAATTACGTATTCTAAATAAAGCCCAATTCTAAATATTGTGTTTAATCCTAAAATAACTTGCTGTAAAAGGTTACTAAAACCATTTTCTCAATTTTTAATATTCATTCATCATATTTAAAGAATTCAATTCATAGTTCTTCCTAATCAGTCGGTTCCCAGTAGAGATGGAGGGTCATAGGTGCACTAATTAAATAACATCTCATCTAGACAAAAAAAATTTGGATTTATTCCCAGTAGAGATGAAGGGTCACAAGGGCACCACTTAAATACCATCTCAACTGGACAGAATTTCACCGGGTCTGACTTTGGAATTACTTAATTGGATTCCACAATAACAAAAATCATTTCAAAAACCCATATACAACTTTAAATATGTTTCAGTTCGAAAAATAAGTAAATTCAATCATAACAGTAATTTATCTATTACGCGTTTAGAAATAATAAGCAATATTAATTTTCATCACCAAAGCTTTAAATTTATTAGTGAAATTCCCTTTTTGAAAACTTAATAGTTCATTATGAAAAGAGTTATATGTTTCATTTTCATAAAATAATTCAATTTAAGAAAGTCTACAATTTTATTTTCACTAAAATGGATTTTTAGTGTTTTTATAAACATTTCTACTAAGTATAGTTATAAAATAATAAACTAAAACTATAAAGAGGCATTAAAACATTAAAGAAGATTACCTTAAGATGAATATCCCTAAGAACTTTAAGAACTTCTTCTTAAACTTTCCGAAAATTTCTCTCACTGCTTTTTTCTATAATTCTCAAGGAATTGGTGTGAGTTTCAAATGATACCAAAGGCCCTATTTATAGTTTTCCAAAGATACCACGGTGTTGACACATGTCTAGCTGACGAAGCCTTTACAACGGTCGCATAACGAAGGCGTCTTGCAGCCTTAATTCACCAAATGACGACACGTGTTTTATGCTATAGCTATATGGATGACATGTGTAAGCACGAGGTGGAAAGGTATTAAGGGTATAAGGGTCATTTTACACATGAAGGGCATTTTAATAATTTCACATTATATATTTTTAATATTTCTTAGAGGTACTTAAAAATATTTTATTTATGAAAAGGTCCATTTTTATTTTTCATTTTGGTCCCTAAAAATTTCCTTATTAAAATCAAGTCCCTAAAGTTTCATGAAATTACATCTTCTACCCCGAAACTTATCATTTAGCTTAGTATGTGTCATAAAACTTTAATTTGATCAAATTTACAGTTGATTCTTCATATTTAAAAAATGGGATTTGTTATATTAAGAACCCAAAATACCACATATGTAATAATATAACGGTTATAAGATAATAAGTAACACAAAATTGTAAAAACAAACTATATGAGCATATAAAAGTTGGGTCATTACAACAAGATGGTCCGCAATTAACATATATCTATTAAATAGATATTCTTGTATTTCAGGGTACTTGATCTATTAATGATTCATATTTGGCCTTGTCATATTAACAAGTAATATTCTCGTTTCATTGAAACCCATTCTGCCAACACTTTGACTTAGCATAAATTTGGTTTTCTTGGTAACAAAACATCATAACCAAATATTTAGATAATCATCCTTACATGAATAAATAATAGTTCATTCATATTTCAACATGCTTAATAATAAACATGATTTATATAATTCTCAATTCATTCTCTTTTGATGATGTAAAATTATCAAAATATCATATCATTTATTGGTGTCTTCCATATTAATAAGTTTTCCAACTTCTAGTTGGTCCACATAAGGTGTCTTACCTAGGTCACCATTCAAAAAGAGATATTATATACATTTAATTTTAACTCAACATCATGTATAATATCAATGGCAATCAAATTAAATGAAGTTTCTTCATTTTCATGTATAACTAAGTTATATCGATTAATCTTGGCTATTGAACAAATTTTATACTCATAAATGATAACGATCACAATATTCCTTCAAAAGATATGTATACTCCTTATTATCTTAAAATTATAAGATAAGTCAATTATAAACTAATTTCTAGTTCATTCCAGAGGATTTAACCAAATATTTATGACATAACTTCTCTAAGGATTTTTGGAATCATTTTCAGTAACATAAGAAAGCTTTTATTTTTAACTCACAATTCAAAAAATTAAGAGTTCTCTTGAACATCAAAGTTTTAGATTCTATTAAATGTTCTTAAACTATTATTGAGAGGTACTCGTTTGAGTGCCCCCATTATTCTCTAGGTATGGCATTGAGAATCTATATGTAATGTGCCCCCACTATATCTCCAATTCATAAAATGAGATATAAACTTATGGAGTTTTAACATTAAATAAGAATCAATATAATTTCTTAAATTAATACATGCTTAATTCTTTCAAATATAGCTGAATAAAAAAATACATGTCCATTCGTTCTTATTGATGTAAAAAACTAGACTATGTCTAATTATTTAATCACAGATAATATTTGTAAGTAAAAGAAAGGGAAAAAAGGTTTTTAAAGTGGTTTGGCTTATGGATAAAAGCCTACGTCCACTGTGCTTATTATTGTCTTGTGTTTGCCTTTCAATCACTTGCCCTTGATGAAGGGATTACAATATATTTATATCCCAGTAGGGAGACAAAAGGGATGGAATGTTAAACAATGGAATGTGTGACACCCCGCCTAATTAAATACCAGATGATCAGTCCTTTATTAAATTAAATCAAAGTGTCCGGTTGGTTCATTCTTAACTTCACTGTCGTAAAATAATTTTCTTTATTAATCACCTAATAAATAATTAAGCTAAGTGTCAAAACATTTAATTTTATAATTTAAGTCCTATTGTTATGATTTATAATACGAAACCATTTTCATGAACACAAACGATAATATTAAAACCAAACCCTTTAAATGAAATAACTACGCTAGATTAACCAATCCAAAATAATATATCCCAAATCGTAGGACATGAAATAATTAAAACAATCCCAACAATAGCTGAATACTAAAATAACAAAGTGAACACGTTTCTCTCTGAACTAAATGAAAACTGAAAATGGGCAACGCATGCCCTAACTAGTAATGACTAAATTAGAGACTGAGAAGACAAGGATGAAGTTGTCTACTACAAGAACCTGCAACTCCCACATTAGCTGCAACACACCAACAGTCCAAAGATCTAAGATTGATGCCCCTGTGGCTAGGCATCTGTAATACATATATATACAAGAGAAAAGAGAGATGACAAGAAACGGGTCAGAGCCTGAGTGTAAACAACTTTAAAATAGTTTAACAAGTATTTAAAATGCTTACCGGTTGATATTACATACATGTTAGTACCTCGACACTCACTTGGGAATTCTCACCCCTCAACTAGTGTGCACGCCGAACGTACCACTAAACTAATCTAGATACAGCTAACCCAACTTACTAGCTTGACCCCATTTCCCTTCACCAAGCTCTGTTCAAGAAATAGCATCACTACAATTTATATCCGATAACCTTTTCTTATTGTTGATGTAAAAAATTAGATTATATCTAATTATTTGATCACACATAAATAAAATGAGACAAAGAACTTTTAAAGTGGTTCAGCCTTATAAGAATGGCCGACGTCCACTGTTTCTGTTATTGCTGACTGTTTGGGAATTCTCGATTACAAGTTTTCTAAAGAAATTCCAGTCCCCCTATAATGAGGATAATACAATGTATTTATAGCCCTAAGGCTGTAATGTGAAAGGGTAATATTTTAAATGCCCCTTAAGCGTATACATCTGTATGATAATAAGCATTTAATGCGCAGTCAAACTGTTGAGTTATCCTGCTATTAATGTTTTGTTCGAGGTGCAGCTTGGACCGCCTGAGCTGCTCGTACCGCCTAAGTTCCTCGGTGCTCAAAAGTTCCTCGGTACTCAAAAGTTCTTCGGAGAGTTCTTGTAGGTTGGAGCGTCTGAGTTGGTCGGGGAAGCAGAGTTCCTCGTTGCAGTATGGTTCCTCGAAGTCGAGGTGTTGTTCGTAAGTGTTTATTGTTGCCATGTAGATTGCCATGTGTCTTCACCCAATTGAGCCATGTCAGCAGACTAAATTTGGTATCAACAGAAGCCCCCAATGTTTCATAGTTCAAAATTTGAGGAGTGTGGAACATTCTTTCTTGATATATGGCAGTTTTAAATGGTTATCCTGATATTTAGGAGTATTTTCTCTTGTATTTATTTCTTCTTCCAAATTCGTAGAATCGGTCTTTTTTGAATTTTCTAACTGCTTCGATTCCCGTGCCCCTTTTGTCTGTTTAGCCGCCAGTAACGTAACCGGCTCTTTTTGTAATAATTACTTTTACCCTTTCCCATGGCAAAGTATTTAAACATTGCAGAAAATCCCATCGTCTTCTACTTTTTCAAATTTGTCTCTTCGAGTTTTCCATCGTCTCTTTCTCTCCTGTGCGTTCATCTCTTCCATCGTTTGTTGTCAACAGACTCATCCCTTTCCTGTAAGATTTTCTTCCTTCTCTTTGATTTCCTTCTTTCATCATGGTTTATCCTGTAGAATCGATTGATAAATTTTGCTCTGATTTCTCTATTCCCTCCTGGGTTATTTTGGAAGAGCTTTCTGAGCCTTCAGACTATTTTCATTTGGCTGAGGGACATTGGTTCCCCGGTCTCTTTGTTGCTGAGTGTGTCTTTTCTTTTCCCCCAAACCCTCTATGTCTGGAATTCTGTCAATACTTTGACGTGGTTCCTACACGAATAGCCCCCAACACATGGAGAATAGTTAATGGTGTTTATAGATTAAATCAAATACATGGAACCCGTATAGGAATTCCTGAAATCATATTTTGTTATAGATGGGCTGTTGGTGATAATACTTTTTATTTAAAATTAGATTTTTAAATAGGGCTTTAGTGGTCAATCTCCCGGATGCCAATAGGGACTATTTTGAGCACGGGGTTGTTATAAAAAATTGGCAACATGCTCCTTTGTCTGGAGATGAAGTGTATCAGGGTCCCAGATGCCCTCCCTATGGCAATGGGATAGGTTATTTTTATTTTATTTTATTTATTTTGAGATTATGCTTCCTTTATGTTTGATAAAATGTGTCACTGATATTTTAATGTTTATTTATTTGCAGTTGACAGTAAAAGAAAATCCCCAAAAGAGGCAGACATTAATATAAGGCATTTAAAACTTATCTGGAGTTTTCAACAAACTGTTGCCGACGAGCACATTAGGTCAGCTTCATATTTGCTGCAGTACAAGAGTTACACCTCCTCTTTCACTGCTCGTCCTGTGATAAGCGACGCAGAACCAATACCAGCCTCTACAAGTTCTTCGCCTGAATCACATATTCCTTTGAGTGAAAGGATGAAGAAAAGAAGACCTCCCACCCTTTTTGAGAAATCTGCCTCTGGTGCTGGAGAGGCAAAAAGAAGTAAACATGATGTCCCAGAAGGGACAAAGAAAATTGATGCAGCCCCTCCGGCTGCTCCTGTGAAGGTTGTCGAGAATCCTCTAGTGACCCCGAGCAAGACTGATGCTCCAAAAGAAGTGATTGTCATATCACCGACTAAGAGTTCCTCCTTGGTTGAAACTATTCCTGTTCCCCCGAGGAGGCTGAAGAAGAGCTCCTCGGTTAATTTAGCTGAAACCATCTCTCAGCCCCCAACTACTGGAACTGGTATTCCTACTTTCGTTCCCCCGAGCTCTGCCATGAGCTCAGTTAAGACTTGGATCATTCCCAAGATCCAAGGTATTGAAGAAAACCTTTCTCGAGACACGATTACCTCATTGGCTGCTCGCCATATTGCTTCTGTAAGTCTCATTGTTTTGAAATTTTCATCTTTCCCTTGTTATATCTGTCTCTGACTTGCTTTCATTTTCTTTTCACAGTTGGTGAGCTTCTTTAATACAATTTTGAAGAAAGATGAAGCTATTAAAGCTTCAAGCTCCTCATCTGGTGTGGGGGAAGCTCTGATGGGTCTGACGCAGTCTTTGGAAGATTCTCGTCAGAAGCATGATGCTGACAAGGCTGCTTGGGAGAAGAAACTTACCTCAACCGAGCAGGAGAAGGCTCAAGTTGTTGAAGTCTCCAAGGGGTTGGAGAAAAAAATAAATGATTTGGAGAAGAAGAATAAAGAGCTATAAGGGAAGCTCAAAAATGCTGGGGAGCTTGAAAATAAGCTCAAGGTTGCTGAGGAGGAGTTGGGTCAACTTCGGGAAGTAAGTCGGCAGAAGGAGGAAGTTGAGAATAAACTGAAGGCTGCTGAAAATCTTCTGTCCGAGAATCTTTCCTCGGAGAAGTTAAAGAGGAAATTGGTTGTGAAGAAATCTTTCAGCGCTGGCTGGGATAAAGGGTGGAACAAAGGCTTAGCTGCCATGATGTCGCAAGTCGAATATGGAAGCCTCAAATACTTTAGATATGGGTGGGTCACTGCTCTACAAGAGATGAAAGTTGATGAAACTTCAGAACTATTTCAGCGGCACATCCCTGGTCCCCCTCCAACTCCTGAAGACGAAGAAGAGGACGAAGCTGCCTCTGAGGGGTCTTCCATAGTGATGAGAGATCAAGTTTCTCATCCCCCAGGCATCCAGCCTACTAACGAGGAACTTCAACAACTCTTTACTTCATCCGAGCAACTGCCAGCGCTCCCCGAGCAACTCTCTGTTCCCTCCGAGCAACCTACCTCCTCGTCCCAACCTCCCGAGAAAGTTTTGGGAGACAAGGAAAAGGTGTAGAGTTGTTCGGGTTTCTCTCTATTTTATTTTTCTTTGTCAAATGTAACCCTGAACATGTAACTCTGAACTTTATGATATAATAAAATTTGAACTTTTGTTTATGCATACTGTTGTTTTCCTCTTCATGCTCTATTGGTACTCTTATTGATTATTGCTTTTTCTTCCTCTACTAGTTTCTGGCCAGGATGGAATTATTGTCTGCTCATGATACAAAGCTGTTACATTAATGCAATGAATATTTTAAGGCTGGTCACACAGATCTGAGTGCAGCACAAATCGTCGACCTCCTCGACCAAGATGCTTCGGAACAGGCAATTGAAGCCTACTAATATTTGAAGTGTCTGCTTGATCGTGTAGTGGCCAATAATGTAGCTTATTATGATATGATTGAAGATCTCCAAGGCACTCTTGAAGAACTTCAGCAACAATATAAGGAATCCACTGCCCTTTTGCACGAGGGGTACGAGAAGAAGTATCAGCAAATCAGTGCTGATAAGGGATATGATAAGCATTTTGCTGCTTACGACATGCGGGAGAGAACGTTGAAGGATGAGGTCGAAAAGCACAGACAAATAGCTGAGTTATTAGAGCAAGAAAATAATAACCTGCAAAGAGAGGTGTCTCAATTGAAGTCTGCAGCTTCCACCTCAAATGCTTTGATCCCAGTGACTGACGAGGAATTCTCGTTCTTGGAGGTCGAGAACGCCAACCTGAGGTATGAGTTGGAAACCTTAAAAAGAACTGGCCCTTCTACATCTTCTAGTGGATGAGCAAGAGATCCTCGGGGACGAGCAAGAGCTGCTCGAATTCCTGTCGAGGAACAGAGGACTCAATCTTCTTTAGAGAACCAGGCCTTCCAATTAATGGCGAAGAACCAGGCATTGGCTGAGATGTCTAAGAAGATCAGGGGTCTGGAAGAGAAGCTTTCTGCGCAGAAATCTATCTTGGAGAATAAAGAACTCTTCATCAAAAATCTCCACGAGCAGCTGGAATGATTGACATATCAATTTCACAAGCAGCCCAGGGAGTTCTGGATGGCTGGCTACAACGAGTCTCTCTACCACTTGGACGATCGTATCTAGAATGCAAATAATGAGGGCTACAAACAGGGATGGCTGAATGCCTTAGGTGTGCTGCAACTCGAACAAGGTCATTACCTGTGGGATTACCATAATCCTGGGCTGATCGACCTACCAGTACCACCATTCAAGCTTGATATGAGTTGGATCCCTGCTCGGGCCATCCCTCGATGTCTGATTTCCAAATACCTCGGCAATTACAATCTCCACTCCAATGTCGAGATATCTCATCCCGATCACCTACTAGATCGACCATCTGTGATGAATATCAAGATGTTAAAAGATCTTAAATTCATAAATTCTCCTCTTGCTTTAAATGATCCACCTGTTGGCGAGGAGCCTGTTTCAAAAGCAGCGGGGAAGAAACCAATAGAATAGGAATATTGATGTAATAAATTTGTATTTCATTCCTGATGTATTTTGTTCTACATTTAATGAAATAATTTTATTTGCAAATCTTGACTACCATTGTCTTGTAACACTTTACATCTGTGCATGTGTATCTGTTAAAAAGATAACAATAGTGTGTTATTTGTCGATCAACTTATCGTCGACTAGTTTGAATTTGTGGTAATCGCTTGACAAAAAATGATTTTTTGTTTCTCGACCAACTTAAAAAGTTACGAGTATAAAAAAATTTTCTCGATCACTTTCTCATATTCATAAAATGTTTCCGACCAACCAAGGTCGGTAAATTTTCCTTTTCGACCAACTACAGTTAGTGGATTTTTTCTTAACGAGCAACTTTGGCCCTTTTTGGAATAGTTGTACCTCCCGACCAACCTTAGTTGGCTTTTTGAGAATATATTTGCTTCCTGACCAACCTTAGTTGGCATTTTTAGGAATACTTTTACTTCCCGAGGAATACATTTACTTCCTAACCAACATAAGTTGGCATTTTTAGGAATAGTTTTACTTCCCGTAGGAATACATTTACTTCCTAACCAACATAAGTTGGAATTTTTAGGAATACATTTCCTAACCAACATAAGTTGGCATTTTTAGGAATACTTTTACTTCCCGAGGAATACATTTACTTCCTAACCAACATAAGTTGGCATTTTTAGGAATAGTTTTACTTCCCGTAGGAATACATTTACTTCCTAACCAACATAAGTTGACATTTTTAGGAATACGTTTCCTAACCTACATAAGCTGTCATTTTTAGGAATACTTTTACTTCCCGAGGAATACATTTACTTCCTAACCAACATAAGTTGGCATTTTTAGGAATACATTTCCTAACCAACATAAGTTGGCATTTTTAGGAATAGTTTTACTTCCCGTAGGAATACATTTATTTCCCGACCAACCTTAGTTGGGATTTTCGAGAACAGATTTGAGTAGTTCGAGTTTTGCTGAGTAGTGTGTAGCACTAGTATTCCGCAAAAAATTTCCAATAAAAGGAAAGAACTGGGCAGAAGGTTGTCACTTTATTCATACTGATGAAACTGCATTACATGAGATTTTACATTACTGATAATATTTACACAGGTTCTCTGCATTCCATGCATTCTTAAACTCCTCCCCTTCTAAAGTTTCTATTCTGTATGTCCCTGGTCGAACAACTTCTTTAACTCGGTAGGGTCCATGCCAGTTTGCTTTCAGTTTGTTGTGCTTTTGAATCACCTTCTTTAGTACATAGTCTCCTTCTTTCAAGTCACACTTCTTCACTCTGTTGTTGTAAAACAAAGTTGTTCGCTGCAGGTAAGCAGCATTTCTAATGGCTGCTTCTTCTCTAACCTCCTCGAGCATGTCCAAGTCTAACCTTCTCATTAAATCGCTGATAGGGGAATTAAAATTCAGTATTCTGTGTGTTGGGAGACCCAATTCGGCGGGTATAACAGCCTCACTTCCAAATGCCAGCATATATGGAGATTCCCCTGTTGCTTCTCGGGGAGTAGTTTGGTAAGCCCATAACACTGATTGTAGCTCGTTGATCCAATTTGCTTTCGCATCATCCAGTCTTTTCTTCAAGCCATTCAGTAGTGTTATGTTTGTCACTTAAGTTTGCCCATTGCTTTGAGGATGGCCTGGTACTGAGTGGATCTTCAAAATATTTGACTGATGACAATAGGCAGCGAACTCCTCATTGTCAAATTATATTCCATGGTCTGTGATGAAGGCATGAGGAAGACCATATCGACAGATGATGTTTTTCCAAATAAATTGGTACACCTTGTTGTACGTCATATCAATGAGAGTCTCAGCTTCAACCCATTTAGTAAAATAATCCACAGCGACCACGAGATACTTAAATCTTCCTCTATTCGTCGGCAGTGGCCCGACCAAATCTATTCCCCATATGGAAAATGGCCAAGGGGAAGTAATGGGTGTCAATAATGCTTGGGGAGTTCTTCGAATGGAAGAGAAACGCTGACACTTGTCATATTTCTTAGCGTAGGCTATACAATCAGCCCTCATCGTTGGCCAGTAGTATCCTTGCGTCATTACCCTTTGCAAAAGAGTCCGACCTGCTACATGGGCTCCACAGGTACCTTCATGGACCTCTTCAATCAAATCTTTCACCTCGGTGGGATGCACACATCTTTGCAAACCTACTATAATTCCTCGTCTGTATAAAATACAATTAGTCAGTACATAATGAGCAGCCTTAAACTTCAGTTTCTTTGCTACAAGTTTATCAGTTGGTAATTCCCCTTTCTCAATATATGCCCTGATGGGATCCATCCATGATGACCCTAAATCGAGGGTATTAAAGTTTATCATCAGATCTTCATCTATACTCCGACCTGCTAAAACTTCAATTGGGATTGTTCTTCATAGCCCAGTACGAGTAGCTGATGCTAATCGAGTTAAGGCGTCTGCTCTCGCATTTTCCGTTCTTGATATTCTGACCAGCTGAATAGCGGCAAATTCCGACACCAATTCCTTCGCCTTTGCATGATATCTGATCATTAATTCGCCTTTGGCTGCATATACTCCCATCATTTGATTTATGACCAATTGCGAGTCACTGAAAACAATAACTTGTTCTGTCCCTATGGTTTTTTCCAAAATAAGACCTGCAATCATGGCTTCATATTCAGCCTCATTATTGGAAGCTTTGAATTGGAAGCGTAGGGCGTATTCCATGTCGACCTCGTCCGGACTGTTCAAAACTATCCCTGCGCCACATCCTGTAGTGAAGGATGAACCATCGACATACAGAATCCATATAGGCAACTTGTCTTCAAATTACTGATCTGACAGAGTTCCTCGGTGGAAAATTTGCTGCTTCCTTTCACCATCTCCTGATTTTTCTTGCTGTTTGTCGATCATCTTTTCTTTCCCTTTTACCAACTTAAGCTGGTCTGGGTTTGAATTTGATGATCCTGTAACATCTACTTGCCCTTTTACCAAGCTAAGTTGGTCTGGGCTTGCATTTGATGATCCTGTAACATCCATAGGTTGATCAGCGAGCAACTTTTTCTCCTCGGGGGTATCAGGATAGGTGAACTCTGCTATAAAGTCTGCTATAGCTTGCCCTTTTAACGATGATTTGGGTTCATAAACTATATCATATTCACCGAGTTCTATTGCCCAGCACATCAATCTTCCTGACTTTTCTGGTTTATGAAGGGCTTGCCTCAATGGCATATCAGTATATACTACTATGGTATGAGCCTGGAAGTATGGCTTCATTCTTCTACTTGCCTCAATCAATGCTAGTGCCAATTTTTCCAGCCCTAGATATCTGATCTCTGCTCCTCTGAAGGCCTTACTTGTATAGTAGATTGGTTTTTGTACTCCATTCTCCATTCTTATCAATGCCGAACTAACTGCATTCTCGGACACTGCCAGATACAAGTATAATTTTTCTCCAATCACTGGCCTGGATAATAGTGGAGGTGTTCCCAAGTATTTCTTCAAGTCTTGGAAAGCCTTCTCACATTCATCATTCCACTCAAAAGTTTTTCTGAGCGTCTTGAAGAATGGGAGACATCGATCAGTTGCTCGCGATACAAATCTGTTGAGTGCTGCTACTCGTCCTGTAAGACTTTGTACCTCTTTCTTCGTCGTTGGGGATCGCAGCTCTAACAGATCTTTGATCTTTTCAGGATTAGCTTCAATGCCTCGCTGATTGACAATGTACCCGAGAAACATGCCTTCTCGTACTCCAAATATGCACTTCGTCGGGTTTAACTTCATTTGATATTTATCTAGTTGATCAAAGGTCTGGCTTAAGTCAACTAGATGATCAACAACTTTCTTGCTCTTTGTCAGCATATCGTCAACATAGACTTCCATATTGAAACTGATTTGTTCTGCAAACACTTTGTTCATCAGCCGCTGATATGTTGCACCTGCATTTTTCAAACCAAAAGGCATAACATTATAACAATAAGTTCCCCTAGGGGTAATGAAAGAAGTACTCTCCCTGTCTTCAGGTTTCATTTTGATCTGATTGTAACCAGAATAAGCATCCATGAAGCTCAGCAGCTCGTGTCCCGAGGTAGCATCCACTAGTTGATCAATTCGGGGCAGCAGAAAATGATCCTTTGGGCATGCTTTGTTGAGGTCGGTGAAGTCTACACACATCCTCCATTTGTTGTTCTTCTTCTATACCATTACCACATTTGCTAACCAGTCTGGATATTTAACATCTTCAATAAAGTAAGCTTTCTGGAGCTTCTCGACTTCTTCCTGTATAGCTTGATTCTTCTCGGGACTGAATACTCTTCTTCTTTGCTTCACAGGCTTGATCTCCTTATTCACATTAAGTTCGTGACATAAGAAATTTGGGTCTATCCCAGGCATATCCTCGTGACTCCACGTAAAAGTTTACTTTCTGCTTCTAAGGAAAGTTATCAATTCCTGTTTTAGTGAGGCTTCCAACGATGAACCTACTTGAGTAGTTCGTTCACGGTGCTCGTCGTCCAGAATGATGTTTTCAGTAGCTTCCACCACTTGACCCTTCACGAGTTGCGACTCATCTCTAGGATTCAATGTTTCAATTTCTGCACCTTCATCCACTTGATAGGTCGTGGTCTTTTTCCTTAATTCCTCCAGTTCCTCTTGCTCGGAGGATGAATAATAGCATTCCCAAGCTACTTTCTGATCACCTTTCACAATTCCTACTCCAAAATTTATTAGAAATTTTAGGCACTGATGTACCGTAGATGGTACAACCTCGAACTTCTTCAATCTTACTCTTCCCATGATGATATTGTATGATGATTGAACATTCTTATCCATCATGAAAAAGCGTATTCTTTCTGTCCGACAAGCAGGCCACGTACTAATGAATATATCCAACTTGATCATCCCAAGTGGAAATACTTTCTCGCCAGTAAAACCGAGGAGGGGTCTATGATAAGGCTCCAGTTGAGATAGCTTTAGATTTAAACTGTCGAAGCATGAGTAGAACATGATGTCTGCCGAGCTACCATTGTCGACCAGTACACTTGAAATCATTACCTCCTTCATCCTCATTTTGATCACCAATGGGTCATCATGAGGATATAGAACACCTGCGAGATCGTTCTTTGAGAAACCAATGACCAATTTCTCTTTGTTCACCTTTCTCGGGCGATCCTCCTCAGCTAGATTTATTCGTTGAATGTATGAGCAAGCTTGAGCCTCACAGAGGTAAGCTTTTCTCTCGGCAGTAAGGTCTCCTCCTCCTGCATCTCCAACTGTAATAACATTACAGTTAAATGACCCAAAGCGTATTAAAAATACCTCACGTTCTGGCTGCCTTGGTCTTTTGGGAAAATCGGGGTCATCTTCTGGATCAACTTCATGGTCTCTCTTCTTGTTCTCCTCTGCTCGACGAGGAGATCTAGACCTCTCTCTTGCTCGGTCGTAGTTTCTTCTATCATTCCTATGATCAACATACTTTGCCAGTTTTCCTCGTCTGATGAGTGTTTCAATCTCATTCTGAAGAGCTATGTAATTTTTAGTCATATGACCATGATCTTTGTGAAACTCGCAATATTTTGCCTTATTTCTCCTTTCGGGGTCTGCCTTCATTTTCTCTGGCCAATTTAATTCCTCGTTGTTCTTGATTTCTTCTAGAACGTGGTTGATGTCTTTCTTCAAAGGAGTATAATTATCAAATTTCCTCAATACTTCCCAAGATGACCTTGTTTTTTAGTGTTTGTCATTACCATTGTTCTTATGCTCTTTCCTCTTAGCTTTATCACCTTCCACCTTGGTTTCTTTGGCATCCATATTCTTCTTCGCAGCCATAGCCTCCTCGGTATTCATAATCTTGGCTGCCTTTCCCATCAGATCTGACATGGTTTTCGGCGGATCTTTAGCCAAAGTGTAGTATAACTTGTTGGGCAGTAATCCACTCATCAAGGCGGTAATCGCTGTCTTTTCCTCGTAGTCAATGACTTCGAGCTTCTCGCTATTAAAACGAGTTATATAATCTCTGGTACTTTCACCAATTTTTTATCTAACACTTAACAAATGCGCTACTCGTTTAACCGGATTTTCCCCAAAATAGAAATTCCCAATGAATAACTCGGCCAGTTGAAAGAAAGTTGAGATCTTACCCCGAGGAAGATTATTATACCACATTTGAGCAGATCCGGTAAGAGTTCCCGAGAATGCTCTACATCTCATCTCATCTGGAACAGTATAGATGCCGGCTGCAGCTTGGTATTGTTCTATATGAAGGACAGGGTCGGTCTTTCCATCATATTTGGGGGTCACAACAGGTGATTTAAACTTTTATGGTGTTGGAAAATCTACAATGGCCTGGACAAAAGGTGTTCCTTGAACAAAAGTTCATTGTAGGGGGTTCTTGGCCTTAGCCATTTCCCCTAATCTATCCTCCAGCCTCTGAATAAAGACTTTCCACGCATCGTTTCATTCCTCAGGCCTGTTGGTTCGAGCAACTGATCACGTTGATGTGGCTTCCTGGGATCTATCTTGACGAGCAGATGGTCGCGACTGGGCGGATCCTTCCCTTAAATCTGATGGTCGTCGAAAACTCCTTGATGCGGCTCTAGGAGGACTTTTGCTCCTCCTAGGACCCAATCGATCAAAAGGATATACTCTGCTTAATCTTTCTAGCGCACTAGTCCTTTTTGGAGAGAGAGTGATACGTTGTTCAGTATCTGTGGCTCACACTGACGAAGTTCGTCCAGGTTGATAAGAAAAATCTTCAGATTCCTCAGTACGATATGAATCAGTACGTGAAGAAGGTAAACGGGTATTTATTTGAATACTTCGCAGTCCTGAATGGGTTGGTGCACCGCCATGGAGGGTTTGTATGAGTTGTCGCATCGTTTCTTGCATGACTATCTGGCCCTGGGCCAGATTTGTCATTATTCCAGCCAGATCTGGAATATTTGGCGAAGCATATGGATTTGGAGAGCTTCCAGCGTTTCGATTACTGGGTTCTGGAATATCAGCCATTTGTGATGAGTTGTTCTTGATAAAAAACGATATTACCAGTCATTTACCACAGACGGAGCCAATCCGTTTATGTAAAAAATTAGATTATATCTAATTATTTAATCACAGATAAATAAAATGAGATAAAGAACTTTTAAAGTGGTTCAGCCTTATAAGAATGGCCTATGTCCACTGTTTCTGTTATTGCTGACTCTTTGAGAATTCTCGATTACAAGTTTTCTCAAGAAATTCTGGTCCCCCTACAATGAGGATAATACAATGTATTTATAGCCCTAAGGCTGTAATGTGAAAGGGTAATATATTAAATGCCCCTTAAGCGTATACATCTGTATGATAATAAGCATTTAATGCGCAGTCAAAATGTTGAGTTATCCCGCTATTAATGCTTTGTTCGAGGTGCAGCTCGGACCGCCTGAGCTGCTCGTACCGCCTAAGTTCCTCGGTGCTCAAAAGTTCGTCGGTACTCAAAAGTTCCTCGGATAGTTCTTGTAGGTCGGAGCGTCTGAGTTAGTCGGGGAAGCAGAGTTCCTCGTTGTAGTATGGTTCCTCGGAGTCGAGGTGTTGTTCATAAGTGTTTATTGTTGCCATGTAGATTGCCACGTGTCTTCACCCAATTGAGCCATGTCAGCAGACTAAATTTGGTATCAACACTTATGAATCAATTAATCCATTTATGTTTATCTAAATACAGACTTAAGTTCTCATCCACTTAAATCATTTAATATTAATTATTCCATTTTATCTACTTACAAGCACAATAGATTAATCACATGTATATATATTTAACACTCATAATATATATATACAACTAGGGCACCCCACATACATCTATGGTGCTGGCATACTCTGTTATCAAGTCCCCATATCTCTCGTACAAAGGGAAATACCAGTTCGGAATCACTCTCGAACTCTATTAACACAAAACACACATATTGGAGGCGAAGCATAGTTACCAGTCACTAAGAGGTCAGCACATACCCTCATGTCTCTTAGGACCGTCTGACTATCATTCTCAGATAACCTGTATTGAGGGATCCTATGTTCTAGGGTACAAGTCAATATCCCCCATAAAGGTCCAACTGAGATAAGACCATCCCAACGCGGAAACCTCCATGTAGGGATGTAAACGGATATTCAAAAATCCGCATCCGTCCGATATCCGAATTCAAATTTGCGGATATTTATCCGAAAATATGGAAACGGATACGAATATGGATACTCTATAAAAATATCCGAGAAAAAGGATAGGGATAGTACTAGTGTCCGACATGGATAATCCGTATCCGATGCGGAGTATCCATTTTATTGGATATCCGTTTTACCGGATATCCGTATCCGTCAAACATATGTTTAAAATATTACTAATAATATTAGTATTAGTATTACTAATAAATAAATATTTAAAAAAAAACTTGATCGTTTATTCCCCAAAACAAAATAAACACATACTCCACTAAAAAAAAAAACACCCTAAAGTTATTATTTTATTGGGTATATTATAAAATTTCATGTATTATTATTTTATTAGGTATATTATCATTGAGTTACACTGAAGTTACAATGAAACCTATCACACACAACATACACCGACTAAAGAACATATACTCCACTCAAAAAAAAAACTTCGTTTCATTTCTCTTTCGTACAAAACAAGAGAAAATAAACTCTCATGTGGTTGTTCGTTAG
Source organism: Sambucus nigra (assembly GCA_949130495.1). Taxonomy (NCBI): domain Eukaryota; kingdom Viridiplantae; phylum Streptophyta; class Magnoliopsida; order Dipsacales; family Adoxaceae; genus Sambucus; species Sambucus nigra. The sequence goes on along the minus strand of OX422221.1, from coordinate 328,376,901 downwards.
TTTTCTTAATTATAAATAAATGTAAGAGAGAAACAGAAAAGAATGTAAGAAAGACACATAATAGAATGCAAGAAAAAAATGGAAAAGTAAAGAGATGGTTTTGATTGTGATGAGAACTGAAGTTAACAACATGTATATTATATACCAAATCAAAATGTATACTTATTAAAATAAAAATATCAGTATGTTTTGAAGACAAAAGATCCATGAGGTTGTCATGGAATGCGACTGTTATTGTTTTTTTTGGGGATGGCTTTAAACTTATATGGTTGTAAATTATGGATGAATTTAAGCCATATTATCGTTATGGAATGATACTATTATTATGGAATCCATAATTGTTGATATTAGGAGGCAGTAATTTTGTTATATATTTATTTGGATTGGATTGGATTTCATTGGATTGGATATTTTAATTGTTATTTTTTGCGATGGCTAAATAATGTAAACAGATACGGATATTATCCGAATCCGAGGTATCCGAGCGGATACAGATATGGATAGTTGTTTTAACTATCCGGGCGGATACGGATACGGATATGAATAGTACATTCGGTTAGCGAATACGGATATGGAAAACATGGTATCCGATCCGTATCCATCCGTTTACCACCCCTACCTCCATGATAGCAAGTAGCTCGGGTATGATTTTTACACAGATATATAATATGCACAATCATTAAATCATTAAACCATGGGTGGCATATAACGCTCGAGTTCTACGTATAATTAAATCATTCTTTTATTTTCTCAATTACCGCAAGTCCTTAAGTACTTCTCGACTCTCGAAGTGTATCCTCTCGATAAATATAGAATCAGTAGGTGTACACTCACTACCCTACTGGTCTTAGTCCTTATTAATTATCACAAGACCTAAATTAACATACGCACGATTTCCCACTCAATTTATACCCCTAAAATCCCACGGTTAAATCTGATATAAATTAGCATTATTCGGACCCTACTTACACCTTATTAGTCCTTCTCAAGTCCGATTATGATATTTAAATTATGTCCAAGGGGTCCTTACTCATTGGGATTCAATTAACATTAAAAGGGGAAGAAATTTCAATTTCTAGGAGGGGTTGATCAATCGATGAAAAGGGGTCGATCGATCGACATTCTTGAGTCGATCGATCGATATGGCAGTTATTGCCCAGATTTTTGCATATTAAGCCTACGAGTTTCTTCCAACTTAAATCATCAAAACTCCATTAATATATCCAAAACTCCCAACCAAACATCATGAACATTATATAAACCATTATGGATGAATTCTAACGTAAAAAATTCATTAATTCCACAAGAATCGTCATCAAATGGGTTAATTCAAGAAATTATCATCAAACCCTAGTTTATCCAATTTTCTCAAGAATTCATTTAATTTCCATATTTCTATCTCTATTGGGCATCAAATTTCGTGGTTAATATTCTACATATAACAAGATATTCATCCTAACATGATTTCTACTCCAAATTGCAATAATAATCTCCCAAACAACAATATATCTTCACGAGATTTAAAATAATTAACTACAACACTAGCATGGATGGATTATCAACTAAAGCACAACAAGTTAGATACTTTCCTTAGAAATGGAAGTCTGAATCGTTGATGATGATGGGTTTGGTTTCGTTCCTCGTTCCCCGATCTACGCATTGGTGGTGGAATTGGTGAAGATGGTGTTGGGTAGGTGATTCTCTCCCTTGGAAGCCTTCGCTCTTCTCCCTTCCTTAGCCCCTATACAACTCTAGAGTTTCTAAACCTCAAGGACTCTCTCTTCCCACAGATATAAACTCTCTATTTTTGTCATTAATTAAGGCCAAAAATGGAAAATTACCAACATGCCCTCTCGGGTTACCAATTAGGTCTAAAAATATCCCGAGATCCAAACTAACCCCCGGGTACACTTTTCTGACTATCTCAACCCTTGAGAACACATTGGCGGGCTTGAAATGACCATTTGGGCGACTTATAATTAAATTACTTTTTATTCCATTAATTTAGTCCCGACACGACACACGTGCGTCCCAACTTAATTTTTATGATTGTCGTATTATTCATTCGCGACACTTTTAATAAATTCAATCTCATATATTACTTTACTCAATAAGTAATATTCAACATAATTATTATCAATAATTAGTAACTCTCATCACGCTAGTAAATTAATTTATCCCAATTTAATTTAATTGAATCCATAATTAAAGGCCATAAAAATTTGGGGTATTACATACTTACCCCATAATAACGAAGTTCCGTCCTGAAATTCGAAAAATAAGGCCTACCTGGTAAAAACAAGTTTCCTCCAGTACTCAAAACCAACTTCAAAGTAAGGCTCGATCACTATAGCCCCCGCTTCACGGCAAGCTTATCTAACACTCTTGACATTTTATCAGTTATAGGGTCGCACCTCAATAACGACACCTCACCTTGTGCTCCTACCAAACAAAACTCGAATAAGACTAGCATATATGTCATTGGCCCCATTGTCTCAATATTATTGGGAAGCCTCACCGTACTATGTGTCGACTATATGAACATCTGATCATTCTTGTCAGTTCTTCGAATCTCGATTTCTGACGATCTAACTCAAAAGCCACCTAAAATTGTATGTGGTAATTCCACCATAGTCATCGGACTGTAAATCGACCAATCAAAGATTCTGATTATTCGCTTACCTCTAAACAACCAGAGGGAGAATAATCAAGGTTCTTCTGCACAAAACCTGAATAAGCACTTTGTCCACAATAAACAGGTATAAGTGTTTACACATAACTCTACCATTTGGTAATATCTTCTACTAAGTACCGTACGATTCTTCACTTACCAGCTATAATTGTTGTGGAATTGAAATGACCACAATGAGTCTAAAATTACATTCATATAGCTCTACTAGTAATTTATCACCTTTCGCCTACTCCTCGGGCTACAGGTGATACAACCTGCTCAAAACGAAATGTCATCCCTATAGCTTCCTGAAATCCTGTATCGAAGGTAGGGTTCAAGGATATCATCCTAGTTCAGAACAATACCGGGTAGGGCCACTTACCGAATCGATCTAGTCGATCGATCGATCAAGCAGTTATTGCCCAGATTTCTGCATATTAAGCCTACAGGTTTCTTCCAACTTAAATCATGAAAACTCCATTAACATGTCCCAAACTCCCAACCAAACATTATGAACGTTATATAAACCAATATGGATGAATTCTAACGTAAAACATTCATTAATTCCTAAAGAATCGTCATCAAATGGGTTAATTCAAGAAATTATCATCTAACCCTAGTTTATCTAATTTTCTCAAGAATTCATTTAATTTCCAGATTTCTATCTCTACTGGGCATCAAATTTCGTGGTTAATATTCTACATATAACAAGATATTCATTCTAACATGATTTCTACTCCAAATTGCAATAAAAATCTCCTAAACAACGATATATCTTCATGAGACCTAAAATAATCATCTCCGACACTAGCATGGATGTGTTATCAACTAAAGCACAACAAGTTAGATGCTTGCTTTAGGAAGGGAAGTGTGAATCGTTGATGATGATGGGTATGGTTTCGTTCCTCGTTCCCCGATCTATGCGTTGGTGGAGAAATTGGTGAAGATGGTGTTGGGTAGGTGGTTCTCTCCCTTGGAAGCCTTCTCTCTTCTCCCTTCTTTAGCCCCTCTACAACTCTAGATTTTCTAACCCTTGAGGAATCTCTCTTCTCACAGATATAAACTCTCTATTTTCTTCATTAATTAACGCCAAAATGGAAAATTACTAAAATGCCCTCCAGAGTTCCCGATTAGGTCTAAAAATGTCTCGAGACCCAAACTAATCCCCGGGTACACTTTTCGGACTATCTCGACCCTTTTGAACATATTATCGCACTCGAAATGACCATACGGCCGACTTATAATTAAATTACTCTTTATTCCATTAATTTAGTCCCTACACGACACACACGCGTCCCGACTTAATTTTTATGATTGTCGTATTATTCATTCGCGACAATTATAATAAATTCAATCTCATATATTGCTTTACTCAATAAGTAATATTCAATATAATTCATATCAATAATTATTAACTCTCATCACGGTAGTAAATATTTATTTTAAAACATTGGAATTAATATTAAATTAATTTATCCCAATTTAATTTAATTAAACTCATAATTAAAGGCCATAAAAATACGAGCTATTACATACTTTCCCCCCAATAACGGAATTTCGTCCTGAAATTCAGAAAATCAGGCCTGCCCGGTAAAAACAGATTTCCTCCGGTACTCAAAACCAACTTCAAAGTAAGGCTCGATAACTATAGCCCCCGCTTCACAGCAAGCTTGTTTAACACTCTCCACACTTTATCAGTTATAGGGTCGCACCTCAATAACGACACCTCACCTTATGCTCCTCCCAAACAAAACTCGAATAAGACAAGCATATATGTCATTGTCCCCATTGTCTCAATATTATTAGGAGGTCGCATCGTATTATGTGTCGACTACTCGCATTTATCTAAACACAAAACTCCCTTTCTGAGAGAAACCATATGAACATTTGACCACTCTTGTCAGTTCTTCGAATCTTGATTTTCAGCGATGTAACTCAAAAGCCACCTAAAATAGTCTCTAGAAATTCCACTATAGTCATCGGACTCTAACTCGACCAATCAAAGATTATAATTATTTGCTAACCTCTAAACAACCATAGGGAGAATAGTCAAGTTCTTCTGCACAAAACCTCAATAAGCACTTTGTTCAAAATAAACAGGTATGAGTGCTTACACACAACTCTACCATTTTGCAATATCTTCTCCCAAGTACCGTACTAAACGTCACTTACCAGCTATAATTTTTGTGACAATGAAATGACCACAATGAGTCCAAAATTACATTCATACAGCTCTACTAGTCGTTATCACCTTTCGCCTACTCCTAGGGCTATAGGTGATACAACCTGCTCAAAACGAAACGTCATCCACACTGCTTCCTGAAATCCTGTATCGAAGGTGCGGTTCAAGGATCTCATCCTCGTTCAGATCAATACCGGGCAGGACCACTTACCGGATTGATTTAGTCGATCGATCGACATTCTTGAGTCGACCGATCAATCAAGCAGTTATTACCCAGATTTCTTCATATTAAACCTACGGGTTTCTTTCAACTTACATCATCAAAACTCCATTAACATGTCCCAAACTCCTAACCAAACATTATGAACATTATATAAACTAATATGGATGAATTCTAACATAAAACATTCATTAATTCCTCAAGAATCGCCATCAAATGGGTTGATTCAAGAAATTATCATCTAACCCTGGTTTATATATTTTTCTCAAGAATTCATTTAATTTTCATATTTCTATCTCTACTGGGCACCAAATTTCGTGGTTATTATTCTACATATAACAAGATATTCATCCTAACGTGATTTCTACTCCAAATTGCAATAATAATCTCCCAAACAACAATATATCTTCATGAGACTTAAAATAATTATCTCCTACACTAGCATGGATGTGTTACCGACTAAAGCACGACAAGATAGATACTTGCCTTAGAAATGGAAGTCTGAATCATTGATGATGATGGGTATGGTTTCGTTCCTCGTTCCACGATCTACGCATTGGTCGTGGAATTGGTGAAGATGGTGTTGGGTAGGTGTTTCTCTCCCTTGGAAGCCTTCTCTCTTCTCCCTTACTTAGCCCCTCTACAACTCTAGAGTTTCTAACCCTCGAGGACTCTCTCTTCCCACATATATAAACTCTCTATTTTCATCATTAATTGAGGCCAAAAATGGAAAATTACCAAAATACCCTCCCGGATCGCCGATTAGGTCTAAAAATGTCTCGAGACCCAAACTAACCCCCAGGAACACTTCCTCAAAATGACCATACGGGAGACATATTACTAAATTACTTTTTATTCAATTAAGTTAGTCCCGACACGACACGTGTGTATCCTGACTTAATTTTTATGATTGTCGTATTATTCACTCGCGATAATTTTAATAAATTCAATATCATATATTACTTTCTCAGTAAGTAATATTCAACATATTTCTTATCAATAATTATTAACTCTTGTCACGCAAGTAAATATTTATTTTAAAACATCTGGATTAATATTAAATTAATTTATCCCAATTTAATTTAATTAAACCCATAATTAAAGGCCATAAAAATATAGGGTATTACATACTTCCCCCCTAATAACGGAATTTCGTCCCGTAATTCGAAAAATAAGGCCTGCCTGGTAAAAATAGGTTTCCTCCAGTTCTCAAAATCAACTTCAAAGTAAGGCTCGATCACTATAGCCCCCGCTTCACAGCAAGCTTGTTTAACACTCTCGACACTTTATCAGTTAAAGGGTCGTACCTCAATAACGGTACCTCACCTTATGCTCCTGCCAAACAAAACTCGAATAAGACTAGTATATATGTCATTGGCCCCATTGTCTCAATATTATTGGGAGGCCGCACCATACTACGTGTCGAATACTCGTATTTATCTAAACACAAAACTCCCATCCTGAGAGAAACCATATGAACATCTGACCACTCTTATCAGTTCTTCGAATCTCGATTTTCGGCGATGTAACTCAAAAGCCACCTAAAATAGTCTGTGGTAATTCCACCATAGTCCTCGAACTCTAACTCGACCAATAAAAGATTCTGATTATTTGCTCACCTCTAAAAAACCAGAGGGAGAATAGTCAAGGTTCTTCTGCACAAAACCTCAATAAGCACTTTGTCCACAATAAACAGGTATGAGTGCTTACACATAACTCTACCATTTGGTAATATCTTCTCCCAAGTACCGTACTATACTTCACTTACCAACTATAATTTTTACGGAAATGAAATGACCACAATGAGTCTAAAATAACATTCATACAGCTCTACTAGTTGTTTATCACCTTTTGCCTACTCCTCGAGCTATAGGTGATACAACCTGCTCAAAACGAAATGTCATCCCTACTGCTTCCTGAAATCATGTATCAAAGGTGGGGTTCAAGGATCTCATCCTAGTTCAGAACAATACCGGGCAGTACCACTTACCAGATCGATCTAGTCGATCGATCGACATTCTTAAGTCGATCGATCGATCAAGCAGTTATGGCCCAGATTTCTGCATATTAAGCCTGCGAGTTTCTTCGAACTTAAATCACCAAAACTCCATTTACATGTCCCAAACTACCAACCAAACATTATGAACGTTATATAAATTATTATGGATGAATTCTAACGTAAAACATTCATTAATTCCTCAAGAATCGTCATTAAATGGGTTAATTCAAGAAATTATCATCGAACCCTATTTTATCTAATTTTCTCAAGAATTCATTTAATTTCCAGATTTCTATCTCTACTGGGCATCAAATTTCGTGGTTAATATTCTACATATTACAAGATATTCATCCTAACATGATTTCTACTCCAAATTGCAATAATAATATCCCAAACAAAAATATATCTTCATGAGACATAAAATAATTATCTCCTACACTAGCATGGATGTGTTACCAACTAAAGCACAACAAGTTAGATACGTGCCTTAGAAATGGAAGTCTGAATCGTTGATGATGATGGGTATGGTTTCGTTCCCCGTTCCCCGATCTACGCATTGGTCGTGGAATTGGTGAAGAGGGTGTTGGGTAGGTGGTTCTCTCCCTTGGAAGCCTTCTCTCTTCTCCCTTCCTCATCCCCTCTGCAACTCTAAAGTTTCTAACCCTCAAGGACTCTCTCTTCCCATAGATATAAACTCTCTATTTTCGTCATTAATTGAGGCCAAAAATGGAAAATTACCAAAATGCCCTCCCAGATTGCCGATTAGATCTAAAAACGTCCCGAGACCCAAACTAACCCCCGGGAACACTTTTTTAACTATCTCGACCCTTCTGAATACATTGGCGCACTCGAAATGACCATACGAGTGACTTATTACTATATTACTTTTTACACCATTAATTTAGTCCTGACACGACACAAGCTCATTGTCACACCCTAATCCCATTAGGATATAATTAAATAAATAGTTTACAAACCACAATTATAATTTATTTGTTATTTAGGTAATAAATATTGAAACAACTTCAAGGTTAAAATGCGAAATATTAAAAAAATCCAATCGTTTTAAGGAGACATAATTTCGACAGAACTCACATATCATTTAACTTAATTACAACTAGTGTAGTTTATAAAACAAACTAATAAGACCCTACTTTTATGTACTCAACCTCCTAGACCTGGCAGTGGCAGCTGGAAAATCTAAAAATGTAAACATATAAAACCATGAGTTTAAAAACTCAGTGAATGTACTACATCTCTATATAGTAAAAGTACTATATTAACATCTCAACATATTAATATATACATCTCTGTGCCAAATTAGGCCATATACATATCCGGAGTTAATAAACCCCACATCTCCTTCCCGTAGGCAATAATCATATCCATAGGTTTTAAAAACCTAACATCTCCTGAATTTCATAGCAACTCAACATATCCTGACTTTTATAAAGCGATAAATCTCAACATCTATTGGCTTTTAAATAAGCCATAACATCTCAACATCTCTTGGATTTTAAATAAGCCATAACATCTCAACATCTCTTGGCTTTTAAATAAGCCATATCATCTCAACATATAATACATATACATCATATCCAAAATTAACTCACTAAGTACACTCACCTTGTGTTGTCAACTATGTATTCACGTTTCCCTTAGGTGGAGCTAAACTTTGTTGATTTGACCTTACACCTGTTAATCCAACTAAATCAGTACTAAAGCTCGATCATAAGTATTATTTTAATATAATTATGTAACTTTCAATGAGTAGACAATCACAATATGATTCTACTGAAGTCATATTCCATGAAACATATGTAAAGACGAAACGATGGTATATATGTTGATAAGGTCATGAACATTCTACCCTAGAAACTACCTTGTAAAGAATTTATAACTAAACTCAAGTAAACATAAAAGTATACTTCTGAATATATATACACATGAAACATGTACTCAAAATACACTTGGGAAAGAGCAGATAAAAATATTCTTTCATGGAGTATCCAATATGGCCTCAAATTATTGTCCTCCATACTTAACCATCCCATATTCATAAATAGTACACATACAGGTGTCCAAGCTTATCAATCTGAAAACATATCTTAATATACTTTCCGTTACAAGTGACGGTGTAATTTTTCAAGCTTCCTAGGGCAAGTTATGGCCATTTCTTTACAACACAATAAATCTTCCCTACAAACTCCTCTATTGTTCCTTCGACTTCCAAGAATATTAATAATTTTTCTACAGTATAACTTTCCATGATTTTCAACAAACTTTCAGTAGACATACTGAATAGTACAAAATTAAAGTTTCATAATATTTGGACTTCATTTTCTATCTCAAAAGCTTGACCAAACTCAGGGCATACCGGAATGAAATATTCAAACATCAACTATATACCAACTTGTAACCATCACTAAGACCTAACCATAAGGAGTTAAATTCTGATTTTTGGATATGATATTAATATATGAGTCTATTTTCATATCCAATTGGAATTTCTGAATTCCAGTAAGCATACAAAGAGATATGAAAGTTTCAATACAAAGGGTTTCAATACAAAGCAATATGACCTATAACACCCCTTATCTCACATGTGAACCAATACATATTATCACAAAGGAGGATGGAATTTGGATCAATACTACACGATTTATATACTTTTAAATAAGTATAATAGAAGATTAAAACAATATTAACACATAATATTACCTTGGAAACACCTTAAGGATTTTCTTGGAATTGTTTTCCTAGATTTTCCTTGTAACACTTTCTTCCTTAACTTCTACCTCTCTCTCCTCAAGCTAATAACACCTCAAACTGAACCTAGGGACTTATTTTATGAATAAATAGGGTTAAGGGAGAGTTTTAAGTCGGCCAAGGCTGCCTCCCAATCCATCCAATCAAATTAAAACATTTGGTTTAATAAAAGACAATTTACCACTTAAGGGAATTGACAGATTTGCCCATTCTCGTAAGTTTGACCTAACTTCTTACTCGAACATCCGTTTGATGCACCATTTGTTGTGTGACAACCCTAACTCACATGTCTACAACTATGTAGTTTTCACCTCAAGTCAATTGTAATGTTGCAAGGGTCAAAACTAGTCTTAAACAGGAATATTTCTATAAAAAATAACCAAATCTTGTGTTCGTAAATAATTCGACATTTCATGATTTATGAAAGTAGAATTATACTAACCATAATCACTTAACATTAGATATACTAATAACACATTATTCATATCACATAAGATAAGTATAATTTAAATATAATTTATCATAATTATATACGGGTTGTCACAACCTCCCCCTAGAAAATTTAGTCTCCGAAATTTAATACGAATGACACTTACCAAACAAATGGGGATACTGTTTCTTCATGCTATCCTCCGTTTCCCAAGTTGCTTCTTTAATTCCATGGCTCAAACACATAACTTTAACTAAGAAAATAACCTTATTCCTCAATAATTTCTCTTTACGATCAAGAATTTCCACCGGTTCCTCGATGTACGACAAGTCTTCTTTCAGTTCAATAGGTTGGGTTTTCAGTTGATGAGATGGATCTGCCAAATACTTACGAAGCATTGATACATGGAACACGTCATGCAAACGAGATAAATCTGGAGGTAATGCTAATCTATATGCCAGGGTTCCAATTCTTTCCAACACTTCATATGGTCCAGTGTATCTTGGACTTAATTTCCCCTTCTTTCCAAATCTCATAACGCCTTTCCAAGGTGAAATACGTAGGAATAAAAAATCCCCCTTCTGAAATTCCAATGGATACTTCCTCTTTTCTGCATAAAATTTCTTCCTGCTTTGCGCTATCTTTATCCGTTCCCGAATCATTTTGATCTTTTCAGTTGTCATATCTATCAATTCAGGACCCAAAAGTTTCCTTTCACCTACTTCATCCCAACATAAAGGCATTGTACATCTCCTCCCATATAAAGCTTCATACGGAGGCATACCAATAGTGGACTGGTAACTATTATTATATGAGAATTCCATCAATGGCAAATGATCTTCCCAACTGCCTTTGAAGTCAAATACACAAGCTCGTAACATGTCTTCTAATATTTGAATCATCCTCTCAGATTGCCCATCGATTTGTGGATGAAATGCAATGTTGAAATTCAAACTTGTACCCATGGCATTCTGTAAACGAGGCCAAAACTTATAAGTGAACGTTGGATCTCTATCTGATACAATTGACACTGGTGCCCCATGTAAACGGATAATATCATCAACGTACATACGTGCATACTTGTCAACCATGTAGGTGGTCTTAACTGGAAGAAAATGGGTCGACTTTGTCAATCGATCTACAATCACCCAAAATAGAATCATTCCCCTTTGGTGACCGTGGTAATCCTGTAACAAAATCCATCGTTATATGCTCCCACTTCCATTCCGAAATAGGAAATGACTGCAATAATCCTGCCGGCTTCTGATGCTCCGCTTTCACTTGCTGACATACTAAACATTTAGCTACAAATTCTGCAATCTCACGTTTCATATTGTTCCACCACTAATACTCTTTCAAATCTCTGTACATTTTGGGACCTCCCGGATGTATAGAATAAATAGAACTATGTGCCTCTTCCAATATATCCTTCTTTAAGGGTGGATCATTCGGTACACAAATCCTATTTTTATAACACAATGATTCATCATTCTTAATTTCTAAGTCACTCTCTTTACCCTCTAAGACATCTGGTTTCTTCTTCTCAAGGAATGGATCACTGACCTGCAAATTTCTTATGCGTTCTGCCAATAAAGTTCTCACTATAACATGTGCTGATAAGCCTACCTTTTTTTTAAAACTTAATTTAATGCCCATCGATGCCAAGTCAAGGATATTTCCCACACGTGCACACTGTATGCAACCTAGAATCCCCGATGATTTTCGACTCAAAGCATCTGCTACTACATTGGCCTTTCCTGGATGATGATGAATGGTACAGTCATAGTCTTTAATTAACTCCATCCAACGTCTTTGTCTCAAATTCAAGTCTCTCTGTGTAAATAAATACTTCAAACTTTGATGGTCAGTGAAAATTTCACACATCTCTCCATACAAATGATGTCTCCATAATTTCAAGGCAAAAACAATAGCTGCAAGTTCTAAATCATGTGTAGGATAATTACGTTCATGTGTCTTCAACTGTCTAGATGCATAAGAAATTACCTTTCCATGTTGCATGAAAACACAACCCAGGCCCTGATGTGAAGCGTCAGTATAAATCACAAAACCTTTTCCACTAGATGGAACAGTGAGAACTGGAGCTGATACTAGCCTATTTTTCAACATTTCAAAGTTGAGATGACATTCATCACTCCACACAAATTTCACTTCCTTTCGAGTCAATTTAGTCAATGGCAAGGCTATAGATGAAAAACCCTTTATGAATCTTCTATAATATCCAGCCAATCCTAGGAAACTCATTATCTCCGTTACATTCCTCGGTCTTTCCCATTGCACAATTGCCTTTACCTTCTTAGGGTCAACATAAATTCCATCTCCCGAAACAACATGCCCCAGAAATACTACCTGATTTAACCAAAACTCACATTTGCTAAACTTTGCAAACAATTGACTATCTCGCAAAACTTCTAATACAAATCTTAGATGCTTCTCATGTTCCTCTTGGCTAGGTGAGTATATCAAAACATCATCGATAAAGAAAATCACAAACGAATCTATGAAAGGATGAAATACTCGATTCATTAAATCTATAAACACCGCAGGAGCATTTGTTAACCCAAATGGCATTACCAAAAATTCATAATGACCATAGCGAGAACGAAAGCTATCTTAGAAATGTCACAATCTCTCACCCTTAATTGATGATAACCCGATCTCAAATGAATATTTGAAAACACTTTATCAGCCTATAATTGATCAAACAAATCATCAATACGAGGCAATGGATATTTATTTCGAATAGTCACCTTGTTCAACTGTCGATAATCAATGCAGAGTCGCATGGTGCCATCTTTCTTCTTCACAAATAATAATGGAGCCCCCCATGGTGATACACTGGGTCGAATAAAACCTCTATCTAGCAAATCTTACAGTTGAACCTTTAACTCCTTTAGTTCCACAGGTGCCATTCTATATGGAGAAATAGAAACTGGAGCTGTACCAGGCACTAAATCGATAGTAAACTCTACCTCTCTGCTAGGTGGCAATCCTGGTAATTCATTTGGGAACACATCTGCAAAATCCTTAACGACTGGGATATCTTCTAATTTTTGCAATTCCCTGTTTATATCCACAATATATGATAAAAATCCTTGACAACCCTTATTTAACAATTTCCTCGCCCGAAAGGCTGAAATAAGACAGTTCAGAACCACATTTCTTTCGCCAGTAAATTTGAATTTTTCCTCCCCCGGCATATTAAATGTAACCTCCTTATGAAAACATTTAATTGATGCATGGTAGGAAGATAGCCAGTCCATACCAAAGATAATATCAAAATCTCGAATATCTAAGGGAATTAAATCAATGGTCCACTCACTCTCCCCCATATACAATACACAATTTTTATACACAAGCTCCACTAACATCATATCCCCCATAGGTTTAGAAATATATAAACCACAATCTAGATAAGAATATGGTCTACCCAAATGCATGGTAAATGACAGTGCTACAAATGAATGAGTAGAACCTGGATCAATAAGCACGTAAGCATGTTTATTCATGACAGAAAATGTACCTGTCACCACCTCTAAAGTAGCCTGAGCATCCTATAAAGTCATAGAAAATATCCTTCCCGGATCCCTGGATCCACTAGCATGTCATCTACCTCCTCCTCTCCCTGTGCCTCCAGGTGATGAGCCTCGACTAGTAGTAGCTGATTGAATCCCTCCCAGTAGCATAGGACAGTTCTTTTTGGTATGGCCAATTTGATGGAAGTGATAACACTCTACCCCCTTTAACTTGGGACAATCTGGACTAATATGGCCCTCAGCTTTGCAAAAATAACATGTAACAGGCTTGGACTGCCTATTGTCATTCTCTTGCCATCTATTCTGTTGGACCATCGATCCTGCACCCCTAAAACTACTTGGTGTCCTATTCTAAACATAATTTCCAGTCCCTCTACTGCGCTGAAATCTTTGACTCCCTTGTTTTGATTATTATACATTGCCCTCCTTTTTCTGAGATGAATAAAATCTACACCTCTTTCCCCTTTGTTCCCTATTCTCTATTGCATCGTTAACATCTCCTTCAACCATCATAGCTTTGTTAACTAGGGAAGAATAATCTACCATCTCAAGTGCAGTGAGTCTAGACTTGATAACCAAATTCAACTCGTCCTGAAATCTGGTGCATTTATCCTCCTCATCACGTAAGAAATGTAATGAAAATCGAGACAAAGATGTGATTTTAGTTTCATACTCCCTGACCGACATATTCCCCTGAGTCAATGATAAAAATTCTCTCTCCTTTTGCTTCTGGTACATGCAAGGAAAATACTTTTCATATAAGACTTTAATAAAGGAATCCCAAGTAATTACCTCACCTCCCTCCGGAGTAAGCAATAAATGTTTGGAATAATCCCACCAATATTTAGCTTCTCCCATTAACATGAAAGTAGCCAAAATCACCTTCTGCGCGCCAGGTACATTCATCACCCCGAAGATAGTTTCTGTGTCTCTAACCCAAGCCTCAACTTCTAAAGGATCTACAGAACCTGAGAATGCTGGGGGGTTCAATTTGATAAACTTCTCGTACAGAGTATTCTTCTCCTCTCATTGTATTTCCCTTTCTCTTCTTGCCAAAGTCTTCTCTTCCAAGTACTTGGCTTGTTGTTCGGCTATTTGCATCATAAACATGTTTTGTTGTTCTGCCATTAAAGTCATGGCACGAGCCATCTTCTGCATATCTGTAAGTTGTTCAGGAGCCCCCTCTACATTATTTGGATTTTGTTGGTTTACTGTATTTGAAGACTCCTCATCTACCCTCTCATGAACATTTGCTCCTTCCATAGCTTACTATCTGTCATAAACCACAATTATAGAAACAAGAATACAACATTTATTTCTAACATAATGGTTAGTATTTCTCACAAATTAATATAAATGACCCACACAACGCTATTTCTGCTACTGTCATATCTAGACTCTCTAACCCCAGAATATAAAAACCTAAAGCCCTGATACCAAGTTGTCACACCCTAACCCCATTAGGATATAATTAACTAAATAGTTTACAAACCACAATTATAATTTATTTATTATTTACGTAATACATATTGAAACAACTTCAAGGTTAAAATGCGGAATATTAAAAAAATCCAATCGTTTTAAGGAGACATAATTTCAACAGAACTCACATATCATTTAACTTAATTACAACTCGTGCAGTTTATAAAACAAACTAACAAGACCCTACTTCTATGTACTCAACCTCCTAGACCTGGCAGTGGTAGCTAGAAAACCTAAAAATGTAAACATATAAAACCATGAGTTTAAAAACTTAGTGAATGTACTACATCACTATATTGTAAAAGTACTATATTAACATCTCAACATATTAATATGTACATCTCTGTGCCAAATTAGGCCATATACATATCCGTAGTTAATAAACCCCAAATCTCCTGCCCGTAGGTAATAATCATATCCATAGGTTTTAAAAACCTAACATCTCCTAAATTTCATAGCAACTCAACATATCCTGACTTTTATAAAGCCATAACATCTCAACATCTCTTGGCTTTTAAATAATCCATAACATCTCAACATCTCTTGGATTTTTAATAATCCATAACATCTCAACATCTCTTGGCTTTTAAATAATCCATATCATCTCAACATATAATACATATACATCATATCCAAAATCAACTCAGTAAGTACACTCACCTTGTGTTGTCAACTATGTATTCACGTTTCCCTCAGGTGGAGCTAAACTTGGCTGATTTGACCTTACACCTATTAATCCAACTAAATCAGTACTAAAGCTCAATCATAAGTATTATTTTAATATAATTATGTAACTTTAAATGAGTACACAGTCACAATATGATTCTACTCAAGTCATATTCCATGAAACATATGTAAAGACGAAACGATGGTATATATGTTGATAAGGTCATGAACATTCGACCCTAGAAACTACCTCGTAAAGAATTTATAACTAAACTCAAGTAAACATAAAAGTATACTTCTGAATATATATACACATGAAACATGTACTCAAAATACACTTGGGAAAGATTAGATAAAAATATTCTTTCATGGAGTATCCAATATGGCCTCAAATTATTGTCCTCCATACTTAACCATCCCATATTCATAAATAGTACACATACAGGTGTCCAAGCTTATCAATCTGAAAACATATCTGAATATACTTTCCGTTACAAGTGACGGTGTAATTTTTCAAGCTTCCTAGGGCAAGTTATGGCCATTTCTTTACAACACAATAAATCTTCCCTACAAACTCCTCTATTGTTCCTTCGACTTCCAAGAATTTTCATAATTTTTCTACAGTATAACTTTCCATGATTTTCAACAAACTTTCAGTAGACATACTAAATAGTACAAAATTAAAGTTTCATAATATTTGGACTTCATTTGCTATCTCAAAAGCTTGACCAAACTCAGGGCATACCTAAATGAAATATTCAAACATCAACTATATACCAACTTGCAACCATCACTAAGACCTAACCATAAGGAGTTAAATTCTTATTTTAGGATATGATATTAATATATGAGTCTATTTTCATATCCAATTGGAATTTCTGAATTCCAGTAAGCACACAAAGAGATATGCAAGTTTCAATACAAAGGGTTTCAATACAAAGCAATATGACCTATAACACCCCTTATCTCACATGTGAACCAATACATATTATCACAAAGGAGGATGGAATTTGGATCAATACTATGCGATTTATATACTTTTAAATAAGTATAATAGAAGATTAAAACAATATTAACACATAATATTACCTTGGAAACACCTTAAGGATTTTCTTGGAATTGTTTTCCTAGATTTTCCTTGTAACCCTTTCTTCCTTAACTTCTACCTCTCTTTCCTCAAGCTAATAACACCTCAAAATGAACCTAGGGACTTATTTGCTGAAGAAATAAGGTTAAGGTAGAGTTTTAAGTCGGCCAAGGCTGCCTCCTAATCCATCCAATCAAATTAAAACATTTGGTTTAATAAAAGACAATTTACCACTTAAGGGAATTGACAGATTTGCCCCTTCTCGTAATTTTGACCTAACTTCTTACTCGAACATCCGTTTGATGCACCGTTTGTTGTGTTACAACCCTAACTCACATGTCTACAACTATGTAGTTTTCACCTCAAGTCAATTGTAATGTTACAAGGGTCAAAACTAGTCTTAAACAGTAGCATTTCTATTGAAAATAACCAAATCTTGTGTTCGTAAATAATTCGACATTTCATGATTTATGAAAGTAGAATTATACTAACCATAATCACTTAACATTAGATATAATAATAACACATTATTCATATCACATGAGATAAGTATAATTTAAATATAATTTATCATAATTATATACGAGTTGTCACACTCATCCCGACTTAATTTTAATTGTTGTCGTATTATTAAGCCGCGACACTTTTAATAAATTCAATCTCATAAATTACTGTACTCAATAAGTAATATTCAACATAATTATTATCAACAATTAGTAACTCTCATCACGCTAGTAAATATTTATTTTAAAACTTCCGGATTAATATTAAATTAATTTATCCCAATTTAATTTAATTAAACCCATAATTAAAGGCCATAAAAATATGGGTATTACATACTTACCCCATGATAGCGGAGTTCCGTCCCGAAACTTGAAAAATAAGGCCTGCCTAGTAAAAATTGGTTTCCTCTAGTACTCAAAATGAACTTCAAAGTAAGGCTCGATCGCTATAGCCCTCGATTCACAGTAAGCTTGTTTAACACTCTCGACACTTTATCAGTTATAGGGTTCCACCTCAATAACGGCACCTCACCTTATGCTCCTACCAAATAAAACTCGAATATGACTAGCATATATGTCATTGTCCCCATTATCTCAATATTATTGGGAGGCCGCACCATACTACATGTCGACTACTCGTATTTATCTAAACATAAAACTTCCATCCTGAGAGAAACCATATGAACATCTGACCACTCTTATCAGTTCTTCGAATCTCAATTTTTGGCAATGTAACTCAAAAGCCACCTAAAATAATATGTCGTAATTCTACAATTGTCATCGAACTCTAACTCGACCAGTCAAAGGTTCTGATTATTCACTCACCTCTAAAAAACCAGAGGGAGAATAATCAAGGTTCTTCTACCCAAGACCTCAATAAGCACTTTGTCCACAGTAAACAGGTATGGGTGCTTACACACAACTCTACCATTTGGTAATATATTCTCCCAAGTACCGTACTATACTTCACTTACCAGTTCTAAATTTTGCGGAAATGAAATGACCACAATGAGTTCAAAATTACATTCATACAGTTCTACTAGTCCTTTATCACCTTTTGCCTACTCCTCAGGCTATAGGTGAAACAACCTGATCAAAACTAAAAGTCATCCCAACGTCTTCCTGAAATCCTGTATCGAAGGTGGGGTTCAAGGATCTCATCCTAGTTCAGAACAATACCGGGCAGGACCACTTACCGGATCGATCTAGTCGATCAATCGACATTCTTGAGTCGATCAATCGATCAAGTAGATATTGCCCAGATTTCTCCATATTAAGCCTACGGGTTTCTTCTAACTTAAATCATCAAAACTCCATTAACATGTCCCAAACTACTAACCAACCATTATGAACGTTAAATAAACTAATATGGATGAATTATAACATAAAACATTCATTAATTCCTCAAGAATCGACATCAAATGGGTTAATTCAATCATCTAACCCTATTTTATCTAATTTTCTCAAGAATTCATTTAATTTACAGATTTCTATCTCTACTGGGCATCAAATTTCGTGGTTAATATTCTACATATAACAAGATATTCATCCAAACATGATTTCTACTCCAAATTGCAATAATAATCTCCCAAACAACAATATATCTTCATGTGACTTAAAATAATTATCTCCTACACTAAAATAGATGTGTTATCAACTAAAACACAACAATTTAGATACTTGACTTAGAAATGGAAATTTGAATCGTTGATGATGATGGGTATGGTTTCATTCCTCATTCCCCGATCTACGCGTTGGTGGTGGAATTGGTGAAGATGGTGTTGGGTAGGTGGTTATCTCCCTTGGAAGCCTTCTCTCTTCTCCCTTTCTTAGCCCCTCTACAACTCTAGAGTTTCTAAACCTCAAGGAATCTCTCTTCCCCATAGATATAAACTCTCTATTTTCGTCATTAATTATGGCCAAAATTGAAAAATTACCAAAATGCCCTCCCGAGTTGCCGGTTAGGTCTAAAAACATCCTGAGACCCAAACTAACTCCCGGGTACACATTTCTGACTATATCGACCCTTACAAACACATTGGTGCACTCAAAATGACCATACGGGTGACTTATAATTAAATTACTTTTTATTCCATTAATTTAGTCCCGACATGACACTCATGCATCCCGACTGAATTTTTATTGTTGTCGTATTATTCACCCGCGAAAATTTTAATAAATTCAATCTCATATATTAATTTACTCAATAAGTAATATTCAATACAATTCTTATCAATAATTACTAACTCTCGTCATGCTAGTAAATATTTATTTTAAAACATCTTAATTAATATTAAATTAATTTATCCCAATAAGTGGGTAATTTCAGGCCTTGGTTAATGGTTATGCCTTGCTGACTAGGATTATTACCACAGTGGATGACACATGTCTATTTCTGATTGGTCCACATAAGTGGATAATTTTTTTTATCAATAAAAGCCCCCAATATTCCATGCTTGATGTTTGCTTGAAAGTATAGAGCATTTAGTTCTGGTAGTAGATCGGGCTACATTTTTTATGCTTTGTCGATTGCCGACTTCCCACACTTGTAAAATTATTAGTTTTGCTGATAGTGTGTACTGGTTATTGCCTTTTTGTAAACATCCAGAATTATAATGAATCATTTTGGAGAAAATACGTCTTTTTCGGCTTAGCCGCCAAAATTTCTATCGTCGTTTCATTTTAATCATTACGTTTGCAGGTTATCGAGTCAATATATAAAAGGCAATAAAATCCTGATCATCTCTTACCTCAAACCCTCTAAGTTTTTGGTGCAATTTCTTGAGCTTTCGTGCGATCGTTCTTCCTGTCTTCTCGTTCTTATTGAATCCTTATGTCTTTGTAAGAATTCTTTCTCTTTCTTCTTTTCTTCATATTGAATCATGGTTTACGTTGTTGTCTCCTAAATGAGTTTATAAAGGAATGAAACATACCATAATGGGTAGGCATAGAGTTCCCCAATCCCCCTATAGACGTTTTTTCTTTGTCGGAAGGCCACTGGATCCCTTCCTTTCGTTGTTAAATTCGGTTTTACTTTTCCCCCAAATCATTTTTGTCTAGAATTTTGTCAATACTTTGACATTGTACCTGTTAGAATAGCCCCCAATACTTCGATGGTTATCAATGGTGTTCATAGGCTCAATCAACTCCATGGGATCCACATAGGCATTCTCAAAATTATGTTTTGTTATAAGTGGGTCACTTGTGACAGTATTTACTATTTAAAAACTACGGTTGTAAATAGAGCTTTAGTTATGAACCTTCCTAACTCCAATAGGGATTACTTCGACCATGGAGTGCTTGCCAAAAATTGGCAATATGTACCCCTAACAGGGGGTGAAGTGTACAATGGGCTAAAGTGCCCTTAAGAGGGTCATGGGATAGGTTGTTTTAATTCTCATGTGACTTTACTAACAATTTTTCTGCTGTAATACTAATTGAGATTGTTTTTTCTTTATTTTTACTGTAGTTGATCGGAAGAGAAAGTGTCTCAAGGAGAGTGAGGTTAAGTTTGGCGAGATCAAGTTTCTCTTGGGCCTTTATCAAAAAATTGGTGAAGAACATACTAGGTTGTCATCATACTTGCTGAATATACTAGGTCGGTATTACTCCATCTGCTACTGGCTCCTCTGTAGCCATAGGTCCTGACTTGGAAAGGAAATTGATTAAGTCTTGTACTCTTCCAGACCACATGGGTGCTACTTCTTCTTTGCCCCGACTTAAAATTTCTGAAAGGGCTTCTCAAAGCCTTGCTATGGTGAGAATTCTTCCTTTGTAATTTTTCTTCTTTCATACTTTGTACTTTGTCTTAGACTTCTTATTAGGGGTGGACAAAAAAAAGACCGACCCGAATGGACCGAACTGGACCAAACCAATAATTAAGGCTATTTTGAAACCGGTCCGAAAATCGGTTCACAAAAACTAAAAATCGATTAAACCGGTCCGGTCCGCGGTCCACTATAATAAAAGATCGATTTGGACCGAACCGAACCGATTCCCATATATATATAATAAAAATAATGTTATTGTGTTTCTTATGTATAGTTTTTGAATTAATGTATATAACTTATGAATTTAATTTGGAACATTTTATATATGTATAGACATTTTTTTAATTTGGGTTAAAAAAACCCATGTAAATATCACTTGGAGTTTAGAGTATTATTTTTTTGTATATATATTTGTGAGAAAAATAGATAAAAACATTCATAAAATGTACATATATATAAAATAGGGTCAGGACCGAATTTTACCCCGGACCGGATCGAAAAAAGCCTGGACCGATTAGTAGGTTAACCGAATTAATCGGTCCGGTCTCGATCCAAAAAAATTGAGGACCGAATATTCGGTCCGGTCCAAAAAATAAGCAAAACTCAGACCGGACCGGACCGTGCCCACCCCTACTTCTTATATTGATTTTCTTCGTTCTTATTTGCAGTTCTTAGTTGATTTCAACTAAATGTTGGAGAAGGACGATGCACTTCGTTCTTCTTCAAATGATGTTGAGGAGGCTTTTGTTGGTCTCAAGAAGTCCTTGCCTGAATCCCAACAAGCATTGGCAACTAAAAAGAAGACCTGGGAGAATAAAATAAAAGATGCTGAGGAAGATCGACAGAAGGCTGAAGATGAGGCTGGTGAAGCTCAGAAGCAGGTGGCTAAGCTGAAAAAGAGCCTAACTAATGAGAAGGCCAAAAGGAAGAAGGCTAGAGAAAATTGCTTCAATAAGATATAGGATAGAGTTATCACTACTGCCTCTACTCAGATTGAGTATGCAAAGAAAAAATATTTCAGGGATGGTTTGTCGACTGCGCTGAAGGAAGTCAACACAACAAAAGACTCTGAACTCTTTCAAAGGCATGAACCTCACTCTCCCCTAGACATGGACGATGAAGTTGAAGATGATGTCGGTTCTGGGGAATCATCTCTAGTGTTTGAGTCTTCTGCTAACTAGCCTAAAAATTTTGTTGAGTCAGTTCTCCCATCTACTAAGTAAGTCACTCCATCAATCCCTTCTGCTGACCAAGGTGAAATTAGAACTGGCAGAGAGAAGGTGTAGATTTTCTCCATAATTATCCTTTGTATTGTTAGCTTTCTTTTGTTTCTTTTCTTCTGTACTTGTAACTTTATCTTATATGAATAAAAAAAATTCGTTATACTATTTATAACTTTGGTTGTTATATCTTTTCCTTTATTTGATCAACTGTTACATCATTTTTTTACTTCATGGCCAAGATGGAACAAATTTCTTCTAATGATTCTGATCTACTCAAGCGCTGCAATAGTTTGGTCAAAGCTAGACACATGACTTTAACTGATGAAGAATTATCAAACTTTCTCGGTGCGGATGCTACTGATGAAGCCAAGGATGCATATATCTACCTCAAGTTTCTTCTTAATCGGGATATGACCAATAACGTGGCTTATTTTGAAATAATTGAAGAACTTCAAGAGGAACATAATGAGGCCAAGGCTTTGCTTCATATTGACTGTAAGGCCAAATATATGGCTTTGAGTGGAGCTCGAGTATTTAAGGAGAAGTTAGAGAAGAATCTTTATGTCTTTAGGATGAAAGAATTCCTACTTAAGTGTGAAGTTGATGAGGGTAGAGCCATTGCCAAGCTACTGGAGGAAGAAAACAAAAGTTTGAGGGATGAACTAAATTCTTTGAAGGTTCCTTCTATAACTGTTGCTGAAGATAAAGGAGTTTCATTTTTAGAAACTGAAAATGATAGGTTAACGGGGGAACTGGAAGCCTTGAAGAAATCCAAAATTTCTTTTACATCCCGTCCAAGATCTAGATCTAGCCGACCTACAATTGATGAGGCCAGAACTCAACAAACTCTTGCCAATCAGGCTGAACAAATAAAGGATAAGAACTTAGCTATTGTTAAGATGTCTCAAATTATACAAACTTAAGACGAGCAACTTTCCACTCAATCTTATCAATTATAAATTAAGGATGGAGTGCTGAAGAAACTGTAACACTAGGTTGAAAGATTAACTTTCCAGTTTCAAAAGCAACCCAGAGAAGTTTGTATGGAAGGGTACAATGAAACTCTTGGACAATTTAATGATCATTTTAGTCAGTCTCAACGCGAAGGCTATAAATAGGACTGGACCAATTGCTTAACAGTTATGAAGGTTGACCAGGACAGTAAGCCATGGTACTGGGTTGATCATGTGTTCTTGGATTGTGACAAATGTCCCTTCAAGCTCTGGATCCCTGTAAAAATCATTCCTCAATTCTTGATCTCTAAATATTTCAAGGATTATGGTCTTCATGATGAGCTAGAAATAGTTCAACCCCAAAATTTATTGAATACTCCGAGAAGCAGTAACAGAAGAATGCTTCATTATTTTAACTTTATCAACTCACCATATACATTGGATGATCCTCCAGCAGGCATGGAACCGGATTCGAGCTCCTTTAAAGCTAAAGGAAAACGTCCAATAGAATAATCTTGAGAAGAATTTGTTCCTATATTTCATTTTTACACAACATTTGCACGTAATCATCAATAATATAAATGAAATGTAATTTATTAACTTATCTTGTTAATTTCTGGATGCCTAAATGACTTTGTTGTTTCATTAGTTCTACTAATACACTTAGGCATTTATATAAATTTAGTATCAGTTACCAATGAGATTATCATAGGTTCTACTGATATACTTAGATTTCTAAGTTTAATACCAGTTACCATTGATGTGGCCACAGGTTCCACTAGTGTACCTAGATTAAAATCTAAGTTTGATACCAGTCACCTGTGGTATTGCCATAGGTTCTACTAATGCACCTAAATTTTTACGTTTAGAATTAATTACAAGTGGTGACCAAGCGTATGTGGAATATATGTCTACATTCCTATTTATAAATCTTCACAACGTTCTTCCTCCATTTTGCTCAGTTTGGATAAAACTTGTTGATTTTTATACAGAGTTTTCTCCCTGGTTTTTCTTGACCAAGTACTGAGGACTTAAAATCATGTTTTGACTTGGGTTTGAGTTTTGCCGATCAAGTATGGACTGCCTTGCCAAATAAGTATTGCCTTTGTCAACCAAGTATTTATAGGGGGATGCATATCACCAATATTCCCCAAAAAATCAATAAAATGGAAAAAAAAAACTTTTTATAAATAGAGGAGAAAATTGATTACAAAAATATTGCTTTGCTACATTACTGGTAGTACTTCCTAAGATGCTCGAAATTCTAGGGATTTTTTAATTCTTCCCCCTCAAAAGTTTCAATTCGATAAGTTCCTGGTCGAACAACTGCTGAGACACGATAAGGCCCATGCCAATTGGCTTCAATCTTGTTGGTCTTCTAAATCACCTTTTTGAGTACATAGTCCCCCTCTTTTAAGTTGATCGGCTTCACCCTCTTGTTATAAAAGCGTGTTGTTTGTTATTGATAGACAACAATCCTCAAGGCTGCATCTTCCCGCACCTCTTCCAGCATGTCCAGGTCTAGCCTTCGCATCAAATCACTAATAAGAGAATCAAAGTTCAACACTCTATGATCTGGCAAACCTATTTCAGTTGGTATTACTACTTCCATCCCAAATGCCATCATGTATGGTGTTTCTCCAATGGCAACTCTTGGAGTTGTCCGGTATGCCCACAAAACTGAGTGTAATTCATTTATCCAATTCCCTTTAGTATCACCAAGTCTTTTCTTCAACCCATTGAGTAAAGTTCTTTTCGTTACCTCAATTTTCCCATTGATTTGAGGATAACCTGGAGCAAAGTGAAAATTTTAAATCTTGGATTGGGCACAGTATGCTACGAACTCCTCATTATTGAACTGGGTACCATGGTCAGTAATGAAGGCATATGGCAAACCATATCTATAGATGATGTTTTCCAGATGAACTGGTACACCTTCTCATAGGGCATACCCACTAATGGTTCTGCTTCAACTCATTTTGTGAAATAATCAATAACTATGACCAAGTAATTAAATCTTACTCGGGTGGTCAACAATGGCTCGACCAAATCTATACCCCAAATAGAAAATGGCCAAGATGAAGTAATGGGGGTCAAAGCTGCAAGTGGAGTTTTGCGAATATTGGAGAACTTTTGACACTTGTCACACTTCGTTGCAAAGGTTATACAATCTGCCCTCATGATCGGCCAGTAATACCCTTGAGTATTCATTCGTTGTAGTAATGATCTTCCTACCACATGGGCTCCATAAGATCCTTCATGAACTTCTTCTATTATATCTTTAACCTTTGTTGGGTGAACACAGCATTACAGAGTAGTTGTTAACAATTCCTGTACATAACTGATTTTAATCTAACATGTACCTTGTTGCTTTATACTTAAGCTTTTTGGCCTCAATTGGGTCTGTTGGAAATATTCTTTCTTTAATATAAGCTCTGATTAGATCCATCCATGATGGTCACATGTCTACTGTAATGAAACTAATCATCAAATCTTCATCAATACTTCGATTGACCAAAATTTTGATGGGAATGGTTCTCCTGAGCTCAATTATGGTTGTTGATGATAGCTGAGCAAGTGCATCAGCTCGAGCATTCTCCAATCTTGGAATTCTGCTCATATGGGCAGTTTTTCTATAACCTCTAATGCCTTGGCTAGATATCTTGTCATCAGTTCACCTTTGGCTCTTTCTCAACTCAAAATTTGATTCCCCACCAGCTGAGAATCACTATATGCGACAACTTGCTCGACATTCAATGATTGAGAGAAACTCAATCCTACAATGAGAGTTTTATATTTTGCTTCATTATTTGAGGCCTGAAATTAAAATCGCAATGCATACTCAATATCTATGCCATCAGGAATGTTGAGTATAATACCTTCTCCACTTCTTGCTGCACATGGTGACCCATCTACATACAAGTTCCATATTGGGATGTGATTTTCAAACCATTGGTCTGACAATATCCCATAATGGAATACTTTATTCCTTACCTCCTCATATCTTTTAGCCATCCCCTACATCTTGGTTAATCATTAAAGTAGGTCGGCAACAACTTCTTCTAAGCTCCCCCCCCCCCCCTTTCGAGGTTTGCTTGGGATGTTGGTCGATGATGTCCTTAGTTGAACTTTCCCTTGTTGGGGTTTGTTCGTCCCGTATTCTTTATTACTCAGGGACCTTCAGATAAGTGGATTCTGTAATTAATTCTTCCACAACTTGGCCCTTTCATGAGGTCCTTGGCTCATATATAATATCATACTCCCCCAGTTCCACTGCCCAATACATTAATCTCCCAAACTTTTCAGGTTTATGCAGAGCTTACCGGAAAGGCATGTCTGTGTATACCGCAATGGTATGCGCTTGGAAGTAAAGTTTCATCCATTTGGATGCCTCAATCAATGCCAAAGATAATTTCTCCAAACGTGGATATCTAATTTTTCTCCCCGAAAGGCTTTGTTGGTGTAGTAAACTAGCTTCTGAACTCCATTATCTTCTCGTATCAAAGCAGAACTTACATCTGACTTAGATACGACTACGTATAAAAATATAATTTTTCTCCCAAAACTATTCGGGAAAGCAACGGGAGTGACCCCAGATACTTTTTTAACCCCAGAAAAGATTTCTCGCATATATCGTTCCATTCAAAAGTTTTCCTCGGAACTTTAAAGAATGGTAAACACTTATGTGTAGCTCGGGACACAAATTTGTTCAATGTCGCTACTCACCCAGTGAGCCTTTGCACCTCTTTTTTGCAGGTCAAGGACTGCATTTCAATCAACGCCTTGATTTTGTCAGGGTTAGCCTCAATTCCCCTCTGATTCACTATGTACCCGAGAAACGTTCCTTCTTGGACACTGAATATGCACTTGGTCGGATTTAACTTCATATAATGCTTCTCCAGCTAATTAAAGGTTTGACTGAGGTCGGTAATACGATCAGATGCTTTTTTTCTCTTTCGTCAGCATGTCATCTACGTATACCTCCATGTTTTTGCCTATATGTTCCTCAAAGACTTTGTTCACCAACCTCTGGTAAGTAGAACTTGCATTTTTCAAACAAATGGCATAACATTATAGCAATAAGTTCCTCAAGGAGTAATGAAAGAAGTACGTTCCCTATCTTTGGGCT
This sequence comes from Sambucus nigra, assembly GCA_949130495.1. Classification (NCBI taxonomy): domain Eukaryota; kingdom Viridiplantae; phylum Streptophyta; class Magnoliopsida; order Dipsacales; family Adoxaceae; genus Sambucus; species Sambucus nigra. The sequence goes on along the minus strand of OX422221.1, from coordinate 328,349,263 downwards.
TCATCTTAATCCGTTTATAAGTAGAATATGCATCCATAAAACTCAATAGGTCATGCCCTAATGTAGCATCAACAAGTTAATAAATCCTAGGCAAAGGAAAGTAGTCCTTTGGGCAGGATTTATTCAAATCTATGATGTCCACACACATTCTCCATTTGTTATTTTTCTTTTTGACCGTGACAATGTTAGCCAAGCAATTTGGATATTTCACATCTTCAATAAATGAAGCTTTCTGAAACTTCTCAACCTCCTCCTGGATAGCCTGATTCTTCTCGGGGAAAAATACTCTACACATTTTCTTCACTGGCTTGGCATCCTTGTTGATGTTGAGCTCATGGAAGAGGAAATTAGGATCAATCCTAGGCATGTACTCATGACTCTAAGCGAACACGTGCTTTCTCTATCTCAGGAATGTCACTAGTTCCTATTTAAGAACAGGGTCTAGAGTTAATCCTACCCGTGTAATTCTCTTTGTCTTGTCACCGTCTAAGGTGATATCCTCCATTGCTTCCATAATTTGGCCTTTTACTAACTCTGTCTCTTTTCTTGGATCTAAGGTTTCCACCTCAGATTCCCTACTGGGTTCAGTAATGTCCACTTGGTAAGTGGTGGTCTTCTTCTTTATTCATTCCAGATCCTATTGCTCGGTAGAGGAGTAATAGCATTCTCGGGCTACTTTTTGATCACCCTTCACCACACCTACTCTAAAGTTGGTCGCATTATACCAAATCTGCGGGATTGTCATGGTCATTGATCGTGATAATTCTGGGGGTGACAACTCTTGTTGTCATGGTCATTGACGGTGATAATTTCATTACACTTGTCATGATTCTGTCACAGTCTTTGACCTTGACAAGTTTTGTCACGGTTAAAGATAGTGACAAACCAGTGACACATCTTAAAAAATTACCACGGTCATGAATTACCTACATCAACATAGCTTTCAGCGTAAACTCTTCTTTTCTAAAAGAGTCAAATGCTTGCACACCCTCTTCCCACAACTCATTTAATTCTTCTACCAAAGGAGCCAGGTAGATATCGATGTCATCACTTAGTGCCTTTGGCCCGGGTATCAACAAAGACAACATTAAAAATTCAGGTCTCATATACTGTGAAGGAGCGAGGTTGAGTGGGGCTAGGATCACTGGCCATACACTCTGATTGGTGCTTAGATTTCCAAATGTATTGGAATCGTCTATTGATATAGTCAAACGAATGTTACGCAATTCTCGAGCAAAAATCGAGATACGCATAACTCATCCTCCTCCAAGCTGTAGAATCAATAGGATGATGCATGAGATTATCCCCTACTTATTCCCTAGCATGCCAAGTCATTGCCTCCGCTATCCATGGTACTTTTAAAAACTGCTTTAATCTAGGCCCAATGGGAAAATATTTCAACACTTTTTGAGGCACTTTTGATCCTGTCCCTTCCTTGCCAGTAGATTGGACATATCTAGGTTCATCGCATACCAGACACCGATCGAGATTTTCATACTCCTTTCAGTATAGTATACAGTCATACACACAAGCATGAATCGATTTATACTTCATTCCCAAACCTTTTAAATTGTTCTTCATAATAGGACAGCTATTTGGAAGCATATTCTCCTTGCGTAGCAAGCCCACCATGGCATGTAAAGTTATTTGATTTCTTTCACATCCAGAGTATAACTATTGGATCGATTTAAATTTTAAACTCTGGTAGTCATCGTCAAGGTTTATCCTGATATCTTTATGAGCACTTGAACCTTGTACATTGTCAGTGACCTCATTCTCTTCGACTTCATAAACGATGTACGCATCATCACCTAAATCTTCTAACATATTATGATCTACGTCATCCCCTTCTACATCTATCCTACTTGTTGAAGGTTGTTGTGAAGGTTGCTCGGGGAAAAAAGGAACTTTCAATTCCCCATGAAAACTCCAAAATCAAAAATTGTCTTGCATATCCCATCTTAACAAATGTAGTTCAACTATTTTCCACTCAAACACCTTACCATTCTCACACCTAGTACACGGACATGGAAACTCTTCATCATTATGACATCTCTTTGCGTATTTTACAAATTCTTTAGCACCTCTGCGAAACACATCCCCCATTCTATTTGTCTCACACATCCACTCTTTGTATTAAGGATATCCCATCACAGCTACTACAAACAATCACCTATTAAAGGTAAGAAGCGTATATTCGTGGATTAGTATAAATAAAACTTAGATTTATAGTATGTTTCATTTGATTATGTTTTATTTATATTCGATTTTTAAATTTCAAATTCAAATTCAATTTATAATATTTAATTCTTATTTCCTCCATCTCCTCTAAAGGGTGAGTGGTCCTATCCCATTTAAGACCGCATATTTCTGTAATATACTTAACAGCTCATTCACATTGTTACGATTTGAGAAAAATTTGGTAGCATATCCCATTAGTTCTCCAAGTACACGACGTAGATTCGCAAGTGTGAGTGTTAATTCAATTTATCAATTTAAATAACACTCACACTTGCTAATCTAGTATGCACCCAGAGAAGATTATGATACGACTGCAGAACTTCCCCAAAATTAAAAAGTTTAATACACTAAGAATATTATTAGTATACAGAAATTATGTAGTCCCAAACTGTCCAAACGGGAAAATTCAAGAGATCTCATTATAGGGGTAATAACTCTTGAACAGGTCTAAGGGCTATTGAATACGTATGCATAAGAACTAGAAGGCTAATATCTATGCGCACTATATGTAATATCAAGTATGTTTCATTTAATTATCCTAGATGAAACATACTATATATATGAATTAATAATATATTGTTCGTGACACAAAATTAATTTTTGAAAAAATTTGAAAACTCCCCTTTCCCCCCTCCCCCCCCCCCCCCCCCCCATTTGGATAATAATCCAGTGGTCATGCCACTTCCAAAATTAACCAATCAAACATCGGTCTACTATAATCCAACAACAACAGCAACAACAAACCAACAAATGTGTATCCTGTACTCCTTCTAATTCATCTACTCAATTAATTCATTTCATCACGTCTTATAAATATATCATCATTAAAGTTATACAATTAGAGTTCCATTAAAGTTACAATTAAAGATATATTTTATTAATCGATTTGTCCGTTTCAACTGTCAAGGTGTAATATTAATGTTTAACAACTTAATTCTGAATTCCAAAACAACAACATCTAATATGTACAATTACTAAAAATTCTAAACATTAATTCAAACTAACTACTTACTAATTGAAAACCAAAAATTAATAAAGGCTCCGAACTCATTTATATTCAATTAAAGTCATACTTAAATTAACAATAATAATTATAAGTCCCAATTCTAATTCCTATTATGACTATTCCGTGAGAAAAGTCTCAACATATATTTGGGTATTTACATATTTGGGTATTTACACATTAATCAACACACACACGCACCCCTACCCCCCCCCCCCCCCCCACACACACACCTACAAACACACACACCATCCCCATACCCCCTGCCCCCTCCACCCACCGCACACACATGCACACACGTACGCACACACCAACCACATATACACACACGCACATATACATATACACACCCACCGCACACACATGCACACACGTACGCACACACCACCCACATATACACACACGCACGTATACATATACACACATACATACATACACACACACACACACACACACACATATATATATATATATATATATATATATATATATATATATATATATATATATATATATATATATATATATATATATATATATATACAAAGGAAATAGAAAGAGAGGGGAAAACCAAAACGGTGGGGAAAAAAGGAGGGGGGGCAAATTTATCACGGACCTGTCAGGTCTTTGAACGTGACAAGCCTTTGTCACGGGCTTATCACGATCATTGATCATGACAAAAAATAAGTATGTTTTTATCACGATCAATGACCATGACAAGGGTGGTCGGCTGAAGGGTGCCAATTTGACCTTTTTGGTGTAGTGTCGGTAACTTCAAATACTGGTGGACTGTTGAGGGAACTACTTCAAACTTCTTCAATCATACCCTTCCCATGATGGCATTGTAGGTTGACAGTACGTTGTTATCGATCACAAATAAATAAACTTTCTCGGTTCGACTTGCTGGCCAGGTATCGAGCAACACCTTTAGCTTGATTGTGCCCAAAGGATAAAATTTCTCACCAAAAAAAATCGATCAAAGGCCTGTGGTAAGGATCTAGCTGACTGAGCTTCAAATGTAGTTTTTGAAAACAGGAATAAAACATGATATCTGCCGCTACCGTTGTCAATCAACATCCTAGAAACGATTGTGTACTGCTATCTGAATTTGACCACCAGAGAGTCATCATAAGGGTAGAGAATTCCTGATAAGTCATTTTTGGAAAATTCAATTACCAACTTTTCTTTATTTACGTTCCTTAGTATATCTTATGCAGTTGGATTAATCCTCTGGATGTAAGAACAAGCTAGAGCCTCATTAAGGTAAGCTTTTCTTTCAACAGTGTGATCTCCACCTCCAGCATCTCCTCCTGTAATCATCTGACAATCAAATGCACCAAAACTAATTGTAAATACCTCACACTCTGGTTGCTTGGGTTTTTTGGGGAAGTCGGGATCATCTTTAGGTTTTGTTTTCTTCTCTTCCCTGGGCTTGCATGGATATTTTGACCTATGTCGAGCTCATCTATTGTCCTGCTTATCAACAAACTTATCCAGTTTTCCTCATTGAATGAGGATTTCTATCTCATTTTGCAGAGCAATACAACGATCAATAGTATGCCCATGGTCCTTATGAAATTCATAGTATTTGGGTTTGTCCCTCTTCCCAGCTGGTGCTCTTAGCTTCTCGAGTCAACGTACCTCCTTACTGTTCTTAGTTTCCTCCAAAACATAGTGAATGCCCATCGTTAATGGAGTGTAATTGTTGTATCTCCTGAGCCTATCATCAATCTTCTTTTGCCTTGAATCCTTTTGCTCCTTCTTTTTGGTTTTTCCTTCAGACTTCATGCCCGAGCCTTGTTTTACTGCCATGGCTTCCTCGGTGTTCATTATCTTGGCTGCTTTGGCCATTAATTCAATCGTAGTCTTAGGGGGATCTTTGGCAAGTGTGTAGTAAAGCTTCTTGGGAAGCAATCCACTCATGAGGGTTATAATAGCTTTTTTTTTCTTCGTAATCAATGACCTCTAACTTTTCATTGTTGAAGCGAGTAATGTAGTCCCTTGTACTTTCTCCTACTCGTTGCCTCACACTTAGCAGGTGAGATACTCTTTTTATAGGCTTGGCTCTGAAGCAGAAGTTGCCAATAAACAACTCTACAAGCTGGTTAAAATTAAAAATTTATCCCCGAAGAAGGATGATGTACCAAATCTGAGCAGGGCCTGTGATTGTACCTAAGAACGCCCTGCATCTCATCTCATCAGGGACGGCATAAATATCAACTGCTGCTTGATACTACTCTATATGAATAATAGGATCTATTTTCCCATCATACTTGGGAGTAACCATAGGAGCTTTGAACTTTAAAGGAGTAGGAAAATCCACAATAGTTTGGACAAAAGGTTACCCTTTCATAAAGCTCTGTTACAAAGGGTTCTTCACCATTACCATCTCTGCCAACCTATCTTCCAATTGTTGAATAGATTATTTCCATGCATTATTGCCAAAATCAGATTTATGAATGTTACCTTGGTTATTATGACCAACTGTTTGTACTGATCTCTCCTCCTGTGAGGTCTGCTTGGCATGAATAGATTATCCAGCATCTGATCTGGATTGAGTGGAGCCCTCATGTTGATCGGCTGGTCATTGAGTATTCCTCGATAATGCCCTAGGAACATTTCTATTCCCCCTATGTTCCAAACGATCAAAAGGAGATGCTCTACTTAGTCTTTCTAAGGAACTTAATGTTTTAGGAGTAAAGGATGTTTCATCATAAGGCTCTGAAGTCCTAAGAGAAAAACTTGCTCATGGATGGTAAGATCTATCCTTGGTAGTCCTGGATTGGCTGTGCCTACTTGTTTTTGAAGGCGGTGGTGGCATATTCCTATTCATGTGAATAGAAAAGGTGGGAGATCCAGATTGCGGTATTTGGGTCAATTGCTTAATAGTATCCTGCATAGCCTCTTGTCCTATGGCAAGACTAGCCAAGATTCCAGTCAGATCATTATTTGTTAGAGGAACAGATGGATTGTCATCGTTTATGGCACTAGATTCAGGAATGTCAGTCATTTTTGGATCAATGAACGAAAATGAAAATGTTTAAAAATACGTTCCCACAGATGGCACCAATCTGTTGATGTAAAAAACTAGACTAAGTCTAGTTATTTAACCACAGATAATATTTGTAAGTAAAAGAAAGAGAAAAAGAGGTTTTTAAAGTGGTTTGGCTTATGGAGAAAAGCCAACGTCCACTGTGCTTATTATTGCCTTGTGTTTGCCATTCAATCACTTGCCCTTGATGAGGGGATTATAATGTATTTATAGCCCAGTAGGGAGACAAAAGAGATGGAATGTTAAAAGGATGGAATGCCTTTATAAATTAGGCATTTACATCAGTACATAGTGTCCACAATGTTTCTCGCTGTTGGCGTTTTGTTGATAAAGGTGGTCGGCCTCCGTACGGTTGGTCGGGCTTCCTGTACACTAATTGGCATTTTAGTATGTTAGTCGACATTCGAGGCCTTGGTCAGTGCTTATGCCTTGCTGACTAGGAATATTTCCATAGTGGATGACATATGTCTATTTCTGATTGGTCCACGTAAGTGGGTAATTTTTTGTATTAACAATTCTAGTCATAAATTTAGATTTTTGAGTGTCTGAAAGTCACATATAGATTACACAGTCTATTTCATTAAAAAGTATAATATATATTTTTTCATATTTATTTTTTATAATGTATAAGATAATATTTCGTATTAAAGTTTAAACCTCTATTCCAAATCATTCAACTAGTTTATCTTTACCAAAGTAAAGATTGCATTTGCACCAAACTCAATTGTGATAAAATCCTCCAATTATTATCATTTCGACAAGTGAATTTTATTTACTCAATACAAAGTTCAACATATGAGATTTTTATTCGTAATATTAGACCTTTGTAGGTCTAAATCCATACATAGATAAAACAACCTATTAAAAGCATAACATGTTTGATTTTATATGTAAATACATAAGGTAAAATATATGTCTTGAGTTTTAAACTTTATCCAACACATAGCATACGGTCAAAATAATTTTACCCAACTAAATTATCTCTATACCGGTATGAAGCACAACAATTGATTCCAATATAGTATAATACAATTTTATTATATACCTTTTTCAAATCATACAAGTAAATAATATGAATAATTATTCATATAAAATTCTAGAGGTTGCGCTTACAAACTCAAATATTGTATAAGTCCTTATACAATTTCAAGATAATTCATCTTCCATAAATTTGAGTTCAAATTTTTCTAAGTAGTTCATAAATCCTTTAATAAGAAATAAATAAAGGTTTCAAAATATTTTGAATCCGTTGGGAATAATACATGGTACAATTTTCTAAAAAAATGTCGTTGTCCAAAATATTTATTCCAAAGGAAAAATTTCAAGTTTGAAATTTCATCACTACCAAACTGCTTATTGAAAATTTATAAAAAATTTCAAATACTTTATGAGTATAGTCTTATAAAAAATTGGAATCACTCAAAAATATTAAGTACAAGTTAAGATATACTTGTTTTATTTCAAATTGAATAAAAAATTCAGCATTCCGCATCATATTTGTAAAAATCATAAAAAATGATATGCAACTTATTTTTCAGAAATTCCAAAGCTCAATATTAACAATCCCAACATACTATATGCATGCCAAAATTCACGAAATTTGAGATTATATATCATCAAAAAACTGAGATGATATTCCAATAAAATTCATAACAAAAATTTAATATTTTTTTTCGTCATTGGTCCCTTTAGCGTGGTTGAACAATACCAACTATACTTTCATATAAACACTTCAAAAAATATTTGAACAATTTTTTTTGTAGTAAACATAACACAAGTTGCAAATATTTTATTATTTACCCTTCGAATTCTTATATCAAATTTTCATTTGATTCCATATAAAAAAATTTCATTTGTTTTCATGTAACAAATTTTTATTTATTATCAAATATCAAATATTAATTAGGTTCCATATAAAAAAAAATTATTTGCTTTTAAATATAAATTTTTAGTTGATATCTAACAAAGTTTCATTTGTATTCTTAACCGCGAATAACTCTAAATAAATTGTCTAAAGTTATACAAAATCATTTCCAACAATAACATCTTATGTGAAATAATATTTCAAAATCATAACTAAAAAATAGGATTGACATGTTTAAAAGTTTTCCATGAAGGGGTTCATTATTGTCCAAATTCTAATTTCTCGCGAAATTATTGATCGATTTCAATTTATCAAACATACCAAAATTTATTTATTGTACTTCGAAAAATATAATGTTTAGGAAGTTCGAGGATAAAATGTAATTTCTAGAGGTAAAAGGTCAAAATTATAATTTCTAGACATAAAAACTTTGTTAAACTTTTTTTTCCATTTTAGGCATCATAAAAATAATCATATAAGCCCACAAGATTTATATTTCGGTCTCCATAGTATATATAAAACGTCTTAAAATTGTTGGGACAATTTATATATTGTAATTAAAAATCAAATCAAAGAGTTTTATGGACAAGTCGAAAATAAAATCATTATTTAATTTTAGTCTACTACTCAAAATTAAATTGTTACCTCATATGAATATCATAAATATAAATTGCATGCGTTGAATCCAAATAAATACTATAGAATAAAAATAAATAATATTACCTCAAATGCTTATAAATTATGTCGTAGACGATTCTTGGGTTGATTCACGAACTATGTCACTCTCTTTAAGCCGTTTCGCTGCTCTACCCTCTTTGTGCGGGTAGTGATAGTACAAATATAGCACCCTCCCGCGGAGGGTACTCTGCACCGCATATGATTATATGCCTCGGCCCTTCTCAGCACAGGGCGCAACGCTTCACAACGCAGGGTGCGGCACTACCTAGTATAGGGCACGAAACCTTTGGCTCTAGCCGATTGCAGGATGCAGCACTCACATTGGTTGCCTTACAGGCCGTATCCCTCTCCATTATAGCAACTCCAGATTTTATGTACGTCACGTGCTCAGAGCATGTGAGCATATATCCTATAAATAGAGGACCATACCTCAAAATAAGGGAGGGATTAGACGGATTCCAGACCCCTGAGTGTGACTCTACAAGACTAATTCTCTATGCATAACCTCAGCATACAACTTGCAGGCAACACATCTACATTGCAGCCACCTCTCCGGCACACAGGAATCCTCAATATTATCATATATTCTCCTTTATTCTCATACGTGTGCGCCTCTTTAGGCATGATTATATTGTACAATGCAACGTATATAATGAGAACGGAGCAACACAGTCGACATAGGCCTATTTTAGATGCTGAACCACTCTATACCTTGTCTTCTATCTATCTACTCGCTTTATTCATTTATTACACACTTTACTCTTGAATTGCTGGTATGAGAACGTCTTATGACCGATTTCTCGTATCATCAATCTGGCGCCGTCTGTGGGAACGAGGTATTTCAATCTTGTTTCTTTATGTTTTGAGTTATTAAACACCTTATTTTATTCGTGGGGGATCCTTTGGATCATCGTCTCACGAGTAAGGTCTGGTTGTTGAGCTCTATTTTATATTTTCATCCTTAAATGGGTATTTCGTATATTCAGATCTGTTTCGGTATCTCTTTGATGACTTTAGATCTATTTTACATACCCCTGTGATATCGCCCCACCTAGATAAAGCTGGAAAGCTTAATGGGCTTTAGCCCCGTAAAGGTGGGTGATTAGGGAAGAGTTATGTTTACTCCCTTTTTGTTGTTCTTTGCCTATGATCTAGGGTTTATCATTAGAAGGGTGCCATTTTGCACCGAGAGATTATTCTCTCATGGATAGACCCTAGTAGGTGTACTCTCCATGAGTTTCGGGAGAAAAACACAATTTCTGGGATTTAATTTTGGGAGTCCCTTTGCTGCCTAGGTAGGGATGCAACATGGTAGTTCAACTACCTTATATGCCGTGGCCTCTACTGGGGCAATTGCATCACAAAAGCTTCAAAACATCAAGGAACGGACTCAGGTGGTCTCCAGCTCAATCTTGGAGTTCAAATGCTGCATTCCCATTTCCTACTTGGTTACTCCAATATTTCTGAGATTGCTCACTTCTGCTTGTCTCAGATTATATATTTTGTAAAGACTAACAAAAGCATAAATGGAAGGAGAATCCCGCTAGAGCACAGAAGTCAAAGATGAGATTGTGCAGCTGTACAATCACCTCAACCACCTCTACGACAGTCATGTCTCACTCCAGACTCAGGTCAACTATTTGACCCAGAGGGTCCTAATGCTAGAGGTCGCGGCCTCACCCAATAAGGGTGCGGCACCCAGGATCATTTCTTTAACAGCATTTGCTGCCGCGACAGTACCAGTAGATCCATCCGCGGAGGCAGTGAGCAGGAACCGAAAAAGGAAATCAGAGAAGTCAGAAGGGAGATCTAAGGATTACACCCCACTGGACTTCCCAATTGAAGACATCTTTGAGTCCATTAAGGAGGACAAGCTACTGAGGTGTCCAGAGAAGCTCAAAGCTCCACCCTACAAGAGGAACAAAGCCAAGTGGTGCAAGTTCCATCTGGACCATGGCCATGACACTAAGCAGTGTTATGCACTAAAGGATGAAATTAAAATGCTAATTTATCAAGGGATGCTGCGGAGGTTCCTCAAAGACGTTTAGGGGATAAATTCTAGTCTCACATACTGCATGCCCATCTTTCATGCTTATGTCTTATATTCCATCTGTCTCTACTTTATAGTGACAACTCTTCTTATGCTGTTTTAAATTAAACTTTGTATTGGCCTTACAAAGTCATATATATATATATATATATATATATATATATATATATATATATATGAATTGATGCATGAAATCATTATTCACTCAATAGTGCCATGTTTTGATTCTCATTTCCATGAAATGACATCTTATAAAAGATTGTTTTGTCTTAACCAGAATGCGATTGGAGACAATATGTTAGATCTGGAATTACAAATTACCTCGGAAGAATATTATCATTTCAGGATGCACATACGGAGAAACTGTGCTCTTAATTAGCTCACAAGTTCGCCTCACGGTGTGCAACTATATCTTATCATATGATGATCATATTCACGAAAGCATTTGGGGATTCAAGGAGCTTTTATTAGCCACAGGGGCTTACAATGCCCGCTTTCTGCTCTCAGGATGAGGCATTTAGCCACGAGGGCTTACAATACCCGTTTTTAGCTTTCAAGACGCGTCATTAAGTCGGGAGACTTGAAATACCTAGTCAAGAATGGATTTATATATACATCTACAGCTGTGGGTGTCTTAATAACATAACCCAGCATAGGGAGGCTTGATAGTATCCCATATATCAGCTATGGGTGGCTTAATAACATAACCCAACCTGGGGAGGCTTTAAAGTATCCCGTATAATAGCTGTGGGTGGCTTAATAACATAACCCTGGGGAGGCTTGAAAGTATCCTGTATATTAGCCGTGGGTGGCTCAATAACATAATCCAGCCTAGGGAATCTTGATAGTATCCCATATATTAGCTGTGGGTGGCTTAATAACATAACCCAGCTTGGGGAGGCTTGATAATATCCCATTTATATACAGAAGGACGGTGTTAAAGAAGATAAAATCCATATTCCATGAGAGGCAATTGAAGCGACTAGAGGAAAGCCATGAAAGGCAATTTCTATTTTGCTGTAATCACGAAGCATGTCAAAGCTACAGAATCTCCTAAGGGATAAATATACGGTCGCGATAATTAAATGAATTCGTTAAACGATGAAGGCAAGTAGTATAGTTAATCTGCCACAGCCATTATCAAGAAGAGGTATTGTAATGAGGACCTAATTGTAAAGTTACAACCATAAAGCTACAGAAGATGGGTTCCAAACACTCAAAGGTGCCACGACCTATTAGAGAAAAAAAACTCAAGTGTAGCCTCTATTTAGGAAGGGGCTACTACCACTTTCAAACATTCAAGATTGTACGTAGCGGGGAAAAGAGGCGCATCCCATCTAGATTATAGTGACGCGACCTTAAGTTATATTCCATTTTGGTTTCTAAATATGGACGCGGCCCATGACCCTTACGTTTGCAAGAAAATGTATAAACCAAGCATGCAAAGATGTATAGAAAGATCATTCATTCGAGTATCAAAGCATGCAAAGTAAAGCAGAAGAAATTCAAAAGATACTAGAGGCGGAAATAATAAACATTAAAGGTGGTCGTAGCCTTGATAATATCAGTTCTAAGTTTACAGATAAGGGGGGCACAACCACTATAAAGAGTTAAAAAAAGTGACAAAGGGAAACAACCCATATATGTAAAAATTCAAAAATTAAAGGGATGCGGCCCTGTACGGATTAGCAGTTCAAAAATTACAAGCTACAGGATTATAAGGCTGCATCATTGTTGACATCCCCTTCCTCACCATCCGCGGTTATTTCGGTTTCTTCCTTCGTCGCCACTGCCTCAACCTCTTCCCTCAACCTCGTTTTCTCCTCGGTCGCGGCCTTAATCTCAACTATACATTGTTGATGATCAGCATCACCAAGGCCCCAGACAAGAACCTTCTCTTTAGTCTTAGGGAAGTTGTTTATGATTCTGTGCCTGAGCTCTTGGTAACCGCGGAGATAGGCCCTATTGTTTATAAGGAAGAAATATTTTGATCCCTTAAACAACTCCACAGTGCTGTCTATGGCCAGCTGAAGGGATTCACCATGATCTATCACCATTTTCTTAATTGCCACGGCATGGGCTTCAGCATCACGCGCAGTCTTAGCCTCCAACTCCTTGTACCTCTTATGAAGGAGTCTGAGCTTATTATTAGAGGACTCAGCAACTTTGGTTGCTTTCACGGCCTGTGCCTGACATATTTTAAGAGATTCTGTAGCTTGATTAAAAATTTCCTCCTCTTCTTTTCTTGCCTTGATTACAGCTTCTAAGTCCATCTGAGCCGCCTGAAGTGCCGCGATGTAAGACTTCTTACCTGCTTTAAAGGAGGAATTCCATATTTTCTCAAGGTTAATGGCATGTACCCTGTTCGTAGCCTCTTTTAGTTTGTAGAGGGCCTCATACTTCCTCTTTTGGTCTACCATGAAGTCCGCAGCCTGAAAAGAAAAAGTTAGAAGCAAGGTATGGAATGCAAAATTAAAACTGAGAGAGCACTTGCACTTACCCTCAAAAGGCTATAGAGGCCACAATCCTCTAGATCGTCATGATCTTCATCCACCAACCTATCAAGGTCCGCGGCATCAATAACCCTCTTCATCCTTCGAGCAACCCTTGCAGTGGTATCCCACAAGGACTCAGGGTTGGGCTGTCTTAGATGCGATTGCGGCCGTCCATCAGGACCAACCTCGGAGTGACATTGGGGAGGCGCTAAGTTTGCATTAATTGCAACTACAGGTGGTGGCGTCGGAGAAGCTGAATGGATAGGGGTGTCAGACATTGACATCAAACTTATCGCGGCAAAATTGGATCCGATGTCATCATCAAACTCAGCTTGGGGTTGGGGGGAAGCAATGTCAGTTTTCTCCACAGCCTGATTTTGGGTCGCGGTAGGGGGATTTTGGTCACTAAAAGGGATCGCGGCGGGAGCTTTGGTCCTGGGACTCTTCTTTTTTTTAGTGCCTTGCAGCGTTGTTAAGGACAATTTCATCCCCATCCATCTCTGCCAGTTGGGCATCCAAGAGTTCTCTATCAACCTCCTCACCTGAAAGAGGAGAATCAACAGTAAATATTTGAAGTTTTAATTATAAGTTGCCGCGGAGTAAGAATGTCGATTGAGTTATTACCTTCCGTAGCCATCTCTTTGTGTATAGATTTATTTGGGAAGTAGCCTGCTTCAAACACAGAGGCATAAGTAATAAGTGTGATGAATCTCTTATGCTCAGTGGGAACAACCGCGGCCTCAGCAACTCTCTTCTCTTGCCGCTTTCTCAATTGCAGTTTGTCGAGAACTACAGAAAAATTTCAAGGGTTAGAATAATGAGCAATTATAAAGAAGGGACGCGACTATAATACAAATACCTAGTTTGGAGGGACACCCCCATTGCCGCGGCATTTGAAATGACTTCTCCCTCTTGTTCTCCTGAGGGTGAATCTCCCACCCTTCTTCGAAGATGTAGAAATACTTCCCCTTCCAGTTCTTTACACTGGTTGGCCTCCCAGAGTAAAGGGTCTCGTCCCTGCCGCAGACGGAGAAGTATTAATAGCCATTAACTTTATAGAGTTTTCCTTCTGGTGATAGATGTGGAAAAACTCTGCGGGAGTAATGTCCTTTTTTAATTGATTCTCCCAAAGCACGACCGCGGCAAATATGGCCCTCCAGCCATTGGGATCTAACTGGGCTAGTGCTAGTTTCATTGTTTGAAAAATTCATATGATAGGAATAAGAAATGGAAGCCACAGCCCGTAAATAAATGCATGCAAAGGAAAGTAAACCCCATCGTCAGAAAGTGCCGTGCACGGCCTTTGGTTCGTGGCAGGTGTTGAGCACATCAAGTTTTTGGGAAAATCAAAGGCTTTCGTTACCTGGTCAACCCAGTCTTGGGTTATAATGTTGCGGATATCAAGCATAGCTAGAGGCCTTTCAGCCCTCTCGGAGGGGCTATCTAGTTCATCCCTAACAATAGTTTCACCATCAGTCGCGGTGTTATCCCCCACATCCATTGGTCGGTTACTAGAGTTGGCTTCCTCTTTCATCAGCGTGGTCTCATAACCCTTCTTAGAAGTAGAGTCCATGGAGTTTAAGTTTAATACTATGCATTTGGGGCAATTCTTCAGTTGACAAGGCCATATTGACTTAAAAGGAGGCACAGAAGGGAGTTCAAGAGGAGAGGCTCCAAAATATTTTGCCCAAAAGCCTCTCAAAAACTCATCTGGGTCAAAGCTCACATAGCTGCAGTAGTACCTGAAAATCACAAGCCACAGTTAAGTGCCGCAACCAGTATCATATAGAGTCCTCTCAAAGGCCATGGCAGGTTTAATGGAACATCAAGATGAACATGGAATATTGAGGCTAAATGGGCAAGTGTGGGGTTTGAGCCCCAAAAGACAATTATCGCCGCGACACATTGATTGGATTGGTTTTATAGTGTCGTGGCTATTCACTCAACTTTGAAATTATGGGCTAAAGAGCCGCAGAGTCTAAATCTAAGAACCTAAGGGGATGCAGCCATCGCTCGTCGCAAGCCGCGGCTAGGGACTAAATCAAGGAATATTTGAAGGATTAAGTGAAACCCTAGATTACTAAATGGATACATTATCATGCCGCGGACATTCACTTAAACAGTTTAGTAACTAATGTTTATTCGTTTAAAGATCGAAGACCCAGAATATGAAGAGTTCATCTATGAACATCAAGAACAGTTATTTGATTTCAATACGATTCGACACAAACGCAGTCCATTTGATCCAATGAACCAATCAGCAGCAACTACAATTATTTATCATTCATGTGTGTTCGATTCTAGGGTGCTGGCAGATTATTCAATCAAAACCCTAAATATTTGTTACATGAGTTGGGGCTCTTTTCTCAAAAACAGAAAAATCTAATACGAATTCAGGAAAGTAACAAGACATGATGCATAAAATCAGAAGACATGAAAACAAATTATGAACTAAAATAGCTGTTGGAGAGAATGTTGGTTGGAAAATTACCTGTAAATAGAGAAATCGGTAATGATCAGCCTCAGACTGCCTCAGAACCACCGCACAGCCTTGGATAGTCATCGAAAAAAGTAAAAGGACGAGTTAAAAGGGTTCAGCTTTCAAAATGATCTCAAGGATTTAGAAAATGTAATAAAGTCCACGACCTGAACAATTAATATAGGATAGCACGGAAGATGAATCTTCGCCTTGGAAATACCACGGCACCTAAGAAGATAGGACTAAGTCGCAGCCCCAGTCGCAATCTCTTGGCACTACGACTTGGGGGCTTATTGATAGTACACATATAGCACCCTGCACCGCATATGATTATATGCCTCGGCCCTTCTCAGCACAGGGCGTGGCCCTTCACAACACGGGGTGAGACACTATCGAGTACAGGGCACGGCACCTTTCGCTCTAGCCTGTTGTAGGATAGAGCACTCACATTGCTTGCCTTACAGGCCGCATCCCTCTCCATTACATCAACTCTAGATTTTATGTATGTCGCGTGCTCAAAGCATTTGAGCATATCTCCTATAAATAGAGGACCATACCTCGAAATAAGGGAGGTATTAGATGAATTCCAGACCCCCGGGTGTGACTCTACAAGACTAATTCTCTCTGCACAACCTCAGCATACAACTTGGAGGCGACACATCTACATCGCAGCCACCTCTCTGGCACACCAGAATCCTTAATATTACCATGTATTTTCCTTAATTCTCATACCTATATGCCTCTTTAGGCATGATTATATTGTACAATGCAACATAAATAATGAGAACGAAGCAACATAGTGGGCGTAGGCCTATTTTAGAGGTTGAACCACTCTATACCTTGTCTTCTCTCTCTTTACTCACTTTATTCACTTATTACACACTTTACTCTTAACTCGCTGGTATGAGAATGTCTTATGGCTAATTTTTCATATCATCAGGTAGTATTCAGTCATATTGTCCCCAGGATAAAACAAGCTCAGAATCACCTCTGTCTCATATAACCATGCACTGTAGTTATATGACATACTAACACCCATTCGAAATTAATTTCTCAATATCACATAATTAATTTAGGAAATCAAATTGTTTTGAAAAATATTTTGATGAGAGAGAGAATTTATGAGTTTTTCTTCAGTCTCAAAACAAACATTTTGCTCAAAACAAAAACTTATGCTCTTTTTTTTCTTTCTTTTCTTGCCATTCCAAAACTCAAGTTCTCAAGACCTCTCTAATAATTTTGGTCGGATGATGGAATTATTATTGAAGGTTGAAAGTGAGTACATTAGTGAGAGGTAGTGGGTGAGTTAGTGGGAAAATGAGAAAAAGTGGGGATAATAGTGGGTAGACCATTAGTCTCCCACTTGTGTTTTAAAATACATACTTACAACAATTAGTGTTGAATACAGTCCCATTCACATTACCTATTTATGTGTTCGGGCGAGCAACTCAACGGTAACCCAAAGTTATAAAACTTAAATTAAAATTGTTAATTTCATAGTGCTTTTTCTTTACTTAATGAATGGTGTGAAGAATTGTGCACTCTACTTAAGATGTGAATTCCATTATATCGCAAAGGCATCAATATATAATCCATTTTACAACACTAAATGTGTCATATTAAACATTTTTCATGAAAAAAGAGATAACAAATCATATTGATTTATTACCTGGCATCATTAATTAGGGCGTGTGAAGGTCAATTCAACCTAAGACGTTTATGATATCTTTTCAGGTTAAGTTGTCGCTAAAAACCGAATCTGTGTTAAGTACTGTAGCGCATTATTAGTGAGATATGTCGAACAACCTAGAGTCTAAGGTTAGGTTAGGTGTACTATAATGATTTGGTGTCGGTTGGAGAGTACTTTACTAAGATTAGGCTACATGAGTTGAGCAAGCCTTGGACACGTTGGGAGGTTCCATGTGGATGGTACTCACATCATGAACTATAGTGTAATAGGGTACTACATTTTGATATCGAGAATGGGGACAACTATTGGACTTCATAGGTACTCCATGTAGATATTTAAATCAGAAAAATAATTGGGTTGGTTTGCATCGTGGGGATGTACATTGTATTTATGTTTGTTGTATTTATGGTACTACGCACTTTTATTAAGGGTAAGGATACTTTGGAGATTTTGTGGAACATAAATTTAGTGTATTTTAGTTTGTAGATATCTTTCTTGTATGTGTATTTATGATTGAATGTAAGTTCAGGACTTTACGAAATGGGATGGCCTTTAGTCGGTATTAGTGTGGGTGCAAGGGATCCCAGATATATGTGGATCTTCGTAATACCATAACCACAACAATCATAAATATGATTTCATCCTGGCTACACAGTCGAACCCAATTGTTTTCTCCTCTAAATATCTATACTTAGTCTTATTAACACCATAAGTTTTATAATAGTGGTCCCCACTCTCGATATCGAAACTAGTACCCCTACTACATTATAGTTCATGATGTGAGTGCCATCCTCTTGGGACCTCTCAATGTAAATTTGTGACACCTCGCCTATTCTAATCCTCGGTGATCAGACCATTATTAAATTAAATGAAAATCATTAATGGTTTCATTCTTAACATCACCGTCCCATCATAATTATATTACTAATACCCTAATGGCCTGGTGTCAAATTTTTAATCTTATTATTAACATGCAAATAATGTAAAGCAATAAACCTCATTCACCATTCCAATCAACAAAATAATAAATGATAAAACAATAAGATGAATAAATGTGCCTGGAATAAACACTCCAGACTAAAATCCAAATACAATCATCCATAGTATAAATCTAAATCCAATACTAGAGAAATAAAATAAAAGTGCAATATCTCTTAAGATAACCAATGGCTAGAGATGGGCGATATGCCCGACTGAGATAAAGAAATGATAAATAGGAGATGATAAATGTGGAGGCATCTACTACCAAAGTCCTGCAATGTCCACAACAACTGCAACACATCGAATATGAAGGAATTCCTAAGCTTGGCGTCCCTGTGGATGAGCATCTATAATGTTTTTACAAAAATGGATTTAAAACGGGTCAGAGCCCAAGTAAAACAGTTTGAAAATATTTAGCAAGTAATTAAAATGAATTAAGATTAGATATTGCCCTCACTTTAGATTCTCACCTCTCAACTATTGTGCACGCCTAACGCATCCTTCTAATCCATCCTAGTTACGCTACCCCGCCTAACTAGTCTGAACTAATAAACTACCCGTATACTAACTCGTTGCCCACTCATATTGCCCATACGACACGTTAATCGTTTCTAACTCTCTTAGTTAGCCAAAATAACCAATTTTAATGTTAAGTTCCCGCATATTTAAATTTCTTTAAATATTACTATCCATCTTATCTACTAATAGATACGTAGTAAAATAATTCACGCGTATATATATTTGCATCGTACAAGTAATATATATAAATACATCATCCCAAGGTGGAGACCTGCGATGCGGGCATACTCTGCTATCAAGTCCCGGTACATCTCGTATTAAGTAAAGGACATCGGGTTCGAAATCACTCTCGAACCATACATTCACACAATTCGGAGGCGAACATAGTTTTAAGCCTTTGGGCTACGCACACACCTAGTGCACCCAAATGATCTGTCATACTCTCATTCACACAAGTAGTGTACAAGTCAAAATCCACAAATGGGCTCATCAGGATAAGATTGTCCACGACGCGACACCTGTAATACCCCGTATTTTTATGGCATTTAATTATGGGATTAATTAAATTAAATTGGGATAAATTAATTTAATATTAATTCAGATTTAAAAATAAATATTTACTAGCGTGACGAGAGTTAGTGATTATTGGTAAGAATTATGTTGAATATTACTTAATGGGTAAAGTAATATATGAGATTGAAATTATTAAATTGTCACGAGTGAATGATACGACAATTATAAAAATTAAGTCGGGATGCGCGTGTGTCATGTCGAGACTAAATTAATGGAATCAAAAGTAAATTAATTCTAAGTTTCCCATATGGTTATTTTGAATACGCCAATGTGTCCGGAAGGGTCGATATAGTCAGAAAATTGTACCCAGGGGTTTAGTTTGGGTCTCGAAACGATTTTAGGCCTAACCGACAACCCGAGGGCATTTTGGTAATTTTCCATTTTAGGCCTTAATTAACGACAAAAAATGAGAGGTTATATTTGATGGAAGTGGGAGTCCTCGAGGGTTATAAAAACTGGAGTTGCAGAGAGGCTAAGGGAGAGAAAAGATAGAAGGTTTCCAAGGAGGAGAACCACTAACCCTACACCATTCTCACCAATTCCACCACCAACGTGTAAATCGGGGAACGAGGAGCGGTATCATACCCATCATCTTATACAATTTAGACTTTCATCCTTTAGTCAAGTATCTAACTTGTTGTTCTTTAGTTGTTGACACATCCATGCTAGTGTAGGAGATAATTATTTTATGTTTTCATGAAAGTTAAATGATGTTTGGGAGAATTATATCGAATTTCTTAGTAGAAACCATGTTAGGACAACCCTATTGTTATATGTAGATGATTAACTACGAAATTGATGTCCAGTAGAGGGTAAATTCTCGAAAGAATTAGGAAGATATTGATGATGATGATGATAAAAATGAGTTCTTGATGAATTAACTTCAATTAACCCTTTAATTAATGGACCTTAATGAATTTGTATATGTTTTACGTTATAAATAGAGCTGGAAATTTTTGACCCGATAACCCGTTTACGGTAATAACCCGAAATGACCCGAACATGACCCGTTTATCTTGTATAGATTTAAGAGTACCTAAAACTTACACTAAAATAAAAATCAACGCGACCCGAAAATGACACGACTAACCCGAATTGCCACCCCTAGTTATAAATCATGTATGTAGGATAATATAACTCTTGATTTGATTGTTTGGGAGTTAGGGATGAATTAATAGAGGTTTTGGGGATTTAAGTTGATGAAACCCATAGGTAAAGAATTGCAGAATCTGGGCCAAGAACTGTTCGATCGATCGATCAACTCAAGAATGTCGATCGATCGACCCTTTTCATCGATCAATCGACTCCTCTTGGAAATTGAAACTTCTTTCCCTTTTAATTGTTAACCCAATACCAATGTGTTAGGACCCTTGGACATAATTTAAATATCATAATGGGACTTGAGAAGGACCAGTAGGGGGTAAGTAGGGTCCGAATAATGCGACTTTGTATGATATTTAAGAGTGGAATTTCGGGGTATAAATTGAGTGAGAAATCACGCGTACGTTAATTTAGGTCTTGTGAGAATTAAAAAGGACTTAGATCAGTAGGGTAGTGACTGTACACCTACTGATTCGATATTTATCGAGAGGATACACTTCGAGAGTCGAGAAGTACTTAAGGACTTGCAGTAATTGAGAAAATAAAAGAATGATTTAATTATACGTAGAACTCGGCCGTTATATGCCACCCATGGTTCGAATATATTATGGGTGGTGGGCGTACCTAGCTGAATAATGTGAATATATATGGGTGCATGTATATATATATATATATATATATATATATATATATATATATATATATATATATATATAATATTGTATATATGTGTGTAATCATACCCGAGCTACTTGCTATCACGGAGGTTTCTGCGCCGAGATAGTCTTATCTCGATTGGACCTTATGGGGGATATTGACTTGTACCCTAGCACATAGCATCCTTGGTACAATCTATCTGAGAATGATAGTCAGACAGTCCTAAGAGACGTGAGGGTATGTGATGACCTCTTAGTGACTTGAAACTATGTTTCGCCTCCAATATGTATGTTTTATGTTAATATAGTTCGAGAGTGATTTTGAACTAGTATTTCCCTTTTTGTACGAGAGATACGGGGACTTGATAACAGAGTCTGACAACACCATAGATTTATATGGGGTTCCCTATTAGTATATATATTATGAGTAATAAATATATATACCTGTGATTAATCTACTGTACTTGTAAGTAGATAAAAATAAATAATTAATATTAAATGAGTTAAGTTGTTGGGAACTTAAGTCTGTATTGAGATGAACATAATTGGCTTGATAAATTCATAAGAAAATGTTATCAAATATAAACTATAGTCATGCGATCACTTGGATCAGTATTGGTGAAGGAAAATTGGGTTAGACCAGTTAACTGGGTTAGCTTTATCTAGATTAATTCGGTAGTACGTTAGGCGTGCACACTCGTTAAGAGGTGAGAATTCTCAAGTGAGTGTCGAGGTACTAACATGTATGTAATATCAACTGGTAAGCCTTTTAAATACTTTCTAAACTATTTTTAAAGTTGTTTTACACTCGGACTCTGACCCGTTTCCTATCATCTCTTATATATATATTACAGGTGCCTAGCCACAGGGGGGTCAGACGTAGATCTTTGGACTGTTGACGTGTTGTAGCTAGTTTGGGAGTTGTAGGTCCTTGAAGTAGACGACGTCATCCTTGTCTTCTCAGACTTCTATTTAGTCATTATTAGATAGGGCATGTGTCGCCCATTTCTAATTTTATCTAGTAGAGAGAGATTTATACTCTTTATTTATTTCAGTATTTAGTTTTGTTTGGAATATTTTAATTATTTCATTATCCTTTGATTTGGGATATTTTATTTGGATTGATTTATATAGCATGTATATTCCACTTGGATGGTTTGGTATTCAATATTATTATCCGTGTTTATAAAAATGGTTTCGTATATTAAATTATAACAATAGGACTTAATATATAAAATTAAATGTTTTGACACTTAGCTTAATTATTTATTAGGTGGTTAATAAAGAAAAAATATTTTTCGACAGTGATGCTAAGAATGAACCAACCGGACACTTTGATTAAATTTAATAAGGGGCTGATCACCTGGTATTTAATTAGGCGGGGTGTCATAGCACGTCCTGTGATTGCAAGTAGCCTATGTATGTTCACACATGCAAATTCACACAGTAGGTATTCACATAACCTTTATATATATAAAGAGAGAAAGAGAGAGAGAGAGAGAACATCAGCATAGGTGTACATGCAGCCTATAATATATGTCCCGTACATAGTAAACATAACTCCTGAATATCCTACATATTATTGTTTTGCCATTTAACTCATTATTTTATGTTCCCGAGTATCCCCCACTATTTGAAATGTACGAATAATTCTTTAAAGTATTTCAGTAGGTAATCCACTCATACCCTGCTGGTCTAAGTCACAGGTTCGCCCAACTTTACCATGACTCATTCTCATTCCCCGAATTCATTACGTTAAAAATTACATCAATTAATCTTAGCCCTAATTCATCTCACCTATGACTAAGTCTCAATCCTACCATTAGCCTACTAGTAACCCAAAATATCTCGCATAATATTTTATAGGTATCCCAAAAGTTCCCCGTTCATCAATGTCAAATTCAAGGCAAAAATAAGGAAAACTGTTAAAATCAGAGGATCCGAATCGATTCAGCCTTGGTCTAGATCGATTCGCCATTCCGAATCAATTCGACCAAGGAGTCGAATCGATTCGTTGTAATAGGTTTCATCTTCTACCTTCTAAATGTTACGAGTTTCTCCATTTTTAACACTCCAAACCTTCATAATTCAGTCCCAAACCCCCAACCAAGTATACCAAACATTATACTAAAATAAATCAATGATTTCTAACGTAATTGAATCATTAAATCATCAACGAAATCCTTTAAACCGAATTAATTCAACAATTAAATTCTAAAACCCTAGATTATCCTTTTTCTTCAAGAACATCAATAACATCTCAGATTTCTTCGAAATTTTAATGTTTAAATCCTAAATTTCGTGTTACCTGCATGAATTAAATATGTCCATCAAGATTTTTACCCAAGAACATGTATTGAGTCTTCCAAATCAAAGCCAAAATTTATAAATTCATGAGATTATTCATCCTACACTAACATTGATGGTATATATGCTCAAATTAGCATGATAAATATTTTCCTCAAATAGGAGGTCTGAATTTTTTACGAATAATGGTGGGATTGCTTTCCTTTCTTCCCGCTCTATACAACGGTGGTGGTGGTAGTGCAAGAATGGTGTGGTTGGCCTTGAAGCTCCTCCTCTCCCTCCTTTAATGTCCTATGTGTATTTCTTGTAACTTCTACCCTAATTCCCTCACGTAACTGATGATATAAATATCCCATTTTCGTAGGTCACTTTTCTTCAAAAATTCAAAAGACCAAAATGCCCCTCTGGGGTGCCGGTTTGGCCTAAAAATGCCCCGGGACCCAAAACCAAACCCCCGAGTACATTTTTTCTAACTATCTCGACCCTTTTAGATACATTGGCGCACTCAAAATCATCATTTAGATGATCCATCATGAAATTACATTTTATCTTTTAAATTTAAGTCCTAACACGACTGACACGCACGTCCCGATTAAATTACCGTAACTATCGTATTTATCACTAACGACAATCATAGTAAGTTCTTATTAATTTATTACTCATTCACTAAGTAATATTTACTATAAATAAATATTAACCCTTGTCTCGCTAATTAATATTTATTTTAACCCAGATTAACTTCTTATTTTTAATTTAATTAATCCCAATAAAAAATCGTTAAAATATGGAGTGTTATATACTTCCCCCTAATAACGGAATTTTGTCCCAAAATTCGATAAAAGAGAATGCTTGGTAGAAATAACTTTGGATATTTGTCACGCATCTTATCCTCACACTTCCATGTAGACTCGTCGGCATTATGATGCCCCCACTGAAAAACGTACAAGTGGAACTACCTTCGACCACAATCACCTCTCACTATGGTCTAGGATAGCAACTAGGCTCTCCTCGTATGAAATATTGGGCTACAAATCAATCTCCTCCTATAATGTGAGTGTGTTCTAACTCTTTCCGGAGATACCGTCTCAGCGAAGAAATAATACATCATGAATCCAATGCAAGTGCTCCGACAACCCGAGTCTATATGCAACTGTCCCAATCCGCTCAATGATAGGATATGGACCCACATACCTTGGTGACAACTTCCCTTTCTTCTCGAACCTCATTATCTCGTTAATAGGAGATACACGTAGTAACACTTTGTCCCCCAAATTAAACTCCAGGAAGAACTGCTTGGCATCAGCATAACTCTTCTGCATATCTTGAGCTACCCGTATAAGAATTCAAACTAACTCAATTTCGGCCAAAGTTTTCTGAATTAACTATGGTCCAAGTAGATTATTGTCCCCCACCTCTAACCAACAAGTAGGAGAAGGATAAGGTCTACCGTGAAATGCCTCAAATGGTGCCATGCCAATCGTAAACTTGTAGGAGTTATTATGCGCGAACTCCACCACTAAAAGATACTGCTCCCAACCTCCACCATAGTCAAGGATACACATCAGTAGCATATCTTCCAACATCTGATTAGTCCTCTTTGTCTGCCCATCCACTACGGGTGATAGTCCGTACTCAATCGCAACTCGGTACCCATAGCCTAGTAAAAACTCTCCCAAAAATGAGTCACAAAGATCCTATCCTTGTCGAACACAATATCAAGTGGCACTCCATGAGGTCTCACTATCTCAGCAATGAAAATCTGGTCATACTATCCCGTAGTATAATCCGTCCGAACTATTAGAGAGTAAGCTACCTTGGTCAATCGATCCACTATCACCCAAATAAAATCGTTAACCCTCTGTGATGTAGGCAACTCGATGATAAAATCCATGGAAATGCTCTCTCATTTACACATCATAATCTCTAACGGTTGTAGATACCCTGTCGATTTCTGATGGTCCACCTTAACCAGCTGTCAATTGGCACACCTTGAGACAAATTCTGTAATGTCACTCTTCATCCCACACCACCAATACTACTGTCTCATATCTTGGTACATCTTATCCCCTCTAGGATGCACCACAAATCGTGACTCGTGCTACTCTGCCATCACCGCGTGTCGCAAGTCATACCCCTCCTTGATAATCAATATCCCGTTGAAGAGTAAGACCCCATTTGACTCACTGAGTAAGACTTTACTCCCCAGTCTAGAAACTGTCGAATTCGGTCTTGAAAAAATGAATCCTTTGCCTGGGCCTATACAACCCTTGTGATAACATGAGGTGTAACTATCATAGCTGACATGAATGACCTAGAAATTAAATCCTTATTGCCCAGCTCCTTCCAATATTCTACCGCATACCCCACTGGCCTACGGCTCAACGCATCTGCCACCACGTTAGCATTCCCTTAGTGATACTGGATGTCAAACTGATAATCTTTCATAAATTTCAGCCACCTACACTGATGCATATTCAGCTCTCTTTGAGTCAACAAGTACTTTAGTGACTTTTGATATGTGAATAAGCAAAATATCTCCCCCAAAAGGTAATATCTCCAAATCCGTAGCCCAAACACGACTTTCGCAAACTCCAAGTCGTGGGTGGAGTAATTTCTTTCATGAGGCTTAAATTTGCAGGAAGCATAAGCTATAGCCTGATCCTTCTGCTGTAGAACACCCCCAAGTCCTTGTAAGGATGCGTCTTTAAAAACAAAATACTCCACTCCTGGCCTGGGAAGTGCAAGTGCGGGTGTTGAGGTCAACTTGTCCTTCAGTTCATCAAAAACCAACTGACAAGCATCATCCTAGATGAATGGTACCCCTTTGTGAGTCAGATTGGTCAACGAACCTGCAATCTTTGAAAATCCTTGAATAAACCGTATGTAGTACCTGACTAACCCCAAGAAATTACGCACCTCCGACGGTGTCGTGGGCTGTCCTCACTCCCTCAGCACTGACACCTTACTAGGATCCACTGATATCCCCATGTTAGAGATAATATGACATAAAAAATGTACCTCACTTAACCAGAATCCGCATTTCTCAAACTTTGCGTACAACTGATGCTAGCGCAATGTTTGTAAGACGCGACGCAAATGCTCGGCATGCTCCTCCTTAGTTTTGGAATAAAACAGGATTTCATCAATGAAGACAATGATAAAATGATCCAAGAACAATCTAAACACCCTAATCATGAAGTCCATAAACACAGATGGCGTGTTGGTTATCCCAAACGGTATAACTCGAAACTCATAAGACCTATATATCGCCAGAAAGGCAGTCTAAGATATATCTTACTCCCAAATGCGCAAGTGGTGATACCCGGATCTAGGCCTGTCAATCGGGCTCTATGAGCCGAGCTTGGGGTTGATCAGGCTCGGTCCGATTATGATTTACTCAACTCGAGCTCAAGATCGACCCGAATGAGCCTGAGAGTGCTTGGCTCAAGCTCTACTGACAAAGTATAATGGGCTTCGGGCCCGATTTGAGTAATCTCGAATTGAATATTCCAATACGTATTCATTTATTTTAATAATAAATATTCATATTTCAGTAATAAAAAAACACATTTTAGCAAGAAAAATCATATTTCAGCAATAACATGTGAATTTTAGCATTAAAAATTCATATTTCAGCACTAAAAAAACATGTTTCGGCATTAAAAAAACATATTAGAGCACTAAAAAACGTATTTCATCACTAAATACATATTTCAGCACAAATAAACATATTTCAACACTAAAAAAACATATTTAATAGAAAATAAAATTATTTTATGTTATTTTCTAAGCGTGGAGAGATCTTAAAAATAGAGAGAGCTTGTAATGGCCAGTGTAGTGTAGATTAAAGTGGAGAGAGAGAGAGAGAGAATGAAAAATAACCCTAAAAATAACGGCTAGTGTATGCGATATGTTGCCTAGTATATTAATAAATGATCCACCTTACTTTTGTTTCTTTAATATTAAGTCCAATAGTTTGTTTGCATAAGGATAAAATTATAAAAACTATTTTGTTTTAAAATACTTTTCACATATCATAGAAAATAAAATAATTTTGTATATATATATAAATATATATTATTTCGGGTCGAGCCTAGTTCGAGCTTTAAAGTAATTTGCTCGCGCTTGTCTCAAATTGAATTCAGTCTTAATATCTCGGCCCAAATTTAGCGAGCCTAGAGAGCAGGCTTCGGGCCTGCTCGGCTCAATTGACAGGCCTACCTGGATCTCAAATATTTATTAGAGAAGTAAGTGGCTATCCTAAGCTAGTCAAATACGTCATCGATTCAGGGTAATGGAAATTTATTGCGTATCATGACATTATTCAAATCCCGATAATCCACACACGAGCGTAGAGATCCATCATGCTTCTTTATAAACAGCACTGGAGCACCCCAAGACGAGGTACTCCTATGGATAAAGCCTTAGCCCAAAATCTTCTCAATCTGGTATCGTAGTTACTCATCTCCATAGGATCCATGCGATAAGGCACACGAGTTATCGACCGAGTTCCTGACACTAAATCAATCACAAACTCTATCTCACGGCTAGATGGCAATTCGGGTATCTCTTGAAACACATCTGCGAACTCACATACCACCAGAATCGAATCTATAGATATCATTACCCACTTAGAGGTCTCCTCTTCTATATAGTATAAATGAGTGGACGATCCCCCTTCGGGACGAGGCATCACCATTAAGAACATCTCCTGGCCTGGAATCTCAAATACGATGCTTCTACTATAACAATCAATCATGGCCCTATATGCTTCTAGCCAATCCATGCCAATAATGGCATCATACTCTGACATATCTAACACGAGCATATTGGAAGGAAAAACAAGTCTCCCAATATCTATACTCACACCCCGACAAATAAAGAAGATAAGTGTCCCGCTACCTAGTAGAGTCTACACATGTGATTGTATTATCGATCGTGTCTAACAATCTTGTGGCTCATGCAAATCTAGTGGCTATGGATGAGTGTGAAGCCCTAGTGTCGAATAAAATATGCCCTAAAGTCCCATGTATAAGAAAAGTACCTTAAGCTACGGGTGGAGCATATGGAACTGCGCTTTGGTGGATGTAATACACACGCCCGTACTGTAACTTCCCCTGCTGAGGTAGGGCCGCTGGAATGACTGGTATGGTAGGAAATGCTGGTGCTGGTGCTGGGAGGGTGGCGGGAAAAATAAGCCTCTTGGGCTCTTGACGAGTGCCCTCCTGCTGCGAAACTCTGCGCTTATCAGGGCAATCCTGACTCTTGTAGCCATTCTTGCCACATATGAAACATTTTCCTGTGGAATTTCATCACCCCTAGCCCTGTTGGCCTTGGTCCTACTGATCATTACCACCTCTCCCTTGGCCCTGCTGAAAATGCTATTTAGCCTGGCTGGCCCAGCTGACCTTGATGGCCATGCCTGAATCCACCCTACCCCTGCCTGAAATCTCCATATTGGAAATGCTTAGCAGCATCTCCCTGATGGGAACCCTGCTCACCTTGTCTCATTTGAGTTTGAGTCGATTGTGCCACCAGCACTGCTACACCCTTTCCGTCCCTACTGGCTGGACTCTCCAAAGTGCTTGCCTCCTTTCATGTGGAAGCAGTGGTCCTGATTGTGTAGTAAAGCGGTATTTAACACATCTGCATATGTCTTTAAAGCGGGATTACCCAACAAATGTTGTCGAATTCTCCGGGTAAGACCATACACATACAAATGTATCCTCTTCTCCTCCGTGCTCACCTCCTCAGGAACAAAATTTACTAACGTAGTAAATTCCTCCTCATACATTGCGACTGTCCTCCCTTCCTGAGAAATGTCTAGGAATTTTTGCCTCATAGCTGTCTAAATGGCGGATGGGAAGTACTTACGATCAAACCGCTCCTAGAACTCCTGAATCGTCATGATGTCTTTCTCATGTACGGTGGTAAGGGACTCCCACCACTTCAAGGCTGACCCCACTCGTTTAAAGGTAACTATTACCTATCTCTATACATTAGTGCACTCATACATCCGCAAATGTCGTTGGATATCCTTCTTCCATTGGCATGCTGCAACTATATTGGAGCTCCCCTAAAACTCCGGAGGATGAGCCTTATAACATGTGTCTCTGACTCGCTCCCAGGAAGAAGAAAACGAGTGTGTCTATTCTAGAGCCACAACCTAAGGTTGGGGTGGAACCTATTGTGCCTAGTGAGAAAAAGTAGTCAAAGCCTCATTAATCGTCTAGGCCACAATAGCGGCGACTTCATCAACATTCACAGTCCCCTATGCCTGAGCTGGATGCAGCTCGGGCTGTGCATCTGGGACGGCTCGTAGTGCACGTCTGTGAGGCATCTGAAACGTAAAAGAATATCTATAAGTCCACAGTTCAATATATCTCAAAATAGCTGAAGACGTACATGCGTAATAGAGAATAAAATTATCCTAATATTAGAGATATACATAAAAGAACGCTATGCTAAAAATCATAGTAAGCCTCATAGATCCAATAGACATTATAACCTGATGCTCTGATACCATCTGTGACACCCCGCCTATTCTAATCCTCGGTGATCAGTTCATTATTAAATTAAATATGAATCATTAATGGTTTCATTCTTAGCACCATTATCGCATCACAATGATATTAATAATACCCTAATGGCCCGATGTCAAATTTTTAATCTCGTTATTAACATGAAAATAATTTAAACCACATTCACTATTCTAGTAAACATAATAGTAAATGATAAAACAACGACATGAATAAATGTTCCTGGAATAAACGCTCCAGAATAAAATCCAAATACAATCATCCATAGTATAAATCTAAATCCAATACCAGAGAAACCCCTCCAATGGGCTCATCAGGATAAGACTATCCACGACGCGGCACCTCCTGTGATAGCAAGTGACCAAGAATGTTCACACATGAAAATTCACACAGTAGGTATTCACACAAACTATATATATATATATATATATAACATCAGCATACGTGTATAGGCAACCTATAATATATGTCCCATATATAGTGTATATAAGTCTCGAATATCCTTTGTGTGGTGACAATTAAGCTTAACACAAATTAATAGGAAAAGACAATCACCAAAGCAAATAAGGAATGTAAAGAATTCCAATCACACAACACAATATGTACGTGGTTAGACAAGAATGCCTACGTCCATGGTGGTGCTCTCAGTATTATTTCTTTATACTCCAGGGAGTGTTTTACAGGAAAATTCTTATGTGCCTTTTGCCCCAGACTTAGGGTTTGTTATATACATGCTTGTTCTCGGGGAGTGGGGGTGTTGGACTCCCCCACGTTAGTCCATCACTTCCTAGAATATCTCCTTACAAGATTTTAGGAAGAGACTAAGTCACAACTAATTTTGGTAGGGATGTAGGGCTCCCAGACTTTGGGCCCCTACCGGGCTACTTGTCTGGGCCCATGGTGGCTAAAAATGGTACCCACAATTGCCCCTAAAGTTATTGGGCCTCAATTTGGGCTCAATAAATTTAAATGATTTGTCATAATGGCTTCCTTGTAAATTGTGCAGCTCTTCAAAGGATTGAAAACTGATTTAGGCGACAGCTTTCTTCATGTCCTGTACACGATGATTGGAAGCATTTAAAAATCTTTTGGAACAGCAGTTTGTAGTTTTCGCTTCAAACTTCTTCAAATTTTCTCATCTTCTCTAAGCTCCCACCGTTGCGCCCTCGTTGTCAGGTCATCATCTTTCAACCTCAATCTCCTCCATCATCTTTGCTTGCGTCGTCCTAATCCAAGCTTTTATTTCGTAAGTTCTTCTTGTTCTCTTTTTGTGCTTTTTCTTTTGTAATCTCCTCGCATTTATAGTTAGGGTTTTGCAAATGGCGAAAATAGGCAGTAGGCCGGTAACTAAATTTAGGAAATATTACAGCATCCCAGATTGGGTAGACGTTGAGTGTGGCCCTATCCCTAAAAGTGTTAGAGAAATATAGGGTGCTCACTGGATTTACGTTATTTTATTGTCCCAAAGGGGGCTCACTTTCCCCCCAAGTGATTTGTTTTTGCACTTCTTCGGTTACTTCAATATTGTCCCCGCACAGTGTTTGCCAAATGTTTGGAAGATAGTTAATGGTGTCCATAGAATAAATTAGCTCTATGGAACAAATCTAGGGCTTACTGAGATATGCTTTTGCTACTCTTTCTCGCATACAAGTTATGGTCTTCTTTACCTCGAGGCCAGGAGTCCTGACTAGGTATTGGTAGTAAATCTACTTGATTCCCACAAGGATTACTGTTAAGAGGGTTTTCTTACTAGGAATTGGCAATTTCCTCCCCATACCGAGGGGTCGAGGTCTGACAGGTTCATGGTCCCCTTTTATGGGGAGGAGCACATAGGTAGGCTTAATTTTTTCTCTGCTCTTCGATCTTCTTATTAGTG
Organism: Sambucus nigra; assembly: GCA_949130495.1. Taxonomy (NCBI): domain Eukaryota; kingdom Viridiplantae; phylum Streptophyta; class Magnoliopsida; order Dipsacales; family Adoxaceae; genus Sambucus; species Sambucus nigra. The sequence continues at coordinate 328,317,159 of OX422221.1, read as the reverse complement.
TATGATTTCTCTGATATTCTACTCTCTTCTTTTCAGTGAGGATAAAGAATTTGGAACCTATTTTCGGTGAGGTTCGAGCTGCCGAGCTGATTAAAGCTTAGAACATCAGAGAACCTTTGGCTAACGATGAACATTCTCGGTCAGCCGCTTCTCTTTTGGAGTATAAGAATATTGGGTCTAGTTTCATTGCATGACCTATAGACAGTATCCCCAAGCTTCATATCACTGAAGAAGTTGCTGCAGATCCTATCCAATTGGACGAGGAGGAGAGCAGCTCTAGTGAGGATAGTGAGGGTGATAGTAGGGGTGCTGCTGAATGTGGTTCCAGTGTAGAGAGCTCTGGTGAAGAGTCTTCTAGCTCGAAAGAGGTTCCAAAGGCTCGAGAGTCTTCCAACGAGTCGAGCAGTTCTAGTGAGGCAAAAATGGCTCCTCCCAGAAGAAATCTGATCAGGGATGATGATGATGAGGATGATGTGCTTCTTTCTAGGAGGTTGAAGAAGCAAAAGTTAGATAGTGGAGAAGTCGCCACTAGCTCTCAGCCTGCTGCTACCGAGCAGGAAAAGAAGAGGAGGGAGGAAGAACAACTGAGAGAAAAAGAGAGAAAAAAGGAAGAGGAGAGGAAGAAGGTGGAGGAGAGGAGGAGAGCTGAGAGGGATAAGGAGAGGGAGGAGGAGAGAAGGATAGTGGAAATGAGGATAAAGTCCGGGCAAGCTTTGGTTCCCGTGTTTGCGCTGCCCGAGGGGGCCTCTATCGCCACCTCTCCCCAGTTGGCTCCCGCGCTGCTCGAGAGAGCAGTTTTACCTACTAATCGACAGAGGGCAATGGGGATTGACCAGTTAGCTCTATAAGTGAGTAAGAGGCTAGCTTTGGTAAGTCTGTTTTTATTTTTCAATATTTGTGATATTCTGTTCAATACCTTCTTCTAATTCTCCCCTTTTTACTTGCAGTTATGATCGAATTGGCTGTTCTCTACCATTCTCACAACGAGCCGATGAGTAGGAATGAGAATTTAGAGAAGTAGAACGCTGAATTGAAGGGGAAAAGCTTCGAGCTGAAGGCAAGTTTAAAGGTGGCCAGCGAGTCCCAGAAGTCCTCTGATCTCGTCCACACCGAAGCCAACGGAGCGAAGGAAGCAGCGATCAAAGATCTAAATGAGTTGAGGCAATCCTACGATCTTGTCTGCATGAGCAAGATGGACACGGCCAAAGAAAATAAGGTGCTAGCTGAGAAGGTGAAGAAGGCGGAGTCCAAGGTTTCCACCAACAAGGAAAGTTCATATAATTTTGAGTGGGCTACCGCATACGAGGATGCCAATGTCCAGATAGGTTATATCAATCGTCTGAACTTTAAGAAGAGCTGGAACAAGGCGCTTTTGGCTACTAGGGTGGATGTTGATTCACCCTTATTTGATGAGCATAATCCAGGACCCAAGCCTATTGTAGATGATGCGCCTGCCCCACCCGTTGAAGGTGCAGTCTCTGCCTCTTAAGCTATTCCCGTTGGTGCTCCTCCTATAACTATTCCCTCTGAGGGAGATGTTGCTACTGATGCTGACAAGGGAAAGCAACCAACTACCTCTGAACAAACTGAGGTTGCCAGCTAGGATGCTCTTAGGACTTCTTTGTATTGTTTCTTTACTTGTACTGTCCTTTTTAACTTCCGATGTACTTGGGTCTCGTTACTTAAATGAAATGGAAGTACTTTCCCTTAAGCATACTGATTTTCTTATTCTTTACTACTCTTCATGGCTTGTAGTACTGATTCTTTTGTTCCTTACTGCTCTTCATGGATTATAGTACTAATTTTTTTAATTCTTTACTGCTCTTTATGGCTTGTAGTTGATTGACTTAGATGAATATATACCTGCCACCTCTCAACTGGGAAGGATTCTTGGTCCTAATGTGAGCAATCAAGTTCGCCTAGCCTTCGTAAGAATTTGCAAGTTGTTATGATCGAGGAATAAGAGCTTTAAAAACCAGTCTGAGATCATCGCCAAACTGAAACACAGACTTCAGGAGATGGAAGAGGTTGGGGCTTCTGTTCAAGAAGAAGTGAACACTCTGAGAACTAGACTTCTGGATGCCACTGAGATTAATCAAGTCAGAGAAGTTTTACAACAGGAGAATGAGACTCTACGGAGGGAAGTGTTGCGCCTTAAGGATCACACACCAAGTGTCGCAGACCGAGTTTTGTGAGGTTCCTCTTCATCGACTTTTTAGTGAGCTGGCACAAGACCGAGTGCCACCCCTCAAGTTTTTCTAGGTTCTCCCCCATCGGCAGGTCTTCGAGATAGCACCGATGCAGGGGGTCCGTCCAGGGAGATGGACGAGCTTCGAGAAGATGTTTGTCGAGCATATGTGATTACTATTGGTCTTCAAAGAGATGTCACACGGCTGAGTCATCTATTCAAAAAAGGCCCTCAGCGAGTGTGGGCTGATGGTTATGATCAAGGTTGGATAGATGCTCTGACGAGGTTGATAGAGTTTGAAGAGCTGTCCTTTATTAAGGGATAGTTGAGTGCCCTCAAGGAGATGTGAGTTCCCAAAAACTCAGTACTATGGTACCGTCACGAGATTTCTCCTTCAACTATGAGGCCTAATCCTTTTAGGAGGGTTAACTAGTGGATCCCTATAGATGCTATCCCTAGGCAGCTGTTAGAGTCAGATGTGAATGAGGTCAAGGAGGGATTGTCTCCTTATCTGGACGACGGCCGAAGAACACAAGTGGTTGATTACCTTACTTAGAGGCCTAATCCCCATTAAGATTTTCTTACTTAAATGTAACTCTTTTTAAATGTGATGAATTAATAAAATATTTATGTCTTGGACATTTTTCCGACTAAACATGTGTTGTGTATTTTTACTTTATTTTCGTTTGATTATCTTGGGCTCTTCATAGCCGACTAGATTTGATGTAGGCAAAGTTATTTGTTATGTGGGTATCCTCCCAGTACAGTATGCTTATGAGATACCATTCTTCCCTACTTTACCTTTTAGGTCGTGTCGTCACACTCCCTTAGGCCTAAGTATGACAATGGCAAGGACACACCTGGTATTGGATGTTCTATCTGATCAAGCTTTTTTAGCCAAATATTATTTGGCGACCAATTCGATTTGGTCGAACTGCCTAAGGGCCCCTTGTAGGGCTTCATATATTTCCAGGGGCAATGCTAAAAGGTTATTCGTGTTTCATAACGAAGACCTGAGGGGGATGATTCCCTACTTTTGCATACTGAGTAATATGCCTGTCACTTGGAAAAGTTCATGATACAAAATTAACACTTCATAGAACGTCACTACCAAACAACCTTTTATTAATCACAAGCAATAAAAACTGAGTTGATAATTCCAAAAATGCGATAAAAGATAAATAAAAAAACTAGAAGTAGAATTTTTTCAGATTGGCTGCATTCTAAGCTCGGGGTATCTCTCTACCCACCAGCGTTTCTAAGTGATAGGCTCCTTGTAGGTCGTCCCTTGTCACTTTGAATGGGCCCTCCCAGTTTGGACCCAGCTTGCCGTCAGATGGTTTTACTGCGCTACCAAGAACTTTCCTTAGGATGTAGTCCCCAACCTGGAATGTCCTTGGACTGACCTTTCTGTTATAGTGTTTTACGAGCTACCACTGATAGCTCGCCAGTCTCACTAGGGCTAGCTCTCTGCATTCATCGACTAGGTCAAGTTCAACGAGTAATGCTGCATCATTTTGGCCTTGGTCGACCAAGGTGGATCTCATGGTTGGGAGTCCAGTTTCTAAAGGGATGATTGCTTCCATTCCATATGTTAGTGAGAATGGGGTTTCCCTCGTTGCTCATCGTGGGGTAGTGCGGTAATCCCACAGAATGTGTGGTAGCTTACTCACCCATGCGCCTTTGGCTCGCTCAAGTCATTTTTTAGCCCATCTATCACTGTTTTATTGGAAGCTTCAGCTTGGCCATTGCTCTGGGGGTAGGCAATCGAGATAAAATAGTGCCTGATCCCATGGTCGTTGTAAAAACTCTGGAAGGGGACACTCTCTAACTGCGTTCTGTTGTCAGTGATGATGGTTCTGGGGATCCCAAAGCGAGTAATTATGTTTTTCCACATCTCATCATATCTGCGTCCCTAATGTTTACGAGCGGCTCTGCCTCGATCCATTTGGTGAAGTAGTCTGTGGCGACCAACAAATACTTGTGATTATCGGCAGCGGTAGGAAGAGGGCCCACGATGTCCATTCCCCATTGGGCAAAAGGCCAAGGGTTGGTAAGTGATCTTAGGTCACTGGCAGGTTGGTGGACCATAGGAGCATGTAGCTGGCATTTTTCTCACTTGCGAGCATATACTCCAGAATCCTTCTGCATGTATGGCCACCAGTAGCCTTCCTTCATCGCTTAAAAAGCAAGCAATCTCTCTCCAATATGGCTCCCACAGGTTCCTTCATGGAGCTCGTACAACACTTGTTCAACGTCCTTTAGGTGAACACATTGGAGGTAAGGGTCGGTGAATGATTTCTTATATAGCTTGCCCTCAAGAGAAAGGTGAAAGCGGGTAGCTTTTACTCTTATCTGATGAAAAACCTTCTTTTCGTCTGGTAGAGAACAATCCTTCAAATAATCCCTCAGGGGGTCCATCTAACTAGGTACTGATTTGATCTGTAGAATACGGCCCATGCCTGATAGCTCTTCGCTCTGGGTGATGCTTAGCTGGGCGAGGAAGTCTATAGGGATTATTCTCTTCAAGTCGGAGTCTATTGCTGAACTTAAGGCTGCTAGGGCATCGGCATGACTATTTTGTCCTCTGGGAAACTGTTCGACACTGACTTCCTCAAAATTGAATATTAACTTTTTTATTAAAGCGAGGTAGGCTTCCATTCATTCATCCCTCGCATTGAAGTCCCCACTTATCTGATTGGAGACCAATTATGAGTCGTCGAACACATGTAGCTGTTTTGCATCCAATGCATGTGCCTTCTGTAGGACTGCTATTAAAGCTTCGTATTCTGCCTCATTGTTGGAGGCTTCAAATCCAAGTCTGATACTCTGCTCGAGAATTGTGTCTTCTGGAGTAATGAGCACAATGCCTATTCCTTCCCCCTTTGAGTTGGAGGCTCCATCAATAAATAGTCGTCAGATTCCTCCCTTTGAGGGATTTTTTGTCTAATCCATAGGTTGGAGTTGGTCGCGAGGCTGCTCTCCTGTGAATTCTGTGATGAAGTCGACGAGCACCTGTCCCTTGATTTCATTCCTTGGTTGAAATTGGATGTTAAATTATCCGAGCTCGACTGACAACTTAGAGAGTCTTCCAGACCGATCCTCTTTTTGTAGGACTTCTTTAAGGGGGTGTGAGGTAAGGACGATGATAGTGTGAGCTTCGAAGTAGTGTTTTAATTTCCTCAAGGCTACCACCAGTGCAAAGGCGAGCTTATCCAAGGGTAGGTATCACTGCTCGGCGTCTATCAAGGTCTTGCTCGTGTAGTATGCTGGGTGCTGGATTCCTAACTTTTCACGTATCAGTGCAAAACTGACGGTGTGGCTGGAGACCACGAGGTATAAATACAGGGAATCATTTTCTTAAGGTATGAGCAACAAAGGTGTTGTACTAAGATAAGCCTTGAGTTCTTCCAATGCTTTCGAGCAATCTTGATTCCACTCTACTGTCTTGTTTCCTTTTAAGAGATGGAAGAATGGCTTGCACTTCTCAGAGGACTTTAAGATGAAATGGTTCAAAGCGATGAGCATACCCGTGAGCTTATACGTCTCTTATTGTGTGAGGAGGCTATACCTTATTGATTGCATTGATCTGGTCCGGGTTGGCTTCAATGCCTCTCTCGCTAACCAAGTACTTGAGAAATTTTCCTGACTCGACATCGAAAGAACACTTGCTCGTGTTGAGTTTCATTCGGTATTTCCTGTGGATTTCAAAGGTACTTGACATATCTGAGAGATGGTCTTCTTTGCGCTTGCTCTTGAGGAGCATATCATCAATGTAGACTTCCATGGTATCTCCCATTTGGTCTTTGAACATCTTGGTGACTAGCCGCTGGTAAGTTACTCTTGCATTATTTAGCCCGAAGGGCATAACTTTATAACAGTATAAATCGATGATGGTGATGAACGCTATCTTGTCTTGGTCCGGTGCATACAGAGGAATCTGGTGATACCTGGAGTATGCATCTAGTAAGCTCATTCTCTCATGAGTTGCTGTGGCGTCCACCAATTGGTCGATCTTAGGGAGAGGGAAATTGTCCTTAGGGCATACCTGTTAAGGTCAGTGAAGTCTATACAAACTCTCCATTTGCCATTATTCTTTAGAACTACTACTAGGTTGGAAAGCCATTTAGGGGATTGAACTTATCGTATGGATCCTGCATCCAGCAGCTTCTCTACTTCTTTTTCTACAACTTTGGCCTTCTCGAGCGCAGTTCGTCGTGCCTTCTGAGCGATAGGCCTGAAAGTGGGGTCAACGTGCAACCGATGATAAACTACGCTGGGGTCAATTCTAGGCAACTCGTATGGTTCCCAAGTGAAAATGTCTAGATTACTTCTCAACAATACCATCAACTCCTTATTTTCTTGATCTATGAGAGAAGTTCAAATCAAGAACATCTTGTCTTTCTTTCTCCCACCAGATTTGATCTTTTCCAGGTTTTCAACGACCCACTCAGAGGGGAGGAGTCTAGTCTCCTCCACCCCGGGTCTTCCATACTTTAGTTTCTATTTCGAAGGTATCAAACCTTCTTTCTCCTCGATCTTCTTTATGCCCTTCTAGACCTTTTTCTCTGTTCTCGAGCGGATGGCCGCGATGAAGCACCTTCTTGCCATCGATTGATCTCCGTGGATCTCCATTACTCCTCGCTCAGTCATGTACTTGAGTTTCTGATGGTAGGTCGACGGGACTGCCCTCATTGCATGTAGCAATCCTCTACCGAGGATAGCTTGGTATGGCGAGTCAATATCGACTACCAAAAACTCGATCATCTTGGAGACACTTCATGTCCTTACTGGTAACACAATTTTTCCCAATGGGATAGCTACTTTTCTAGCGAAACCAACTAGAGGGACAGTGGCTTCCTTCAGGTCGACAATGGTTAGCTTCAACGTTTAGAACAAGTCGAGATACATTACCTCGGATGAGCTTCCCTGGTCGACGAGCAGCTTGTCGATGTCATAGTTAGCTATCCTGAGGGTAATGATCAAGGCGTCATGATGTGGAATTCTTAATCCCACCAGATCTTCCTCTGTGAACATGATGTGTTTGCTATAATCGACGTCATCTGCTCGCCGATGCTTTCCTGACAGTGTCTTCACTGGATCGATCTGAAAAGCTTGCATTACCGCTGTAAGCTTTTTCACTTCCATACGAGCTGAATTCCCTTGAATCTACTTTATATCAGATGCCCCATAAATTACTATAAACTCATGGCCAGTATCATCCTCGAGTACGTTATCGGGCCTTGTGTCTCCATTGGCAGCAACCTTCTCTACCTTCTTCTCCATAAATTCGTTCAGATGCCCGGTCTGGGCCAATTCTTCAAGGTGAGACTTAAGAGCCTCGCAATGCTCAGTCTTATGTCCTCCCTCTTTGTGAAAAGTGCATCTCTGCGCGTTGTTTCTCTTCGAGGGATCTCCCCCCATCTTTTTGGGCCACTTAATAAATGGCTGATCTTTGATCTTTGTTAGGATCTTGTATATTGGTTCTTTAAAGATAGTGTTTACTCCCTGAAATGCTTTCGAAACGTCGTTCTTGCCTCCATTCTTGGAGCTACCCTTGCACCCATTCTTTCCTCCTTTCTTTTAGTTTTTGGCCTTATTGTTGCCCTTAGCAGTGAGATTAGCCCGACCATTCTCCCCTGCACTGAGGTGGGTCACATATTATACCTTGGCATACTTCTCGATGCGAGCCATCGGATCATTGATAGTTGTGGCCTCCTTCTTCGTCAGGGACTGGTGCAGAAGGTAAGATCTGGGTAGGCCAATCTTGAAAGAGGCCACTTTTACCTATTCTTAATAGTCCTCGACCTCATTGAACAGCTCCCAGAACCTCTTTGCATAGTACCGGATGATCTCTTGAGGCGTCTTCTTCATTATTAGCAAAGCATCCATCCTCTTTGGATGAGAGCTGCTGGTAATGAAGCGAGTTGTGAAGAGCTCGTCTAGGGACTCAAAGCTCCTGATGGACCTGTGAGGGAGCCTCTCGAACCACTTCTGGGCCACATCATGCAGGCTCGAAGGAAAAATCTGGCACATTAGTGCATCCCTGTGGTTCCAGAGGGTCATGGCCTGCCTGTACTGCCTAACGTGATCCATAGGGTCCGTCTTTCCGTCATAGATCTTGAATCTCAGAATAGTAAATTTCTTGGGGGCTTCTTCTTCTTCTATCTCCCTTGAAAAAGGGGATTTCATCTGGGTCTTGAGAGCTCGCCGAGTAAGCTCCCTGGTTGATCTAGCACCTCGATGAGCTGGGTGCTGGTCCATCTCTCTTCGGACCAAATTTCGTATATCCTCATCACCTCGAGCTGGGCTCCTGTAATAGCGAACCGGTCACTATTGTTCGAGAAAGTCATCATCCGACTCGTGATCCTCAAATCTCTAGGATTCGCATCTAGGGCTTCTTCCTCGGTTACGAGACTTGCTCGCCTGAGGACTAAGAGTGCGGTATGGACGTCGCATGGTGTTGTGATGGAGTTCCCTCTCTATCCTCTCCAATCTCCTTTTAAGGCAAGCATTCTCAGCCTCTTGCTTGCGAGTGACCTCTCCTTCTTCTTGGATCCTTGCCTCATAGGCGTCGGTTAACCTAGATATTTTTTTGTACCTCGCTGGTCCCTGACTTTCTTTCGAGTACTGCCGCTCTGGGCAACCCCTTTGATCTGAACGTCGAACTTCAAATCTGATCCTGTGAGGGGCAGGATGTTCTTGGATATCCCCTACTTGAGGGGCATTGTTTCTATGTCCAAACATTCCAAATCCTTTGTTGGTGAGGGTTTTCTTTAAGGAAGACAAACGTTCCCACAGACGGCGCCAATTATGGTAACAATTAAGCTCAACACAAATTAATAGGAAAAGACAATCACCAAAGCAAATGAGGAATGTAAAGAATGCCAATCACACAACACAATATGTACGTGGTTCGACAAGAATGCCTACGTCCATGGTGGTGCTCTTGGTATTATTTCTTTATACTCCGAGGAGTGTTTTACAGGAAAATTCTTACGTGCCTTTTTCCCCAGGCTTAGGGTTTGTTATATACATGCTTGTTCTCGGGAAGTGGGGGTGTTGGACTCCCCCACGTTAGTCCATCACTTCCTAGAATATCTCCTTACAAGATTTTAGGAAGAGACTAAGTCACAACTAATTTTGGTAGGGATGTAGGGTTCCCAGACTTTGGGCCCCTACCGGGTTACTTGTCTGGGCCCATGGTGGCTAAAAATGGTACCCACACTTCCTATTATAGATTTTCCATTTAACTCATTATCGTATGTTCTCGAGTATCCCCCACTACTCGAAGTGTGTCAATGATTATTTAAAGTATTTTAGTAGGTAATCCACTCATACCATGTTGGTCTAAGTCATAGGCTCGACCAACTTCACCATGACCCATTCTTATTCCTTGAACGCCTTATGTTACAAATTACATCGATTAATCTTAGCCCTAATTCATCTTACTTATGACTAAGTCCAAATCCTAATGCCTACTAGTAACCCAAAATATCTTGCATAATGTTTTAAAGGTATCCCAAAAGTTCCCCCGTTCATCGACGTTAAATTAAAGGTTAAAATACGACAAATTATCAAAATTAGAGGATCCGAATCGATTCATCCTTGGTCTGAATCGATTTTCCATTTCAAATCGATTTGATCAAGGAGCCAAATCGATTCGTTGTAACAGGTATCATCTTTTACCTTCTAACTGTTACGGGTTTCACCATTTTTAACATTTCAAACCCTCATGGTTCAGTCCCAAACCCCCAACCAAGTATACCAAACATTATACTAACATATATAAATGATTTCTAATGTAATTAAATCATTAATCATCAAGTAAATCTTTTAAACCGAATTAATTCAACAATTAAATTCCAAAACCCTAGATTATTTTTTCTTCAAGAACATCAATAGCATCTCAGATTTCTTCAAGGCTTTAATGTTTCAATCCTAAATTTCTTGTTACCTACATTAATTTAACATGTCCATAAAGATTTCTACCCAAGAACATGAATTGAGTCTTCCAAATCAAAGCCAACATTTATAAATTCATGAGATTATTCATCCTACACTAACATGGATGGTATATTTTCTCAAAATTAGCAAGATATATCCTTGCCTCAAATAGAAGGTATGTATTTCTACAGAATAATGGTGTGGGATGGCCTTGAAGATCCTCCTCTCCCTCCTCTAATGGCCTCTGTGTATTTCTTATAACTTCTACCCTAAATCCCTCATGTAACTGATGATATAAATATCCAATTTTCGTAGGTCTCTTTTCCCCAAAAATTCAAAATACCCCTATGGGGTGCCGGTTTGACCTAAAAATGTCCCGAACCCAAACGAAACCCCCGAGTATGCTTTTTTGACTATTTTGACCCTTTCGGACACATTAACGCACTTGAAATGCCTTTGGATGACCCATAATTAAACTACATTTTATCTCATAAATCTAAGTCCCGACGTGACTGACACGCGCGTCCCGACTAAATTATCGTAATTGTCGTATTTCTCACTCACGGTAATTATAATACATTCTTATTAATTTATTACTCATTCACTAAGTAATATCTACTACAAATAAATATTAATCCTTGTCTTGCTAATTAATATTTATTTTAACCCGGATTAATTTCTCATTTTTAATTTAATTAGTCCCAATAAAAAAATCATTAATATTACGAGGGTGTTACGAAAACCTTACTAAACTACTCTCCAACTGGAATTAAATCACCATTTCACACCTAACCTACCCCTAGGCTCTAGGGTAATCGAGATATCTCACTAAGTAATAATATACACTTGTAGTAAAATAATTGATACAATTATGATAAATGTTGGAATGTAAATCGATTAACCAAATGTAAATACACTCCTACAAGATAAAAAAAACTATATTTGATAAAAGAATATACTAAGAATACTCATTAGTAATACACACCAATTAAATATCAACGATATACAAATCCTCTGGTCCCCGCAACAAAACCTGAAAATTCGAGTCAGCGAAATGATGGTCAAGCCCACTGCAAGAAATCTTATACATAAACCTAAACATTGATAAAAATATAATATGTGAAATTCCATGTGATCCTCAATATGCATAGATATAAATTATTTCAAAATAAAATTATAGTCTTAAGACTGATAATAATATCCATTATCTCACTGAAGGATGTAACGACACTTTTATCACGTAAAGCCTCAGTAGAAATAGTAAACCCTACTCTTAATGGAGACTACCAAGGAGTCATAATCAAGTATTTCTAGTCTTAAATTGACCTACTAAGATTACCACATCCTAAATTTCCCACTATCTACTAGCCAGAACCCAAATAAACTCATATCTAAAGATCGAATCTTATATGGGGGCTACTAAGATTTACCCCAAACTTTAGATTATCACCATACCCCATAATCACCCAACTTCCAATATAGACTACACTCCATGTGGGACATAAAAATCCAAACATGGATCCCTCATGATATACTTTTGTTTATCTCAATTGGTTGACAAGATCTAAGGGGTACCGACCCACAAACAATATCACATGATCACATTACATGGCCCTTGGTTTTATAATAGGAGGATTAGGATTGGATAATTGATTTAGTGTTATAAGGTTTAACCTCAAAATAATCCAACATTTTTTCTCCGCCTTTAAAATGTCTTTAATTTTAACCAAAAACTTTTCCAATCACCATAGGATAATTATCAAATACACTTATGTTTCTGGAGCACCAAATTTTCCTACAAATTGTAATAGGGATTACTTTGAAGACCAACGTCATAAACTCATATTTAGATCTTCATAACCACCAAACATTAAGAGTTAGGTAAAGATATTTAATTTACGATGAAAATTACAGATGGGACCTTTAAGAAAATTCATTGTTATTTAATACTTGTTGGATGGTTTATATGTGTCCTTACTAGAAGAAAAAGTCTTTTTACAACGGCAAAAAAGTGTCATAAAAAACTAATTACATCACTTTTAATCATAATCAAAACCATCTTAAAAACCACTATCATAAAAATTCAAAAAATGTCTTAAAAAATAGAACCTTTTAAGACGCGTTATTTACAAAGGTTGCAAAAAATTCAAAAAAAAGTCTTAAAAATAAAGCTTTTAAAGACGCGTTATTTACAAGGGTTGCAAAAAATTCCCTCACTACCTACCACTTTCCCAAAAGCGAACTAAATATGTTTTTTATAGGACGCTTTACTTGAATTCATATCCATATATTACATTCAAAAGTTGTCCTAAGAAACAAAATCAACACAAATGTCCTCAAAATCAATTCTAACTAGTCATATCCATATATACATCCAAAAGTTATCATGCCAAATCTACATCCAAAAGTTGTCTACCAATATATACATACAAAAATTATTCTGCCAAAGTAATACATATATTCAAAAAGGTATTTGCTCTAATTACATGTAACCCCCTGTGATTTTTTAGCCATAAAAATCTTTGTTAAAATAAAAATTTTAAAAAAGTAATTTTTTGAAATCTCTTTAGTTTTGGTATGAAAAAATTTTGGTATTTATATGAAAAAATAAGGTTTTAAGTGGAATTTAAATTGGGATTAAAATTTGAAAATTTTAACTTATTGTATAAAAATTCGAGGAGGATCTGAATTAAGGAGAAAACAATATTCGACTTCCGATCGAGCTCAATTTTTTTCAGCAGCTTCGTCTCACCGTCAGCTACAACATATTAAAATTTCAGCCTATTCCAACAGTCCGATCGTCCGAAATATGTTTTTTAGTGTTTGTGTTTGATTATGACTCAAATTCCTTTTGGTATATAAACATAAAGTGACGGGTTTAGGAATTTTAAAACCCATTTTAGCCTTCTCAAAAATCAGTAGCCTCCCATAATCTCATTCTCTCTTATCTACAAAACCTAAACCCCATTAAACATAACTTTCAACCCAAGTTTTGAAGATCTAAATCAAGTTTTCATAAGAATAACCAAGAACGCATCTTTACTATTTTTGCGAGAGGAACGCAATGGTGTAATCAGAATTTTGAGGAAGAATTTTATGAGTTTTCAAGTGATGATTTTAAGGTACATGGTTTACCCAATATGCTCCTATAATTCTCTCGAGAGTATTTTCTTATTTCTGAGTTATTTGTATTTTTTTTGAAATATTGTGGTATTCATTGGAATCCTATGTGTTATTCGATTGAGATATTATGTATTTGTTTATTTGTGCATGATGCCGTAATTTTTTGAAATGGCACTGAGAATGGTCACTCGCCAAAAGTCCAAAAGTCCAATAGCAAGAATGAGGCTTTAAGAATCCTAGGGGAGGTCAGGTGAGGCTCGATGATCTACTGATGTGTTATTGAGGACTAAATTGGTACAATGCTCGGGTGTCCGCATTGGACTTGTATAAAGTTTTGTATTGTTGCATTTTATTCATAGTTATTGTATTAAGCATCTATTCTTGTCATATTGTGTACTTCCCCTTATTTTTCTTTTTAGTGGCAGGCAAGCATGAATTTGGACGTTACTGATTTATGCTGGTTATTAAGAGCACAATGTTTTGAGAATATTATTTTTGTATAAATTGGCAGTGTAAATATTTGGGATCTTAGCATTATTTTGAGTGTAACTAAAACTATAACTATTTGGAGGTGTATTTTACCTAGCCTTGTTATTAGGAGACATCTTAGATTGGCGTGAAAATTTTGGATTGGACGTAATGTATTTTGATAACCTGTCATGCTTATTTTGTTGAATATAGATCCTCTATATGGATTGTTGAGGATTTAGTTTAGTTTTAATCTTAGTAGCGCCTCGATTTTTCCTCGGGGTATTACAAATGGTATCAGAGCCAATTAGGTATATGACAACCCTCGGGTCTTTAGGTTTGGGTCTAGCATATGTGTTAGTTGTGTTTCTTGGAGATATGGCATTTTGTGTTAAGGCCGTTGTAGGCATTGAGGTTAGAATTAGTAATCTTGATGTGAGTATCTTTAAAGTTAAGTTTTGGAGATGATATTTATTTTGAAGATCGTCAGTACCGATGTTAGGTATCGTAAGTATTAATTTGGTGATGTGATTTGATTTAAGTACTTTAGAGATCGATGACTTTTTGAGAGAGAATAGAGTGGTGATACGTGAGAGAGCATAGTACGTCATTATTTTCATATATATATTTATATATATAGTTGAGATATATGTTTTATTTTGTTCATGGGGTAAGCGCGTGTGGGATTGGGTGTATAGGCACCGAATTGTGATATTCTAAGGGTTGCATATGCAAAGCTTATTTTATTTGTGCGACTTTATGTTTAACGTCCAAGCTTCGTCGAATTTCGAGGAGGAAATTCCTATATTAGTGGAGGAGTATGTAACACCCCGCGATTTTTTAGCCGTAAAAATTATTGTTATATTAAAAAATTTGGGAAATTAATTTTTTGGATTCTCTTTAGTTTTGGTACGTAAAAAGGTTGGTATTTATATGTAAAAATAAGGTTTTAAGTGGAATTTAAATCGGGGATAAAATTTGGAAATTATAACTTTTTGTATAAAAATCAGGGGAGGATCCGATCTAAGGAGAAAAAAATAAAAATATCCGATCGTCCGATCGAGTTTAATATTTTTGAAGAGCTTCGTCTAGCCTTCAGCTACAACATATTAAAATTTTAGCCAATTCCAACAATCCGATCGTCCTGACTATTTTTTTTAGTGTTTGTATTTGATTACGACTCAATTTCGTTTTGGTATATAAACATAAAGTGATGGGTTTAAGACTTTTAAGATACATTTTAGCCTTCTCAAAAATCATTAGCCTCCCATAATTTCATTCTATCTCATCTACAAAATCTAAGCCCCATTGAACACAACTTTCAACCCAATATTTGAAGATCTAAATAAAGTTTTCTCAAGAACAACCAAGAATGCGTCTTTACTATTTTCGCGAGAGGAACGCAGCAGTGTAATCAGAATTTCGAGGAATAATTTTATTTTTTTTAAGTGATGATTTTATGGTATGGGGTTTACACAATATGCTCCTATAATTATGTCGCTAGTATTTTGTAATACCCCGTACTTTTGACTATATTTATTTTCGGGATTAATTAATTAAATGCGTATTAATTGGAAATTAATCCGGGTTAGAAATACTAACGAGATGCGAGTTAGTATTTGATATTGTGCATATATGATTATATATGAATTTGGAATTATGAAATTTGTCGTGAGATTGATATACGGCATTTTAGAAATTTTGTTGGGACGCGTGGGACCGCCGCGTCACGGTGTAATATTTTGATAATAAAAAGTGAATTTAAAATCTATGAACCGTATAGTCGTTTTGAGTGCGCCAACGCGTCCGGAAGGGTCGAGATAGTCAGAAAACACTAGCAGGGGGTATAGTTTGGGTCCCGGGGTATTTTTAGGCCATACCGGCATCATAAAGGGTATTTTGGTAATTTTACATTTTTAGGAATTAAAAGTGACGAAAATTAGGAGTCTTAATCTGATTGATTATTGACCCACTAAACCCACTATCCAACCCACTTTAACCCTTTAAGCTACGGAGGTTATCAATTAGGTTTCCAAGTTCCCCAAAACAAACCCTAGCCACCTTAAGCCACCATTGAAGAAGGAGCTTGGAAGAGAGGAAATTCTACAGAAAAGTTCTACCAAACCAACACCAAACTCATAGACAATCAAGGCAAGTGACTTTATTCCATTTAATTTCAGAGAATGTCTTTTCCATGTTAGAAATTGAGGAATTTTAATTGTTCTTGAAAGAAGAATGAAAACCCATGTAGTTTGGAGTTTAGAATTTGAAAATTTTGAAGAGAATTGCATGTAGAATGATAGGTAGATGATTTCTCTCATGATAATTGTGATTAGAAGAAATTAAAACGAATTAAATTCTGGGATTTGATGATGGTATAAACCTAGGGTTCTTGTTCTTGAAATAATTGGGGAAAAAGTGTAGAGATTTATATTTTGATTGATGTTAACGAGATTTAATCCTTGAAAACATGTTAGGAGTTGACTTGAATAGGTTTAGGATGAATTAGAGACCCTAAAATGTTGTTGGGATGAACTTTGGAAGAGATTAGGAGTGATGAAAATGAATAAAAATGAATTGGGGAAAAATCTGGGCCGAAACTGGTCAGTCGTTAGAAGCAATCCCCAGGTCGTTCGAACGAACTCGTTCGAACGAGCTTCTAATGAGTTGACCAGTCGTTGCTAACGAGAAGGGATTTCGTTTGATATCTCGTTCGAACGAGATATCGTTAGAAGGTACAGTTCGTTCGAACGAACTGGGATCTCGTTCGAACAGCCTCGTTCGAACGAGACTTCTAACGAGTTGGCAGAGGAATCTCGTTCGAACAGTCTCGTTCGAACGAAACTTCTAACGAGTTGACAGTTTGGTCCTTTTTGGACTGTTTTGATTTTTGGAGTCCCGTAAACTTGTTCGAGGATATAGATAACCTTCCTTTGATGATATACGGATAGATTTGGGACTTTTGGGTTATTACGAGGAGTAAAATTATATACGAGAGTTATATTAAATGGACGGTTTGGGTTGAGACGTGAGTGCCTACTACGACGTGAGAAAATTATGGCGCGTATGATTACAAACCGGAATGGTATAAATTATGATAATTATAGTTAGTACGAGAATGCGATATGTACTACGATTAAACTACGGTATTACTAAGACGCGTGTTAACTTAGTATTGGTATATGAATTGTGTGTATGACATACCTACCATACTTGCTATCACGGGAGGTTTGCGTTCACTTAGGGCCCTCTAATCCTTGTGTTGCCCGGATTTATACTGGTTACCTCGATGAACATAGGTCATAGAAAGACTTATTGGGATATTAATAAGTCCGCTGATCGTGGGAGCGTAGGTATGTGCGTGACCCATGTGATGTGACTGTGTTCGCCTCCATTGTTTGTGATGTTGTTATCTGTGAACTATTCCTGAGAGATTCGGAATATGTAATCCTTATGTATGTGATGTACCGGGATGGATAGCAGAGTATGTGTGCACCGCAGCTTAGTTCTCGGGGTGCTTGTATTGTATATTTATGATGTGAATAATATACACTTAATTAATGAGAATCTTTATGTTAATGTTGAGAAATAATTACGGTATTGATTCGAGAAACATAACAAGTTAACTGATAGTTATATAGATTGCATATTGAACATCTGAGTTACGTTAAATCCCTACTTAATTACGAGCATGTTAATGTTAATGGAACCGAGTAATATGGGTAGGACCTTTGGCAGTCTAGCTAGATATGTTGTCACTTAGCTAGTGGTATGGGTCGTTATAGATGGGTACTTACGTTAGGAGTGCACAGTTAGACGAGAGGTGAGAATATCATGTGAGTGCACGTCCTAACATGTACTTTGCATTTAATGTTTTAAATGTTTTTAAAGCACTTGCAGGTTTTTAAAATATAACTCCACATTCGGGCTCTGACCCGTTTGCTTTTCAAATCTACTTTTCTTTGTAAAACCATTTTAGGTGCCCGGCCACAAGGACACCAAGCATAGGATACTCATTCAGGTGACGAGGTGTAGCTGTTTGTGGAAGCTACAGGGACTTTGCTTATAGACGCTTCGATCTTTTGGATTCCAGAGTTATTATCTATCAGTTGTAGGGCATGTTGCCCATTTCTATTAGAGACATCTTTTACATTTCAGTTTTGTTTCAGACTTTGGCATGTACTGTTTTAGTCTTCAATTTACTTTTCAGTTGTGGGATTGTAGTGAGGAGTTTTCCTCCAGACTTTATTTACATTATGTGATGGTTATTCGTTTTACTTCAGTATGGTATTAATTATTCTTTATTACACTTGTTGCATGTTAATCAGACTTTAAATAAAATTTGGCACTTACTTTTTAAATACTAGGTGGTTAGTAATCTTTAAAATGTTTTCGACAGTGATGCTATTAACTGGACCAACTTGGCATTTTGAATTAATTTAATAAAGGAGTAGCTACCCGGTATTTAATTAGTCGGGGTGTCACAGGTGGTATCAGAGCATCAGGTTCTAGTGTCCTTTAGGATCTGACGGCTTGTTATGTTTCCGCTAAGTTTCTTTGATATAGAGCCCTATATTTTAGGACTATTGTACTCTTTTGTGTATGCTTCGTTCTTCAGCTATTTTAAGTTTATAAACAGCGAACTTATAAACTTTGTTCTTATTTCAGATGCCTCCACGACGTGCACGACGAGTTCCCAGGGATGCAACGCCCGAACCCCAGCCCGCTCCAGTTCAGGGCATGATGAACGCCGCTGAGGTTGCAGCTATAGTAGCCCAAGCGGTAAATGCTGCCATTGCCGTTGTTCAGCAGGCACCACCTCAGGCACCGGTTGCCGCGCCAGTACAGGTTAATGCATTCCCGTCTGCTTGGGAGCGTGTACGTGGCGCTTTTCAGAAAGCGCATCCGCCAGAGTTTGCAGGTAGCTCAGATGTAGTAATCTCGAGCCAATGGAGAAAGGACATGCAGAGGCACTTGAGGATGTATGAGTGCACGGATGTTCAGAAGCAGGTACTAGCTACTTTCAAGCTAGTTGGATCTGCGCTACAGTGGTGGGAGTCTATTACCACCATGGAGGAGAGGGATACTCTCACGATTCAGGAGTTCTGGGTGCGGTTCGACCGCAAGTACTTTCCATCAGCTGTTCATACGGAAATGAGGAGGAGATTGATGAGTTTGAAGCAGGAGGGCAAGACTGTGGCCGAGTATGAGGCCGAGTTTACTAATCTGTTGAGCATCGTTCCAGACGAGATACCAACAGAAAAGAAGAAAATTGAGAAGTTCAACGACGGGTTGACTTGGAGGATTCGTCAACATCTGCTAGGGAACCTATTGTTGGCCACCTATTCTGATGTGGTTAACGCTGCATTGTTACACTGCCAGGACCACCGTTTTCATATGGCCGAGGGCAAGAGGTCGGGGGAGTCTAGCCATCAGGGAAGGACTGGAGGACATGGTGCCACCGGGGTACAATCTGGTCAGGGGCAGAGACAGAATGAGCAGGGCTTCCAGCAGGGGGATAACAAGAGGTTCCTGTCAGGGAACTAGACAGGGACAGGGAGGTTTCCATCAGGGCCATCAGGGTCCAAACGGCCATCAGGGCCAACAGGGGCAGAATGGGTAGCAGTTTCACCAGGGCCAGCAGGGCCAAGGGAGGAATGGTAACGGCCACCAGGGCTGGGGACAGCAGGGGCAAAGAGGAGGGAACTTCCCAGGGAAGTGTTTCGTTTGTGGCAAGACTGGCCATAAGCGACAGGATTGTCCTGATAGGGGCAGGGACCCACAGCAGCAGCAGCAGGGTGCTCGCTAGGAGCCACAGAGACCTATGTTTCCCGCCGCTCTTCCCGCACCGCCACAGATGGCAGCATTGCCACCCATTCCAGCAGTCCCAGTTCAGCAGGGGCAGCTACAGTATGGACGTGTCTACAACGTTCACCAGGCTGCAGTTCCACAGGCACCGCCCGCGATCGAGGGTACGTTTCCTATCCATGGCACTATGGGTCGGGTATTATTTGATACGGGTGCTACACACTATTTTATAGCTACACACTTCGCGAAAGCTTTAGGATTGTTAGCTACGGCAGAGAGCACAGTGACGTGTGTCGACTCACCATTGGGGAGTGGGTCACTTATATTCTTTATATGCCGGGGAGTGGGAGTAGGGATTGGTAGTCTGGTATTACCTACCGATATGTTGGTATTGGATATGTATGTTCACGATGTGATCATCGGTATGGATTGGCTCGTAGCTTATAGGGCCATGATTGACTGCTTCAGCGGGAGCATTGTTTTTTCCATTCCGGGGCAATAGATGTTTGTAGTGGCGATGCCTCGCCCAGAGGGAGGATCGACCGCTCATTTGTATTACCTTGAGGAGGATACCTCTAAGGAGGTTGTGATTCCTTTAGATTCTATCCCAGTTATCAGGGAGTATTCGGATGTGTTTCAGGAGATACCAGGCTTACCACCCAGTCGGGAGATAGACTTCGTTATAGATTTGCTACCGGGTACGAGACCTATAGCACGCGCACCGTACCGTATGGCTCCAGCTGAGATGCGAGAGTTACGGGATCAGATAGAGCAGCTATTAGGTCAGGGCTTTATCCGCAGGAGTACCTCACCTTGGGGCGCTCCATTTTTGTTCGTGAAGAAGAGGGACAGTTCACTGAGATTGTGTGTGGACTACCGAGAGTTGAATAAGGTCACGATACGGAATAAGTATCCGTTGCCTCGAATCGATGACTTATTCGACCAGTTGAGAGGAGCTTATTTCTTCTCGAAGATTGATTTGAGATCGGGATACCATCAGTTGCGTATCAGGGAGGAGGATGTCTCGAAGACTGCGTTCTTGTTGAGATATGGTTCTTACGAGTTTCGAGTTATGCCTTTTGGTTTGACCAACGCTCCAGCTGTGTTTATGGACTTGATGAACAGAGTGTTCAGGGATTTTCTAGATCAGTTTGTCATTGTCTTCATTGATGACATTCTGGTTTACTCCCAGACAGAGGAGGAGCACGTCGAGCATTTGAGGCAGGTTTTGCAGACACTTCGTCAGAACGAGTTATATGCAAAATATGAGAAGTGCGGGTTTTGGCTGAAGGAAGTCTAGTTTTTGGGACATATTATTTCCGATCGGGGAATATCTGTTGATCCGGGGAAAGTATCCGCGGTAAGGGAGTGGGGACAGCCCACGACACCAACGGAGATTCGTAGTTTCTTGGGCCTAGCAGGATACTACAGGAGGTTTATTCGGGGATTTTCAAAGATAGCGGGTCCTTTGACACATCTGACTCGTAAGGGTGTGCCATTCATCTGGAGTGATGCCTGTCAGTTGGCATTTGATGAGTTAAAGGACAAATTGACCTCAGCACCTGTGTTAGCATTGCCGAGACCGGGAGTTGAGTATTTGGTTTACACCGATGCGTCTTTGCAAGGGCTTGGAGGTGTATTGCAGCAGGAGAGACAGGCCATAGCTTATGCTTCCCGTATGCTTAAGCCTCATGAGAAGAATTACCCCACGCATGACTTGGAGTTGCCAGCGGTAGTATTTGCCCTATGGATTTGGAGGCACTATCTTTTGGGGGAGAAGTTCCAACTATTCACGGACCACAAGTCCCTACAATATCTGTTCACGCAGAAAGAATTGAATAAGCTGCAGCGTAGGTGGCTTGAGTTTGTGAAGGACTACCAGTTCGACATCCAGTACCACCCGGGTAAGGCTAACGTGGTAGCAGACGCGTTGAGCCGTAGGCCAGCAGACGAGGTAGCAGAGGTGTGGAAGGCTAAGTGGAAGGAATTGGGACACCAGGATGCAGTGGCCCGATCTTTCATGTCTGTGATGACCGTTACACCGCAGATTGTCACGCAGGTAGTACAGGCACAGGCTAATGACTCGTTCTGTCAGGAGCAGATAGTTCGATTGCTAGCCGAGGGAGCCGAGTCCTATACCGTCAGCTCAGACTGGGGATTACGCTTCAATGGGAGATTGGTAGTTCCGGAAGGAGAAGAATTGCGGCACGATGTGATGGCAGAATCGCACGGCTCACGGTTCGCGGTACATCCCGGAGGGGACAAAATGTACCAAGACATGAGACGGCAGTATTGGTGGAGCGGTATGAAGAAAGATATCGCTGAGTTTGTTTCGAAATGCGCCACTTGTCAGCTTGTAAAAGTGGATCATCAGAAACCGGCAGGATTGCTACAGCCATTGGAGGTCCCGATGTGGGTGTGGGAGAGCATATCCATGGACTTTATCACGGGGTTGCCTACGTCGCAGAGGGGCCATGACTCCGTTTGGGTAATTGTGGCCAGGTTGTCCAAGGTCGCTCACTTTTTACCCGTAAGGACTGACTACACTACGGGACAGTATGCCCAGCTCTTCATTTCAGAGATTGTGAGACTTCACGTTGTGCCCCTAAATATCGTGTCTGACAGAGACAAGATATTTATTTCGCGGTTTTGGGAGAGTTTCCAGGAGGCCATGGGCACGAAATTGCGGTTGAGTACGGCGTATCATCCGCAGACTGATGGGCAAACTGAGCGCACAAATCAGATGTTGGAGGACATGCTACGCATGTGCATTATTGACTTTGAGGGTGGATGGGAGCAGTACCTTCCACTGGTGTAGTTTGCTTACAACAACTCCTATCAGTTCACTATTGGCATGGCTCCGTTTGAGGCATTGTACGGTAGGCCTTGTCGTTCCCCAGCATGTTGGTTAGAGGTGGGGGACAACAAACTACTTGGGCCGGAAGTGATTCAGGATACTTCGGCAAGGATTGAGTTGATTCGGAGTCGCATTCGGGTAGCTCAAGACTGGCAGAAGAGTTATGCTGATGCGAAGAGATTTTTCAGGGAGTTCCAAGTGGGGGACCAGGTTTTGCTCAGGGTATCTCCGATGAAGGGGATTATACGATTCGGGAAGAAAGGGAAGTTGGCACCGAGGTATGTGGGGCCGTTTCCTATTATTGAGCGGATCGGACCGGTTGCGCATAGACTTGGACTACCGGAGCATTTACATCGGATTCACGATGTGTTCCATATTTCCTCGCTGAGGAAATACCTTATAGATAATTTGGCTCATTCTCACATTGCTGTAGAGGACATCGATCTCCAGCCGGATAGCTCCTACGAGGAGGGGCCGATTGCTATTTTGGACCGAAGTGAGAGGAAACTGCGGTCAAAGATAGTACCGTTAGTGCGTGTTCAGTGGCGACATCACAATGTCGAGGAGTCCACATGGGAGCGCGAGGATGAGATGCGCGATCGTTATCCAGAGCTATTTTTAGCAGGTACTTTCTAGTTTCGAATTTCGGGACGAAATTCAGTTATTAGGGGGGAAGTATGTAATACCCCGTACTTTTGACTATATTTATTTTCGGGATTAATTAATTAAATGCGTATTAATTGGAAATTAATCCGGGTTAGAAATACTAACGAGATGCGAGTTGGTATTTGATATTGTGCATATATGATTATATATGAATTTGGAATTATGAAATTTGTCGTGAGATTGATATACGGCATTTTAGAAATTTTGTTGGGACGCGTTGGACCGCCGCGTCATGGTGTAATGTTTTGATAATAAAAAGTGAATTTAAAATCTATAAACCGTATGGTCGTTTTGAGTGCGCCAACGCGTCCGGAAGGGTCGAGATAGTCAGAAAACACTAGCAGGGGGTATAGTTTGGGTCCCGGGGTATTTTTAGGCCATACCGGCATCATAAAGGGTATTTTGGTAATTTTACATTTTTAGGAATTAAAAGTGACGAAAATTAGGAGTCTTAATATGATTGATTATTGACCCACTAAACCCACTATCCAACCCACTTTAACCCTTTAAGCTACGGAGGTTATCAATTAGGTTTCCAAGTTCCCCAAAACAAACCCTAGCCACCTTAAGCCACCATTGAAGAAGGAGCTTGGAAGAGAGGAAATTCTGCAGAAAAGTTCTACCAAACCAACACCAAACACAGAGACAATCAAGGCAAGTGACTTTATTCCATTTAATTTCAGAGAATGTCTTTTCCATGTTAGAAATTGAGGAATTTTAATTGTTCTTGAAAGATGAATGAAAACCCATGTAGTTTGGAGTTTAGAACTTGAAAATTTTGAAGAGAATTGCATGTAGAATGATAGGTAGATGATTTCTCTCATGATAATTGTGATTAGAAGAAATTAAAACGAATTAAATTCTGGGATTTGATGATGATATAAACCTAGGGTTCTTGTTCTTGAAATAATTGGGGAAAAAGTGTAGAGATTTATATTTTGATTGATGTTAACGAGATTTAATCCTTGAAAACATGTTAGGAGTTGACTTGAATATGTTTAGGATGAATTAGAGACCCTAAAACGTTGTTGGGATGAACTTTGGAAGAGATTAGGAGTGATGAAAATGGATAAAAACGAATTGGGGAAAAATCTGGGCCGAAACTGGTCAGTCGTTAGAAGCAATCCCCAGGTCGTTCGAACGAGCTTCTAACGAGTTGACCAGTCATTGCTAACGAGAAGGGATTTCGTTCGATATCTCGTTCGAACGAGATATCGTTAGAAGGTACAGTTCGTTCGAACGAACTGGGATCTCGTTCGAACAGCCTCGTTCGAACGAGACTTCTAACGAGTTGGCAGAGGAATCTCGTTCGAACAGTCTCGTTCGAACGAGACTTCTAACGAGCTGACAGTTTGGTCCTTTTTGGACTGTTTTGATTTTTGGAGTCCCGTAAACTTGTTCGAGGATATAGATAACCTTCCTTTGATGATATAAGGATAGATTTGGGACTTTTGGGTTATTACGAGGAGTAAAATTATATACGAGAGTTATATTAAATGGACGGTTTGGGTTGAGACGTGAGTGCCTACTACGACGTGAGAAAATTATGGCGCGTATGATTACAAACCGGAATGGTATAAATTATGATAATTATAGTTAGTACGAGAATGCGATATGTACTACGATTAAACTACGGTATTACTAAGACGTGTGTTAACTTAGTATTGGTATATGAATTGTGTGTATGACATACCTACCATACTTGCTATCACGGGAGGTTTGCGTTCGCTTAGGGCCCTCTAATCCTTGTGTTGCCCGGATTTAGACTGGTTACCTCGATGAACATAGGTCATTGAAAGACTTATTGGGATATTAATAAGTCCACTGATCGTGGGAGCGTAGGTATGTGCGTGACCCATGTGATGTGACTGTGTTCGCCTCCATTGTTTGTGATATTGTTATCTGTGAACTATTCCTGAGAGATTCGGAATATGTAATCCTTATGTACGTGATGTACCGGGATGGATAGCAGAGTATGTGTGCACCGCAGCTTAGTTCTCGGGGTGCTTGTATTGTATATTTATGATGTGAATAATATACACTTAATTAATGAGAATCTTTATGTTAATGTTGAGAAATAATTACGGTATTGATTCGAGAAACATAACGAGTTAACTGATAGTTATATAGATTGCATATTGAACATCTGAGTTACGTTAAATCCCTACTTAATTACGAGCATGTTAATGTTAATGGAACCGAGTAATATGGGTAGGACCTTTGGCAGTCTAGCTAGATATGTTGTCACTTAGCTAGTGGTATGGGTCGTTATAGATGGGTACTTACGTTAGGAGTGCACAGTTAGACGAGAGGTGAGAATATCATGTGAGTGCACGTCCTAACATGTACTTTGCATTTAATGTTTTAAATGTTTTTAAAGAACTTGCAGGTTTTTAAAATATAACTCCACATTCGGGCTCTGACCCGTTTGCTTTTCAAATCTACTTTTCTTTGTAAAACCATTTTAGGTGCCCAGCCACAAGGACACCAAGCATAGGATACTCAGGTGACGAGCTGTAGCTGTTTGTGGAAGCTACAGGGACTTTGCTTATAGACGCTTCGATCTTTTGGATTCCAGAGTTATTATCTATCAGTTGTAGGGCATGTTGCCCATTTCTATTAGAGACATCTTTTACATTTCAGTTTTGTTTCAGACTTTGGCATGTACTGTTTTAGTCTTCAGTTTACTTTTCAGTTGTGGGATTGTAGTGAGGAGTTTTCCTCCAGACTTTATTTACATTATGTGATGGTTATTCATTTTACTTCAGTATGGTATTAATTATTCTTTATTACACTTGTTGCATGTTAATCAGACTTTAAATAAAATTTGGCACTTACTTTTTAAATACTAGGTGGTTAGTAATCTTTAAAATGTTTTCGACAGTGATGCTATTAACTGGACCAACTTGGCATTTTGAATTAATTTAATAAAGGAGTAGCTACCCGGTATTTAATTAGTCGGGGTGTCACATATTTTCTTGTTGCTCAGTTATTTGTATTCTTTTTGAAATGTTGTGGTATTCATTGGAATCCTATGTGTTTTTCGATTGAGTTATTATGTATCTATTTATTTAGGCATGGTGCCATGAAATTTTAATATGGTACTGAGAATGGTCACTTGCCAAAAGTTCAAAAGTCCAGTAGCCGGAAAGAGGCTTTAAGAATATTAGGTAAGGTGAGGTAAGGCCCGATGACCTATTGATGTGTTATTGAGAAATAAATTGGTACAATGCTCGGGTGTTTTTGTGAACTTGTATAAAATATTGTATTGTTGCATTTTATTCACCATTATTGTATTGAGCATCTATTCTTATCATATTGTGTTCTTTCCCGTATTTTTCTTTTTAGCGGCAGATAAGCGTGGATTTGGACGTTACGGATTTATGAAGGCCATTAAGAGCACAATATTTTGAGAATATTATTTTTGTATAAATTGACACTGTAAATATTTGGGAGCTTAGCATTATGTTGAGTGGAACTAAAACTATAATTATTTGGAGGTGTATTTTACCTAACCTTGCTGTTAAGAGACATCTTAGATTGGCATGTAAGTTTTGAATTGGACGTTATGCATTTTGATGACCTGTCATGTTTATTTTTGTGGAATATAGATGCTTTATATGGATTGTTAAGGATTTACTTTAGTTTTAATCATAGTAGCGCCTCGATTTTTTCTCGGGGTGTTACAGATGGTATCAGAGCCAAATTAGGTATACGAAAACCCTCGAATCTTTGGGTTTGGGTCTAGCATACATGTTAGTTGTGTTTCTTAGAGATATGGCGTTTTATGTTAAGGCCGTTGTAGGCATTGAGGTTAGAAGTAGTAATCTTGATGTCGGTATCTTTGGAGTTGAGTTCTGGGGGTGAGATTTATTTTGAAGATCGTGAGTACCTATGCTAGGTATCGTAAGTATCAATTGATGATGTGATTTGATTTAAGGACTTTAGTGTTTGATGACTTTTGGAGAGAGAATCGAGTGATAATGTGTGGGAGAGCGTAGTACGTCGTTATTTTCATAGATATATTTATATATATAGTTGAGATATATGTTTTATTTTGTTCATGGCGTAAGTGGTGTGGGATTGGGTGTGTGGGCACTGAATTGTGATATTCTACGGGTTACATTTGTCATTTATACTTCGTCGAATTTCGAGGACGAAATTCATGTGTATTAGTGGGGGAGTATGTAACACTCCGTGATTTCTTAGCCGTAAAAATCTTTGTTAAATTAAAAAATTTTGAAAATAATTTTTTGGAATCTCTTTAGTTTGGGCATGTAAAATGTTGGTATTTGTATGTAAAAATAAGGTTTTAAGTGGAATTTAAATCAGATTAAAATTTGGAAATTATAACCTTTTGTATAAAATTCGAGGGGAGGATTCGACCTAAGTAAAAAAATAAAAATATTTAAACGTCCGATCGAGCTGAATTTTTTTAAGCATCTTTGTCTCGCCTTCAGATATTACATATTAAAATTTCACTCAATTCCAACGGCCTGATGGTCCGAAATAATTTTTTTATTGTTTGTATTTGATTATGACTCAAATTCCTTTTGGTATATAGGCATAAAGTGACGGGTTTGGTACTTTTAAAACACATTTTAGCCTTCTCAAAAATTAATAGCCTCCCATAATCTCATTCTCTCTCATCTACAAAACCTAAACTACATTTAACACAACTTTCAACCCAAGTTTTGAAGATCTAAATCAAGCTTTCTCAAGAACAACCAAGAACCATCTTTACTGTTTTCGCGAATTAGATTTTCAAGAAAGAATTTTATGGGTTTTCAAGTGATGATTTTAAGGTACGAGATTTACACAGTATGCTCCTATAATTCTCTCGAGAGTATTTTGCTTATTTCTCATATACTTATATTCCTTTTGAAATATTGTGGTATTCATTGGAATCCTATGTGTTATTCGATTGAGATATTATGTATATGTTTATTTGGGCATGGTGCCATGAAATTTTAATATGGTATTGAGAATAGTGACTCGCCAAAATTCCAAAAGTCCAATAGCAGGAATGAGGCTTTGAGAAGCCTAGGTGAGGTGAGGTAAGTCCTGGTGATCTATTGATGTGTTATTGAGAAATAAATTGGTACAATGCTTGGGTGTCCGCATTGGCCTTGTTTATAATTTCACACTATTGCATTTTATTCACCGTTATTGTTCGAGCATATATTCGTGTCATATTTTGTACTTCCTCGTATTTTTTTTAGTGGCAGGCAAGCGTGAATTTGGATGTTACGAATTTATGAAGGTCACTAAGAGCATTGTTGATACCAAAAAATATCCGTTTATATTGACCAATCAGAAGTGAACACTTGTCATCTTACGTAGCTAAAATCCTAATCAGTAGATAGTTACTCGGCAAGAATGTCGACCAACACAAAGAATGCCAAGGTCACTTCCTCAAAAGTCTTATCACACGTGGTTAACACAATCAACTATCACATTCATTATGTAGGGATGTAAATTCCTAAATATATAAAGGCATTCCATCCCTTGGAATTCCAACCCTTAACCTCCGGGTCACTATAAGTACGTTGTATCCCTTTCATCAAGGGCAAGGTAGAATGGATCCTAGGCTATCCTTAATGACAAGAGTATCTAGCTTTCTATAACCTCTAAAATTAATACAATCACAGTGGCGTAGGCATTCTAACATACCTAAACAACTTTAAAAACTCTCTTTCTCTCTTTTATTTTCCATTGCAATTACATATTTTATCCGTGATTATAAAATTGGGTCAAGTACAATTTTTTACATCAACATATTGGCACCATCCGTGGGAATATGGGTTTAATCGTCGTTCTCAATCTTATTCAGCGAAAATGAATGATCCAGAGCCTAGTGCTAGAAACAAAAGCAACCCGCCTAATCCATCAGCTCCACCTACAACAGCAGACCTAAATGGGATCCTAGTTAGTATTGCTAGAGGTCAAGACGCTATGCAGGAAACATTGAGATAATTGGCTCAGTCATTATAAGCAAGATCACCAGCCCTATCCAGACAGCAAGCAGTCTGTTGGAACACGAGGCCCCAATTTTAAATTTTATATCAAAAAGTAATTTCAATTTCCTTTTAAAAGAGATGCGGAAGCGTTGATGGTTCAAATTAAAACAAATTAAAATTAAACCTAGTGAAATTAAAGTAAAATAAATTAATACATTTTTCACTTAAACCAATTTAACCCAAGTCCTAGAAATTTTCCTAAGTCATATTTTCAATATTTCCAAATTAGGCCAAACTAATTTTATCAAATTAAGTGATGACTTGAATTAAATTAACATTTACCCAAATAATTAGTTAGCACCAAATTAAATAAGAGTAGTGATTTAAATTAAATTTTATCTTTTTACCTAAGCATGCGTTCTAGGTGAATTTTGCAAAAGATAAAAATAAACAAATAATCACTATGCCACGATGTACGAGGAAAAACCCATAACGGGAAAAAACCTCGGACGGCCCTAGCCTTAAGTCCATTATGTATGGTTTTATAATTATAAGACAGATGACTTACTTCCTCGACTCGAACCCTTTCAAGTCTTGACGCGTCTTCTTGTAAACACCTCCGCCTAGTCGACAACCCCGGAGTTCCACCGGAACCTTGGACTTCACCAATGAGACATAGGTACACCGTCAACCACACATGGTGCCTTTAACCATGTGAGAATTTCGCAGCAAAACAAACTTCTTCTTCTTTGAGGGATTTAGAAGAAAACCCAAACGAACTCTTCAATAGGTAGAGTAAACCAGTGCTAAAACTCCAAGCAATGTATATATATAAAGGAACTTGGATAAATAAACTATGGGTGTAAAACAGAAGTGTTTAAAAGATTTTTCTTTGAAAAATAAACACTTAAATATGAACTTTTTCTTGGAAAGTTGAACACTCAAAAACTCACTCTAGAAGTTGGAATAGTGTGAAAAGTTGGTTTCCGCACTTAATTATTCAGGTAAAAAGTTAGTGAGAAAGTGGGAAAAACTGCTCAAAACTGCCAAAGAAACTGTTCCCACCAAATGTCGTTCGAACGAGATTTTTGTTCGAATGAAGTCTCGTTCGAACGAGACTTCTACGAAGTTCTAGTGTATAAAAGTTGAACTCGTTAGAAATCTCGTTGAAATTCTCGTTCGAACATCATTCTCATTCGAATGACACTTCAAACGATATTTCAGTGGCCAATGTGGGAACTCGTTCGAACGACATTCTCGTTCGAACGACAATATCGAACGAAAAAACAAAAAGTATAAAAATTCTATTTTTAACCCAGAAACTTTAGTCTAAAGTTTTAAAGATACTTTCTGAAAATAAACAACAGGTTAAACAAAGTACACCCATATAAATATTATTCCAAGCTCCTATATATATATATATATATATATATTAAAATGCATTCATACCTTAGGAGCAATGGAACCATGTTGATGACGTAGAAATGAGGCACTACAAACACGGAGTTTGATGAAACTTTATGAACTTGGCCGCTATGTCTTCAACTTTAGCATGTCATAGGCTTGAAGGATGGTCAATAACTTTATCCTATGACTCAAACGATTGTGTCCGGAATTGTGCCAAAAATACAAAGGACTCAATTGGAAGTTTGCGTCCTTAAAAATCTCTCCCTTTGGCTATTCCGGAACAAAAACTAACAAAAATCCTAAAGGGCCGTCAAGCTCTACTAGACATAACAAAAATGTCCCACCCAAAATAAAAATACAATGCTTGACTCAAACAACCCAAAGGATCAATAGCTTTGTCGTTGAAGGTTGCCATATATAGAAGAATTCCTGCACACTTAAGCAAACACATTAAACGCGTAGGGAATATCAAGAATATTAAAAGCATGTAAATTAAATACTCCCCCTAAATTAATTCTCCCCTTTATCAAACACATTACCTACTTAGAAAGACGTCTCCCCCTAAGATAAATCTCCCCACACTAAGATACGATAATAATAGGATTATATACCATTTCTCCCCCTATCGTTCTCCCCCTTTTTGTTCAGGAATAGACTATCTCCCCCAATAAAATCATAGACACCCCTTAAACTAAACAAGGGATAAATAGAATGCGATAACATGCTAAACATGCAAATGTGCATAAAGTGATAAGAACATGAAAGTATATGAGCAACAATAATATAACTAATCCATACAGATGAATACCAACTATGATGTGAAAACAAATGATTCCAAATTGACAAATAAGATTCTAAGCATGTTATATCAAACAAACTACGGAACAAACAAGGTAGATACCAAAAATGAATTAAAGCATAGATGGACTAGCAAAACATGGCAAATACTTAAACAAAATATCATATATATGTATACACAATATATTTAAACTAAGCATAAGTATACACATATAGATATAAACACCAAAATGACACAAAAAAAAAGATGAGCCTTTCACACTCGTATGGCAAAAATGTGTCATATGGAAACGGTAGTGTTGGGGTGTGAACTAGTAACAATTAAATTTAAACCCAATCACTTAAAACATGTTCACGGAGTTCTCAATTGATTGCAAACTTCATCACATTTGAATATAACCTCACGTGATAATAGAAATTGAACTCAATGAACAAACATACACAATGCATACAAGCCTAGAGTTTTGATGATTCTACAAACCAACAGAGTCATGACAATGAAAGCTCAACTAGGATAAATGGACATGGTACAAACCGTTGATATACCATTCAATCTCCCTCAATAAGCATATATATTTGAATGAATATATCAAACAAAAATAGGTCTTGGCAATTATTTTTCTTTTTATTGCCATAATTCTATTTTTAGGCCTTTGGACCACGTATTTCTTTTAGGTCCAAAAAAATGGTGGTTTACTTTTCGCAAAGGATAATAAATCATTTCGGAGCCCTTCCTCGTACACATTTATATATAATGTTTTTATTTCTCACTAATATCACGTGCAACAGATTTTGACATGCACTAGTCCTCCTAGGTCACAAATATAGATGACAAGATTGGTAGGAGAACACCTCACAAAGCTCAAATATACATATGAAGTTAAAATTTCAAAAGAGATCATGCATGTGTGAATTGAGGCATATAAAAATAAAATCCATTTAAGAAACACAAAATCCAACTACTCCATGTAAGCATGGTAAAGAACATAATAAGGATTGACAATCGAAACCAAAAGTTCTAGCCACATGGGAGCGTAAAAAATGGGATTCAAACACAAGTATATGCCACATAAAGTGTGTCAAACTAAAATACACACAAAAAAATCTTTATGAGTTTTTGAAATTTTTAACCAAAAATAAAAATATATACTCAAAAGACAAACAAAAATCATTTGACTTTTTCATTAAGCTTAAACTACCAAGAGATAAAAACCCAAATGATAAACAAAAATCTTTTTGTATTTTTCATTTAATGCAAACTAAAATGAAAGAAATGGAATACAAAAGATAAACAGAAATCATTATCTAGCATGTGATTAAGCATGGAGCATAGACTAGAAAATGACTAAACATGCATACACCTAGCAATGATATATAATATGAATCACAAAAAGCTAGAGTATGCAAAGAAAATTAACACATTCAACATTTAGATTTAGCAAGTGAAGAAGCATGTGATAGTAAATGAGAATCAAAAATCCTATCTTGTAAAGCTACCAAGTCAAATCTCCTAACCCAAACTAATGATGAATGACGATCTAGGGGTGTAGGAATCTTGGCTACCTCAGTTGCCTTACATTTGGATTTTCTGGGAACTCGTTTAAGATCAAAACAAAATTTCCTAAGATGAACTTTTCGACCACAATGTGAGCACTTAAAGACTCGACAAAAAGACTTACCAAAGGAATGATCTCTAAAAGTTTTCCTAGGTGATTCTCCTAAAACATTGTATTTGGCTTTATGAGTAGATTCATTACAAGTATCAAAGCCTAAACCACAAGTGTCATTTTTTATTTGGATCGTGCCTAAGATTTTATCTAGTTTTTCGGACCTACACTCCAAATCAAATTTGACTTTTCTAGAGTCTTTTAATTTATTTTTTAATTCCAAAATATTAGACTCTAATAAAATATTTCTCTCTTTAAACTCAATAAGCTCCTTTTTCAAGGATTCCATTAAACCTCTAAGGCTATCTCTCTCGCCTTCTATATATTCAAGCTTCTCTCGAAGAGTTCTCTCTCGTGTCCTAAGGTTTTCCACTAACGCACTATCATCAACGACCTTGACACGCTCTCTTAAACAAGCTTCTAACTTCAAATTAGATCTTTTTAATTTAATAGATTCTTCATAAAGTTCTTGAAAAGCATTTTGAAGTTCACTCCCATCAATCTCTTCTTCTTTTTCACTCTCTCTTTCTTCTTCACTCTCACTACCAAAAAAAAACAAGGGAATCATAAACTTAACCATGGAAGTGTCATGTGTTTGAATATCTTCATGGAAAGATTCATTATCGGTGCTCACATGACTAGCCATAAAAGCCACAAAGTTGGGCTTAGTGGGGGAATCGGGTCCCTCTTCATAATCACTATCACTAAGGGTTGCATTAAAAGAAATTGATTGCTTACCCTCTCTCCTTAGTTTAGAGGGACACTCTTTTTCCCTATGGCCATACCCTTCACAACTAAAAAACCTATTTGACTCGTCCCTATTTAAGATTTCATTAATAGTTTTAGGGATCTTCTAGATTTTGTCATGCGTAGATTTTTAAAATTTCTTAAAATCATTTTTAAATTTATTTGTTTTAAATTTAAGAAATTTTTAAAACTTTCTAGCCAATATAGCCATATTTTCCAAGTCACTATCACTTTCACCCTTTACTACTTATTTTTCCTCTTTCGAGCTTTTAAAGAAATGCCCTTTTCTATTTTCTTTTCAGTTTTAGAGGGAAACATGTCCAGTTCATAGGTTTGTAAATCACCTACAAGCTCTTCTAATTTCGTAGAGGCTAAAGTTGGTAAAGAATTTAAAACGGTCACTTTTGAAATAAATCTATCGGGTAGGGACCTTAAAATTTTCTTTATTACTCGGTTGTCGGGTATTTTCTCTCCCAAATTAAAAGATGAATTTACAATATCGAAAAGTCTAGCATAAAATTCATCAAAAGTTTCTTTTTCGTTCATTTTGATGGTTTCAAATTGAGTGGTGAGGTTTTGGAGTTTCAAAGCTTTTACGACACTTGTACCTTCATGAGTAAGTTGTAAAATATCCCAAGCTTCTTTAGCGATTTCACATGTCATAATGCGACGGAATTCATCCGGTGTGACAGAGCTAAACAAGGCATTTAAACCTCGGGAATTAAAATTTGAAAATTTAAGTTCACTATCACTCCATCTATCGGCCGGTTTGGGAACACGTTCATTATCTACTAAATGAGTTGGTTGAGACCACCAGTTAACTATAGATACCAAACCCTCTCGTCGATAGATTTAAGTGCCAATTTCATTCGCGCTTTCCAATACGCGTAATTAAAACCATCGAAAATAAGAAATTATAAGAATGGGGAAAATTTCATTTTAGTCAAAAATATTTTAAAGGATCTTTAATGAAATAATTTATCATTTTGGCTCTGATACCACTTGTTGGAACACGAGGCCCCTAATTTTAAATTTTATATCAAAAAGTAATTTCAATTTCCTTTTAAAAGAGATACGGAAGCATTGATGGTTCAAATTAAAACAAATTAACTAATTTTAATTTATTTTCAAATTAAAATTAAACCTGGTGAAATTAAAGTAAAACAAATTAATACATTTTTCACTTAAACCAATTTAACCCAAGTCCTAGAAATTTTCCTAAGTCATATTTTCAATATTTCCAAATTAGGCCAAACCAATTCTATCAAATTAAGTGATGACTTAAATTAAATTAACATTTACCCAAATAATTAGTTAGCACCAAATTAAAGATGAGTAGTGATTTAAACCAAATTTTATCTTTTTACCTAAGAATGCGTTCTAGGTGAATTTTGCAAAAGATAAAAATAAACAAATAATCACTACGTTGTGATGTACGAGGAAAAACTCACAACGGAAAAAAACCTCGAACGACCCTAGACTTAAGTCCACTATGTATGGTTTAACAATTACAGGACAAATGACTTACTTCCTCGACTCAATTCCTTTCAAGCCTTGGCACGTCTTCTTGTAAACAACTCCGCCTAGCCGACAATCCTGGAGCTCCACCGGAACCTTGGACTTCACCAATGAGACATAGGTACACCGTCAACCACACATGGTGCCTTTCACCATGTGAGAATGCCGCAGCAAAACAAACTTCTTCTTCTTTGAGGATTTAGAAGAAAACCCAAATGAACTCTTCAATAGGTAGAGTAAATCGGTGCCAAAACTCCAAGCAATGTATATATATAAAGGAACTTGGATAAACAAACTATGGGTGTAAAACAGAAGTGTGTTAATGATTTTTCTTTGAAAAATAAACACTTAAACATGAACTTTTTCTTGGAAAGTTGAACACTTAAAAACTCTCTCTAGACGTTGGAATAGTGTGAAAAGTTGAAAAGAAAAAGTTGGTTTCCGCACTTAATTATTCAGGTAAAAAGTTAGTGGGAAAGTGGGAAAAACTACTCAAAACTGCCAAATAAATTGTTCCCACCAAATCTCGTTCGAACGAGAATTTCGTTTGAACGAAGTCTCGTTCGAACGATCCTTCTAACGAAGTTCTAGTGTATAAAATTTGAACTCGTTAGAAATCTCGTTGGAATTCTCGTTCGAACGACATTCTTGTGGCCAATGTGGGAACTCGTTCAAACGATAATATCGAACGAAAAACCAGAAAGTATAAAAATTCTATTTTTATCCCAGAAACTTTAGTTTAAAGTTTTAAAGATACTTTCTGAAAATAAACAACAGTTTAAACAAAGTACACCCATATAAATATTGTTCCAAGCTCCTATATATATATTAAAATTCATTCATACCTTAGGAGAAATGGAACAATATTGATGACATAGAAACGAGGCACTACAAACACGGCATTTGATGAAGTTTTATGAATTTGGCCGCTACATCTTCAACTTTAGCATCTCATAGGCTTGAAGGATGGTCAATAACTCTATCCTATGACTCAAACGTTTTTGTCTGTAATTGAGCCAAAACTACAAAGGACTCAATTGGAAATTTGTGTCCTTACATAGTCCATCACCACGAAGAGAAATACGGCCTTCACCTCCTAGGCATTGCCAACGCAGTTATTCCAGATTATCTCAGGATATGACTTATCACCCAGGAATCAGTTGCTCAATCAAAGCCTCAGAGTCTTATGATAACTATTTTTTCTCTTCTGAAAGGCCAAGTATCTTGCAGAGATTGAGTCGAGCTTATCCTTTCGATCGAATGGGACCCCGGGCAAATAAAAATCGCCCTAGAGAAGTATACAAGGACACTCAACATCCAATCGACCATCATGAAGCCACGATCAGATCAAGATCAAGCATCCGACGATCTGTACACGTCGAGCAGACTTCTCAGGAAGAGAGTTCAGTGCATACACATAGTCGGGGCAGCCGAGTTGTTTCACATAAATCTGATGTGAAAAATCCTTCATGGAAATGATTAATTCAGCGACTGGAAGATCAACTAGGAGAAATGGAAAAAGTAAATAATCCTTTACAGCGAAGTTTTTTTAAAGGTTCCCCTTTTATTAAAATAATTATGGATTTTCCTACTACATCTAAGTTTAAAGCTCCCGTGGTCACCCCCAAATATGATAGAAAAATTGATCCAGTCCTGCACATAGAACAACATCAAGCTACCGCTGATATTTTTATTCGGTCCCCGATGAAATCAGATGTAGAGCGTTCTCAAGCACCATTATAGGTTCTGCTCAGATTTGGTATAACTTGCCCGGAGGAAAAATTACCAACTTCAACCAGTTTATCGAGCTATTTATCAATAATTTCTATTTTGGGGCCAAGCCAGTGAAAAGAGTAGCACATCTCTTGAGTGTAAAGCAACAAGTAGGAGAAATGACCAGGGAATACATCACTCGTTTTAATAATGAGAAATTAGAAGTGGTATTTACGAGGAAAAAACAACTGTCACTACTCTCATAAGTGGGTTTCTTCCCAAGAAACTGTATTATACTTTGGCCAAAGATCCTCCTAAAACTATGACCGAGCTCATGGCTAAGGCAGGAAAAATAATGAATTCCGAGGAAGTAATGGTTGTAAAGTAGAGTCTAGACACAAAGACTGAGAAGAAAGACGAGAAGGAGCAGAAGGAACTGAAGACCAAAAAAGAGGATAAGCTCAAAAAATATGGAACCTACACTCCATTGAGTGTTAGCATTCACCATATCCTTGAGGAGATTAAAAATAATAAGGATCTTCGATGACCTGAAAGGTTGAAAGCACCCCCTAACAAGAGGGACAGATCTAAATATTATGAATTTCACAAGGATCACAGCTATAAAACAGATAACTGTATTGCTTTGGAAAATGAGATATAATCTTTCATTCATCGAGGAAAACTCAATAAATTTGTTGATCGCCGTGAAAGCAATGAAGATGGAAGAAGATCAAATTCTCCATGCAAGCCCAGAGATAACAGGAAGAGAAGCCGTTGAAGAAACCCAAGAATCCAGAACGTGAGGTATTTATGATCAAGTTTGGATCATTTGATTGTCAAGTCATTACAGGTGGCGATGCAGGAGGAGGATATCATACTATTGAAAGGAAATCCTACTTGAGTGAAGCCCAGGCTTGTTCTTATATCTAGAGAATTAATCTGAATGAAGATGATCAGCTTAGGAAGGTTAACAAAGATAAACTGGTGATTGTCTTTTCAAAGAATGATCTCTCTGTGGTACTTTATCCCATGAAGACCCATTGGTTGTCAAATTCAGGATCCAAGATACTATCATCACTAGAATTTTGGTGGATAACGGAAGCTTGACAAATATTATGTCTTATCCTTGCTTTCAGAGTTTGGACTTGAAGCTCAACCAACTACAACCCTACCACATGCCATTAATAGGCTTTTCAAGTGAAAAAGTTTACCCTCTTGGGATAATCAAGCTAGAAGTGTTGTTCGACACTTGGAAGGCAAGTCGAACAGAGAAAATAAGCCTCTTTGTGATGGATAAAAATGTTCAATCTGCCTATAACATGATCCTCGACAGGGTAAGATTAAAGAAGTTTGAAGTTGTACCATTAAAAGTTCATCAATGCTTGAAGTTTCCAACTCACTTTCTTATAGGTGTCATAAAAGGCGATCAAAAGGTGGCTAGAAAATGTTACTACTCCTCAGTCGAGTAAGAGGATTTGATCGAATTAAAGAAGAAGGGTACAACCTATCAAGTGGATAGCACTGATCCCAATAGTGAATCTAAGGTGGAAACTTTAGATCCACGAGATGAGATAGAATTAGTCAAGGGCAGACCATGGGAACAACCAAAAATATCATTTTGGATGATGATAAACCAGAGAGGACTACGCAGATCGGCTCAACGCTGGAGCCAATCCTTAAACATGAATTGATTATGTTCCTGAGGCAACAAAGAAATTTATTTTCTTAGACCCATGAGGATATGTCTGGGATTGATCCCAATTTTCTATATCATGAGCTCAATGTCAATAAGGATGCCAAGCCAATCAAGCAGAGATGAAGGGTTTTCAGTCCCGAGAAGAATCAATATATCCAAGAAGAGGTCGAGAAACTTCAAAAAGTTCAGTTTATTGAAGATGTGAAGTATCATGCCTGATTGGCTAACGTTTTAATGGTTAAGAAGATGAATGATAAATGAAAGATGTGTGTAGATTTCACTGATTTAAATAAATCTTGCTTAAAAGACCATTTCCCCTTGCCTAAAATTGATCAATTAGTGGACGCTACATCGGGACATGAGCTTTTAAGCTTCTTGGATGCTT
This sequence comes from Sambucus nigra, assembly GCA_949130495.1. NCBI lineage: Eukaryota > Viridiplantae > Streptophyta > Magnoliopsida > Dipsacales > Adoxaceae > Sambucus > Sambucus nigra. The sequence continues at coordinate 328,278,211 of OX422221.1, read as the reverse complement.
ACTCTGAATACAACCAGATCAAAATGAAACCTGAAGATAAGTAAAGTACAACCTTCATCACCAATCGAGGAACTTATTGCCACAATATAATGCCCTTTGGGCTAAAAAATACAGAACCAACGTATCAAAGGTTAGTGAACAAGGTCTTTGAAGATCAGATAGGCAAGAACATGGAGGTTTATGAACGATATATTAATAAAGATCAAGAAAGCTTCAGACCATATCAGTGATCTCAGCCAGACATTTGACCATTTGGAAAGGCATCAGATGAAGCTAAATCCGACCAAGTGTGTGTTTGGGGTCCAAGAAGGAATGTTCCTCGGCTTTATGGTTAATCAAAGGGGCATTGAAGTTAGTCCAACAAAAATAAAAGATTTGTTCAAAATACAATCACCAGCCTACAAGAAGATGTTCAAAGGCTCACAGACCGAGTAGCAGCTTTAAATAGATTTGTTTTTCGAGAAACAGATAGGTGCTTATCATTTTTTAAGGTGTTGAGAAAGACTTTTGAGAGGAATACGAAATTTGAAGAAGTATTCCAGAAGTTAAAGAAGTACCTGAGATCACCATCATTACTCTCCCGACCAGTTTGGGGAGAGAAATTGTATTTATATTTAGCTATTTTCGAGTCAGCAGTGAGTTTGGCGCTGATCAGACTGGATAATAGAATACAAAAACCAGTTTATTACACCAGCAAATCGTTCAGAGAAGCCGAGATCAAGTATCCACGCTTGGAAAAGTTATATTTAGAACTTATTGAAGCTTCTAGGCATATGAAACCTTATTTCCAAGAACATATTATAGTGGTATATACTGATCTGTCTCTTCAGCAAGCACTCCACAAACCTGAGAAGTCAGGAAGATTGATGTATTGGGCAGTGGAGTTAGGAGAATATGACATTATCTACGAACCACGGTCTTCACTAAAAGGCCAAGCTTTGGCGAATTTTATTACTGTATTCGCCTATCCAGAGGTTCCCGATCAATAAAACTTACCTGTCGAGCAGACTTCTAAAGAAGAGAGTTCAGCTCAAAATTAAGCTGAAAACATTTTCGATCAACCTGAGTCATCTAGGACTCAAGAGTTGGCTCAGAAATATGCAGAAAAGAGCAAGAAGGTATTATATCATAGAGTTCTGTCTGAAGAAAGCTTCAAGAATGATATCCCGATGTGGAAATTATACGTTGATGGTTCTTCATGTGCAACTAGAAGCAGAGTAGGTATAATACTTAATACTCCTGATGATATGGATGTTGAATATGCACTTAGGTTTCAATTCAAAGCCTCAGACAACTAGTTAGAATATGAAGCTCTACTAGTTGGAATAGATTTGGCCCATTCATTAGGCGCCAAGCAAGTAATGGCGCACAGTGATTCGCAGTTACTGGTTAACCAAGTGCTTCAGTTGTATGGAGTCAATGGAGAATTGATGACCAGATACTTATCCAAGATTATGAAAATCATTGCCAAGTTTCCAGGCATGCAAATGCACAGGATACCCAGAATAGTCAATGATCTAGCAGATGCACTTGCTCGGCTGGCTTCAGCAACTAGAATTAAACTCAGGCACACCATCCTAATAGAGATCCTAACTAATAGGAGAATTGACGATGAATTGATGATTAATTTCATTGTTGTATATTTGGGACCTTCTTGGATGGACCTAATTAAAGCTTATATTGAGGGTGGCATCCTGCCACCTGATCCCAAAGAGACCAAGAAGCTCTGATATAAAGCAGTAATATGTGTTGGACAAAGAAATTTTATACATAAGGGGACTGACAATATCATTTCTACATTGTGTTCATCCAGTAGAGGTAGAAGATTTAATTAAAAAGGTGTATGAAGGTTCTTGTGGAGCTCACTCAGCTGGTCGATCTCTACTCCAGCTAATTACCACTTAGGGGTACTATTAGCCCACTATGAGGGCAGATTGTACAGTTTTTACAAGAAAGTGTGACAAATTCCAAAAGTTCTCTGCAATTCATAAAACACCCAATGTCGCTCAAATACCCATAACTTCACCTTGGCCATGTGTTGTTTAGGGGATTGACTTAGTCGCCAAGGGTAGGTTCAAATATTTGGTCATTGTTGTTGATTACTTCACCAAATGGGTGGAAGCAGAACCATTGGTAGACATGCCTTATGAGAAGTTGTACCAGTTTATTTGGAAGAATATCATATGCAGATATGGGCTACCATATGCCTTTATTATAGATAATGGAACTCAATTTGATAATGATGAATTTTAGGCATATTGTGTCCAGTCCAATGTCCAGAAACTTCATTCTGCACCAGGCTATCCTCAAAGTAATGGTTAAACAGAAGTAACAAATAGGACTTTGCTCAATAGGTTGAAAAAAAGGCTTGATGTTGGCAAGGGTAACTGTATCAATGAGTTACATTCTGTGCCTTAGGCTTATAGAATCACGCCACGAACAGCAAGTGGAGAAACACGATACTTTCTTGCATTTAGGACTGAAGCCATGGTTCCAGCCGAGTTAGGCCTACCAACCCACAGGGTGTTGAATTTTGATTCTTCGACCAGTGACTTGATACAGTGACTACATCTGGACATATTGGAAGAAGTCTGCCAAGATGCTACCATGAGAAATACTGCCTATCAACACAGAATCGCTCATTTCTATAATAAAAGGGTTAAGCCGACCAAACTTAAAGAATGTGGCTATGTTCTTAAGAAGGTGATCCAGAAAAAAAAAACAAGCTTGAGGCTAATTGGCATGACTCATATCGTATTTATGTTGTCATCCGACCAGGAACCTATCAAATTGAGACTTTGGAAGGGGAAGAATTTAAAAATCCCTGGAATGTCGAGCATCTATGCAAGTATTATCAATGATTCAAGGGATTGTTACAATTGTATTTCTTTTGATTTTCTGAGACAAGTTTTAATAAAAAAATTCATTTCAGTCCCTTCAATGTTTGATTTTTTTTCGGAGTATGGTGATATATCATCACACAAAAATAAGCAAGTAAGCAAAAATAACAAGTCAGAATGTCTCTTGCCGATCAACAATACATAATAGCTTGCTCTCTCAAATGTAAACTTCTTGTATGACTTCGTATAAACAAGTCACGAATAAGAAGTAAATATTACTTCATGTATGGCTTTATATAAACAAGTCACGAACAAGAAGTCTTATCCGACTAAGTTAAAGGAACACAATCCTAAAATACTTAGTCGGAAAAAACAATTTATTTCATGTATGACTTCGTAAAAATGAACCACGAACAAGGAGTTAATTCACCTCATGTATGATTTCGTATAAACAAGTCAAGAACAAGAAGTGTAAAACTTCGTATACAACTAAAAAAGTTACAAACAAGTTTTACCCGACTAAGTTAAATGCAGGAAGACATGCAAATATTCCTAGGATAGTAGGGTATAAATATATATTCCTCATAAACTTGGTCACCAATGATAACTAATACTAAATTTGGATTAATAAATCTAAGTGCATTAGTAGAACCAATGGCATTACAATCACAAGTTGACTGATTGATTAAAATAATCATAAGTTAACAACACAAACATATGGATTATCATTTATAAAAACTGTATTACATTTAAATGAATAACAGAATACATAAAAATTATTCAACAGGACATTTCCCTTTAGCTTTGAAGGTTGGCTGAGATGGTTGTATTCTTTCCATTACAGCAGGAGGATAATCTAAAGTACAAGCAGAATTAATGAAGTTAAAATCCCTTAACATCCTTATGTTTCTACTGCTTAGCACATTGATCAGATAAGGAGGACGAACAATCTCATGGACATTATGTAAACCATAGTCTCCCAAGTACTTAGTGATAAAGCATCGGGGAATAGCATCAATAGGGATCCATGAAGTGTTCAACTTGAAAGGTGGATTATCACAGTCCAAGAGAGAAGGCTTATTCCAGTACCACAGTTGACTATTATTATCATGCTTCAACAAAGTCAGACAATTTGTCTAATTCCACTTATAGACTTCACAATGGGACTGAGCTAGGTGATCATCTACATAACTTAAAGATTTATTGTAGCCTTCCATCCAGACCTCTCTGGTTTATTTGTGAAACTGAAAGGTCAACCTTTAAACTTCCTATTGAAGTTTCTTCAAAACACTATCCTTCACCTTCAACTGTGGGATTGGTCGGTAAGAGCTTTATCCTTAGCTTCCATCTTTGTAGAAAAGTCAATAATAGCCTCATTCTTTGCCTTCAACTGGACAGCCTAGTTAGTCAAGGTTTTCTTGGTCCTAGCTTCCTCAACAGTTGGTCGGTTGGTTCTTTGTTGTCGGGATGATGATACAGATTTGGATTTATTTGCGATCTCAAGCTCTTCCATCAACCTGGCATTCTCGTTCTCCAAAAATGAGGCACCTTCATCGGTACCACTGCCATAATACTTTTTTGAAGTTTCCAGCTCATTGCGAAGTTTATTATTCTCATCCTACAAGTTCTTGGCGATCTCTCTAGATTCATCAAGTTCACGATTCAATAAGGACTCTTTTCTCCTGAATAAAGAAGCATACTTTTACAGTTTCTCCTCAAAAACCTATCCTTCACCCAATGCCTTATATTTGGCTTCATAGTCAGCATGCAGTGGAGCTTTAGCTTCATTATGGTCTACCTACAAGTCTTCAATCATCTCATAATATTAAATATTATTGGATACATACCGATTAAGAAGATATTTGAGATATGTGTATGCATCCTTTGCTTGATCAGAAGCTTCTGCACCGAGCAAGTCTATTAATTCCTTATTTGTCAAATCCGAGTGGCCAGCTTTGAACAGATTGTTGAAGCATTTGAGTAGGTCGGAGTCAGTGAAAGCAATTTGTTCTATCTCGGAAATAAACTAAAAATATAAAGTAATACTTGATCAATATTAAAAGGAGACAGAATAGAAGCAAAGTGGCAAGTAATTAAAGAAGAAGTTCTTTCATTAATAAATGGCAACATTACAAGTACATTAGAACAAGACAAAAAGAAAACAAAAGAAAGGTGGAAAATATAAAAACTAGAAGTCGAACAAGTCTACACCTTCTTCTTATCCTTCTCAACTTCAGGATTTGTACCCTGGTCGGCAGGAAGGGTAGCTAAATCAACAGGAGCTTTATCTTTCTTGACTAGAGGAGAAATGGACTCAATGGCCATACAATATTCCCCCAAACCTGCAGCATCATCAATTTCATCGTCAACATTGAGAGGGGAGCCTGTGTCATGCCTTAAAAATATCTTTAAATCCTCAACAGTGTCAACTTCTCGCAGCACTGTCGACCAACCATCCTTGAAGAATTTCTTCTTAGCATACAATATCTGGGTAGAAGTAGAAGAAATGTCCTTATTATCCTAGCCCTTGTTGAAGGAATCATCCCTGGTTTTCTTTCTCTTGGAATTCTCAACAGTAAGGTCAGTAGACAGTTTGGATACTTTCTCTTCAGCAGCCTTTGCCCTGCGCTCAGCTGCAGCAGTGGCTAAAGAACCCATAGTCAAAGTTTCCTCAGCTTTTTACTAAGAATTTTTGGCAAACCCAATATTCTCTACCCAACCCTTATGTTGGGTCTCCAAATCATGTTTGGATTCCTCCAGGGATTTCCTAAGACCTTTAAAGGCCTCCTCAACTTCTCCTGAAGAAGAACGTAACTGATCATCCTTCTCTAACATTTGGTTATAATCAACCAAGAACTGGAAGAAAATAACCAAGTTAGTACAAAATCAAAGAAGACATGAACAATATCCGACCAACCTCGAATATTAAAATTTACCAAGGCTAAGCTCTGGGTAGCCCTCTCCGATAGTTTTGATTAAGACATTGAAACAGCAGCTCTATGGTCTGAAAGGGTACTAAATTTGATCAACTTCCTAGCCAAGATAGGAATAAAGGATATAAATGAACAGTAGAAGATGGAACCTTACCAACTAATCCCAGTTAGTCGGCATCAATAACCTTCTCAATCAGCTTATAAGCAGGACCTCTTCTTAGTCTCTTGAGAGGAGACTCATCACCTTTGGTGGCTGGGAGCTTCTTATCAGCATTAACCTTCTTCTTTTAGGCAATGATATCATCTGGTTTCTTAGCACCAGCAGTGGAATCATCCACCAAAAGGTTGGTAATTTTGCTCTTTCCCATGCTAGCAGAAGGAGGAAGATCAAAATTAAGTGAAGAAGAAGTGTTGACTTTAGCACCAACACCAGCAAATTCAATGGCTAAGGAAGTAGACATTAGATTCTTCTATAAATCAATTACAATTGAAGGTACAAAAGTTGTTGGCCGATCTACAAAAGAGGTGATGGAAGTTTTATACTCTAGCAACACAGAAGCTGATCCGAGATGATCCTCTCATGTCCTTTGGTTTAGACCCCACAAGAATTTGAGTTCTTCCAAATTTAATTCACCCAGTGTGGGGCGCTTTCTCTTATACTCTTCTATAACAGAACATTAAACAGTAACAGTTAGCACATATCAGAAAAGAAATCAGTAATGAAAGGCAATAATTGAAATAATAACCAATCCCATTCCCTTACTGAGGGCATCTGGGACTATGGTAGGCCACTCCATTTTCAAGTGGGGCGTGTTGCCAATTCTTAACTATCAAAATGTGACTCTAATAATCCTTATTATAATCAGGAAGATTTAATACTAAAGCCCTATTGGCTTGTCTAATTTTCAAATAATAAGTGTTCTCTCCTGTAATATCCCATTTATAGCAGAACATGATTTCTAGAATTCCAATATCGGTCCCACAGATTTCATTCAATATATTCACCCCATTAACAACCCTTCAGGGGTTAGGGGCTACTCTTGCTGGAACGATATCGAAATATTAGCAGAAATGAAGAAGAAAAGGGTTTGGTGGAAATGTGAAACCACACTCAGCTATAAATAAGGTTGGGATCCAATGACCATCAGCCAAATAATATACGTCTATAGGATCATGCGGTATTTCTAAATCAACCCAAGATGGGATTTTCTTTTCTACCCTAAATTCCTCTAAAGAATCCTCGCCAACTATGTGAACCATTGTTTAGAAAGAAAGGAAATGAAGAAAAATAGAGAGAAAGAAAGAACTCTTATAGAAAATTAAGGATTCAGTAAGAACTATTGAAAGAAAAGACAAACGACGACAAACGATCGCACAAAAGCTCAGAAATAGCTACTACAGTTCAAAGATTTGAGGTAAGGTAAAATCTGAAAAAAGCCTCCCGTATTTTATAGATTGCCTCGAAAATAGCAAAAGTAATGATTAAACGTACCAACGATTGACATTTCGACGGCTTCGCGATACAGAGGGTGTAAAATACCCATTTACCCTTTGGCGGTTCGATAAAATTCATATTGATATACCCGTATATACCCTCGGCCATGCCGAGGGTGCCCTGCACCTCATCAGGCTCCGAACGACCCCTCAGCGGGCTCACCCTTCATCAGGCTCCAGCCGACCCCTCAGTGGGCCGACCCTTCATCAGTCTCTGGACGACCCCTTAGCGGGCTGACCCTTCATCAGGCTCCGGACGACCCTTCAGGAGTCCGACCCTTCAGCAGGCTCCGGACGACCCTTCAGGAGGCCGACCCTTAATCAGGCTCCGGACGACCCTCCGAGGGTACGACAGTACGAGGCCAGAATTAGGCCAGACTCACCACTGGAAGGAACTTTGCCCTCGGCCTCGGCTCTTAGGCCGAGGGTGACATCATCACAGCGCGTGGTTTGGGAGACGCGTAGAACAGTGCGCGTGAGGCTCACATGGCACATGGGAGACCGTTATAACAAAATCACACCCTCACGTGAGGGAATATTATGTCATCATTTGGTATCTACATGTGTCAACAGGGGATTGGCTAGATCATCATTACTTGGGGGGTACACTACACCCCCCAAGACCTATATATACTTGTCACCCACAACCCTACAGGGGATGGATCAATATATTGTAACCCTAGCTAAAACTCTACTTGTACACACAGTAGAGAGAGAAAGTGAGCTTATGTGCATTGTATCCAAGGCAAGGCCATTAGTGTCCATACTTAGTGGATCACACACTCACAGTGGATGTAGGCATATTGGCTGAACCACTATACATCATTGTCTTATTTCCTCTTATACTCATCCCCTTCTACATACTTATACACTTATACATCTCTATGGCTGCCATGGTTACTACTGTTTGAGCTCATTATCACTTATCCGGTGGTGCTAAATCTTAGCATCATCAGTTTGGCGCCGTCTGTGGGAACGAGAAGACATCTCTTCCTTTGTACAACTTGACCTTACTGGGCACTCTGGTGGTGAATCAGCTCTCCCCCTGAGAGGAGGTGTTTCACCATTGAAAGAGACCCACTAAGGTTCTCAAGCTCACTAGTCTTTTTTCCAGTTCAGCTTTTCATAGCTCAAATACATGGCACCTGAGCTGCCACCACCACCACTTCCCCCACTAGATGATGGGGGAAGACCCATTTCCAGTCAACCACCACCTCAGTCTGAGATGGCTGATGTGGCGGCAGCCTTAAAGTCTCTGGCAGCAAGCCAGCGGATGATGTAGGAGCAGTTCACGGCTCTAAGCCAAAACATGCTAAGACCACCAGGGGTTTCACCTGAGATGATTACTCAGGCAGCAGCTCCAGGACAGCATGAGGCCAGGGGACCACCCCAGGCACCACGCAAAGACCTGCCACCCCCTCAGCGGCCTAGGGATGTTGCTGACCCCCAGCATCTACGCCTGGGGAGGCAAGGAAAGCCTTGCCCTGAGGAGAGGTATGATGATCTGGAGGAAGAGGAGGCTTCTATAGAATGCTCAAAACCATATGAGATCTCCAAAAATACTGTACGACCTCTCCAGGATAGTAGAGGAAAGTGCGGGAGACCAAATCCTGATGATCGCCCGAGAGGCTCTGCTTTTGATCGCTTGAGCAGGGGGTCGGCCTTTGAGAGGCTGGGCCCAGCAAATGACCTGCGGGAAAAATTGTCCAGGTCAAGGAGTGCTGCGAGGTCCAGGAGGGAGACAGCAGATGGCCGACCCCAAGGACGGGATGACGGTCAAAGGGAAGTAAACAGCCAACACAGACCTGCCGCAGCAGAACCCCCAGTCCACCTTAAAGAGGGGGCAGGGGATAACATCGGCCAAGCCAACCCTGCGAGGCCCTGGAATGACTCGATCCAGCGACTAGAGGATAAGATCGGTGATATACTGAAGATCCGGGACCCTCTTCAGAAGGGATACACCATAGGCTCACCCATTGTGGCGAAGATAGTCAACTTCCCTACGCCATCAAGGTTCAAGCCACCTGTGGTCACCCCAAGATACGACGGGAGCACCAACCCTATCCACCATGTTGAGATGTATCAATAAGCAGCAGACATATACTCTATCTCAGATGAGATGAGGTGTCGTGCCTTTTATGGTACCCTAACAGGGGCTGCACATGTCTGGTACACGTCTCTTCCAAAAAATTCCATTGAAAACTTTAAGCAGTTGGCAGATCGGTTCATCCACAACTTTTTCTTTGGAGTCAGGCCACAGAAGAAGACCACTCACTTGTTCTATGTTAAGTAGGGCAAGAATTAAAGTCTGAGGGACTACATAGCCAGGTTCAATAAAGAGAAATTGGAGGTGGAAGACTATGAGGAGAGCATAGCTATGACAGCCCTGATTGGAGGACTCCAAAAGGGGAAGCTGTTATGGAAGCTTGCTGAAGACCCTCCGAGGACGATGGCTGAATTGTTGTCGATAGCAAAAAAGGTGATGAACACCTAAGAGGCGATGGCTGCAAAATATGAAGACGAAAAAGGAGGCCCTAGTGGGGGTAAATACCCTAAGAAGAACAAAGAAGGGAAGAAGAGGTCTACGGACGACAAATTCGTTGGTTACACACTTCTGACGGTCAGTTGTGAGTAGATACACAATGAGATAAAGAGTGACCGGTCCCTGAAGTGGCCTGAAAAGCTGAGGGCAGCCCCCAACAAGAGGAACAAGAACCTGTGGTGCGAATTTCACCAAGACCACGACCACGTAACAGACAAATGCTTTGCTCTGAAAGATGAGATTGAGAAGATGCTGAAAGAAGGGAAGCTAAGAAAGTACGTTGACAAAGGTGCCTTCAAGAGGGGCCGAGGGGACGACCCCAGAAAGAAGCGTGGCGATGCATGCAGAGAAGGTCCTCAAAAAAGAGGGGACGACCCTTCTGACGATGAGGACGACCCTGACCTCACGCCGAGAGATGACCAAGGTCCTTTCAAGAAGCTTAATATGATCTCGCTCAGAGTGGGAATGATCTTCGGGGGTCTAGAAGGAGGAGGGTCTGAGGTCGCTGACAGGAAGGCCCACGTGGCTGAGGCCAAGGCGGGGACGAAGATGGTACACTCAACCTCCCTGGAGGCCAAGTCAGAAAATAGGAAGAAGGTTGATATGAACACCCTGATAGTGGGGTTCTCGAGAATGGACTTTAAAGGCCTCTTAGCCCCACACGATGACCCACTCGTCATCGCAACTAGGGTGCACGGGTGTGAGGTGCCGAGGATATTGGTCGACGGGGGCAGTTCTGCAGATGTAATATTTTGTATGTGCTTCAAGGCCTTAGGTCTCAGCCGTGCTAGACTCGTCCCATACCATCATCCATTTATTGGATTCAGTGGGGAAAAGGTTCATCCCCTGGGAGTGAATGAGGCCGATGTTAGGATGGGGGACGAGTGGCCGAGATGGCTTACCAAGAAGGTCAGTTTCTTTGTGATGGATGAATATGTGTTTTCGGCTTACAACATCATACTGGGGCGTGTGGCCCTCGAGGGGTTTGAAGCTGTGCCATCTACGGTCCATCAGATGATTAAATTTCCTACCCCTTACGGGGTGGGGGAAGTTTAGGGAGACCAGATGACAGCGCGAGAATGTTACTACAACTCCGCTGAAGAAAGACAAGCACACAAGAGGGCTACAACCACTTAAAATATTGATACCCTAGACCCCAGTGATGAGACGAAGCTAAAGAAAGGAGAGGTCGCGGAAGAGGTAAAATCAAGGTTCTAAAAAACGCGGGGCGTGATCGAGGCGTGGACGCCAAGCCTTAAGCCTTAGAAGCCTAGGCGGGCCTTAGCGTAAAAAGGCGTGAAAAGGCGTTTAGGTCTTTTTAATATATTTTAATATTTTTTAACCATAATAAAGCTATTAAAATACTAAAATTGTACATATCATAAAAATATGTCTGAATATTTGCAAATAAAAATACTATTTGATTATTTTGGATGAGATAATGGTCCGGTTTGCAAAAAAATCTTTAAAAGGCGATATCGTTTCACTAAAGCATTGTTGTTTTTAGAGAAAAAGTACGCCTTAAGGGTTTTACCAAGCATAAGGCGTCAAAATCTTAAGGCGGGGCGTTTCTCCCAAGCCTCAAGCCTAGGCGTGCCTAGGCGGAGCCTAAACGGGTTTTTTAGAACCGTGGGTAAAATCCATCATCCTCGATGAGGATGACCCGGAAAAAACTGTCCAAGTCGGCAAGTCTCTGAAGCCCAACATCAAGGAAGACCTCATTAAACTGTTGAGGAGAAGACGAAGCGTCTTCGCGTGGAGTCATGTAGATATGCCAGGGATCGACCCTGAAATCATGTGCCACAAGCTCAATGTGGTAGAAGGAGTGAGGCCGATAAAGAAGAAGAGGAGAATTTACTCTAGAGAAAAATATGAGGTCATTAGGGATGACGTCAAAAAATTAGAAGACGCTGAGTTTATCAGAGAGGTCATCTACCCCGAATGGCTGTCCAATGCAGTCATTGTTCCAAAGGCCAACGGGAAGTGGAGAATGTGTGTGGACTTCACAGACCTCAACAAGCACTATCCCAAAGACAGCTTCCCTCTCCCCCGCATTGACCAGATGGTAGACGCTACCGGAGGCCATGAGCTCATGAGCTTCATGGATGCCTATTTAGGGTATAACTAGATCTTTATGAACCCTGAAGACTCGGAGAAGACAGCCTTCATCACTGATAAGGGGACATATTGTTATAGGGTCATGCCCTTTGGCCTAAAAAATGCGGGGGTGACGTACCAGCGCCTCGTAAATAAAATGTTCGAAGACCAAATTGGGAAGTCTATGGAGGTCTATGTAGATGACATGCTGACTAAGAGTTTGAAGGCAGAGGATCATGTGGCAGACCTGGAGAGGACCTTTAATACGATGGACAAATACCAGATGAAGCTTAATCCGGCCAAGTGTGTCTTCGGGGTCAGAGCAGGTAAGTTCTTAGGGTTCATTGTCAACCAAAGAGGCATCGAGGCCAATCCTGAAAATATAAAGGCCTTTGTGGAGATGAAGACCCCCAAATCCATTAAGGACGTTCAGAGGCTCATAGGGAGAGTTGCTGCCTTAAACAGGTTCGTGTCTAGGGCCACAGACAGGTGCCTACCATTCTTCAAAATTCTCAGAAAAGCCTTGGAATGGAGTGAAGAATGCGATGAGGCCTTCGGGGACTTAAAATCATACCTGGGGTCTCCCTTGCTGTTGTCACGACCCGTGCAGGGTGAATGACTTTATGTGTACCTCGTCGTCTCAGAGTCAGCCATCAGTGCAGCCATTTTGAGAGACGAAGGCGGAATACAGAAGCCTGTGTATTTGAACAACAAGGCACTCCAGGGGGCAGAGTAAAGATATCCAAGGATGGAGAAGCTATCCTACGCCTTGATCCATGCATCAAGAAAGATGAAGCCATACTTCCAGTCCCATACGATGGTCATCCTCACTGACTCACCCCTTAGGCAGGTTTTGCACAAGCCTGAAAAATCAGGGAGGTTAATGGCCTGGGATATAGAACTGGGGGAGTTTGACATAGTGTATCAGCCTAGGACGGCCATTAAGGGCAAGCATTGGCAGACTTCGTGGCTGAGTTTACTAGGGAAGATGATGAGGCCGAGGGTGAGAGCCTCGGGAAGATAGATACCCGACAGGGTGAGCTCACAGACACGCCTACAGATAAGGCTGAGATGAGCACCGCTAGAAGGAAAGTGGTTGAAAACGAGGAGGGAAGATACCTTTGTAGACAGGGTTCACTCATCGAGGGAAGTTTCTCATAAGAACACACCATGTGGAGTCTCTTCGTCGACGGGTCCTCTTGCGAAAGCGGGAGTGGGGATGGATTAATAGTATCAACACCCGACGGCATAGAGATTGAGTACGCCCTGAGGTTCAACTTTAAGGCCTCCAACAACGAGGCCGAATATGAGGCCTTGATAGCAGTACTCTCCTTGGCCAGATCTCTTAGTGTCGGCCAGATTCTGGTTCATAGTGATTCAAGGCTAGTAGTGAATCGGATACTAGGAGCCTACGAGGCCAAGGACAAGAGGATGGCTAGGTACCTTAAGAAGGTGAGGTCGTTACTGAAGGGCTTCAGGGAAGTGAAATTAAAGAGGATACCTAGGCTCGACAATGGCCGAGCTGATGCCCTTGCTAGGTTGGCCTCGGCAACTAGGACAGACATCAGGAGGACGGTCCCAGTGGAAATTTTGCTTCGACCAACTATTGAAGACGCTGAGGGAACACTTAGCAATTGCCTAAATGTTTTGCAGGAAGCTTAGTGGATGGACCCTCTGATCAGATACATTAAGGAGGGGGAGATGCCAGAAGCAAGGCAAGAAAGGAAGAAGTTGAAATACAGGGCTGCAAAGTTCGTTGTCATCGGGGACACCTTGTACAAAAAGGGATTTTTACTCCCTTTCCTTAGGTGTGTGCACCCATCTGAGGTCCCATCCCTTTTGCAAGATGTGCACGAAGGATCGTGCTCAAGCCACATTGGGGGTAGATCCTTAGTGAAGAGGGTGATCACCCAAGGGTACTGGTGGCCGACCTTAGGGAAAGACACTGCGGCATATGTAAAAAAGTGAGATAAATGCCAGAGATTTGCCACCATCCCTCACCAACCCCATCAGCCTCTTACCTCCATTACATCCCCATGGCCATTTGCAGTGTGGGGGATCGACCTCATAGGACCCTTACCAAGAGCAGTCAATAACTATCGGTTCCTCATCGTAGCTATTGACTATTTCTCAAAATGGGTTGAGGCTGAACCAATGGTCATGATAACAGAGCAGAAGACCTTCCAGTTCATTTGGAAAAATGTTATATGCAGATATGGTATCCCCAATACCCTCATCTCGGATAACGGGACTCAGTTCAAGAATACCTCTCTACAGAGGTACTGTGAAAGGGTGAGTATCAAACAATTTTTCTCCACCCCAGGCCGACCTCAGGCCAATGGGCAAACAGAAGTTACAAATAGGACAATCCTAGATGTAATCAAGAAGAGGCTTTAGGAGGCAAAAGGAAGATGGGTCGATGAGTTATATGCCGTGCTGTGGGCATACAGGACGACAGTGAGGACCTCTACCAGAGAGACCCCATTCATGCTAGCTTATGGCTCAGAAGCCGTCATCCCCACCGAAATCGAGTTTCCTACTCATAGGGTCCAAATGTATGACCCCCAGAGAAATACAGAAGAGAGGAGACTCGGCTTATCCCTGATTGAGGAAAGGAGGGAGGACGCTGAGATAAGGCAAGCCGCCTACCAGTAGAGCACCGCAAGGTTTTATAATCAGCGGGTGAAACAGAGGCCAATTGCAGTGGGGAACTTGGTCCTCAAGAAGACTTGGCAAAAGCCCAACAAGCTCCATCCTAATTGGCATGGCCCATATAGGGTCATCGATGAAGTCGTCCCTGGGACCTATAGACTAGAAAATCTAGAAGGGGAACCCTTTTCCAACCCCTGGAATGCAGATCATCTGCAGAAATACTATCAGTAGTTTTGTAAAGACCTATCGAACGACAGTTGTAAGAGGTGTTGCTCCGATAGAACACTTGATAAGTTAATGAGAAATTTCAGTGTTTCCTCTCATCTTGAGTTTATCAGTTCTAGTATCCATGGGATCATCTTTGGAGAACGAACCCTCAGCCTATAATGAGGGCCAATGGAGGGGACGACCCCACCATTGTCCTCAAGAAAGACGAGGGAAGACTTTTATTAAAAACCATTAATTTGGTAAGTGAAGCCCTCGCCTATAATGAGGGTTAATGGTGGGGACGACCCCACCATTGTCCTCAAGAAAGATGAGGGAAGACTTTTATTAAAAACCATTAATTTGGTAAGTGGATCCCTCGGCCTATAATGAGGGCCAATGGAGGGGACAACCCCACCATTGTCCTCAAGAAAGATGAGAGAAGACTTTAAAAACCATTAATTTGGCAAGTGGATCCCTCGGCCTATAATGAGGGCCCGTGGAGGAGACGACCCCACCATTGTCCTCAACAAAGACGAGGGAAGACTTTTATTAAAAACCATTAATTTGGTAAGTGGAGCCCTCGGCTATAATGAGGGTCGATGGTGGGGATGACCCCACCATTGTCCTCAAGAAAGACGAGGGAAGACTTTTATTAAAAACAATTAATTTGGTAAGTGGATCCCTCGGCCTATAATGAGGGCCAATGGAGGGGACGACCCCACCATTGTCCTCAAGAAAGACGAGGGAAGACTTTAAAAACCATTAATTTGGTAAGTGGATCCCTCGGCCTATAATGAGGGCCCATGGAGGGGACGACCCCACCATTGTCCTCAAGAAAGACGAGGGAAGACTTTTATTAAAAACCATTAATTTGGTAAGTGGATCCCTCGGCCTATAATGAAGACCAATGGAGGGGAAGACCCCACCATTGTCCTCAAGAAAGAAGAGGGAAGACTTTTCTTAAAAACCATTAATTTGGTGATTAACCCTCGGCTATGATGAGGGCCAGTGGAGGGGACGACCCCACCACTGACCTCAAGAAAGACGAGGGAAGACTTTCATTAAAAACCATTAATTTGGTAAGTGGATCCCTCGGCCTATAATGAGGGCCAATGGAGGGGACGACCCCACCATTGCCCTCGAGAAAGATGAGGGAAGACTTTAAAAACCATTAATTTGGTAAGTGGATCCCTCGGCCTATAATGAGGGCCAATGGAGGGGACGACCCCACCATTGTCCTCAAGAAAGACGAGGGAAGACTTTTATTAAAAACCATTAAGTTGGTGATTAAACCTCGGCTATGATGAGGGCCAGTGGAGGGGACGACCCCACCACTGACCTCAAGAAAGACGAGGGAATACTTTGTTTAAAATCGTTAATTTGGTGGCTAATCCTCGGCTATAATGAGGGCCAACGCAGGGGATGACCCCTCGTTCACCCTCAAGAAAGACGAGGGAGAGGTTAGTAGCATTAACAAATTCACAACACAAATAATACAAAGGGAAAATATGGAAGACAGCAAAGGAGATGATAATATAAATGAAATATTACAAAGTGTTCTACAAGTAGAGTACAAAAATATTAATTACATCAAGAGGGTATGGGCTACAGACAGCCACCCTATAGAGCAGCATCGGAGGGCAGGGCCTCAGCATCTATAAGAGGGGTTTCCTCAATGACCAAAACCGGCTGATCTTCAGATGTGCCAGTACCCTCAACACACACTTGAGATTCCACCTGGGCCAAGGCCTCGGCGATCAGAGGGTCGTCCAGTTGGACTGCTTCAATGGAAGGGCTGACCGAAGAGACGGCATCACCAAACTTGAGGATGACCCACCGATAGGTCGTCCTTATCCCTCTCTCCAAGTACTCAAGGCCGAAGCCTTGGAACTCATCGGAGAGTTTATAGGCTTACACAGCGTATGCCTCAGCTTTCTTCACAGCTTCGGATAGCTCAATCTTAAATTGGGCCTCCCGATGGGTCATGGCTTCATCTTTCTCCTTCAGAAGCAAGTCTTTGGCCTTCAGGTCTTCATCATGCTGCCTCATCAGCTCATCCAAAATTCGTGCATGCTCAGTTCTGGCACTCTCTAGCTCAGCTTTTGCAGTCTCTAAGTCGGCTTGCTGGTCGGCCTCATACTGGATGGCCCTCTCGGCCTCATGGAATTTCTCTTGATTCTCAGCCATCCATTTAGTTGCCGAGGTAAAGGCGCACACAGACTGCACAGAAAAAAATAAACAGATGTTAAGAGGCCAAGGAAATAGTTATTGAAAGAATGCAGTTAAAAGAAATGAATCAAGACCGATACCTGGGCTAGAGCGTGCAGACCATAGTCATACACTTTGGCTGGAAGCATCTTTGACAGGAAGTTGTAATCAGCAGCCGAGGGAGCAGAAAACATTGATGCCTTGGCTGCCCTCAAATTTGCAATGAGCGACGATGGCTCGGCCCTCAGATGTGCTAAGTTCTCGGACTAGAAGGCCCCCATGCCGGATGAAGAAGAAGTCCCTTTAGATGCTTCGACCCTAGCCCTCGTCCGAGAATCCGGCCGAGGGTCAACAGGAATCTCAAGCTCTTTTCAGTTTTGGCGATCGGTTGTCGGCTCAACAACCGTCGGCCCCACGGCCTTCGTCTTCCTCGGAGCCTGCTGAGGCTCCTTACCCTTCTTCTTTGCCAAGCCTGATAGTAAACTGGGAGCAGTTATTTCCCAGAGGTAGTCTGATACACCAGTAGGACGGCCTGAAAAGGGTACGACACGTGAGAAAAATGCAGAGATAAAAAGGAAACACTTGAAAAAATTAAAGAAAAGTACAACTCACATAGTTCTGTAAGGGGGCCGACCTTCAGACCAGCTTCCTTAAGGAATCAAGGGGTCATCAGATCTTCAAACTTTGGAAGTTCACCCCCTCTCCCTCGTCCTCTCAGATATTCAAAAATATCTTTCTCTTCCAGGCTAAGTCCGGGGTCTGACCTGGCCTTCATTGACGGGTTAGACCATCTTCGGGGGACCCTCGGACCATCGGCTACAGGAGATGCCTCGGCGGGGAACTCCCACTCCCCAGAGACGAAGAAGAATCTCTTTTTCCAATCATGGTTGGAGGTTTGTGCCACATGGAGAAGTTTTTTCTCAGACCTCCTCGCCCCTAGATGATAGTACCCAGGCTGTTTGGACGAAGAGGTGGTATTGTAGCAGGCCAGGAATATGTCAGCCGAGGGCTCATCTGTGAAAGCATTCTTCCACAGGGAGATGTAACCTAGTATCGTCCTCCAGGAGTTGGGAGGAAGCTGAGAGGGGGAAATACCGAGGGCTGATAGGATATCTACGATAGCAGGATGCAGAGGGAACCTGACGCCAATCTTGAACAATTGTTCATACACTGCAACCTCACCCTCTTCACCCTCAAAAACCCTCTCAGACTCAGAGGGGACCCTCATGGTTATGTTGGGGGGCACTCCATAGGCATGTCTCCACAATAAGAGGTCGCGATCCCTAATGGAAGAGATATAGGACGAGGCATGGGAGGTATAACTACACCAAAAACAGGAAACTGGCACGGTTTAAAACAGCGCCATAAGCAATCTGGCAGGTTCAAAACCGTGCCAGAATCAGGCGTGCCAAATTTTCTGGCGCGGTTTAAAATCGTGCCAGATTTCTCAAACTGGCACGCTTTTGGCACGCTTTTAAACTGTGCCAGTTTTTTTATGTGGCACGCTTTTGACACGCTTTTAAACCGTGCTAGATGTTAAATCTGGCACACTTTTGGCACACGCCGAAACCGTGCCAAATTGTCTATTTTTTTGCACGCTTTTGGCACGATTATAAAGCGTGCCAGATTGTTTTATAAGCATTCTCATTTTTATACATTGGCACGGTTTAAAACCGTGCCAGATTTTTCGATTGATTAAAAAAAATAATTATAGGAAACAAATCTGGAAAATCTGTAAATTCCAAATTCGGTAGGAAAAATATTTATTATTTGCAAAAAAAAATCAAGAAAATTCACAAATTATGAATATCGTAGGTTGTTGATAAACTAATGTGCATACAAACTTCAAAAAATTACAAGAGTTAATACCAATATAAAGCCGCACATGACCATAAAATTCGACAATAACTTCAAAAAATTACAAGAGTTAATAGTTCATATATCAAAAAAAAATTGGGCAGAGTTTCCTCTATTTTTTTAGCATTCCAAAACCTGCTAACATAAAATCTGCCCATATAAAGCCCGCACGGCCATAAAAGTCAACAATAAAACTACTACAGCCAGCACGGCCATAAAAATAAACCATAAAACAACTGAAGCCTGCTCGGCCATAACACAAAAAATATAATCCTGAATATTAATGATACTAAATAAACAATCCCCCTGTTGTAAAGCATTGATTTCTTCGTGCGTTCCAAATGGATAAAACCTAACGATTGAATGTCATCCTACAAAAAAAATAAGCCACAAAAAAGATACAATATTAGTAACCAAGTCATTTTTAAAAAAATCATATTCAAGCAGAAAAATTGCATATACAAGATGAAAAATTTCATATACAAGATGAAAAATTGCATATACGACTACGCGGTCAGTTCCTACAAGTTACATTGGTCCCGTGCGAGGTGTTCGTGCCTCCTACGGGGTCGTTTGGGGGCTGGTTTGGGTTTTCACCCTTTAACGGCCTGTTTTCAAGTCTAAGTGTGATTTTTGCAAATTATCGTCAAACTCTCAAACCGGGAGACCTGGGACTACGCGGTCAGTTTCTACAAGTTACATTGGTCCCGTGCGAGGTGTTCGTGCCTCCTACGGGGTCGTTTGGGGGCTGGTTTGGATTTTCACCCTTTAACGGCCTGTTTTCAAGTCTAAGTGTGATTTTAGCAAATTATCGTCATACTCTCAAATTGGGAAACCCGGGACTACGCGGTCAGTTCCTACAAGTTACATTGGCCCCGTGCGAGGTGTTCGTGCCTCCTACGGGGTCGTTTGGGGGCTGATTTTGGGAGTTGGTTTGGGTTTTCACCCTTTAACGGCCTGTTTTCAATTCTAAGTGTGATTTTTGCAAATTATCATCATAATCTCAAACCGGGAGACCCGGGACTACGTGGTCAATTCTTACAAGTTACATTGGTCCCGTGCAAGGTGTTCGTGCCTCCTACTGGGTCGTTTGGGGGCTGGTTTGGGTTTTTACCCTTTAACGGCCTGTTTTCAACTCTAAGTGTGATTTTTGCAAATTATCGTCATACTCTCAACCCGTGACTATGCGATCAGTTCCTACAAGTTGCATTGGTCCCGTACGAGGTGTTCGTGCCTCCTACGGGGTCGTTTGGGGGCTGGTTTGGGTTTTCACCCTTTAACGGCCTGTTTTCAAGTCTAAGTGTGATTTCTGCAAATTATCGTCATACTCTCAAACTGGGAGACCCGGGACTACGCGGTCAGTTCCTATAAGTTACATTGGTCCTGTGTGAGGTGTCCGTGCCTCCTACGGGGTCGTTTGGGGGCTGGTTTGGGTTTTCACCCTTTAACGGCCTGTTTTCAAGTCTAAGTGTGATTTTGACAAATTATCGTCATACTCTCAAACTGGGAGACCCGGTACTACGCGGTCAGTTCCAACAAGTTACATTGGTCCCGTGCGAGGTGTTCGTGCCTCCTACGGGGTCGTTTGGGGGTTGGTTTGGGTTTTCACCCGTTAACGGCCTATTTTTAAGTCTAAGTTTGATTTTTGCAAAATATCATCATACTCTGAAACCGGGAGACCCAAGACTATGCGGTCAGTTCCTACAAGTTACATTGGTCCCGTGCGAGGTGTTCGTGCCTCCTACGGGGTTGTTTGGGGGCTAGTTTGGGTTTTCACCCTTTAACGGCCTATTTTCAAGTCTAAGTGTGATTTTTGCAAAATATCGTCATACTCTCAAACCGGGAGACCCGGGACTACGCGGTCAGTTCCTACAAGTTACATTGGTCCCGTGCGAGGTGTTCGTGCCTCCTACGGGGTCGTTTGGGGGCTGGTTACTCTAAGTATAATTTTTGCAAATTATCGTCATACTCTCAAACCGGGAGACCCGGGACTACGCGGTCAGTTCCTACAAGTTACATTGGCCCGTGCGAGGTGTTCGTGCCTCCTACGGGGTCATTTGGGGGCTGGTTTGGGTTTTCACCCTTTAACGGCCTGTTTTCAAGTCTAAGTGTGATTTTGACAAATTATCGTCATACTCTCAAATCGGGAGACCCGGTACTACGCGGTCAGTTCCTACAAGTTACATTGGTCCCGTGCGAGGTGTTCATGCCTCCTACGGGGTCGTTTGGGGGTTGGTTTGGGTTTTCACCCTTTAACGGCCTATTTTTAAGTCTAAGTGTGATTTTTGCAAAATATCGTCATACTCTCAAACCGAGAGACCCGAGACTATGCGGTCAGATCCTACAAGTTACATTTGTCCCGTGCGAGGTGTTCGTGCCACCTACGGTGTTATTTGGGGGCTGGTTTGGGTTTTCACCCTTTAACGGCTTGTTTTCAACTCTAAGTGTGATTTTTGCAAATTATCGTCATACTCTCAAACCGGGAGACCCGGGACTACGCGGTCAGTTCCTACAAGTTACATTGGTCCCGTTCGAGGTGTTCGTGCCTCCTACGGGGTTGTTTGGGGGCTAGTTTGGGTTTTCACCCTTTAACGGCCTATTTTCAAGTCTAAGTGTGATTTTTGCAAAATATCGTCATACTCTCAAACCGGGAGACCCGGGACTACGCGGTCAGTTCCTACAAGTTACATTGGTCCCGTACGAGGTGTTCGTGCCTCCTACGGGGTCTTTTGGGGGCTGGTTACTCTAAGTATAATTTTTGCAAATTATCGTCATACTCTCAAACCGGGAGACCCGGGACTACGCGGTCAGTTCCTACAAGTTACATTGGCCCGTGCGAGGTGTTCGTGCCTCCTACGGGGTCATTTGGGGGCTGGTTTGGGTTTTCACCCTTTAACGGCCTGTTTTCAAGTCTAAGTGTGATTTTGGCAAATTATCATCGTACTCTCAAATCGAGAGACCCGGGACTACGTGGTTAGTTCCTACAAGTTACAATAGTCCCGTGCGAGGTGTTCGTGCCTCCTACGGGGTCGTTTGGGGGCTGATTTGGGTTTTCACCCTTTAACGGCCTGTTTCAAGTCTAAGTGTGATTTTGACAAATTATCATCATACTCTCAAATCGGAAGACCCGGTACTACGCGGTCAGTTCCTACAAGTTACATTGGTCCCGTGCGAGGTGTTCGTGCCTCCTACGGGGTCGTTTGGGGGTTGGTTTGGGTTTTCACCCTTTAACGGCCTATTTTTAAGTCTAAGTGTGATTTTTGCAAAATATCGTCATACTCTCAAACCGAGAGACCCGAGACTATGCGGTCAGTTCCTACAAGTTACATTCGTCCCGTGCGAGGTGTTCGTGCCTCCTACGGTGTTATTTGGGGGCTGGTTTGGGTTTTCACCCTTTAACGGCTTGTTTTCAAGTCTAAGTGTGATTTTTGCAAATTATCGTCATACTCTCAAACCGGGAGACCCGGGACTACGCGGTCAGTTCCTACAAGTTACATTGGTCCCGTACGAGGTGTTCGTGCCTCCTACGGGGTCGTTTGGGGGCTGGTTTTGGTTTTCACCCTTTAACGGCCTGTTTTCAAGTCTAAGTGTGATTTTTTCAAATTATCATCATACTCTCAAAACGAGAGACCCGGGACTACGCGGTCAGTTCCTACAAGTTACATTTGTCCCGTGCGTGGTGTTCATGCCTCCTCCGGGGTCGTTTGGGGGCTGATTTGGGTTTTCACCCTTCAACGGCCTGTTTTCAAGTCTAAGTGTGATTTTTACAAATTATCGTCATACTCTCAAACCGGGAGACCCGGGACTACGCGGTCAGTTCCTACAAGTTACATTGGTCACGTGCGAGGTGTTCGTGCCTCTACGGGGTCGTTTGGGGGCTGGTTTAGGTTTTCACCCTTTAACGACCTGTTTTTAAGTCTAAGTGTGATTTTTGTAAAATATCATCATACTCTCAAACCGGGAGACCCGGGACTACGCGGTCAGTTCCTACAAGTTACATTGGTCCCGTGCGAGGTGTTCGTGTTTCCTACGAGGTCGTTTGGGGGCGGGTTTGATTTTTCACCCTTTAACGGCCTGTATCCAAGTCTAAGTGTGATTTTGGAAAATTATCATCATACTCTCAAACCGGGAGACCCGGGACTACGCGATCAGTTCCTACAAGTTACATTGGTCCCGTGCGAGGTGTTCGTGCCTCCTACGGGGTCGTTTGGGGGTTGGTTTGGGTTTACACCCTTTAACGGTCTGTTTTCAAGTCTAAGTGTAATTTTGGAAAATTATCGCCATACTCTAAAACCGGGAGACCCGGGACTACGCGGTCAGTTCCTACAAGTTACATTAGTCCCGTGCGAGGTGTTCGTGCCTCCTACGGGATCATTTGAGGGCTGGTTTGGGTTTTCACCCTTTAACAGCCTGTTTTCAAGTCTAAGTGTGATTTTTGCAAATTATCGTCATACTCTCAAATCGGGAGACCCGGGACTACGTGGTCAGTTCCTACAAGTTACGTTGGTCCCGTGCGAGGTGTTCGTGCCTCCTACAGGGTGTTTTGGGGGCTGATTTTGATTTTCACCCTTTAACGGCCATTTTTCAAGTCTAAGTGTTATTTTGGCAAATTATCGTCATACTCTCAAACCGGGAGACCCAGGACTACACGGTCAGTTTCTACGAGTTACGTTGGTCTCGTGCGAGGTGTTCGTGCCTCTTACGGGGCCGTTTGTGAGCTAGTTTGGGGTGAAATCACCTATAACAGTCCAATAACTATACACCTCATGACCACATGAGTAAAAAACTCATGTCTATAATAAGCTATACTTCTATGTCAATATGGACTCACTGCGAGGGGTCATTAATTGTTTGTACTAAATCTCAATAGTGTATGGCATAATTACTATCAACTGGCATAATTTTGAAAAACTAACACATGTTTTTCAAACTCATTCATTAGAACTCCTATCATTGAAAGAGGTCTAATGATGTAGGAATGCTCACACAACTAAAGTTTTTTGCTTTGTGACTTCAAATAATAAGTAAATATTCTTATAGAGTTTCTCATAGTTGAGCCAATTACGTCTTGTTTAATAGCATAAGATCACGTAACTTTAATTTTACTTCCATAACAAAACTTCAAATATGAAAACAACTAATTAAAAAAAAGTGTTAAACCCCATAACCATATATACACTAAAGGACACGCATATATAAAGTACTGCACATATATAAAACTATATATCTTATTAGAAGTAAAATATAATACTAGAGTTTTACCTGTCCAGTAGCGAGTTAGTGGGATTCTGCATGTGAAAGTTACATTACTTGTAATTCCTTGGCCTTGGCCTTGCTCTGAAGCTACTTTTACATATAAACTGCTAATATCCTGACCTACAATACGTTAATGTGATCAAAATTAACGAGAGAATGAACTAGAAAGAAGTAAAGTCCAAAGGGTATGAACAATAAGTTTACCTTTGTATCCATGCTAACTAAATCCTTAGCACAAGTGAACAGTCCAAATGGATGCTAACTACATCATTATATATAATTCAATTACAGAAACTTATTGAATGGTTTCTTACTGGACAATAAAAAAAAATAAAGAAAAATTCCATATAGTGAATACTTACTTACAGTTATTGATATGCCTCCAAGCCCTCGGTGATTGCTCATAACAACATTCCGGCTTTGGCACTATTTCATCAACCAAACATAGAGCTAATAAATTTAAAGTGTATAATTACATGTATATACATACATGTGCAAATATACATATTCATACCAATCAAAAGCTGATCTTTAGTGCACTTCTTCCCTTCCACCTTCAAGAACACACACTATGTGCACGCACACATATATACATAAACAATCAATTCATTGATGAGACACTAAGGTGTTAAAATGATAATATACAAACATATATACACACACACACATACGCGTTTTGGCAATTAATTCTAATTATAATTATAAAATTCTCTATAGACCTTTATTTCTCATTTTTTTTCCCTAAAGTTTTAGTGAAATAATCTCATTTTTATTTCATTTCCACCCTTCCAGCTCCAAATCTACACACAGATAATCAACTCAACAACGAGACACAGGGCTGTAAAAAGGAAAACATAACAACACACACTGCGTTTTGGCAATTAATATTCTGATTTTTCCTCAAGCTTCAATGACAAAATGCTATATGTATTTCATTTCTTCCCTACCAACTCCACATACATGAATAATCAATTCATCAACAAGTCACAAAGGAGTTAAAAAGAAAATCTATAATCACACACACACACACACATATATATATATACATACACAAGTGTACGCATCCTGACGATTGAAATACCCGTGTTGGTTTGATTTCATAAATATTGTGGATGATGGAGGCGACAGTGAGGATGAGCGCCGGGTAGTGTGGATCGTGGAGTATGGACAGTGGCGGACCTAGGATTTTTGGTAAGGGGGTGCGAAAATTTTTAAGCAATGTCGGGGGTTTGGGGGTGGTAGGCCCCGCGACAATTTTTTTAGGTTTAACATTGATATTATCATAAAATTGTACTTCAGCATTGAAAATTAACTGAAGAATTTACATTGAAATTTGAAATGTCTCCTAAATATTTCTACCATTTCCCTAAATACTAAATTGGACAAAAATAGACACGATAACCCGAATAAAAACACGATTAACACGTCAAGACACGATAACATGACTAACACGACTCATAATTATGGCACGATACGAACACGACATATCGTGTCAATTTCACGTCGCTTCATAGCGTCTCTTCGTTTCATCTGTTGCCCCTACTAAATACGATAGCCCTAAATATTGAATAGAAAAATACAATACCCCTAATTTTTAACATTGAACAAAAAATACCACTAAATATTTCCAACATTTAAAGATTTGAGAAAAAAAATACTCCTAAGAATGAACAGTGTTAATTTCCTAAATATTTACAAATGAACACAAAAGTACTCCTAACATTAAATGATTTAAATCTTTGAAGGAACACAAAAATACTCTTAAACATTTAATTTAAATGATTTTAACATTTGAATAAAAAGCATTTAAATATTTAACTAAATAACATACCTGTCGTTGAGATTAGTTCACTGAAAAACATGAAAGATCAAAATTTCATCATTCAGACACCAAATTGAAGATCCATACTGATTTCTATAAAACTGTTATGTCAAACTTTCTCCTCAGTTAATGGAAGTTCCAGAACAATCCACGATGGACTTGAAAGGCCCAAGTTTGTATTGATTCTGGAGACAAAAATATGGTTGTCATAGACCCCCAAATATCCCTGGAGGCGGAGAAACTCTCGAAGATACACAAGAGCGAGGGTCGTAGAGGCGTTTAAAAGGATGGAGCAGCTCGATTTGAAGCCAGAATTCTCTGATGACAACAGGTGAGAGGCTGCGATGAAGAGGCGGCGGGAGGCTGCGATGAAGAGGCGGCGGCGGGAGGCTGTGATGAAGAGGCGGCAGCGGGTAGCTTGCGGTAGGCTGCGATGAAGAGGCAGCGGTGGGAGGCTGCAATGAAGAGGCGACGGCAGGAGGCTACGATGAACAGGAGGCAGCGGGTAGCTTCGATCGGGGTCGCCGGGTACAGAGAGAGAGAGAGGGAGATTTAGTCTCTTGAAAAAAAAAGATTTAGTCTCTTGAAATTTTGGTTCCCCCCTCAAATTTTGGGGTGTTATTTTTTTAATGAAGTGTACTCAGCGTGCCAGATTAGCATTTTTGGTGTAGTGTATCAACCTGGTCATCTGAATCATCGCCCTCAGTCCCCTCTCCCTCGGCCTCGTCATCTGACAGAGGACAAGGGGAAAGGCCATCTGGAAGGCATGAGGAGATAGGGTTGTCATAGGGACAGCCTCGGAAGGGACCATACCCTCGGCTTGTCAGCCCAGGCTTAGGTCAGATGTCTCTATTCTACCAGAAGGTCCAGCGCCAGTGGGAGAAGAGGCTCTCTCGTCCATCTCACTTGAATGACACTCGGCTGGACGATGGGACGACCCACAAGACTCAGATGGCTCAAATGGTTTTATTGTGGATAGAGGAATAGGAAAGATGGGTCGTACCCAATTAGGGTCGGCCCCTCGTCTGCTCTCCTCCTCTTCCCATATTCGTCTGATCTCAACAAATAATTTCTCTCTCAGGGAAGGGAACTCCTCAGCTAAGCTATAAAGCCTCCTAAGCATCAAGGGGGAGATCCTACACTTGGAGGAATTCGAGGAACTTAACTACAAACAAGTTTGCAGTTGGCCAAATTAGACTTTTGGATTAAAATAAAGGGAAACGATGGTTTTCACTCAAGAACACCCAAGAAACTCAAGAATACTCAAAGAACAGTCGCCGAAAAAGCTGTAAAACCGCCTAAATTAAGCCCTACAAGCCTAAAACAGAAAAGCAAAAAGAGAAATGAAAGTAAAGATTGCGTTGATGGTTAAAGATTACCTGAAGGGAAAGGGCGAAGCTGCTAAGTTGAAGGTTCGAAAGCTGCAGGAATGGCAAGAAGGCTGGAGACTAGAGAGAGAGAAAACTTGGGCGCGAAGAAGAAGAAGAGAGTGAAAGGTTTCAAAAATCTCTTAAATACCTTAGTAATGAGTGGTCTCATCAACCAAGGTAGAGCACAGCCCACGAGGAGGACATCATTAGGGCACAAAGCCCCAAGCAGTATGCAGCCGCCATGCCTTGAAAACTGGAACGGCATTGGATAAAAATTTGACAGCTGTCAAATCAGTTTGATAGGTGTCACTCATCAAACAGACCATACACTTAGTCTCAAAAGCAACATTATCCCTCAGCCATCTCAGCATCATCTATGGCTAAGGGATGGGGGGTGATTGATATACTCGTATATACCCTCGGCCATACCGAGGGCACCCTGCACCTCATTAGGCTCCGGACGACCCCTCAGCGGGCCGACCCTTCATCAGGCTCCGGACGACCCCTCAGTGGGCCGACCCTTCATCAGGCTTCGGACGACCCTTCAGCAGGCCGCCCCTTCGCAGGCTCCGGCCGACCCTTCAGAAGACCGACCCTTAATCAGGCTCCGGACGACCCTCCGAGGGTACGACAGTACGAGGCCAGAATTAGGCCAGACTCACCACCGGAAGGAACTTTGCCCTCGGTCTCGACTCATAGGCCGAGGGTGACATCATCACAGCGCGTGGTTTGGGAGACGCGTGGAACAGTGCGCGTGAGGCTCACATGGCACATGGGAGACCGTTATAACAAAATCACACCCTCACGTGAGGGAATATTATGTCATCATTTGGCATCTACAGGTGTCAATAGGGGATTGGCTAGATCATCATTCACATGCACCATGCATACTTGGGGGGTACACTACACCCCCCAAGACCTATATATACTTGTCACCCACAACCCTATAGGGGATGGATCAATTTATTGTAACCCTAGATAAAACTCTGCTTGTACACACAGTAGAGAGAGAAAATGAGCTTATGTGCATTGTATCCAAGGCCATTAGTGTCCATACTTAGTGGATCACACACTCACAGTGGATGTAGGCCAAATTGGCTGAACCACTATACATCATTGTCTTATTTCCTCTTATACTCATCCCCTTCTACATACTTATACACTTAAACATCTCTATGGCTGCCATGGTTACTACTGTTTGAGCTCATTATCACTTATCCGGTGGTGCTAAATCTTAGCATCATCACATATAATTACAAAAATACCATCTTTAAACAGTATTGGTAAAATTTAACGAGTGTGGGAGGTTGGTTATCGATTAAGCAGCATGGAAACACTCTGAGGTACTTCCAGAATTGAATGCTCCATACTTTCATGCAAGCATCAAGCATAGAACATTGAGGGCTTCTATTGATACCAAAAAAAAAATTTACATGGACCAATCAGAAGTGAACACTTGTCATCTTACGTAGCTAAAATCCTAATCAACAAAGAGTAACTCAGCAAGAATTCCGACCAACACAAAGAATGCCAAACTCCTCAAAAGTCTTATCACACATGGTTAACACAATCAACTATCACATTCTTTATGTACTGATGTAAATGCCTAAATATATAAAGGCATTACATCCCTTGTAATTCCAACCCTTGACCTCCGAGTCACTATAAATATGTTGTATCCCTTTCATCAAGGGCAAGATAGAACGGGTCCTAGGCTATCCTTATTGACAAGAGTACCTAGCTTTATGTAACCTCTAAAATCAATACAATCACAGTGGACATAGGCTTTATCACATAGCTGAACCACTTTAAAAACTCGCTTTCTCTCTTTTATTTACCATTGCAATTACATATTTTATCTATGATTATAAAATTGGGTCCAAGTCCAGTTTTGTACATCAACAACAATGTTTTGAGAATATTATTTTTGTATAAATTGGCAGTGTAAATATTTGGGAGCGAAGCATTATTTTGAGTGGAACTAAAACTGTAATTATTTGGAGGTGTATTTTACCTAGCCTTGTTTCTAGGAGACATCTTAGATTGTCGAGTAAATTTTGGATTGGACGTTATGTATTTTGATGACCTGTCATGTTTATTTTTGTGAAATATAAATCCTATATGCATAGTGTTGAAGATTTAGTTTAGTTTTAATCGTAGTAGCGCCTCGATTTTTTCTTGGGGTGTTAGAATGCATTTCCATCCAAAATCAATTAAAACTAAAAATGTCCCTCTCAAATAGTGAAAACATAACTATTATAAACCAAATATGTCCTCGACATTCCACCACAAATGCCCGCTCCATTCTTTCTTTACCAAATCACTTTCCACAAACCTACAAAAAATAAATAAAATATTATAATCACTTGCAACAAGAAAACTGTTTATGAAAATCCATATAACCAATATAACTACATAATAATAATTTAATTTAGAATAAGTAAAAAAATCCAACAGTTCCCCCGTCACCACCACCACTCACCCACCCACAACAACAGCAACCCCCAAAACCTTGTCAACCTTCACTCTCGTCGATCTCCATTACATGGACATTGTATCACTTTTTGAATTTTAATCAACAAGGCAAAAAAATCTTGTATCACACAAACACACAAATATATTATTATTTAATAGTATGCATCGTACGTGAATGGCATGTGCACCATTAGCTAGGTCATATAAATATCACACGTATGAGGGAAAGAGGGAGACTCACTATGCTTTGAGGTGATTTAAAATTAATTGAATGAAATCAACTCGTACATCATCAATCCCATCCTTTGTGTATGTCTCTTTCTTAGATAGCATTCTCATCTTAAACAATCCAAGAATAAATTATGAGTTTTTAAGACATATATTAAGAGACGATGGAAATAAGTATAATTAATTACCTTTGAATCAATAAACTTAGAAGGACTCTCTATCAATTCTCACATATATTTCATCACATAGTATCCACACTCAACGTTCGTCGGTTATTTAGGGCACTAAATGAAACAAGCGCTAAAATGTTAGTAATAGGAAGTGGGGAAATAAATATTATAATATTAATAATTTTTATTTACCTTTACATCCTTCCAATGTGGTATTGCGGGTCGATTATTTCCATCAAGAGCCAATGGAATGATCCCACTACAAGACAAGAATTTTATGATTAATTCTGAATGATTAATTATACTCGAACCCAAGTAAAGATGAAATTTTACTCACGCATTGAAATATAACTTAGTTGCCTCATTGTTTGGGTGATGCAAAGGGTCCAACCATTAAAAATTCATCGAATAGAAATCAATGACAATAAAAATTCAATGAAAACTACAAAAGATTAAGTATAACACGAATACATTATGTATACATAGTCAAAATACTAAAACGTAACAAAATCAATTAATATTCACATTTCTTGAAGGTTACAAGGAACAATATATATATGATTTTTGCTTGCATATTCCAATATTTTAGTGAGAAATTGAGATAGATTCACATCGGAGGTAGCACTAATGGATGAAGGATTGATAAATTTAATGTTTTCTCGAGATCTTGGAAACTTATCATATAAATGCCTACATAAAAAATTAAATAAATGATATGAAAACATTAGTGAGTAATTGAAAAGAATTTTAATTTCATACCTCATGTATGCAACAATAATTTTGACATCTATGGGTTTGATCGTATAAAACTCAAACAAGTCATTCTTGAAGACAAATATCTCAAGATTATCATCTCGAAATATTTCCTTCACAAGTGAAATCATAATCTTATTTGCCTTCATACTTTATATATTTGTGTGAAGGCAATAACCATAACATGACCATCGTCATTTCTCATTTTCTTGTTACTCACCCCCACGATTATTTTTTGTCCTGTTTTGGATAATAAACAAATACAACATCAGTTGATTCCATATTTAATGCAATATGTAATTAATGCTCAAAAATATTTTACCTCAACACCAAGATGTACAAACTCCTTCGCCCAAGCAATAAGTCTAATTAGAATCAATTCATCAGGAACTGGTACAAGTAAATAGACTTCTGAAGAAAATACTTTTTTAATGGACACACGAACATTATGTTCGCCAACAGGAGTGTTATGAATTTGTCATTAAGACCTTCATCCTCAAACACCAACCCTTTTCCAACAATATTGGTTTTTGGTTCAATTGTCAATCTACATTTTGTGCCCTACACAATCAAATTATATAATAGTCAAAATTATGGAAAAAAACTCTATATAACAATAAGAGTACTTTTTAAATATATATTTTTGAAATGTAAAATCGTTTTGAGTCATAAGTGATACATTTCCAATATTAGATGTGGAATGTGGCCATGTTGTTTGAGTGTTTCCGTCAGCTTTGAGCCATGATAATCAACGATAGAATGATAGAAAGAACAATTTATCAGAACTGGAGTATTTTACTCAAAAAAATATGTGAAGCGTAAAAGATTGAACCATGATGACACCTTTCCCATATTAGATGTGGTATGTAGCTTTGTTGATTGAATCGTTTGGTTTCCATGAGCTTTGAGCTATTATTATCAATGATAAAAAGACATTTTTTTAATAACAAAAAGTTTTCTAATATAAATTTTTGAAGCAAAAAAATGAGTCGTGGTTAATACCTTCATAATATTAGATGTGGGACATGGCCCTGGTGTTGGAATCTTTTGATTGCCATTATCTTTAAGATATGATAATTAATGATAGAAAATAAAATTTATAATAAGCGGAGTAATGTTTAAAGAAAATTAATACGTAAAAGATTGAGCCATGGATGATACCTTTTCAATATTAGATTTGTAACCCTATTGTCTGCTTCTTTAGATCACCATCAACTTGGAGCAATGAGTAGAATCCAAATTAGACAAATATTTTAAAATATAAATTTGTTTAATAAACATTATAAAAAAATTCTTTTTTTTTTCAATTACCTCTGAATGAAGTGATGCACTTTTATCTACATTTGAGGCAATCTCGTCCTATTAGGGAGTTGTAATTTCTTTTTTCTCCAACTCTTTTAACCACTGCTCCAATTCATTGTTTCTATTGCACTGCCCTTTATATTTCTTCTCTAACTGATTTGTATATATTTTTTATTCACGCCTCGGGAGTTTAAAATATGTTGTCGGGGTAACCCCAAAACCTACACCTCTAACCCGACCAAAGTGCTCAGGAGTACCCAACGCCATTGTAAGGATGTCAAAACTTCCTCTACTAACTAAGCTTCCATCCTCGACTTGCTCTTGTTATGCAATTTGTAAAAATTATGTAATAAATCCAAGTTAGTAATGAAAACATAGTAAATATTTATGGGGTTTACATATGTTAACTCATTATTTATTCAGCCACTGCTTTGGTGTCATCATCTAGATAATGCTCACCCTTTTTTCACGAGCTTTCACCCATAAGAAACTTCTATCTTCTTTAAAGGCAAGACCCATTTATTTTTTTGATAAATAGAAACCACACAAAAAAATATGTTAATTCTAATTTCTTACTACGTCTTATCGTAATCAGATATAATTAATTTCATTTACTAATGCATACCAGCTCCGCAATAAGACCAACATATCCTTTTTCACTTAAGCGGTGATTAAACTCGTAGTTCTCTTGCCTTTCGCTTTGAATCTTGTTGATTCTCTATAAGTAAAAACATAAAAATGTTATCTAATGATACATGAAAATGTTAATATAACCCCGAAGAGGTGGGAAATTAAAATCATTACTTTATGGTGAAAGTAAGCAATATCTTCTCCTAGAAGACAAAGATAAGATAAGTCTTGTAGCCTAAACATTACAAATGTAAGCACAAAGAAGATCAGTTTATAGTCTAAGGTAAAGCAGAAAGCATATCACATAATACAAAGTAATGATAACAAGTTTATTTGGGATAATGGTAGAGGTGGTGAACCCAACATTTAGACAAGAATTCATAGAGTTCTTCGTAATTACATTTGTCTCTAAAAATTTATGGAAACATAAATAAATGTGGAATTATCAAGCATCTCCGCTCATACCCTTATTGTGGTTTTAATAAAAATGGACAGATAAAATATATTGGATATAAACCTTAAAAATTATGACAAAAATATTAGATAATAGACTAAGGACCATTATTGCTAGAATTATATCTCTTAATCAAACTAGTTTTATTCAAGGCAGAAGCATCACTCATTCTATTTGTTTATCCTCGAAAAGATATAATATGATAGATTAAAAATGTTTCGGTGGAAACATTGGAAGTAAGTTTGACATTTTCAAGGCTTTTGATACGATAAAATGGACTTTATACTCAAAACTCTCACTACCTTCGAATTTTGTGATACTTTTATGAACTGGATCTTAGTTATTTTGATGTTTGCTAGACTTTCAATTCTTATCAATAGCTCTATACATGGATAATTTGATGCTCTAGAGGGGTTAGACAGGGGGGCTTTATCCCCTTTGTCATTTTGTATAACTAAGGATGTGCTAAGTAGATCTATCACTAAGCAAATTCAAGATAACATCTTCTTAGTATGCGAGAGGTCTGATGATATCAGAAATGGTATCACCAAATCAATTTAAATATGTTAGCTCAATTTAGTATAACAATGGAGTATAAACAGATATGTAAATGTATAAAGAGATGAGGCAAGGAGGAGATAAGTGTAATACCCCGTATTTTTATGCTATATTAATTTGGGGATTTATTAAATTCAATGTGAATTAATTATTTAATATAAATCCAAAAATTAATTATGTTATAATTATTAACGTGATGAGAGTTAATAATTATGGGAAATTTTTTGAATATTACTAATGAGCAAAGTAATATATAATATTGGTTATATTAAATGTCACGAGTGAATAAAATGACAATTTTGGAAATTTAAGTCGGGACGCGCCCGTGTCGCGTCGGGACTAAATATTGATGAATAAAAGTGAAAATATTATAAGTTGCTCATATGGTCATTTTGAGTGCGCCAAAGTATCCGGAAGGGTCGAGATAGTCAGAAAAGTGTACTCGGGGGGTTTAGTTTAGGTCTCAGGGCGTTTTTAGGCCTATTTAACACCCCGGGAGGACATTTTGGACATTTCGCATTTTTGGGTAATTAAACCCACGAAATTTCAAGGGTTATATCAGATGTCGAAGGTTACCTTCTAGGGTTAAAACAACTCAAACTTTAGAACGGCCATAGGAGAGGGAAGGAGGAAGCTTTCCAAGCAATCCAAGGCCAAAAAGTCACCCGATTGCACCGCCACCACCACCAACGCGTAGATCGCGCGACGGGGAACGCAGCCACACCAAAATCATCCACAAAATAGAATTCTAAAAATCCCAGACAAGTGTTTATCTTTCTTATTTTTATTAATGCATCACTCATGTTAGTCTAGGGATAATTAGGATGAGTTTTATGGAAGAAAACCGAAATTTGAGATAGGAAATCGCATGTAGTAATGATTTGAATGTAAATCTGGAAACCCCTTAACATGTAGAGGATTAAACCACAAAATTATGATGTTTTAGAAGAAGAGAATTCTGGAAAAGACTGATTAGAACCATGTTAAAGAGATTTCTAGGGTTCTTGAGATTTACATGAATTTTGGCCTGTTAATCCATGGTTATTAATGGAAATTTGCATGATTTACGTAAAAGATGTATGAAATGGGTTTATACTATTAGTAGTACAAATTTATAGGTGATTGGGAATGAAAAGTTTGGATTTGGATGAGGTTATGTGATAGAACCCGTAACTGGTTAACTGTAGAATTCGCCATACCTGCTTGATCGATCGATCGAGCCAAGAGCTTCGATCGATCGAAGGTTCGATCGATCGAGCCCCAGCCATCGATCGATCGACCCTTTCTGGCAAACTCATATTTTGCTTTTTAAATTAGTTGAATTCAATTTAATGATAAATAATCCATGGAAACCTTTATTAAAATATTTTGGGAGATGAAGAAGACCAGTAGAACTTATAAATAATTATGGGACCTTTAATGTAAGACGAGAGTTGTATTTTTAGGATATTTACATATAAGGGACAATGAAATTGTGTATTAAAGGGAGAAACGCGTAAGATAGTTACGTTGGAAATTAGATGAGTACCTACTGAATTCTACGCTTAGGAGGATAAAGTCCATGAGTGTTACGTAATAAGTTGGTATGATCCCTCAAATTTAAGTAAGAAATGAACGGTTATACGTGAGAACTAAATAATGAGAAATAAGGAAAAATGTCGTAATTATGGGAATTGAGATGTCCCTAATTTGATATGGTAATATTAGTATAGTTATATGACTGTGTTTATGCATATACTATCTATGTGTGAAAATCGTGCCCGCGCTTCTTGCTATCCCTAAGGTTATCGCGTTGGGACAGTCTTATCTCGATGGGACCTTTATGGGGAATATTGACTCGTACCCTAGAAGATAGAAATCCTTGGTACAGGCTATCGAATCAATAGTTCAGACGGTCCTAAGAGACGTGGG
Organism: Sambucus nigra; assembly: GCA_949130495.1. Lineage (NCBI taxonomy): Eukaryota > Viridiplantae > Streptophyta > Magnoliopsida > Dipsacales > Adoxaceae > Sambucus > Sambucus nigra. The sequence goes on along the minus strand of OX422221.1, from coordinate 328,242,452 downwards.
GGCATGTGCTATCCTCTTAGAGACTTGGAATCTATGCTTCGCCTCAATATTGTTTGTGTATGTGTTAATACACTTCGAGAGTGATTCCAAACTTGTTTTTCCCTTAGTACGAGAGATACGGGGATTGGATAGCAGAGTATGCACGCACCATAATTTTTATGTGGGGTGCTGTTAGAATATATATATTATACGAATATTTAATATATATATGAAATTCTGAAATTTGGAACTGTCTACTGTGTTATGATAAGTAAGACATGTATAATGACTCGAATTTGAAAATACTTATTTTGAAAAAGTATAAAATGACACTGGGAAACTTTATTAATAAATAAAGTTAAGATGAGAGCTTTGTTACTGAATAAAATTTTCCTCTTAAACCATTATATTGTTCAGTTTTAAATCTTACGAGTAACCTAAGATAAGTTAAACCATTGGGAAGTTTAGTGCGATATAAGAAAAGATAATTTGTTGGGAAGATTAGTGCGATAGGCGTGCACATTAGGAGAGAGGTGAGAATTTCTCAAGAGAGTGCCGCACTAATATGTTGTTGCATTGGCCTGTAAACATTTTAAATACTTGTTAAATAAATTTTAAATCATCTACACTATCGGGCTCTGACCCGTTTCTATTTCTCTTTCTCTCTTGTATATATGTATATATTACAGGTGCCCAGCCACAGGGGCGTCTTGCATAGGATCATTTGGAAGGAACGCGCTGCAGCTTAGGTGGGAGTTGCAGGCCTCTTGCTTAGACGACTTCATTTATTTGACTCCACTCCTAGCATATTCATTTAGTGGGACATGTGTCGCCCTTTCCATTATTCAGTTGTTTATTTGGACATTGTAATTCAATTATTTCTAGTATTGTCACTTTGGGATTTATTACTGTCTGGATGTTTTACTTTAAGTTTTTAATGTTGGGATTTGGTTGTTGAATGTTTAAATTATTTGGATTATATGTTCCAGGATTATTGTGGTGTGATTCTTTAATATTGTATTGTTGTAAAGATTTTAATCTTGGTTTATAAAATAAAATTTGAAAAGTAATGTCTAAAAATAATTTTCACACTTAGCTTAATTAATTAGGGTGTTTAAATTGGAAAAGTTATTTTTACGACAGTGATGCTAAGAATGAACCAACTGTTCACCTTGATTTTAATTTAATAAAGGAGTGATCGCCCGATATTTAATTACGCGGGGTGTCACAGGTGGTATCAGAGCATCAGGTTCTAGTGTCCTTAGGATCTGTACGGCTTATTTCGCATTCAGCTTAACATTTTTGCTATAGATCCCTATTTTAGGATTGTTGTATTCCTGCTTTTACGTTTACGTCTTCAGCTATTTGAGATTTGATAATAACTGTAGACTAATGAATTTCTTCACGTTTCAGATGCCTCAGATACGTGCACCAAAGGATAGGCGTGCCCAAGCCGAGCAGCCAGCCACTCCGGCACAGGGTACAATGAATGCTAATGAGGTAGCCGCTATTGTTGCTCAGGCGGTGAATGTCGCGCTACCGGTGAATGCCGTGCTAGCGGTGGTTCAGCAGGCTCCACCCCAGATTCAGGCAGTGGCGCCAGTACCTACGCAGCTTCCATCTGCATGGGAGCGGGTTAGGGATGCTTTTCAGAAGGCGCATCCCCCTGAGTTCTCGGGTAGTTCAGATATCATCATCGTCAGCCAATGGAAGAAAGATATCCAGCGGCATCTTCGTATGTATGAGTGCACAGACGTGCAGAAACAGTTGTTGGCTTACTTTAAGCTGGTGGGGGATGCTTTGCAGTGGTGGGAGTCCACCACCATCTTGGAGGAGAGGGACACGATCCCGATTCAGTCATTTTGGGAGAGGTTTGACCGCAAGTACTTTTCACCCGCCGTGCAGACTGAGATGAGGCGAAAACTACTGAACTTGAAACAGGAGAATTATACCATTGCTGAGTATGAGGAGGAGTTCACGAGACTTCTCACCATAGTCCCAGATGAGGCACCCACTGAGGGCAAGAAGATAATGATGTTTGTGGATGGGTTAGCTTGGAGGATCCGTCAGCACCTCATAGGGAATCTATCTCTGAGTACTTTCACTGATGTACTCAATGCTGCTTTACTACATTGCCAGGATCACCACTTCCATCTGCAGGGAAGCAAGAGAGCAGGAGAGTCCGACCAGCAGGGCAGGACCGGGGGTAGTAGTGCTAGTGGAGCACCGACATCTCAAGGACAGACTCGTCAGCATGAGCAGAGTTCCCATCAAGGGGACCCTGCTAAGCGATTTCGTTCAGGTGATTCCAGGCAAGGATTTGGGGGTTTTAGGCAGGGCCAGCCTAATCAGCAAGGCCAACATCGACAGCAACAAGGTCAGCTGCAGGGCCAACAGCATTTCCATCAGGGCCAACAGGGCCAGTGGCGGGGTGGTAACGGCCAGCAGGGCCGTGGTCAGCAGGGTCAGAGGGGAGGTAATTTCAAAGGCCGATGTTTTGGGTGCGGCAAGCATGCCCATAGGCGCTAGGATTGTCCAGAGGGAGAGAGGGTCCCACAGCAGCAGGGTGCCCGTAATGAGCCACAGAGGCCACTTTTTCCAGCTGCCCTCCCAGTCCCAGCTCAAGTACCAGCCCTACCAGCCATTCCAGCAGCTCCAGTACAGCAGGGGCAGTTACAGTATGGACGTGTCTATAACGTCCACCAGGCAGCAGCTCCACAGACACCACCCGCGATTGAGGGTATGTTTCCTATCCATGGTACTATGGGTTGAGTTTTGTTTGATACTGGGGTGACGCATTGTTTTATAGCTACGCATTTTGCGAAGGCCTTAGGGTTGTTAGCCACAGCAGAGAGCACGGTGACGTGTGTAGACTCACCACTGGGGAGTGGGTCGCTTATTTTCTTTATATGCCGGGGAGTGGGGGTAGAGATTGGTAGCTTGGTATTACCTGCAGATAAGTTAGTCTTAGATATGCATGAGCATGACGTTATTATCGGTATGGATTGGCTCACAGCTTACAGAGCCATGATTGATTATTTTGGTGGGAGTATTGTCTTTGCCATTTTAGGGCAAGAGATGTTTGTAGTGGCGATGCCTCGCCCAAAGGGAGGCTCGACTGGTCATTTATATTATATAGAGGAGGATACCTCTAAGGAGGTTGTGATTCTCTTAGACTCGATTCCAGTTGTTCGTGAGTATTTCGATGTATTTCAGGAGATACCAGGCCTACCCCCCAGTCGAGAGATAGACTTTGTCATAGATTTATTACCGGATAATAGACCGATAGCATGCGCTCCATACCGTATGGCTCCAGCAGAGATGCGAGAGTTACGAGATCAGATAGAGCAGCTGTTAGGTCAGGGCTTCATTCGCAGGAGTACCTTGCCTCGGGGCGCTCCAGTTCTGTTTGTGAAAAAGAGAGATGGTTCACTGAGGCTATGTGTGGACTACCGAGAGTTGAACAAGGTCACGGTATGGAATAAGTATCCATTGCCTCGAATCGATGATCTGTTCGACCAGTTGAGGGGAGAAACCTTCTTTTCGAAGATAAATCTGAGGTCGGGGTACCATCAGTTACGTATTAGGGAGCCGGATGTTTCAAAGACTGCTTTCTTGACGAGATATGGGTCCTATGAGTTCAGGGTGATGCCATTTGGCCTCACAAATGCTCCAGCCGTGTTCATGGACTTAATGAACCGAGTGTTCAGAGAGTTCTTGGATCAGTTTTTCATCGTCTTCATAGATGACATTTTGATATATTCACACTCCGAGGAGGAGCATGCCGAGCACTTGAGACAGGTTCTTCAGAATCTACGAGAGCATCAGTTGTATGCTAAGTATGAGAAGTGCGAATTCTGGTTACGAGAAGTACAGTTCTTGGGGCATGTTGTTTCGGAGCAGGGGATAGCAGTTGACTCGAGTAAAGTGTCAGCGGTGAGGGAGTGGGGACAGCCCACGACACCGACGGAAGTGCAAAGTTTCTTGGGGTTAGCCGGATATTACAGGAGATTCATTCGAGGATTCTCCAAAATAGCGGGTCCATCGACAAACTTGACTCTCAAAGGGGTACCATATGTTTGGGATGATGCTTGTCAATTGGCTTTCGACGAGCTGAAAGACAAGCTTACTTCAGCACCAGTCCTTGCTTTACCGAAGTCGGGTGTGGAGTACCTGGTTTACACCGATGCCACTTTACGGGGACTTGGGGGAGTACTTCAGCAGGAAGAGAAAGCTATAGCGTTTGTCTCCCGCAAGCTTAAGCCGCATGAGAAGAATTACCCCACCCATGACCTGGAGTTAGCAGCGGTCGTTTTTGCATTGAGGATATGGAGACACTATTTATTGGGGGATAAATTCCGCTTGTTCACAGACCACAAGTCACTGCAATACCTATTCACTCAGCTAGAGCTGAATATGCATCAGCGCAGATGGTTAGAGTTTGTGAAGGACTATCAATTCGATATACAGTACCATCCGGGGAAGGCAAACGTAGTTGCTGATGCGTTGAGCTGTAGATCGGTAGACGAGGTAGCGGACGTCTGGAAAGCAATGTGGAAGGAGTTAGGCCACCAGGATGCAGTAGCATGTTCCTTTATATCTGTTATGACAGTGACACCCGAGATTGTTACGAGGGTGATACAAGCACAGACCGCAGACCCGTTTTTCCAGGAGCAGATTATACGACTCTTAGCTGAGGGTGATGAGTCCTATTCTGTTAGTTCTGATGGGGGTTTGAGGTTTAATGGGATATTGGTGGTTCTAGAAGGAGTAGAATTACGTCATGCAGTGATGACCTAGTCTCACGGGTCCCGATTTGCGGTACATCTTGGAGGAGATAAGATATACCAGGATATGAGGAGGAAATACTGGTGGAGTGGGATGAAGAAGGACATTGCTGAGTTCGTGTCCAAGTGTTCTACCTGCCATCTGGTAAAGGTGGACCATCAGAAACCGTCAGGGTTGCTTCAGCCATTGGAAGTACCCGCGTGGAAGTGGGAGAGTATTTCCATGGATTTTATTACAGGGTTGCCTACATCACAACGGGGCCACGACTCTATCTGGGTGATTGTAGACCATTTGACCAAGGTGGCTCATTTTCTGTCGGTGCGGACAGACTATACCACGAGTCAGTATGCTCAGTTGTTCATTGCTGAGATTGTCAGATTACATGGGGTGCCCCTGAATATTGTGTCAGATAGAGATAAGATTTTTGTGTCGCATTTTTGGGAAAGCTTTCAGGAGGCTATGGGTACTAAGTTGAGGTTGAGTTCAGCTTATCACCCACAGACAGATGGACAGATAGAGTGTACTAATCAGATGTTGGAGGATATGCTACGCATGTGTGTTCTTGATTTTGGAGGAGGTTGGGAGCCACATCTTCCACTGGTAGAGTTTGCTTATAATAACTCTTATCAGTTCACGATTGGCATGGCTCCATTTGAGGATTTGTATGGCAGGCCTTGTCATTCCCCAACTTGTTGGCTCGAGGTGGGGGATAACAAGTTGCTAGGACCAGAGGTAATTCAGGAAACCTCCCCGAGGATTGAGATGATCAGGAGTCGTATTCGAGTAGACCATGATAGGCAGAAAAGCTACGCCGATGCGAAAAGGTTCTTCCAGGAGTTTAGTGTGGGTGACCAAGTGTTACTACGTGTATCTCCTATGAAAGGAGTGATGAGGTTCGGAAAGAAAGGGAAATTGGCCCCGAGGTACGTGGTACCATTTCCCATTATCGAGAGGATTGGTCCGGTAGCATACAGATTGGGACCGTCAGAGCATTTACATCGCATTCACGATGTATTCCACATCTCGTCATTGAGACGATATCTTTGGGATGATATGGCCCACACTCACATCGCGATAGATGAGATAGACTAACAGCCTGACAGCTCTTACGAGGAGAGACCGGTGGCTATCCTAGACCATAAAGAGAGGATATTGAGGTCAAAGGTAGTTCCACTTGTACGGGTCCAGTGGGAGCATCATAATGTGGAGGAATCCACTTGGGAGCGCGAGGCAGACATGCGCGAGAGATACCCAGATTTATTTTAACCAGGTATGCCTTATATTTCGAATTTCGGGACGAAATTCCGTTATTAGGGGGGGAGTATGTAATACCCCGTATTCTTATGCTATATTAATTTGGGGATTTATTAAATTTAATGTGAATTAATTATTTAATATAAATCCGGAAATTAATTATTTTATAATTATTAACGTGATGAGAGTTAGTAATTATGGAAAATTTGTTGAATATTACTAATGAGCAAAGTAATATACAATATTGGTTATATTAAATGTCACGAGTGAATAAAATGATAATTTTGGAAATTTAAGTCGGGACGCGCCCGTGTTGCGTCATGACTAAATATTGATGAATAAAAGTGAAAATATTATAAGTTGCTCGTATGGTCGTTTTGAGTGCGCCAAAGTGTCCGGAAGGGTCGAGATAGTCAGAAAAGTGTACTCGGGGGTTTAGTTTGGGTCTCATGGCGTTTGTAGGCCTATTTAACACCCCGGGAGGGCATTTTGGACATTTCGCATTTTTGGGTAATTAAACCCACGAAATTTCAAGGGTTATATCAGATGTCGAAGGTTACCTTCTAGGGTTAAAATAACTCAAACTTTAGAATGGCCATAGGAGAGGGAAGGAGGAAGCTTTCCAAGCAATCCAAGGCCAAAAAGTCACCCGATTGCACCGCCACCACCACCAACGCGTAGATCGCGCGACGGGGAACGCAACCATACCAAAATCGTCCGCAAAATAGAATTCTAAAAATCCCAGGCAAGTGTTTATCTTGTTTATTTTTGTTAATGCATCACTCATGTTAGTCTAGGGATGATTAGGATGAGTTTTATAAAAGAAAACCCAAATTTGAGATAGGAAATCGCATGTAGTAATGATTTGAATGTAAATCTAGAAACCCCTTCACATGTAGAGGATTAAACCATGAAATTATGATGTTTTAGAAGAAGAAAATTCTGTAAAAGACTTATTAGAACCATGTTAAAGAGATTTTTAGGGTTCTTGAGATTTACATGAATTTTGGCCTGTTAATTTATGGTTATCAATGGAAATTTGCATGTTTTACGTAAAAGATGTATGAAATGGGTTTATACTATTAGTAGCAGAAATTTTTGGGCGATTGGGAATGAAAAGTTTGGATTTGGATGAGGTTATGTGATAGAACCCGTAACTGGTTAACTGCAGAATTCGCCATACCTGCTTGATCGATCGATCGAGCCCCATCCCTCGATCGATCGACCCCTTCTGGCAGACTCATATTTCCCTTTTTAAATTAGTTGAATTCAATTTAATGAGAAATAATCCTTGGAAACCCTTATTAAAATATTTTGGAAGATGAAGAAGACCAGTAGGACTTATAAATAATTATGGGACCTTTAATGTAAGACGAGAGTTGTATTTTTGGGATATTTACATATAAGGGACGATGAAATTGTGTATTAACGGGAGAGACGCGTAAGATACTTACGTTGGAAATTAGATGAGTACCTACTGAATTCTACGCTTAGGAGGATAAATTCCATGAGTGTTACGTAATAAGTTGGTATGATCCCTCAAATTTAAGTAAGAAATGAACGGTTATACGTGAGAACTAAATAATGAGAAATAAGGACAAATGTCGTAATTATGGGAATTGAGATGTACCTAATTTGATATTGTAATATTAGTATAGTTATATGACTGTGTTTATGCATATACTATCTATGTGTGAAAATTGTGCTCGCGCTACTTGCTATCCCTGAGGTTACCGCGCTGGGACAGTCTTATCTCGATGGGACCTTTATGGGGGATATTGACTCGTACCCTAGAAGATAGAAATACTTGGTACAGGTTATCGAATCGATAGTTCAGACGGTCCTAAGAGACGTGGGGGCATGTGCTATCCTCTTAGAGACTTGGAATCTATGCTTCGCCTCAATATTGTTTGTGTATGTGTTAATACAGTTCGAGAGTGATTCCGAACTCGTATTTCCCTTAGTACGAGAGATACGGGGATTGGATAGCAGAGTATGCACGCACCATAATTTTTATGTGGGGTGCTGTTAGAATATATATATTATACGAGTATTTAATATATATATGAAATTCTGAAATTTGGAACTATCTATTGTGTTATGATATGTAAGACATGTATAATGACTAGAATTTGAAAATACTTGTTTTGAAAAAGTATAACATGACACTGGTAAACTTTATTAATAAATAAAGTTAAGATGAGAGCTTTGTTACTGAATAGAATTTTCCTCTTAAACCAATATATTGTTCAGTTTTAAATCTTACGAGTAACCTAAGATAAGTTAAACCATTAGGAAGTTTAGTGCGATATAAGATAAGATAATCCGTTGGGAAGATTAGTGCGATAGGCGTGCACATTAGGAGAGAGGTGAGAATTTCTCAAGAGAGTGCCGCATTAATATGTTATTGCATTGGCCTGTAAACATTTTAAATACTTGCTAAACAAATTTCAAATCATCTACACTATCGGGCTCTGACCCGTTTCTATTTCTCTTTCTCTCTTGTATATATATGTGTATATTACAGGTGCCCAACCACAGGGGCGTCTTGCATAGGATCCTTTGGAAGGAACGCGCTGCAGCTTAGGTGAGAGTTGCAGGCCTCTTGCTTAGACGACTTCATTTATTTGACTCCACTCCTAGCGGGCATGTGTCGCCCTTTCCATTATTCAGTTGTTTATTTGGACATTGTGATTCAGTTATTTCTAGTATTGTCACTTTGAGATTTATTACTGTCTGGATGTTTTACTTTAAGTTTTTAATATGGGGATTATGTTGTTGAATGTTTAAATTATTTGGATTATATGTTACAGGATTATTGTGGTGTGATTCTTTAATATTGTATTGTTGTAAAGATTTAAATCTTGGTTTATAAACTAAATTTTGGAATGTAATGTCTAAAAATAGTTTTGACACTTAGTTTAATTAATTAGGGTGTTTAAATTGGAAAAGTTATTTTTACGACAGTGATGCTAAGAATGAACCAACTGTTCACCTTGATTTTAATTTAATAAAGGAGTGATCGCCCGGTATTTAATTAGGCGGGGTGTCACAATAAGACAGTATATAAGTGGTTCAGCCTATCTAGGCCTACTCCACTGCGTGTGTGTGTGTGTGTATGAGTGAATTCCACTAAAAAAAGTAGCTCTAATGGCCTTTGGATACAGATCACTTTGCTTTCTCTCTCTATACTGTAATTTAGCAGGGTTTTAATAGGGTTTCGAATTCAAGTCCTTCTAAAGGTAGAAGAAGGCAAGTATTTATATTATTGGGATGGTACAGTGTGCACCCCATGCATGCACCAGACATGTATAGATTTGTATTGACCAATGAGTAACAACCACCTATCACCTATACAAGTGGATCATGATGACAAAATATTCCCCCCACATGCACATATGATATGATTGCAACTGCCTGTCCACGTGCGATTATGATGATTAGAGATCTGCCTTGGTTATGATAAAGTGATCGTTCAAGTAAGTCTCGGCTCGACCGAGTACGAGACATACAGGGTCTTATTCAAACACAATCTGGAGAATATGGTCTCGGTTTGGCAAACTTCAAGATAGGATGAGATCTCGATCGACTGTTGTGCAACACGAGACATTAATAAAGTAGAGTTGACTAGTAAGAGGTCTCGGCTATAAAGTAGGGATGAGGTTGAGGCCATTGAGTGCTGACTCCTCATATAATCTTGACCTGTCAGGTCGGCTAGGTCGAGTATAAGTTGGACCCATACGAGGCTACACTTGGGCATATCAATCACCCCTAGCCCTTAGTCTCCAACGTTAGGAGGAGACTGAGGGGTAATAATATCTAAAGTTGAGAAGTTGATAATGGTCATTGAGGAGACACATAGAAGTCATTAGGTGGCCTGCAAGCTTGATGGGACACCTGTCATAGTTTGATTTAGGTAGAATCTGATCAAAGCCTAAATGACGACTGAACGCTTAGCGTTTTATGCCTAAAATGATGACGTGCATCGAGAAATGTGCACAATCATTATATGGTATTTAAACCTAAATTTTCTTTTTCTCTTTCGTTCTTACCATAATCATTCCCGCCTCAAGCCTTTCTGTAAATCGCCATTAAAGCTTTCAACAAAAACCTTCGATTCTTCTTGTCCTAGATCCTTTCTGAGTTTCATTTCTTCCCAGACGTTTCTTCTCATCCATGTAATCCATTTCCTTCAACTTGTTTCTCATTTTAGTTAGGATTTTAGGCATCTTTCATAGCTTGTTTATTTTTGGCGTTCCTCAATGTTTTGCGATAAGATATCAGGCAGTGTTAGGGACAAACTCTTAGGTATTTTTAGGGAATTTATAGGCAATAGGAGGTGATTTGACTCAACATTAGGTGGTTTTACATTTTTCTCCTTCTTTTTCTGACTTCTTTAGTCATTGTGAGGTTGCCAGAATCACTCTGGTCATCTTCTTCGACGATGCTCATTCACTATACTTGACTGTTGTTTTAAAAAATGCTTCAACTTCCTTTATTCGATCTTGTGGTTGACTTGGTCAATACAAGTAATTTTTTAGACATTAAGGTTATTGTATAAGTTAGCCAAGGAGTTCCCAACATATAAGATAAATGTTTGAGGGAAATAAGAAAGTACGAGATTAAGGATGCTGCCAAGCATAAAGCCGAGGCTTTTCCTCTTCGTCCAATTTACCATGTTCCCCTTGCCATTGTTCGTCCTCCTATTATAGAGATCAGTGATTCAATATATAAGTCATCTGTGTCTATAAATGATAATCTATATGTCTCCCTCACGGCAAGAGTGTGTATTCCTTTAACGAAGCTAATGAGACTCCCTTCTGATGGGTCTGAAGAAGTTGAAGAATCTTCTAGAGCCTCATCCTCTAACTAGGCAGAGTCTTCCTCGGAGTCAGACTCCTCTGTACAAATTATTTCATCTCAAGATGAGCCGAGATTAGGTGTTGCAATTCTACCCTCTGTAACGGTTGTCCTTCTAACTGCTATTTTGGGGCAACACTTCTCAAAAAGTTCCCAAGGTGGCATCCCTCCAAGTGGCGCATCAGCTAGCAATCGAGACTACAATGATAATGCAGCCTAGGGTACACTTGACACCTCTTATGCAGAATTCTATGTCAGCATAGTCAATGAAGTTGATCTCCTAGTTTGGAGGCATCTTTATGCCATAGGGCCCTTGTAATACCCCGTATTTTCGTGATATTTATTTTTGGGATAAATTAAATTAAATTAAATGTGAATTAATTTGGGAATTAATCCGGATAAAATACTAACGAGATGTGAGTTGGTATTTGATTATAATGTGTATATATGACTATATATGAATATTGAACTATGAAACTTGTCGTGAGATTGAAATACGACAATTTGGAAATTTTGTGGAGACGCATGTGACAGTCGCGTCAGGAATATTATTATTTAATTAAAAAGTGAATTTTAATTCTATTAACCGTATGGTCATTTTGAGTGCGCCAACGCGTCCGGAAGGGTCGAAATAGTCAGAAAACACTAGCCGGGGGTTTAGTTTGGGTCCCGGGAATTTTTAGGTCATGCCGACAACGTATAAGGGTAGTTTGGTAATTTTAGATTTTTGGGAATTAAAACCAACGAAATTAGGAAATAAAAATCTTATTTGGTAATTACCCACTAAACCCACTAACTACACCTTATGACCTATTAGGCTACGGGGGTTATTAGAATTAGTTCCAAGAGTTTCCTAAGGAAAACCCTAGCCACCATTGTCACCTTGGAGAAGAAGAGCTTGTAGAGAGAAAAGAGAGGAGAAATCCTGCAGAGAGAGAGAGAATAATTCATCAATTCAACATCAAAATCAGAGAAAGACATAAGGCAAGTGGTTTAAATTTCGTTAATAGCATTGAATGTTTTCTCCATGCTTAGACATTTCTGAAATTTCATTGTTGTTGGGAGATTGATAAAAACCCATTTAAATTGGAGTTGGAACTTACTTTTTGATGAGGAATTGCATGTAGAATTGTATTTAGTTGATTATTATGATGATAATATACCTGGTACGAAACAAAAACGGATTTAATTATACCCATTGGTGACTTTAAAATTTTAGGGTTCATGTTCATGGGATTAGGGGACAAATGAGGGGAATTAATGATTTGATGATGTTTAGGAAGATTTGGCACTATATAATTGTTTAATTATGACCTACAATTGTTTGGTATGGATTATAAACCTTAAAATAATGTTGGGACGATTTTTATGTGGGATTAGATGTGAAGAAAAGATGGAAAAACGAAAAAGGGAAAATTTGGGCTCGAAACTGGCCTCTCGTTACAAGACCTGCCCAGGTCGTTCGAACGAGCTTCTAACGAGTTGACAGTTTGCCTTCTAACGAGAGGGATGTTCGTTCGATGTCTTTCCTTCGAACGATATCTCGTTAGATGCCCAGTTCGTTAGAACGAACTCTCGTTCAAACAGCCTCGTTCGAACGAGACTTCTAACGAGCTGACAGTTTAGGCTTTTTGGCCTGTTTTGATTTCGCGTGTCCCATAACCTTGTTTAATTGTAGAGATAACATTACCTTGATGATAAATTGATATAGTTGGGATAATTAGGATATATTGAGGAGTAAAACATAGAAGTGTGATTAGAATGGAATGGAAATTGTGGAATGGGACGTGAGTGACTATTACGATGCGAGAATTATTAACGGCTTAAATAATTGAATTAATCGGGAACTTATGAATTGTGTAACATTATAAGTTGGTACGAGAATGAGAAGTGTACCACAAATAAATTACGGTGATTACTAAGATGTGTGTATACTTAGTATATGTATATGATCTTATGTGTATGACATACCTACCATACTTGTTATCACGGGAGGTTTACGTTCGCTAAGGGCCCTCTAATCCTTGTGTTACCCGGATTTAGATTGGTACCTCGAGAACATAGGTCAGAGAAGGACTTATTGGGATGTTAATAAGTCTGCTGATCGTGGGAGCGTAGGTATGTACGTGACCCATGTGATGTGACTGTGTTCGCCTCCATTGTTTGTGATTTGCTATTATCTGAGAACGATTCCTGAGAGATTCGAAACACGTGATCCTTATGTATGTGATGTACCGGAATGGATAGCAGAGTATGTGTGCACCGCAGCTTAGTCTCGGGTGCTTGTATTGTATATTTATGGCGTGGATAATATACACTTAAATTAATGAGAACTTTCATGTTGGTATATGACCTTAGCATGTTTTAGGATAATTAGAAGACTTAAAACATTGTTGGGACGAACTTTGGAGAAGATTTGAGGAGTAGAAATGGATGAAAAACGTAACTTAGAGAATCTGGGACGAAACTGGCAGGTCGTTAGATGTCCCTACCCAGGTCGTTCAAACGAGCTCGTTCGAACGAGCTTCTAACGAGTTGACCAGTCTCTTCTAACGAGGGGTAGTTTCGTTCGATATCTCGTTCGAACGAGATATCGTTAGAAGGTACAGTTCGTTCGAACGAACTGGAATCTCGTTCGAACAACCTCGTTCGAACGAGACTTCTAACGAGTTGACAGAGGAATCTCGTTCGAACAGTCTCGTTCGAACGAGACTTCTAACGAGTTGACAGTATGGTCCTTTTTGGACTGTTTTGATTTTTGGAGTCCCGTAAACTTGTTCGAGGGTAGAGTTAACATTCCTTTGATGATGTATTGATGGATTTGGGACTTTGGGTTATTATGAGGAGTAAATTATATACGAGAGATTTAAATAAATGGACGGTTTGGGTTGAGACGTGAGTGTCTACTATGACGTGAGAATTAATTATGGTGCGTATGATTATAAACCGGTATAGTATATATGGTGATAATTATATATTGGTACTAGAATGAGAATAGTACTACGATTAAACTACGTTGATTACTAAGATACGTGTTACTTAGTATTGGTATATGAATTATGTGTATGACATACCTACCATACTTGCTATCACGGGAGGTTTGCGTTCGCTTAGGGCCCTCTAATTTTTGTGTTGCCCGGATTTAGACTGGTTACCTTGATGAACATAGGCCATAGAAAGACTTATTGGGATAATAATAAGTCCGCTGATCGTAGGAGCGTAGGTATGTGCGTGACCTATGTGATGTGACTGTGTTCGCCTCCATTGTTTGTGATGTGGTTATCTGTGAACTATTCTTGAGAGATTCGGAATATGTAATCCTTATGTACGTGATGTACCGGGATGGATAGCAGAGTATGTGTGCACCGCAGCTTAGTTCTCGGGGTGCTTATATTGTATATTTATGATGTGAATAATATACACTTAATTAATGGGAACCTTCATGTTAATGTTGCGAATATAATTACGGTATTGCTTCGAGAAATATAGCGAGTTAACTGATTGTGACATATATATTGCATATTGAGCATCTGAGTTTACGTTAAACCCCTACTTAATTACGAGCGTTATAATGTTAATAGAACCGAGTAAAATGGGTAGGACATATGATAGTCTCGCTAGAGATGATGTCACTTAGCTAGTGGTTTGTGTCGTTGTAGATGGGTGCTTACGTTAGGAGTGCACAGTTAGACGAGAGGTGATAATATCATGTGAGTGTACGTCCTAACATGTACTTTGCATTTAATGTTTTAAATGTTTTTAAAGCACTTGCAGGTTTTTAAAATATAACTCCACATTCGGGCTCTGACCCGTTTGCTTTTCAAATCTACTTTTCTTTGTAAAACCATTTTAGGTGCCCAGCCACAAGGACACCAAGCTTAGGATACTCATTCAGGTGACGAGCTGTAGCTGTTTGTGGAAGCTACAGGGATTTGCTTATAGACGCCTCTATTCACTTGGATTCCAGCTTCATTATCCATCAGTTGTAGGGCATGTTGCCCATTTCTATTAGAGTTACATTTACATTACAGTTTTCAGACTTTGGCATGTATTGATTTAGTATTTAGTTTACTTATCAGTTGTGGGATTTGTAGTGAGGAGTTTTTCCTCCAGACTTTAATTACGTTTTGTGATGGTTATTCTATTTACGTCATTATGGTGAATGGTGTTATTCTTTATTACACTTGTTGCATGTTAATCAGACTTTAATTAAAATTTGGCACTTACTTTTTAAATACTAGGTGGTTAGTAATCATTAAAATGTTTTCGACAGTGATGCTATTAACTGGACCAACTTGACATTTTGAATTAATTTAATAAAGGAGTAGCTACCCGGTATTTAATTAGTTGGGGTGTCACAATGTTGTGGTTTCGAGTTAGTGAAGGAAGGGCATTCAGCGGCACCTGAGGATATATGAGTGCACCGATGTCCAAAAGCAGATACTAGCTACCTTTAAGCTAGTGGGGTCAGCACTGCAGTGGTGGGAGTCTATTACCACCGTGGAGGAGAGAGATACTCTCACTATACAGGAGTTTTGGGTGAGGTTTGACCGCAAGTATTTTCCATCAGCTGTTCACACGGAAATGAGGAGGAAGTTGATGAATATCAGACAGGAAGGTAAGACTGTGCCGAGTATGAGGCCGAATTCACCAATCTGATGAATATTGTTCCGGATGAGATACCGACAGAAGAGAAGAAGATACAGAAATTTACAAACGGGTTGACTTGGAGGATCCGTCAACATTTATTGGGAAAACTTTCGTTGGCCACTTACTCTGATGTGGTTAACGATGCACTATTACACTGCCAGGATCACCGCTTTCACATGGCCGAGGGTAAGAGATCGGGAGAGTCCAGCCATTACAGCAGGACTGGAGGACATAGTGCCAGTGGGGCACAATCTGTTCAGGGGCAGAGACAGGGTGACCAGGGTTCCCAGCAGGGGGATCACAAGAGGTTCAGATCGAGAAATTTCAGGCACGTACAGGGAGGTTTCCGGCAAGGCCATCAGGGTCCGAACGGCCATCAGAACCAGCAGGGTCAGAATGGTCAACAACAACTTCAGCAGGGCCAGGGGAGGAACGGTAACGGCCACCAGGGCCGGGGGCAGCAGGGACAGAGAGGGGGGAACTTCCCGGGGAAGTGTTACGTTTGTGGCAAGACTGGCCATAAATACCAGGACTGTCCTGATAGGGGAAGGGCCCCGCAACAGCATCAGGGTGCTCGACAGGAGCCGCAGAGACCCGTGTTTCCCGTCGCCCTCCCGACGCCACCTCAGATGGCAGCATTACCACCCATTCTAGTGGTCCCAGTTCAGCAGGGGCAGCTGCAGTATGGGAGAGTATACCAGCTTCAGCAGGCAGCAGCTCCACAGGCACCACCCGCTATTGAGGGTATGTTTCCTATCCATGGCACTATGGGTCGGGTTTTGTTTGATACGGAGGCAACGCATTGTTTTATAGCCACACATTTTGCGAAAGCCTTAGGGATATTAGTCACAGCAGAGAGCACAGTGACGTGTGTAGACTCACCATTGGGGAGTGGGTCACTTATTTTCTTTATATGCCGGGGAGTGGGGGTAGAGATTGGTAGTTTGGTATTACCTGCAGACATGTTGGTATTAGATATGCATGAGCACAATGTGATTATTGGTATGGATTGGCTCGCAGCTTATAGAGCCATGATTGATTGCTTCGGTGGGAGCATTATTTTTTTCATTCCGGGGCAAGAGATGTTTGTAGTGGTGATGCCTCGCCCAGAGGGAGGCTCGACCGCTCATTTATATTACATAGAGGAGGAGACCTCTAAGGAGGTTGTGATTCCTTTAGATTCGATTCCAGTTGTCAGGGAGTATTCCGATGTGTTTGAGGAGATACCAGGCCTACCCCCCAGTCGAGAGATAGACTTTGTCATAGACTTATTACCAGATACGAGACCTATAGCACGCGCACCATACCGTATGGCTCCGGCAGAGATGCGAGAGCTACGAGATCAGATTGAGAAGTTATTGGGTCAGGGGTTTATACGGAGGAGTACTTCGCCGTGGGGTGCCCCTGTGTTGTTCGTAAAGAAGAGAGATGGATCATTGATGTTGTGTGTGGATTACCGAGAGTTGAATAAGGTCACGATACAGAATAAATATCTGTTGCCCCGAATCGATGACTTATTCGACCAGCTGAGAGGAGCTTCTTTCTTCTCCAAGATTGATTTACGATCGGGATACCATCAGTTGCGTATTAGGGAAGAGGATGTCTCGAAGACTGCGTTCTTAACGAGATATGGTTCTTACGAGTTTCGGGTTATGCCTTTTGGCTTGACCAACGCTCCAGCAGTGTTTATGGACTTGATGAATAGGGTGTTCAAAGAGTTCCTTGATCAGTTCGTCATTGTCTTCATTGACGATATTCTGGTTTACTCCCAGACAGAGGAGGAGCACGCCGAGCATTTGAGGCAGGTTTTACATACGCTACATCAGAACGATCTGTATGCAAAGCATGAGAAGTACGGGTTTTGGCTGAAGGAGGTTCAGTTTTTGGGACACATTATTTCCGACCGAGGGATATCTGTTGATCCGGGGAAGGTATCTGCGGTGAGGGAGTGGGGACAACCCACGACACCGACTGAAATCCGTAGTTTCTTGGGCCTAGCAGGATACTACAGGAGGTTCATTCGGGGATTTTCGAAGATAGCGGGTCCTTTGACACATCTGACTCGTAAGGGTGTGCCATTCATCTGGAGTGATGCCTGTCAGTTGGCATTTGATGAGTTGAAGGATAAGTTGACCTCAGCACCTGTGTTAGCATTGCCGAGACCATGAGTTGAGTATCTAGTCTACACCGATGCGTCCTTGCAAGGACTTGGAGGTGTATTACAGTAGGAGAGTCAGGCCATAGCTTATGCTTCCCGTAAGCTTAAGCCTCATGAGAATAATTACCCCACTCATGATTTGGATTTAGCGGCAGTGGTATTTGCCCTATAGATTTGGAGACATTATCTTTTGGGGGAGAAGTTTCGATTATTCACGGACCACAAGTCCCTACAGTACCTATTCACGCAGAAGGAGCTGAATATGCGGCAACGTAGGTGGCTTGAGTTTATGAAAGACTATCAGTTTGATATCCAATATCACCCGGGGAAGGCTAACGTGGTAGCAGACGCGTTGAGCCGTAGGCCAGTAGATGAGGTAGCAGGGGTGTGGAAGGCCAAGTGGAAGGAGTTGGGACACCAGGATGCAGTGGCCCGATCGTTCATGTCTGTGATGACCGTTACACCGCAGATTGTCACGAAGGTGGTAAAGGCACAGGCAAATGACTCGTTCTGTCAGGAGCAGATAGTTCGATTACTAGCAGAGGGAGCCGAGTCCTATACCGTTAGTTCAGACGGGGGATTACGCTTAAATGGGAGATTGGTAGTTTCGGAAGGGGAGGAATTGAGACACGAGGTGATGGCAGAGTCGCACGGCTCACGGTTCGCGGTACATCCCGGAGGGGATAAAATGTACCAAGACATGAGACGACAGTATTGGTGGAGCGGGATGAAGAGAGATATTGTCGTGTTTGTTTCTAAATGCGCCACTTGTCAGCTGGTAAAAGTGGATCATCAGAGACCGACAGGACTTCTACAGCCATTGGAGGTCCCGATGTGGATGTGGGAGAGCATATCCATGGATTTTATCACGGGGTCACCTACGTCACAGAGGGGTCACGACTCCGTTTGGGTGATTGTGGACAGGTTGTCCAAAGTCGCTCATTTTCTACCAGTAAGGACAGACTACACTACGGGACAGTATGCCCAGCTCTTTATTTCAGAGATAGTGAGACTTCACGGTGTGCCCTTAAATATCGTGTCTGACAGAGACAAGATATTTGTTTCATGATTTTGGGAGAGTTTTTAGGAGGCCATGGGCACGGAATTGCGGTTAAGTACGGCTTATCACCCGCAGACCGATGGACAAACCGAGCGTACAAATCAGATGTTGGAGGACATGCTACGTATGTGCATCATTGATTTTGGGGGTGGATGGGAGCAGTACCTTCCACTGGTGGAGTTTGCTTACAACAACTCCTACCAGTTTACCATTGGCAGGGCTCCATTTGAGGCGTTGTACGGTAGACCTTGTCGTTCCCCAGCATGTTTGTTGGAGGTGGGGGACAACAAACTACTTGGGCCAGAAGTAATTCAGGATACTTCGGCGAGGATTGAATTGATACGGAGTCGCATTCGGGTAGCTCAAGACAGGCAGAAGAGTTATGCTGATGAGAAGAGGTCCTTCAGGGAATTTGAAGTGGGGGACCAGGTTTTACTCAGAGTATCTCCTATGAAGGGGATTATGCGATTCGGGAAGAAGGGGAAGTTGGCACCGAGATACGTGGGGCCATTCCCTATCATCGAACGGATTGGACCGGTTGCGTATAGACTTGGATTCTCGGAGCATTTGCATCGGATTCACGATGTATTTCATATTTGCTCACTAAGGAAATATCTTAGAGACGATTTGGCTCATTCTCATATTTCTTTGGAGGACATCGATCTCCAGCCTGATAGCTCCTGCGAGGAGGGGCCGATTGCTATTTTCGATCGAGGTGAGAGGAAATTGCGGTCAAAGATAGTTCCGTTAGTGCGTGTTCAGTGGCGACATCACAATGTCGAGGAGTCCACATGGGAGCGCGAGGATGAGATGCGCGAACGTTATCCAGAGTTATTCTTACCAGGTACTTTCTAGTTCTGAATTTCGGGACAAAATTCAGTTATTAGGGGGGAAGTATGTAATACCCCGTATTTTCGTGATATTTATTTTTGGGATTAATTAAATTAAATGTGAATTAATTTGGGAATTAGTCCGGATAAAATACTAACGAGATGTGAGTTGGTATTTGATTTTAATGTGTATATATGACTATATATGAATATTGAACTACGAAACTTGTCGTGAGATTGAAATACGGCAATTTGGAAATTTTGTGGAGACGCGTGTGACAGTCGCGTCAGGAATATTATTATTTAATTAAAAAGTGAATTTTAATTCTATTAACCGTATGGTCATTTTGAGCGCGCCAACGCGTCCGAAAGGGTCGAAATAGTCAGAAAACACTCGTTGGGGGTTTAGTTTGGGTCCCGGGGCATTTTTAGGTCATGCCGGCAACGTATAAGGGTAGTTTGGTAATTTTAGATTTTTGGGAATTAAAACCAACGAAATAAGGAAATAAAAATCTGATTTGGTAATTACCCACTAAACCCACTAACTACACCTTATGACCTATTGGGCTACGGGGGTTATTAGAATTAGTTCCAAGAGTTTCCTAAGGCAAACCCTAGCCACCATTGTCACCTTGGAGAAGAAGAGCTTGTAGAGAGAAAAGAGAGGAGAAATCCTGCAGAGAGAGAGAGAATAATTCATCAATTCAACATCAAAATCAGAGAAAGACATAAGGCAAGTGGTTTAAATTTCATTAATAGCATTGAATGTTTTCTCCATGCTTAGACATTTCTGAAATTTCATTGTTGTTGGGAGATTGATAAAAACCCATTTAAATTGGAGTTGGAACTTACTTTTTGATGAGGAATTGCATGTAGAATTGTATTTAGGTGATTATTCTGATGATAATATACCTGGTATGAAACAAAAACGGATTTAATTATACTCATTGGTGACTTTAAAATTTTAGGGTTCATGTTCATGGGATTTGGGGACAAATGAGGGGAATTAATGATTTGATGATGTTTAGGAAGATTTGGCCCTATATAATTGTTTAATTATGACCTACGATTGTTTGGTATGGATTAGAAACCTTAAAATAATGTTGGGACGATTTTTATGTGGGATTAGATGTGAAGAAAAGATGGAAAAACGAAAAAGGGAAAATCTGGGCTCGAAACTGGCCTCTCGTTACAAGACCTGCCCAGGTCGTTCGAACGAGCTTCTAACGAGTTGACAGTTTGCCTTCTAACGAGAGGGATGTTCGTTCGATGTCTTTCATTCGAACGAGATCTCGTTAGATGCCCAGTTCGTTCGAACGAACTCTCGTTCGAACAGCCTCGTTCGAACGAGATTTCTAACGAGCTGACAGTTTAGGCTTTTTGGCCTGTTTTGATTTCGCGTGTCCCATAACCTTGTCTAATTATAGAGATAACATTCCCTTGATGATAAATTGATATAGTTGGGATAATTGGGATATATTGAGGAGTAAAACATAGAAGTGTGATTAGAATGGAATGGAAATTGTGGAATGGGACGTGAGTGACTATTACGATGCGAGAATTATTAACGGCTTAAATAATTGAATTAATCGGGAACTTATGAATTGTGTAACATTACAAGTCGGTACGAGAATGAGAAGTGTAACACAAATAAATTACGGTGATTACTAAGATGTGTGTATACTTAGTATATGTATATGATCTTATGTGTATGACATACCTACCATACTTGCTATCACGGGAGGTTTACGTTCGCTTAGGGCCCTCTAATCCTTGTGTTGCCCGGATTTAGATTGGTACCTCGAGAACATAGGTCAGAGAAGGACTTATTGGGATGTTAATAAGTCTGCTGATCGTGGGAGCGTAGGTATGTACGTGACCCATGTGATGTGACTGTGTTCGCCTCCATTGTTTGTGATTTGCTATTATCTGAGAACGATTCCTGAGAGATTCGGAATACGTGATCCTTATGTACGTGATGTACCGGGATGGATAGCAGAGTATGTGTGCACCGCAGCTTAGTCTCGGGTGCTTGTATTGTATATTTATGGCGTGGCTAATATACACTTAAATTAATGAGAACTTTCATGTTGGTATTGTGAGTATAAATACGGAAACGCTTTGAGTAACTAGAAAGGGATAACCTGTAATGAATTGTATTACTAATAATTGAGAATCCGAGTTTAAGTAAATCTCTCCATTTAGTTGATAACTCTAGAATGCATAATGAGAATCGAGTAGTAAGGGGTAGAACTTATTACGGTTTGGTTAGATTTATATGTTACTTATATGGGCACGGTACGTTAGGAGTGCACAAATTAGTCGAGAGGTGAGTATTTCATGTGAGTACATGTCCTAACATGTATTTTGCATTCGTTGTTTTAATGTTATTAAAGCACTTGCTATTTTAAAATACTCTCCACTTTCGGGCTCTGACCCGTTTGCTTTCAAATCTATTTTTTTCTGTAAAAACCATTTTAGGTGCCCAGCCACAAGGACACCATGCATAGGATTTTCATTCAGGTGACGAGCTGTAGCTGCTTGTGGAAGTTACAGGACTTTGCTAGTAGACGCTTCATCTATCTTGACTCTATATTCAGCTTTCATCAGTTGTAGGGCAAGTCGCCCATTTCTATTAGAAACATTTCCTATTTCAGATTTTTAGACTTTTGGCATGTAATTAATACAGGATACTTTGTTTTATTTAGTTCAGTTGTGGGATTGTTGTGAGGAGTTTTTCCTCTGGACTTATTATTATGATGCTGGTTATTCTATTGCTTCGTTATGGTGAATGGTTATTATTCTTTCATTATCCTTTTGTTGCATGTTAATCAGAGTTAACTTAAAAATTTTCAACTTACTTTTTAAATACTAGGTGGTTAGTAATCATTAAAATGTTTTCGACAGTGATGTTATTAACTAGACTAACTTGGCATTTTGTATTAATTTAATAAAGGAGTAGCTACCCGGTATTTAATTAGTCGGGGTGTCACAGCCCTCTGTCACTATAAGGGTGCCATCGGCGGATGAAAGAGCATTTCAAGGCCGAGAGGGTGAGGTGTGCATATATGGACAGATGTTTGAGGTCGGCTTTAGTCTACCTGTGCATCCAAAAGTAAGATCCATACTGGCTAGCCTTGGTCTCGGACCTGCCCAGCTTTCACCAAATTCTTGGAGAGTTATTATTGGATTCGTTACTCTCTAGAAATTAGTTCATCACACAGACCTTCCAGTTAGCATTTTTAGGGGATGTTATACCGCCTCGTCCCCCAAAACTCAGCTTGGATACTATCATCTCGTAACCAGGAAGCCGATAAATAAAGATCATCTTGTTACCTAGACCTCCAACTAAAATTGGAAGCCTCGCTATTTTTCATTTCTGGGGCCTGAGAATTCAGCCCTGGTGCTCCTTTCAGCCCTAAGTTCCCTAATGATGGGCAAAGGCCCCAATGTTGGCTAGGGAGAGGTAATGGAAGATAGAGTTTGGTGAGGCTGGTGAGAGATGTTGGAAAACCTCTGACATTTGTCACATCTCTTGACATAACTTGTCGCATCCCTAGCCAAGGTCGGCCACTAATACCCCTGGGTGACCACCCTTTTCGCCAATGATATCCCTCATATATGACTGGAGAAGGAACCTTCATGTATATCCTTCAAAATGTATTATACCTCTGTCGGATGAACACATCGGAGAGAGGGAGGAGAAATCCTTTCTTGTATAAAACATTCCCAATGACTGAGAATTTAGCAACTCTGTACATGAGCTTCTTTCCTTCCAATTTTGAGTCTGGTAGTTCACCATCTTTTATATATCGGATGAGAGGATCCATCCAAGATTCTCCTATATCAAGGCTTAAGAAGAATTCAATCGTGTTGTCTTTTTCTTCGATGGTCGGCCGATGTAGAATATCGACAAGCACCGACCTTCTTATCTCGGTTTTGGTTACTGATGCCAATCTCACCAAGTCATCGACTCTGCCATTGTCCAGTCGAGGGATCTTTTTGAGCTTTATCTCATTGAATTGCTTCAGTATTGCTTTTACCCTGGATAGATACTTGGCTATCCTTTCATCCCTAGCCTCGTACGCTCCTAGGACTTGGTTTACTACCAGTCTAGAGTCACTGTGGACTAATAACTGACTTACATTCAGTGCTTTAGCGAGGGACAGATCAGCAAGAAGGGCCTCGTACTCAGATTCATTATTGGATACCTTGAACGTGCATCTCAAAGCATACTCTATATCGATTATGTCTGGAGCCGACACTATTACGCCAGCTCCACTCCCTACCTCACGGGAAGAACCGTCAATAAAAATTCTCCACACAGTCCCTTCTTCAAAAAAAATTCCCTCTTCCATCGCTCCATTCTTGAATACAAATATTTCTTTTTTATTCTCGGCCACCATTCTCCTGGGCATACTCGTTTTATCCTCAATCGAGGAGAGACATGATTTTTTGCTCATTTAATGGATCAACAATCTCCTCTGCATCAGCCTCGTCCCATGTGAACTCGATTACAAAATCAGCTAAAGCTTGCCCATTGATATTCGTTCTCGACTGATAGACGATGTCGAATTCTTCCAACTCTATAGACCAGGCCATCGGCCTACCTGATTTCTCAGGTTTATAGTTGACCTGGCTAAGAGGGGAGTCTGTTAGGATGACCATTATATGTGCTTGGAAGTAGGGCTTCATCTTTCGGGATGAATGAATGAGAGCATAAGACAATTTCTCCATTTTTGGATATCTCTGCTCGGTCCCTTGAAGAGCCTTGCTGTTGAAATAGACTGTCTTTTAGACACCCTCGTCGTCTCTCATAATTGTTGCGCTGATGGCCGACTCAGACATGGCCAGGTACAAATAATATTTTTCTCCTTGAATAGATCTTGACAAAAAAAAAGTGGTGAGTCGAGGTAGACTTTCAACTCCTGGAAGGCCCTTTCACACTCCTCGCTCCACTCGAAATCTTTTCTCAACACCTTGAAGAATGGCACACACTTGTGTGTTTCCCTTGATATGAATCTGTTCAGCACTGCAACTCGTCTAGTCAACCTCTGGATATCTTTTATGGTCTTAGGAATCTTCATCTCCACTAAGGCTTTGATTTTTCTAGGTTCGCCTCTATCCCTCTTTGATTGACACCCAAAAATTTACCAGCCCCAACATCGAAGACGCACTTTAAAGGATTCAGTTTAATCCGATATTTGTCCATCATGTTGAAAGTGTACTCGAGGTTGGCCACATGCATCTCGTCCTTGAGACTCTTGGTGAGCATGTCTTCTACGCATACCTCCATGTTCTTACCTTTCTAACCCTCAAACATTTTGTTCACCAGCCTCTGGTATGTAGCCCCGACGTTCTTGAGGTCGAAGGCCATTACCTTGTAGCAATACGTAACTTTGTCCATGATGAATGAGGTCTTCTCGGCATCGATCGAGTCCATAAATATTTGATTGTAGCCCGAGTAGGCATCCATAAAACTCATGAGTTCGTGCCCGACCATGGCATCTACCATCTAATCTATTCTTAGAAGGGTAAAGCAGTCCTTAGGGCATGCCTTTTTCAAATTTGT
Source organism: Sambucus nigra (assembly GCA_949130495.1). NCBI lineage: Eukaryota > Viridiplantae > Streptophyta > Magnoliopsida > Dipsacales > Adoxaceae > Sambucus > Sambucus nigra. The sequence goes on along the minus strand of OX422221.1, from coordinate 328,217,301 downwards.
GAAATCAACCTCTCCATTTGTCATTTTCCTTTGGCACAACAACAAAATTGACTAACCATTCTGGGTAGATAACTTCTCTGATGAAGTTGACTTTCTCCAACTTCCTCACCTCATCTTTTATCACCTCATATTTCTCCTTGGAGTAGATCCTTCATTTCTTCCTTACTGGTTTAGCTCCCTCGACTAAATTCAGCTTGTGGTTGAGGATCTCTGGGTCAATTTCTAGCATATCTTCATGACACCAAGCAAAAAATTGATGTCTCTTCCTCAATAATTTAATCAACTCTTATTTGATCTCTTTCTTCAGGGCCTTACAGATGATACGCCATATATGTGCCCAACTGCTCAGAGACATAAACCTCGGTTAGGGAGATGGCCGAGGTCAGAAGGGCCTTAAATTGGTCCCCAGCGGTCTCATCCTAAGCAAGGTCGTCCACGGCCGACGTTACTAGTTACCTCAGTAGGAGAGGTCTTCATGATCCACAAAGGCAGTTATCCATCTGGTCATCCAAGGCTTGCAACCTCGGCTTGGTTCAGGTCAAGGTTGACATCCCATCATCATAATTAATCTCGGTTGGGGATCAACCGACGTTCCTGCTACGTTACCGTTACCTCGGACCAGGCCGACATCACAGCTCAACATGCCTTACCTCAGCTCTCCCACTGAGCCAAGGTCACCACCTTATCCTCTTCCAGGCCAAGGTTGGGACCATTTACATATGGTCGATTCCTTATCAGCATATGTATTATTAGGAATACGTGTACACAATCAGTTATAACCGAATCATTCCCCTCACGTGAGGGAATATTGAGGTCATCATTATCTACATGAGATCAGCCAGGTGTCATTCTCATACTGGTTCGATCCTCATGCACATGTTCATTGCATGCTTGGGGGGTACATTACACCCCCTATGCACTATATATAGACGTCATCATCTACCTTATAAAGGATCCGAAATTGGTAACCCTAACTGAAACTCTATCCAAATATACAGTAGAGAGATAAAGCTTGAGAGATTGTATACATGGCCATTAGTGCTCTCTTGCAGTGATATTAATCACACACTTGCAGAGTGGATGTAGGCCTAATTGGCTGAACCACTTATATTCCGGTGTTAATCCTCTTCTCCTCATCACAATCTCTTATATATATAGTATACTCATATGCTGCCATTGTTATCACTAGTTTGAGCATACAAACACCTTGACTGGTGGTGCTATTTCCAGCATCATCATTTTGGCACCGTCTGTGGGAACAAGAAGTTGTCTCTTCCTCATTATTCGCTTAACCTCACCGGAGACTCTGGTGGTGAACCAGGCCTCACCCCTTGCGTGGAGCTATTTCACCATTGAAGGAGGTCCTGTAAGGTATTAAGCTCATCTACTACACCAGCTCTTTTGTGCTAACATATGGCACCGGAATTACCACCGCCTCTTTCGTCGCCTGGGGCTGGTGGACCTAGCTCCAACCAGGCACTGCCCTAATCTGAAATGGCGGAGGTGGCCACAGCCTTGAGGTCTTTGGCTGCAACGTAACAAGCAATACAGGAGCAATTTGCACAGCTCAACCAAAATATGATGAGGCCACCTGGAGTCTCACCGAAAATGATCACTTCGGCGGCTGTTCAGCCTCATCCTGACGCTAGGGGACCACCCCAGGCACCACGAAAAGACCAACCTACGCCCCAGCGGAGGAGGGACGTTGCTGACCCTAGACGCTGGCGTTTAGGGAGGCAAGGACACCCTTTCCCTGAGGATAGGTATGATGATTTGGAGGCTGAAGATGCTCTGGAAGGTATTTGGGAGCCGTATGAGGTTTCAAATAACACAGTACGTCCTATCCACTAGAGCCGAGGTTGTGGAGGCCGAAGGGGTGAAGAAGCCCAACAAAGAGGATCATCTTTTGACCGATTAAGCAGAGGGTCAGCCTTCGAAAGGCTCGACCCAGTAAATGACCTACGACAAAGGTTGTCGAGGTCGATAAGTGCATCCGGCTCATAAAGGGAAGAGAGGCCACGTCGGCCTCATCCGGGATGAGGAAGAGACCAAGAAGAGGTCAACAGCCGACGTTGTGCTGCAGCTGAGGAACCCTCAGTCCACCCCTTGGAGGTGGCTGGGGACAACCTCGGCCAGGCCGACGTTGCAAGGCCATGGAATGACTCCATCCAACATCTTGAGGACAAAATAGGAGACCTTATCAAAAGTCGAGATCCACTACAAAGAGGTTTCTTAGAAGGCTCTCCATTCGTGGCTAAGATAGTGAGCTTCCCTACCTCAACCAAGTTCAAGCCGCCTACAGTGACTCCCAAGTATGACAGTAGCACCAATCCTGTACATCATATTAAGATGTACCAGTCAGCGACGAACTTTTTCTCGATACCAGATGAGATGAAGTACCAGGCCTTCTTCGGGACTTTGACGGGAGCAGCACACATCTGGTTTACTTCTCTTCCGAAGAATTCAATTGAGAACTTTAAGGGCTTGGCTGAACGATTCATTCACAATTTCTGTTTTGGGGTAAGACCTCAAAAGAAGACCACTCATCTGTTTTATGTCAAGCAAGGCAAGCACGAAAGCCTAAGAGACTACATCGCCAGATTCAACAAAGAAAAATTTGAGGTTGAAGATTACGAAGAGAATATTGCCATGACCACCCTCATAGGAGGTCTTCAGAAAGGGAAGTTATTGTGGAAACTTACGAAAGACCCTCCAAAGTCCATGGCGGAGCTATTGGCAACTGCGGGGAAAGTTATGAACGCTGAAGAGGCCATGGCCGCTAAATATGAAGACAAGAACGGCGGTAGCAGCGGAAAGTTCCAAAGAACGAAGGATGGAAAGAAGAGGTCAGTTGATGACAAGTTTGCACGTTATACCCCTCTTACTGTAAGCTGCGAACACATCCTTAATGAGATCAAGAATGATCGGTCCCTAAGATGGCCAGAGAAGATGAAGGCTCCTCCACATAAGAGGAACCAGAACTTATGGTGTGAATTCCACCAAGACCATGGCCATATAACAGACAAGTGCTTCGCCTTAAAGGATGAGATCGAGAAGATGTTGAAGTCAGGAAAGTTGAGGAAATATGTTGATGGCAAAGCTCCCAAAAGGGGAAGAGATGATCCCAAAAAGAAGAGACGCGACAGGTGTCGTGACGATACCACAACAAGAAGAGATGGTGACTCAGATGGTGATGACGAAGACGATCCCGACCTCCCACCAAAGGATGACAACACCCCCGTGAAGAGGGTTGGTATGATATCCTTTGGTGTTAACACCATATGCGGAGGACTTGCAGGGGGTGGTTCTGAAGTGGCTGATCGCAAAGCTCATATTGCAGAGGCCAAGTTAGTGGCCAAACTTGAAATAGTAAATCTGACGTCTTCTGAGACAATGCAGAAGAGAAAGAAGGTGGACATGGAAACTCTCATAGTCGGGTTCTCTCGACTCGACTTCAAAGGCATCTTATTAGCTCTACATGATGACCCTTTGGTAATCACAACAAGAGTTCATGGATGTGAGGTACAGAGAATTCTTGTAGACGGAGGAAGTTCAGCAGATGTGATGTTCCAGCCCTGCTTCAAAAGCCTAGGCCTTAGCAGAGCTAGGATGGTACCCTATCATCACCCATTAATGGGGTTCAGCGGTGAAAAGTTCCATCCGCAGGGCATGTATGAGATGGACGTACGAATGGGCGATGATTGGCCTAAGAGGTTAACCTGGAAGATCAATTTTTTCGTTATGGACGAAAATGTCTTCTCGGCCTATAACCTCATCATAGGAAGTGTAGCCCTTAAGGAGTTTGAGGCGGTGCCGTCAGTGGTCCACCAGAAGCTAAAATTCCTGACCCCCTATAGGGTAGGGGAAGTGCAACTGACCAGACCATAGCACGAGAATGCTACTTCAACTCGGCTGAAGAGAGAGAGGTACATAAGAGAACTACTACCACTTATAACATCAAAACACTTGACCTAAGAGATGAAGCAAAGTTGAAGAAAAGAGTATTTATCTTGTTGGGGTGGTATAGTGTGCACCCCATGCATGCACCAGGCGTGTTTAGATTTGTATTGACCAGCCACCTGTCACCTATACAAGTGGATCATGATGACAAAATATTCCCCCCACGTGCACATATGATATGGTTGCAACTGCCTGTCCACATGCGATTATGATGATTGGAGAACTTCCTTGGGCGTGATAAAGTGATCGTCCAAGTAAGTCTCGGCTCGACCGAGTATGAGACACACAAGGTCTTGTTTAAACACAATCAGGAGAATATGGTCTCAGCTTGGCAAACTTCAGGCCGAGATGAGATCTCGGTCGGCTGTTGTGCAAGACGAGACATTGAGAAGGTAGAGTTGACTAGTAGGAGGTCTCAGCTATAAAGTAGGAGACGAGGTCGAGGCCATTGAGTGCTGACTCCTCATATAAGCTTGCTCTGTCAGGTCAGCTAGGCCGAGTATGAGCTGGACCCAGACAAGGCTACACTTGGGCATATCAAGATCCATTCTCCTTTCGACTATCTTGAAGTTCTTATATTTAAGGGTAAGACTAGGAGAACCCATCTTCAACAAATTACTGACAAAGCAAAATGTAAATTAGAGAGTTGGCATGGTAGGATTTTGTTTATGGCCAGCAAGATGCAATTAATTAAATTAGTGGTCCAACCTCTTCTTCTATACAGTTTCTTTGTTTATAAGTGGCTTGACTCTCTTCTCAAATGGGTACTATCATGGATAAGATGATTTCTTTGGACTGGATATACAACACAAAAGAAGTTGACAACAGTGGCATGGAGGAAAGTATGATGTCCTCTTATTGAAGGTGGTCTTAACATTAGGAATCTAATTGATCTCAATAAGGCTACATTTTTTAAACAAGCTTGGGACTATGTCACTAAACCTTCTATATGGTATGAGTTCATCAAAGCTTGATCTATACTAGAAAAGATATAGATGAATTTGATAACAAAATTAAAGAACGTTTGGATTCAAAACTTATTGAAGAAACAATGAGTCCTCATTCTAATCATGCTTTCATGGTAAGAAAACACAATGAAATTACAAGAGGAAAAGCTAGAATGGTTATTACTATAAAAGATTAAATGACAGAACCACTTTGATTATATAAGAACAATAGGTATATTAATACTACAAAGTCAGTTCAATTTGGCTTGGTTATTGAGAGGCTTTTAGTATTATTAAACTTCATTGCTAATGGTTCATTGGCAAGGGTGAATCAATTTTGTTATGGCATGATAATTGGATGGGTGAACATATTCTTCCTTAGTTGGATGTATCTTCTTATGACTTTGATACAAAATGAAGGTGGGGGATTGGATTACAAATAAGAAATGGAACATTCCTATAGAGTTTGCTTCTAAATTCCCTCTTTTATCTGACAAAATTCTTCAAATTCATATTCCTTTGGATGAGCATGTTGACTCCTTAAATTGACCATACAGTTATACATGTAATCCATCTTTTAAAGAGGCATTTGAATATATTAGGCAGAAGAAAGTTAATCTGAGTTTCAAGCAGCTTTGGAAGAATTTCAATCCTCCTAGAGTCTCAATAACCACGTGGAATTTGTTAAATAACAAATTGAAACAGTTAAAAGGTTCAATCAGCTTTGGAAGAATTCCAATCCTCCTAAAATAGTTCTAAATCTCAAAGGATCAAAAAGAGAAATAGTGAAAAGTCCCGCCAAGAATAGCGAAGAACAAAAAAACTAGAAAACCCTCAAAACTCAAAACCTGCTGGAAAACCCCTAAAATCGCCAGAACTTCTATAGATGTACTGTTGGAGGGGTCAAGGTGTTAAGTTGTATTGAATTTTCTCTCATGGAAATGAATGTCTTCCTGTTTATGTACCTTTTTAAGAAAAAGTAATAAAAGGACAAATGTCAAGCATAGACATGATACGCATACCCAGTATAGAGCTTTTGCATGAAACTCCCTAGTTACCTTGAAGAAATTAACCACTTCAGCACCACACACATGGTGTCTTAAACATGAGCAATGCTTTCAGAATGCAAATCATGATTATATGCAACTACAAAATGCAAACAATCAAGAATACACTAGACCAATTAAAAAAAATCTCACCGTCAAATAAAATCCAACTGACATTAAATTCCATCTTCCACTTCCCTCAACCAACTACAGTAAGTTTATTTTTTGTTCCTCCGTAAAAAATATGCTTTATGTAAAAAACCACCCCCAATTTCAGAGGCGCCATGCTAGATAAGGACAAAAGTTAAAACCATGTAAAATGATACCGCGTCAAAGAAAAAAGGGCCATTTGAGTTTTTCCCACCAAAGTCTGCTCAAACTAACTTTGCCCCTCGATGTTTTAGATACTACGAAACCGAACCCCCCCCCCCCCCCCCCCCCCCCACACACACACACACACCCCCACACACACACCCAACGCACACACACATGGGGAAAGGGGTCATAAATGCTCGAAAAACATCATAAAAGATCCTCAAGAAGCATCACAAGATAAGTGCATTAATAGTCTGGGACCAAAGTCCAATTATCAAGAACTCTGGAAGCCATAGTAAATTTGATCATAAGCTTAGGGGGCCAAAACTCAGGTTCCAAAAATGGACAAACAAAAAAGGAGAGGAAAAATCTTAACAACCTAGCGGATTTAGGTACTGAACTTTCTTCTTTTATAAAAAAATGTACACTAGTTTGAAACTGATCCCACTATATGAAACAGAAATAGCTAACCACTGATTTACATCTCTTATAAAAAGAATATTCTAAAACAACATTTTCCCTCACCGGCCAAAATAAAAAACCCAGAGCCAACATTTCCCAGACAAAGACTACATACAGCAACGCCTGGACAAAAAATTCTTTTAGTATCCTGCCCCTCTGCAGAAAGGTCAATGAATTCATCAAATGTACTTCGCTTCAGTTCAGTAATAAAATGAACTGTGTCAAAAAGATGGTCTCCTACAAAGCAACAGAAGCTCCAGGTTTTTCGAACAGTATCTTTGCAGATGTAAAATATGCTTTCCCACGAGTGGGTCCCATGCAAAGAGAGAAGCTATTTGACACGGAAATCGTGCCTAAATATGGTCAAGTTTTGAGTGAACTTGTCCCTGTTCTTCGAATCCAAGCTCCGAGTAACATCAGCCATGAGTTTGTCAAAACACAAGTAAAGGCGCTGATGCTGATCCGCAGGCTGCAGCAGGACACAAAAAACAATTATTACTTGAAGGGCATACGTATTTTGTGTGCATACAAAGATGAGGCGTTTGAACCAAATAATGTTTTGTTTTATTTGTACTTTGGGATCCATTCGTTATGCGAAGTAAGATGTTAGGGTCCAAAGTCTTCCATGTTATGATATTGGGGTCCAAAAGTGTCGGTATATTTTTAGGGTTACCCTATGCGAAGAACTTACAACCAAGGATGTGAACCAAATGCATTAAAGTGTCGTTCATACACCAAGAGTACAACACACATCGGTGCACATAGCATTTTCCTAATTTTTATGACACTTTTAAGATATTTTATGATGTTCCTTTAGTATTTATGACACTAAGGAACCGAAACTCATACAGAATTTTGGACCCCAACCTCAAATCACACATAACAAATGGATCACAAAGGCAAATAACCCTAACATTTTTTTTCTATATAAGATGAACACAAGAAAATACAATGCTATTGGTATCCGAAGGATCCAGGAAGGTTTTACGAGCAAGCTATGGCAATAAAATACAATGCAGGCAGAATACAAGTGTATTTTATAAAGCTTGCTTAGAAGGGGGAAAAAATGCACCACAAATTTATTTTGGTAAAAAGTTGAATTATTATATAGATTCTGGGACTTTCACATGCAACCGAGGTTTCACATTTGAATAATGCTATGGGGACACATTTTGAGGACACATTTGGAGATACTAGACACGTGTCCTCGTGTCATTGGTTGACACTTGAGTGGAGTGTGTCCCACACTTAAGGTGTCTACCAATGACACGGGGACACGTGTTCTATGTCCCCGAAGTGTCTCTCCCTAGCACTACACATTTACTCTTTTCTCATGCACAGAATCTATAATAGTGGCACCTCTGGACTCCTCAGGACTTGATAACAGATCAAGACCGTAATTAATTGTGAACTTGCTGTAATAAATGGTAAAAATGCTGGAAAAAAGATTTGAGTCTCTGGGTGATTAGGAAATTACTTGACTCAATCATAATATGATGAACTATCCCTGTTGATCATTATATTTCTTTTCATTTTCCTCATTGTTTACTAGATTCCCACTATTTTCCTACTAGGATTAATCATACAATATCTTTTTCAAAGCATTGAACTTGCCAAAAACCATAACTTTGATAACAACTACACCTCAAAGATTTTTAGGCAAAGTTCTTTAGTATCAGAGCACAGAATCTCACATATTCCTCGAGGTTTCACTCAAACACTTGTATACCAATTTTAAAACAACAATAACTAATTTACGTCTCATGATGATGACAAAGGTTGAACCTGGTACTGGCAGCTCTATCGTAATTTCTGCACTTAGAACATGGTCAAGGGTCTTTAGTTTTCGTACTCTACAAATCATCTAATAATATAAAGACTTTCCCTTTGGGATGAGTGTTGAATCATTTGTTTAATTTGACCGTTGTGTGTATATGTCACCCTTAGAGCCAAAAGGCACACAGAAATACATTACTCAAGTGATTTGCGTAAACAAGGGAATAAAACACTGCCATATAACAAAGAGGCGTCAAGGATAGACTTTAATGATAACATATGTCAGACAAACGTGCTTCGTAGAGAATCATTCTAAATTATTTGCTTTTACTGTTGTTTGATGAGCTAAAATTGGCTATATGGAATCAAAATGATTGTGTGAGGTATGCATGTTACATGCTCGACTTCAATATTTATTGCTAATCATAGGTGCATGACCGGATGAGAGGAGAGTTGTAGAGGCGAAGGGTTAAAAAGATATGGAGGAGCTACTCTCCTTACTTTTCATGTTTTGAGTCATTTATTAGGCTTCAAAGAAACTGAATGAGACTGATTTGATTAACGACTTTGAAGTGATTTGTGGAACTGAAGAGTCAATTAAGGTTTCTCAGAGGGCTTCAAAGTTGGAACACTGTTTCACCCCAAATATAATCGTTACAGTTTTGAAAAGTTATTTATAGATATATCTCTTCGTTATATAAGTTTTGTTCCTGTGTGCTACTCTTAACCACTGAGAAAGTTAGAAAAGATTTCCTTCTTATGAAATATACATGCTGTGTAAAACCCTTCGCTGATACTCAAACTCCAATATCCATGAAACAAATATCATATCAACCACAAACCACTAAATAACCCAATGTGCTGCAATTCAATTTACACATAACGAGAATACTGAATGTAATGGGAGGTAAACTGACCTGTGAACTCAAAATATGAGCTTTCAAGTCTGTAAATATCTGCAGATGAATAGAGCTCCTCAGTCAATTACTAAATAACCGTAAAAAGTATAATGCACAAACAAGAAATTTGAAACTTTTATACAAACAAGATAAAATGGGCATAACAATTTTTCCCAAATTGTGGCAAGTATTTTGCAATTATGACGGGCACTAACACTTGGCAGGAGTTGAATGAATATTAGAGATAAAGAAAAGATACTAAAAACCTATGTATATATTGTCAATGGCATTAATATGGAAAATAGAAAAAAGGAAAGGGGGTGAAGAACTACAAAATAAGTGAAGACAGTTACTTGTGCTAGCATAAACTACATCAAGGGGATCAATTACAGTGACACTTGCCAGAATAAAGTTCCATACTTGCACCATGATATAAATTTCACAATAAGGATAGAACTTGGAACAAAAAGTTAAAGGCTCATAAAAATTATCAGATAATAAAAGACAAGTCTGCACTTACTTTCCAGACAATGCCCCAATTATTGGGTGCCTGAAATGGTAATGAATCTCCAAACAAATTACAACCTATTGAACCATCCATGCATAGCACTAAATAAGGTTCAAAAGAACCATAACATGATATTGATTATTAAAACGTACAGAAAGCTGCATAAAGGGTGACGAACACTAGGCTAAAAACTAAAAAACACCACAGGGAAAACAACAAGCAGAATCTAAGAAGCACGACCAACACATATCAAGATACAAAATTTTCTTTAGCATACCAAAAAAGTACAATTGTTACTAGAAATCAAACTATATCTTTCATCATAAGAGAAGTAGTGCTGTGTAAGCCACAAAAAAGTCATCATGTTTATTGGAATGTAATAATATATACATGTACGGTGACGCTCTCCAACACACCTCACTTAACACACCAAAGAACACACCTCACTTAGCCACACTTAAGTGTAATGGGTTATAACATTTTGGGTCGGGTTTTTTCGAATAACACGACCCAACTCAGTACACTTAAGTGAGAATAAGTGAGATGTGTTCTTTGTTGTGTTGAGTGAGGTTTGTTGGAGAGCCTTATATGTAGAAGTTAGGTTAGATATGTCACATTGCAGTATAATATTCAATTTACTCATCATAAGCCATAATTACTTACATATAATTTACTTTAATATATAAAATATAATGTCATTATTGTATACTTAGTGTCCCTCTGTCCAACTTTTTACAAGTGTCATGTCGTATCCGCATCAAAAATTTGTGATGAAAACAACCTGAAGCACTCACAACAGCTACTGATCAAAACTACCTGAAGCGCTCACAACAGCTACTACAAGAAAATTAGGGTTCCTATCTCATTCTCATTCGTAGTCATATTCAATAGTACCCACCAAGACACCTAAATGAAGTAAATAACAAATATATATATATATATATACACACACACACATACTAATATCTAAATATCTCCAAACACCAAGCAACAAGGAATATTCAATAACTACACCACCCCCACCCCACGCAGTATTTCACTCAACCATCTCGTGCACATCAGTTTGCATCATGCTTCATTTAGGTGAGGCATGGGTACACAATCAAATACTACTCAGGCAACCCATCAAGCACGTAGGTAATTACTTTCAAAGAAACAAACAAGACAAGAAAGGAAAGCAAAGGGAAAGAAGACAAACAAAGATGCTAACTATCACCTGCTCACTGATAAGTATCAAGCTCAGCATTGGTCTGCTAAGACTCCATTGATTGCTACAATCTTCAAATAAAACAATCTCAAATAGGGTCTTGAGTATCTGAATACGTAAATGAAAAAGACTAAATCAGATCAATATAACAAAAGCGCAGAACTTAAATTACCAATCAAAATTTTGGCATTGAAAATACTGAACATCTTATTTGCAACTTGATCCCAGTCTTATTCCAATATTGAATTTGGCACATCTTGCCAACAAGTAATATGCAGTCATTTGGGTTAACACCCTAAAAAATAGTATCCAGTTGCAAATACGTAAGCTTGAAGTAATTTATAGCAAATAAAGGAACAAAAACATATATTTTTTATTTATTTTTTATCTCTAAACAAAAGAAGCATAGTATGTCATCTCTATACTATATATGCCATCAAGCTACCTATGTGTCCGTGTTTAGGACGTGTCATAACACCCCAAGAACGATACATGGGACTCAACTTGATTTGCAAGGTGAGGCATCAGGACACAATATTGAGCTGCCTATTTAACCACTACAATGTTCAACACAACTGGCATGCAAGTGCCATCATAAATTAATGAAGACAAACTCGAATGAGACTCGTTAACACTGTAGTTTTGCACACTAACATTGAGGGTCCCGAGAAAAATTGACCGTGGAGTCACCGATAGCCCAAATTGATATTGGATAATGCACAAAAATGCAATAGACATGGGACCAATAATGTTACTAGATATCATAAGAAATTAAAATTGTTTGAATAACAAAATATATAGATAACATAATAGAATAAACATAATTCTACCTATAACAACAGTACGGGCTTACCGAACTGGTCTTTTAATGCCGGTAACCTAATATTAGTTTAAGTTTTTGGTGGATTTTTAAATCATCTTTACAGGACAGGGACATAATTTATAGGCAGGCCTTTTCCAGCTATATAGTTTTTTTCCCCAAGTTACTGAATTCTATAAGTTAGTCACTAGAAAACAATTGAGTCTCTTCTAAAAAAAATGTAAACACAAGTTAGTAACCAATACATTTATGTGGTGTGTTTGAATTTGTGTGCATGCATGTGAGCAGTGTCTATATTTGGTAGAGAATTTTTTTATCAATTTATCATTTCTAATGAACGTAATTCCAACAAGACTCCTTTCTTCTCCATGCTTATGATACAGCAATAAAAGTATACTCGGTAAGATCAAGTTGTGTACAAGGAGGACATGAGCAACTGGACTGCTTTTATCTATCCACTCCACAACTCATCAATAATATAAATTTAGGACTCGTACAAAGGTGTATGCAGTTCCTAATAGACACGTAAAGATAAGTGTACGTAACCGATGAAATTGATTATCAAAGTTTCTGGATTACAAAATTTATCACAAGGCGAGAAGAGGATTTGGAGAAAATAGGTTTCATTCCTAAAATTAATATCAGAAATTTTACCAGGATGCCTAAAATCGGTCGTGTTGTCTTAAAAGTAGTGCTTGAACTAATTAGTCAGTAAAACAAATGGACAGTCTTCACTTGAGAACATGATACCTGAAAATATTTTATTTTTCTTGGGACAAAAAACATAGACTTTCAGTCATTATCAAGAAAGTAGTTGCAATAGCTAAAGGGCAAGGTGTCCACCAAAAAGGCCTATGCATGCTATACTAGCAACAAATACAATCATTCCAACTCAAGGACAAACGAATTTGTATAATAAGAAAGGATCGGTGACTTACCTCTGGAAACAATGTGGGGCATTCTGCAATATGCCGAGCGAGATTTATTGCAGCTGGTAAAGTTGGTGCCTCCCCCATTGTTATGATGTTGAAATAGTAAGCAGCCACATTGTCAATTGCAGAGGCACACTGATTTCCAAAATGAAAAGAGAGGGCATTAATGAGTATAAACACCATAATTTATTTTCTTAAATTTAATGATCTGATACAGGAATTGGTTGACCAAAATATTTGTCTAAATCATATTCATCAACCAGCCCAGCCCGTACATGAAACCAATCAATGGCCCTGGTAACTGGGTACCAATTCAACCACTAGGTCATTTCGCTAAATCAAAAGGTACATATGACTGACATAAAAATTGCACAAAACTACGTGAAGAATTTATGGATGTTTGGAGTATGTATTGGTACTATTAGCACTTCAACAATTAAATTCATGACTTTAATAACGTGATAGAAGTATTGTTTATATGTAATAAGAAAATTACATACATGCGTATATTATGAAGCTTGGATATTTGTGTACAAATAGATGTTCTTAGATAAGAACAAATATATTTATAGTGCCACGACGATTAGGGACCCAACTCTAAACTCTCCATAGGAACCTTTTTTCACACCATGACATAAACTAGATGTTGGTTGAGGTTATGTTGGTTGAAATTTCTTCAATCATCCCTGAGGTTAGGGATTACTACAATCTCCTGACACTAAGTACTTTGAGCATGTAAATGAAAATCACTCAGTTCTCTTAAACATGGTCAAATAATCTATTTATAGAAACAAAAAACCTCTAACCTAACAAATGTGGTCAACACAATATAATTAAGCACTTAAAGTGAAAATGATAACCGTAGCACAAAGGTGGATCTACAGTTAACATGGTATAAATTCAATGCCATAAAAAAGCAAGGCATGGCTATTGTACATACCTGTGATGATATGTTTGAATCCAAACCTTTCAGACCAGATTCGAGCGAACCAACTATGTGCATAAAGGTGTTTGTATCCAAATTCAATATAAAAAGAATATGGCTGCTGAATAGAACCTCCAGATATGCGAAGTATGCCCTTGTAAGCTGCAAGGAATCAACAAATCATGCACACTTAGCCCATCAATTGAATGCAACATGAGGGGAAAAAATCATTCTACAAAAAAAGCCCAACATGTACATAGAAGTAGTCAGAAGAGTAAATATTTTCCCTAGGAAAATGCAGTTTACTAGATCTCCAGACTCCAACTGATAATGTAACAATTTTCCCAACCAAAAATGATTTGATGCCCCCTTGTATCTTCAGATGTCCCAATTATGACTAGTTGTCAGTCCAAGGTGACAAGGTCAAGTCAAATTATATCTGGGGACAATATAAATTGGTGGATGGGAATTACTTCCACGTTCACTGCATTCATGAATTAAATAATGAACTTCCAATTTACAGAAAGCTCACATATGCATTATGGACAGCTGTTTTTTGACTGATTTGCTTTGTCTTGCATAATGTTACCTGGATAACAGTACGTAAATTTGTTCGGTACACAGTACAGTGGGGTTAGGTTTAGTTTCGTTTGCTGTTTTATTAAGGGACGATTTAGAACTCACTTTAGCTCCAGCAATCTCATATACTTCCGATTTAAAACTCTCACTAGCTCCAGCAATCTCATATACTTGACTTTTTTTCTCCAATTTATCTCATTGTTGGAATTAAAAGTTGCATTATTAGCATTACTGGTAGCTAAAATTAGATTTTAAATTCAGCGTTTCCAATTTTTAGCCATATGCTTAATAAAATAAAACTTATGTTCCTTATACAACAGAGAGAGAGATGAATGCCACTTTTAGCTAATGATTGTAGTTGTTCGATTTGACATTGATGATGAGTATTGTTTTGTACTTCTGTTTCCTTTTAGTACACCTCCTCTTATATGGAAGTAAAATTGTATGCTACTCCGTGGTATAAAAACTCATCCAAGTAGATTTCACAGCTCACAAAACATACAAGTTAATCTCATCTCATTAATGTTCGTAATTTGAGACCAGCAAAATTGAAATTCATTAGAACAATAGCTCTTTTTTTACGCTAGTTATACACTGCAGACTACAGAATCTCACTTATTTTTGCATTGCTAGGTAGCGTGGCGACTTTGGTTTTTGAGGCCGCTTGGGTTCACCCTCCTACCAATGAAGATTCCTTGATGCATAAATTCAGGTCTTTGGGAGGATCAACAATGGAAGTCTTTAATTTCAAGGAGCTGTCCGATATAAAACAGAAATAACAAGCAGGTACCGGATAATGACAATTATAAACCTTCCATAATCAACCACAAAGCAGTGGGAGCATCCAAGAAAGCAGCACAGTTACATGCCAGGAAAACTAAACTAACTGTTATATTTTTCCTTTTTATATGGTATAAAACGTGACATGAAGGGATAAGGAGAGAGAAAGAAGGCTGTGGGTTACAGATAAGGGGATGTATAGAGTTTGTTGTAAGTTTATTAGAATATTATAGGCTATTAAGAATTATCTTAGGTATTTTTTTATTTTCTTAATTATCTCTTAGTTTTTAATTGAATTAGGTCTCTAGTTTATAAGGCTATAACTAAAAGCCCCCTTGTCATTTTGATTCATTCAATCAATTAATAAATAAATTTTTGGTGTTCTTCTTTGGTGATTAATTCTGCTGCGCTACATCAAATTGGTTTATCTTATCCTTGATTTTTCTTTTTCTTTTCTTCATAGTTTTTTTTCTTTTCATTTCTTATTCTGTCTTTCCCAGACTCTGCCTCACTTGTTCGGGGTTACAAAGTAAAAACCAATAGAACTTCACGTAAAAGATTTTCATTTGCATATCTCCTAATTTTTCCAAGTAACTTTGTGCTCCACTTATAATCAAGAAAAAGATGCCATCCAAACATATCAGTACTTTGTCACCAATGCATCATGACACACAATGACATTAAAATAATACAGTATAAGCTGTTAAATAGAGGTTTTGAACAGATCATTAAAAGTAATTACTAACGAGCACAACTAACCAGCAAAACCAATAAAGTTAAAATAATTTTTTTTTTAAATTTAACTCAAAAAATGGTCTCACAAAACAAATTGTAAATGATATCCAAAATTAACATTTCTTGTAATTTAAAGCCACGAGCTTTTCATACCTTCCTATAAGCTAGTATATCCGCCAGTGGAACCGATAGTGTCATCTTCAGAGCAATGTCAAGTGCATCAGCAAGTGCTCTATCCCCATATAGTTCAAACACACCAAAGTTCACATAATTTCCGGCAAGTGCTGTCAATTAGTAATAAACCACATTAATTCAGTTAACACACAATTTCAGAAACAAAAAACGACTTTGCCAAGTAATAAATTCAGCCAGTTGTAATAGAATAGGCACTAGACACCATAGGTTAGTTTTTTTCAGATATGGAAATAGAAAAATAAATATAACAATACAAAATGAATATTCTCTGATGCCATCACGTTCATAATATTTACATAGTTTAATGAAAGTTTTAATAAAAGGTTAAACCATCGGATGTGAATAGTAGTCATGTGGGTCCCCCTTGGAAAACCAGTAACAATAACAGATTGGTTTTCTTATATTCCTGGTTATATCAGAGAGACATTAGGGGTCAGTTTAGTTGTGGAAAACAAGTTTGTTTTCTAGGAAAATACTCCATTTTTTTTCTACAGAAATGGAAAATTAGAAAATGCTTTCAAGTTTGATATTTTTCCAAAATAGAAAATTGGAAAACAGTTTTCAGAACTTTCCAATTTTCCAGAAAATCGAAAAACAGCCTTAACAATTTTTCCACCAATTTTCATAAGTTCCAAAACTACATTGACCGTAAACTTCTCATAATTTATATCTAGACCCTTAAGCTTTTGGTAATTATATTTTAACCTCTTAATTTTCTATAGATTATATGTTGGCCTTGAAATTTTTTAGAATTACATTTTGGCCCCTGTTTTTCTATAAATTCTACCCTTGACTTTCTGTAAATTACAAATCTTGAATTTCTGTGATTACGTTATAAACATGATCTTTAGGTAAATTATATTAGACCCCCAAATGAGCGCATTTTCTAGTTTTCTATAAACTACATTTTAAAAATAATAAATTATTTCTTTCAAATGAGCGCATTTTCTAGTTTTCTAAAATTTTCTAAGGAAAACGAAAATTAGAAATGGAGATGAAAACTGGAAATAGAAAACAGCAAACAATTTTCCACAACTAAACAGGCCCTAGGAGTTCTTAATTTCTTTTAGTTAATAGTTACTAGAATCAGGATTATCTAGCAGTTTAGCATGTAAAAAGCTGTAGCCTTCATTTGTGATCAATTGATATTTCGAGAGAGACTAAACCTTATGGGTTGGTGATTGATGGTTTTTTTTCCACTGCGTATACCACTAGTTTACTACAATTACTCATATAAAATATAAATCCAGGGGCATCACATTGTACAGAGTGACATAAGATCACTTGTGAAAAAGTGCAAAAAGCCCCTTCACATAAAGATCATGTAACAGGCATTAAAATCAAATCATGTGAAATTCCACATATGGAGGACTATGATCATCACAAACCTAATGAGGGGGTATATGCTAGGATTGAAATTAAAGCACAAAATATTAAAAGATCATTAATGTATGGCCTTTGTATTAAGGCATTGTAAACTTCGATGCCAAATAAAACAAGCATACAGAGCTAGTACACCATGTGAACTTACAAGTATATGTAAACCAAAATTCAAGCAACTAACTAGGTCTCACAAACACTTTAGACAACCTCCCAACAGAATATTCTTAAGTAAGGAGGTAATTCATATGCTTACCTCTTGAAAGAATAGTCAAAGCAATCCATATTCCCTTGTATTTAAAGGCATAAATATCGGATGCATTTTGAAGAGATAAAATTCTTGAACCATATGCAACAAGTAATTTGCTGACTTCTCGGAAAAGAAGTATGCCATTAGGAGAAGATGAGTCAAAAGTCAAACGCTGGGCTTTATTTAACACAAACTCGGCCATTAACTTTAGCAGTGGGGTAGTAACCTGCATAATTAGCAAAATGATGAAGTCCCGTTTTCAAAGAGAGAGATTGTAATTTTTTCAGTGATAAGAACGCAAAAATATTTCAAAAACGAAGCATATAAACATAAAAACATTCAAATTAAACCATTGAAAGAAAGTCTCGTCACTATCTTGGGCTGCATCCTTGTTATAAACATATTTTGTATAATATTTTATATCCCGGTTAAAAGACATGAAAAGCTGTGAGAAGCTGGTAGACATTGAGTATATGCAAAATGGTGATTTTGTATAGTGTGGTCACTCCCCCTTTGTCATCAGTCATGCAGTTCCCATCATATACTCAATGTTTTTCTTTGCATCCGAATTATTAACATTGTTTTTTCCTTTTCTGGTCTCAACTAAAATATAACTAATATAGTTGGAGAGTCAATAATATCACGCCATAAATGAACCAATTAAAAGGACTCGATCCATATCATTTAGATAAAATTTTGCAATTTGCCCAAAATGATATAAATCTAAACCACTAGCAATTGTGATTAAACATTATTAGCTTGCAAAGTACCTCAAGCGACAAAATTGGCATTGACGAAAGCAGCTGAGTGTACTAAAACGCAACCATCTTTCTGATAAATAGATATCTCTCAATCATTAAATAAAGTACAAATAAGGGTGCAAAATATTTATATGATAACAGCAGGGAGGGGGGGATATTTCCTAGGCCTACCATCATACATGATATAAGCATACTAATTATACAAGTGATGAAATCATAACTAATCACATTGCTACTACAGAAAATTGAAATTAATCTAAAACAAATCAATCTAGATAATCCAAATACATAAAATAAAGCAAATACAACAAAACCATCCTATTCTTGGCTCCACCCATGTTCATAAGAATATATATTGTGTTTAAAAATGCAGAGTTCATGAATCAAAGCTGCCAAGGGGGGGGCGTCACCCGTATACAGGAGGTATATCAATGATCCAAAAAAAACACCGCTGAGAGTCAGATGGAAAACTAAAAACCCCGCACTTGGGACACACAAAACTTAGTCCCTTGACCAAAAACTCTAGAAACAGGACCATGGAAAACTGATCTTTCCATAACGAAGACGCTGTATCCTCGAAGCATCTACTATAGCGCTCTCTCCAAATCGGACACATGAGGCAAAACGAAGTAGCCTCCCACATATCACGCCTATTCTTCCGGACTGAACAATCCTTTCAATACCCCAGTACCTCCGCAACAGATCTTGGCATAACCCAATGGACACCAAAGAGCAGAAAGCACGACCCAAAGTCCTACAGAAATCTCCCAATGAAGAATAATGTGATTCACCGACTCACCATTTTTTTACACAAACACCACCGATTAACCAAGAACCTCCATCTTTGAATTGAATCAAGTAATCAATCGTCGAAATAGTCCCTCCAACCACTGTCCATGTGAAGAATGCCACTTTCAATGGAGCTTTGGTACACCAAACCGCCCTCCATGGAAAAGACACAGATTGAGAGCCGACTAACAAGGATTAGTATGATCTCATTGAGAACAGGGGCGGATCTACAGCCAGGTTAAGGTTGGCAGCTGCCCACCTTAGTTTATGGGGTTAAGCTTAATTAGGTATAAAATATAGGGTTTAGTTTTTATCTGTATTACTTTGACTACCACGAGTTATTCTGGAAAATTAAATGCCAGAACATTTAATTGACGAAAATTACGAACTTTTAAAGCCATAAACCAATTAATAAAGCAGGCAGTTGTAATCCTGGTATCCATTTTGGTGGTAAAATGGATACCACTGGGCAACCTCACATCGCCAAGAATTCCTAAGAACTCCCATACCTCCTCCCGCTCGGCTATCATTACATCATCTCCTAGACAACCCCATGAAACATCTCCTCTTGTTGAACAGGAATCTATCAATTTCGCTTACCTACCAATGACCACGTAAACTCGGCATTATCAATAGGTATATCCCTCGAATTACATTCTCTAAAATGCGCACACGGAAGGGTATAGAAGAGCAGATGGTGAGAGTTATTTGTTTATAGCTCCTTCAAAAGGATTCATATATGGTCAATTTAAGCATCAAGTAGAAATGGCAATACCGGGAACAGGTCAAATATTTGGATAAATGGTAATATTATGATTTCTTACCTCTGGTGTGTCAGCCCAATGTGAGATGCCTTTTAACAAAACTGGCATGTGTGCAGGATATAACCAATCAAAGAGAAGCCCATAAGTTCTGCGACTGAAAGAAATAAAAAAAAAGGGTCATATTGGTAAACGTGAAAACCTTTATTAACAGATATACATCCATAAACTTGTAACAACCAACCTGTTTGTGGCCATTGCAATCCCTCTGAGGTCCCTCATCAACCCAACTAACACATATTTCACAGAATCGGTTCGAAACATTGAATCTGGTGTTGATTCCAAACTGATGAAAACCTACAGAACACCAACAACACAGCTTGAGACACCAATTAGAGCAAAATTGGAGATGTCTAACAACAAATTTCAAAAAAAGAACCAACTATAACCCAAGAAGCACCAATACGGATATGGGATACGGGTACGATGCGATATGGATACGCCAATACAGTGTTTTACAAAAAAAAAAAAAAAGTAGGATTTGGATACATTGTATATTGTATATATATAATATATGTAATAATTTTAAATAATATTTCAACCAAACCAGGTCACGTCTTTTGCCAAATGAAAATTGCCCAGCACACAATGGAGATGAAGAGGAAAAAGGTTCTCTTTCCTTAAACTCTGTTGTCCAGCACTATATGTGGTGTAGATGAAGAGGCTATGAGCTATTTTTTACCCCAAAACAATGTTGTTCAGCACAGAGAATTTCATCCACTCATCGTTAATTCAACATTCAACAATAACTCTTAACCAAACTGAATAAAAAAGTCATTAATCAACGAATAAAAGAGCATTAATCACAACTGACCCCTAACTCTAGAGTACTGGTCACAAAAAAAGAACACTAAATTAAAAATATATATAATAAAATAAAATAAACGTAAAGGAAAAATTGTGACACCCCGACTAATTAAATACCGGGTAGCTACTCCTTTATTAAATTAATTCAAAATGCCAAGTTGGTCCAGTTAATAGCATCACTGCCGAAAACATTTTAAAGATTACTAACCACCTAGTATTTAAAAAGTAAGTGCCAAATTTTATTTAAAGTCTGATTAACATGCAACAAGTGTAATAAAGAATAATTAATACCATACTGAAGTAAAACGAATAACCATCACATAATGTAAATAAAGTCTGGAGGAAAACTCCTCACTACAATCCCACAACTGAAAAGTAAACTGAATACTAAAACAGTACATGCCAAAGTCTGAAACAAAACTGAAATGTAAAAGATGTCTCTAAATAGAAATGGGCAACATGCCCTACAACTGATAGATAGTGACTCTGGAATCCAAAAGATAGAAGCGTCTACAAGCAAATCCCTGTAGCTTCCACAAACAGCTACAGCTCGTCACCTGAATGAGTATCCTATGCTTGGTGTCCTTGTGCCTGGGCACCTAAAATGGTTTTACAAAGAAAAAAGATTTGAAAAGCAAACGGGTCAGAGCCCGAATGTGGAGTTATATTTTAAAAACCTGCAAGTGCTTTAAAAACATTTAAAACATTAAATGCAAAGTACATGTTAGGACGTGCACTCACATGATATTCTCACCTCTCGTCTAACTGTGCACTCCTAACGGAAGTACCCATCTATAACGACACAACCCACTAGCTAAGTGACATCATCTCTAGCTAGACTATCATAGGTCCTACCCATATTACTCGGTTCTATTAATATTATAACACTCGTAATTAAGTAGGGGTTTAACGTAAACTCAGATGCTCATTATGCAATATATATAACACAATTAGTTACTCGCTATATTTCTCGAAGCAATACCGTGATTATATTCGCAACATTTACATGAAGGTTCCCAATAATTAGGTGTATATTATTCACATCATAAATATACAATATAAGCACCCCGAGAACTAAGCTGCGGTGCACACATACTCTGCTATCCATCCCGGTACATCACGTACATAAGGATCACATATTCCGAATCTCTCAGGAATAGTCCAGATAACACAAATCACAAATAGTGGAGGCGAACACAGTCACATCACATGGGTCACGTACATACCTACGCTCCCACGATCAGCGCACTTATTAACATCGCAATAAGTCTTTCTCTGACCTATGTTCATCAAGGTAACCAGTCTAAATCCGGGCAACACAAGGATTAGAGGGCCCTAAGCGAACGCAAACCTCCCGTGATAGCAAGTATGGTAGGTATGTCATACACACAATTCATATACTAATACTAAGTTAACACACGTCTTAGTAATACCGTAGTTTAATCGTAGTACGTATCGCATTCTCGTACTAACTATAATTATCATAATTTATACCATTCCGGTTTGTAATCATACGCGCCATAATTTTCTCACGTCGTAGTAGACACTCACGTCTCAACCCAAACCGTCCATTTAATATAACTCTCGTATATAATTTTACTCCTCGTAATAACCCAAAAGTCCCAAATCTATCCTTATATCATCAAAGGAAGGTTATCTATATCCTCGAACAAGTTTACGGGACTCCAAAAATCAAAACAGTCCAAAAAGGACCAAACTGTCAACTCGTTAGAAGTCTCGTTCGAACGAGACTGTTCGAACGAGATTGGACTGTCAGCTCGTTAGAAGTCTCGTTCGAACGAGACTGTTCGAACGAGATTCCAGTTCGTTCGAACGAACTGTACCTTCTAACGATATCTCGTTCGAATGAGATATCGAACGAAACTACCCCTCGTTAGAAGAGACTGGTCAACTCGTTAGAAGCTCGTTCGAACGACCTGGGGATTGCTTCTAACGACTGACCAGTTTCGGCCCAGATTTTTCCTCAATTCGTTTTTATCCATTTCCATCACTCCTAATCTCTTCCAAAGTTCATCCCAACAACGTTTTAGGGTCTCTAATTCATCCTAAACATATTCAAGTCAACTCCTAACATGTTTTCAAGGATTTAATCTCTTTAACATCAATCAAAATATAAATCTCTACACTTTTTCCCCAATTATTTCAAGAACATGAACCCTATCTTTTGAATCATGAATTAACCCAATAAAATCCGTTTTAAATTTCACCCAATCATAAATATCATCCGTAGGAACATCTACCTATCATTCTACATGCAAATCCTCCTCAAGATTTCAAGTTCTAAGTTCAATTAACATGGGTTTTCATTATCTTTCAAGAACAATTGATATTCTCCAATTTCTAACATGGAAAAGACATTCTCTGAAATTAAATGGAATAAAGTCACTTGCCTTGGTTCGATTTCTGATTTTGGTGTAGGTTTGATGGAGTTTTTCTGCAGAATTTCCTCTCTTCCAAGCTCCTTCTTCAATGGTGGCTTAAGGTGGCTAGGGTTTGTTTTGGGGAACTTGGAAACCTAATTGATAACCTCCGTAGCTTAAAGGGTTAAAGTGGGTTGGATAGTGGGTTTAGTGGGTCAATAATCAATCAGATTAAGACTCCTAATTTTCGTCACTTTTAATTCCTCAAAATGTAAAATTACCAAAATACCCCTTAAGTTGCCGGTATGGCCTAAAAATACCCCGGAATCCAAACTACACCCCCGGGTAGTGTATTCTGACTATCTCGACCCTTCCGGACGCGTTGGCGCACTCAAAACGACCATACGGTTTATAGATTTTAAATTCACTTTTATAATCAAAATATTATACCGTGACGCGGCGGTCCCACGCGTCTCAACAAAATTTCTAAAATGCCGTATATAAATCTCACGACAAATTTTGTAATACCAAGTTCATATATAATCATATATGCACATAATCAAATACCAACTCGCATCTCGTTAGTATTTTACCCGGATTAATTTCCAATTAATACGCATTTAATTAATCATATATGCACATAATCAAATACCAACTCGCATCTCGTTAGTATTTTACCCGGATTAATTTCCAATTAATACGCATTTAATTAATTAATCCCAAAAATAAATATAGTCAAAAGTACGGGGTATTACATACTTCCCCCCTAATAACTGAATTTCGTCCCGAAATTCGAAACTAGAAAGTACCTGCTAAAAATAGCTCTGGATAACGATCGCGCATCTCATCCTCGCGCTCCAATGTGGACTCCTCGACATTGTGATGTCGCCACTGAACACGCACTAACGGTACTATCTTTGACCGCAGTTTTCTCTCACTTCGGTCCAAAATAGCAATCGGCCCCTCCTCGTAGGAGCTATCCGGCTGGAGATCGATGTCCTCCACAGCAATGTGAGAATGAGCCAAATTATCTCTAAGGTATTTCCTCAGCGAGGAAATATGGAACACATCGTGAATCCGATGTAAATGCTCCGGTAGTCCAAGTCTATACGCAACCGGTCCGATCCGCTCAATAATAGGAAACGGCCCCACATATCTCGGTGCCAACTTCCCCTTCTTCCCGAATCGCATAATCCCCTTCATCGGAGATACCCTGAGCAAAACCTGGTCCCCCACTTGGAACTCCCTGAAAAATCTCTTCGCATCAGCATAACTCTTCTGCCTGTCTTGAGCTACCCGAATGCGACTCCGAATCAACTCAATCCTTGCTGAAGTATCCTGAATCACTTCCGGCCCAAGTAGTTTGTTGTCCCCCACCTCTAACCAACATGCTGGGGAACGACAAGGCCTACCGTACAATGCCTCAAACGGAGCCATGCCAATAGTGAACTGATAGGATTTGTTGTAAGCAAACTCCACCAGTGGAAGGTACTGCTCCCATCCACCCCCAAAGTCAATAATGCACATGCGTAGCATTTCCTCCAACATCTGATTTGTGCGCTCAGTCTGCCCATCAGTCTGCGGATGATACGCCGTACTCAACCGCAATTCCGTGCCCATGGCCTCCTGGAAACTCTCCCAAAACCTCGAAACAAATATCTTGTCTCTGTCAGACACGATATTTAGGGGCACACCGTGAAGTCTCACAATCTCTGAAATGAAGAGCTGGGCATACTGTCCCGTAGTGTAGTCAGTCCTTACGGGTAAAAAGTGAGCGACCTTGGACAATCTGTCCACAATTACCCAAACGGAGTCGTGACCCCTCTGCGACGTAGGCAACCCCGTGATAAAGTCCATGGATATGCTCTCCCACATCCACACCGGGACCTCCACTGGCTGTAGCAATCCTGCCGGTCTCTGATGATCCACTTTTACAAACTGACAAGTGGCGCATTTCGAAACAAACTCAGCGATATCTTTCTTCATACCGCTCCACCAATACTGGCGTCTCATGTCTTGGTACATTTTGTCCCCTCCGGGATATACCGCGAACCGTGAGCCGTGCGACTCTGCCATCACATCGTGTCGCAATTCTTCCCCTTCCGGAACTACCAATCTCCCATTGAAGCGTAATCCCCCGTCTGAGCTGACGGTATAGGACTCGGCTCCCTCTGCTAGCAATCGAACTATCTGCTCGTGACAGAACGAGTCATTAGCCTGTGCCCGTACTACCTTCGTGACAATCTGCGGTGTAACGGTCATCACAGACATGAAAGATCGGGCCACTGCATCCTGGTGTCCCAATTCCTTCCACTTAGCCTTCCACACCTCTGCTACCTCGTCTGCTACCACGTTAGCCTTACCCGGGTGGTACTGGATGTCGAACTGGTAGTCCTTCACAAACTCAAGCCACCTACGCTGCCGCATATTCAATTCCTTCTGCGTGAACAGTTACTGTAGGGACTTGTGGTCCGTGAATAGTTGGAACTTCTCCCCCAAAAGATAGTGCCTCCAAATCCGTAGGACAAATACTACCGCTGCCAACTCCAAATCATACGTAGGGTAATTCTTCTCATGAGGCTTAAGCTTACGGGAAGCATAAGCTATGGCCTGTCTCTCCTGCTGCAATACACCTCCCAGTCCTTGCAAAGACGCATCGGTGTAAACCAAATACTCAACTCCCGGTCTCGGCAATGCTAACACAGGTGCTGAGGTCAATTTGTCCTTCAATTCATCGAATGCCAACTGACAGGCATCACTCCAGATGTAGGGCACACCCTTACGAGTCAGATGTGTCAAAGGACCTGCTATCTCCGAGAAACCCCGAATAAACCTCCTGTAGTATCCTGCTAAACCCAAGAAACTACGAATCTCCGTTGGTGTCGTGGGCTGTCCCCACTCCCTCACCGCTGATACTTTCCCCGGATCAACAGATATTCCCCGATCGGAAATAATATGTCCCAAAAACTGGACTTCCTTCAGCCAAAACCCGCACTTCTCATATTTTGCATATAACTCGTTCTGACGAAGTGTCTGCAAAACCTGCCTCAAATGCTCGGCGTGCTCCTCCTCTGTCTGGGAGTAAACCAGAATGTCATCAATGAAGACAATGACAAACTGATCTAGAAAATCCCTGAACACTCGGTTCATCAAGTCCATAAACACAGCTGGAGCGTTGGTCAAACCGAAAGGCATAACCCGAAACTCGTAAGAACCAATCTCGACAAGAACGCGGTCTTCGAGACATCCTCCTCCCGGATACGTAACTGATGGTATCCCGATCTCAAATCAATCTTCGAGAAGAAAGAAGCTCCCCTCAACTGGTCGAATAAGTCATCGATTCGAGGCAACGGATACTTATTCCGTATCGTGACCTTATTCAACTCTCGGTAGTCCACACACAATCTCAGTGAACCGTCCCTCTTCTTCACGAACAAAACTGGAGCGCCCCAAGGTGAAGTACTCCTGCGAGTAAAGCCCTGACCTAACAGCTGCTCTATCTGATCCCGTAACTCTCGCATCTCAGCTGGAGCCATACGGTACGGTGCGCGTGCTATAGGTCTCGTACCCGGTAGCAAATCTATAACAAAGTCTATCTCTCGACTGGGTGGTAAGCCTGGTATCTCCTGAAACACATCCGAATACTCCCTGACGACTGGGATAGAATCTAAAGGAATCACAACCTCCTTAGAGGTATCCTCCTCTAGGTAATACAAATGAGCGGTCGATCCTCCCTCTGGGCGAGGCATCGCCACTACAAACATCTTTTGCCCCGGAATGGCAAAAACAATGCTCCCGCTGAAGCAGCCAATCATGGCCCTATAAGCTACGAGCCAATCCATACCGATGATCACATCGTGAACATGCATATCTAATACCAACATATCGGCAGGTAATACTAGACTACCAATCCCTACTCCCACTCCCCGGCATATAAAGAATATAAGTGACCCACTCCCCAATGGTGAGTCGACACACGTCACTGTGCTCTCTGCCGTAGCTAACAATCCTAAAGCTTTCGCGAAGTGTGTAGCTATAAAACAGTGTGTAGCACCCGTATCAAATAATACCCGACCCATAGTGCCATGGATAGGAAACGTACCCTCAATCGCGGGCGGTGCCTGTGGAACTGCAGCCTGGTGAACGTTGTAGACACGTCCATACTGTAGCTGCCCCTGCTGAACTGGGACTGCTGGAATGGGTGGCAATGCTGCCATCTGTGGCGGTGCGGGAAGAGCGGAGGGAAACATAGGTCTCTGTGGCTCCTGGCGAGCACCCTGCTGCTGCTGCTGTGGGGCCCTGCCCCTATCAGGACAATCCTGTCGCTTATGGCCAGTTTTGCCACAAACGAAACACTTCCCTAGGAAGTTCCCTCCTCTCTGCCCCTGCTGTCCCCGGCCCTGGTGGCCGTTAAAATTCCTCCCTTGGCCCTGCTGGCCCTGGTGAAACTGCTGCCCATTCTGCCCCTGTTGGCCCTGATGGCCGTTTGGACCCTGATGGCCCTGACGGAAACCTCCCTGTCCCTGTCTGTAGTTCCCTGACCGGAACCTCTTATTATCCCCCTGCTGGAAGCCCTGCTCATTCTGTCTCTGCCCCTGACCAGATTGTGCCCCGCTGGCACCATGTCCTCCAGTCCTGCCCTGATGGCTAGACTTCCCCGACCTCTTGCCCTCGGCCATATGAAAACGGTGGTCCTGGCAGTGTAACAATGCAGCGTTAACCACATCAGAATAGGTGGCCAACGATAGGTTCCCTAGCAGATGTTGACGAATCCTCCAAGTCAACCCATCGGTGAACTTCTCAATTTTCTTCTTCTCTGTTGGTATCTCGTCTGGAACGATGTTCAACAGATTAGTGAACTCGGCCTCATACTCGGCCACTGTCTTGCCCTCCTGCTTCAAACTCATCAATCTCCTCCTCATTTCCGTATGAACAGCTGACGGAAAGTACTTGCGGTCGAACCGCACCCAGAACTCCTGAATCGTGAGAGTATCCCTCTCCTCCATGGTGGTAATAGACTCCCACCACTGTAGCGCAGATCCAACTAGCTTGAAAGTAGCTAGCACCTGCTTCTGGACGTCCGTGCACTCATACATCCTCAAGTGCCTCTGCATGTCCTTCCTCCACTGGCTCGAGACTACCACATCTGAGCTAACTGCAAATTCTGGCGGATGCGCTTTCTGAAAAGCGTCACGTACACGCTCCCAAGCAGACGGGAATGCATTAACCTGTACTGGCGCGGCAACCGGCGCCTGAGGTGGTGCCTGCTGAACAACGGCAATGGCGGCATTTACCGCTTGAGCTACTATGGCTGCAACCTCAGCGGCGTTCATCCAGCCCTGAACTGGAGCGGGCAGGGATTCGGGCGTTGCATCCCTGGGAACTCGTCGTGCACGTCGTGGAGGCATCTGAAATAAGAACAAAGTTTATAAGTTCGCTGTTTATAAACTTAAAATAGCTGAAGAACGAAGCATACACAAAAGAGTACAACAGTCCTAAAATATAGGGCTCTATATCAAAGAAACTTAGCGGAAACATAACAAGCCGTCAGATCCTAAGGACACTAGAACCTGATGCTCTGATACTACCTGTGACACCCCGACTAATTAAATACCGGGTAGCTACTCCTTTATTAAATTAATTCAAAATGCCAAGTTGGTCCAGTTAATAGCATCACTGCCGAAAACATTTTAAAGATTACTAACTACCTAGTATTTAAAAAGTAAGTGCCAAATTTTATTTAAAGTCTGATTAACATGCAACAAGTGTAATAAAGAATAATTAATACCATACTGAAGTAAAACGAATAACCATCACATAATGTAAATAAAGTCTGGAGGAAAACTCCTCACTACAATCCCACAACTGAAAAGTAAACTGAATACTAAAACAGTACATGCCAAAGTCTGAAACAAAACTGAAATGTAAAAGATGTCTCTAAATAGAAATGGGCAACATGCCCTACAACTGATAGATAGTGACTCTGGAATCCAAAAGATAGAAGCGTCTACAAGCAAATCCCTGTAGCTTCCACAAACAGCTACAGCTCGTCACCTGAATGAGTATCCTATGCTTGGTGTCCTTGTGCCTGGGCACCTAAAATGGTTTTACAAAGAAAAAAGATTTGAAAAGCAAACGGGTCAGAGCCCGAATGTGGAGTTATATTTTAAAAACCTGCAAGTGCTTTAAAAACATTTAAAACATTAAATGCAAAGTACATGTTAGGACGTGCACTCACATGATATTCTCACCTCTCGTCTAACTGTGCACTCCTAACGGAAGTACCCATCTATAACGACACAACCCACTAGCTAAGTGACATCATCTCTAGCTAGACTATCATAGGTCTTACCCATATTACTCGGTTCTATTAATATTATAACACTCGTAATTAAGTAGGGGTTTAACGTAAACTCAGATGCTCATTATGCAATATATATAACACAATTAGTTACTCGCTATATTTCTCGAAGCAATACCGTGATTATATTCGCAACATTTACATGAAGGTTCCCAATAATTAGGTGTATATTATTCACATCATAAATATACAATATAAGCACCCCGAGAACAAAGTTGCGGTGCACACATACTCTGCTATCCATCCCGGTACATCACGTACATAAGGATCACATATTCCGAATCTCTCAGGAATAGTCCAGATAACACAAATCACAAATAGTGGAGGCGAACACAGTCACATCACATGGGTCACGTACATACCTACGCTCCCACGATCAGCGCACTTATTAACATCGCAATAAGTCTTTCTCTGACCTATATTCATCAAGGTAACCAGTCTAAATCCGGGCAACACAAGGATTTGAGGGCCCTAAGCGAACGCAAACCTCCCGTGATAGCAAGTATGGTAGGTATGTCATACACACAATTCATATACTAATACTAAGTTAACACACGTCTTAGTAATACCGTAGTTTAATCGTAGTACGTATCGCATTCTCGTACTAACTATAATTATCATAATTTATACCATTCCGGTTTGTAATCATACGCGCCATAATTTTCTCACGTCGTAGTAGACACTCACGTCTCAACCCAAACCGTCCATTTAATATAACTCTCGTATATAATTTTACTCCTCGTAATAACCCAAAAGTCCCAAATCTATCCTTATATCATCAAAGGAAGGTTATCTATATCCTCGAACAAGTTTACGGGACTCCAAAAATCAAAACAGTCCAAAAAGGACCAAACTGTCAACTCGTTAGAAGTCTCGTTCGAACGAGACTGTTCGAACGAGATTGGACTGTCAGCTCGTTAGAAGTCTCGTTCGAACGAGACTGTTCGAACGAGATTCCAGTTCGTTCGAACGAACTGTACCTTCTAACGATATCTCGTTCGAATGAGATATCGAACGAAACTACCCCTCGTTAGAAGAGACTGGTCAACTCGTTAGAAGCTCGTTCGAACGACCTGGGGATTGCTTCTAACGACTGACCAGTTTCGGCCCAGATTTTTCCCCAATTCGTTTTTATCCATTTCCATCACTCCTAATCTCTTCCAAAGTTCATCCCAACAACGTTTTAGGGTCTCTAATTCATCCTAAACATATTCAAGTCAACTCCTAACATGTTTTCAAGGATTTAATCTCTTTAACATCAATCAAAATATAAATCTCTACACTTTTTCCCCAATTATTTCAAGAACATGAACCCTATCTTTTGAATCATGAATTAACCCAATAAAATCCGTTTTAAATTTCACCCAATCATAAATATCATCCGTAGGAACATCTACCTATCATTCTACATGCAAATCCTCCTCAAGATTTCAAGTTTTAAGTTCAATTAACATGGGTTTTCATTATCTTTCAAGAACAATTGATATTCTCCAATTTCTAACATGGAAAAGACATTCTCTGAAATTAAATGGAATAAAGTCACTTGCCTTGGTTCGATTTCTGATTTTGGTGTAGGTTTGATGGAGTTTTTCTGCAGAATTTCCTCTCTTCCAAGCTCCTTCTTCAATGGTGGCTTAAGGTGGCTAGGGTTTGTTTTGGGGAACTTGGAAACCTAATTGATAACCTCCGTAGCTTAAAGGGTTAAAGTGGGTTGGATAGTGGGTTTAGTGGGTCAATAATCAATCAGATTAAGACTCCTAATTTTCGTCATTTTTAATTCCTCAAAATGTAAAATTACCAAAATACCCCTTAAGTTGCCGGTATGGCCTAAAAATACCCCGGAATCCAAACTACACCCCCGGGTAGTGTTTTCTGACTATCTCGACCCTTCCGGACGCGTTGGCGCACTCAAAACGACCATACGGTTTATAGATTTTAAATTCACTTTTATAATCAAAATATTATACCGTGATGCGGCGGTCCCACGCGTCTCAACAAAATTTCTAAAATGCCGTATATAAATCTCACGACAAATTTTGTAATACCAAGTTCATATATAATCATATATGCACATAATCAAATACCAACTCGCATCTCGTTAGTATTTTACCCGGATTAATTTCCAATTAATACGCATTTAATTAATCATATATGCACATAATCAAATACCAACTCGCATCTCGTTAGTATTTTACCCGAATTAATTTCCAATTAATACGCATTTAATTAATTAATCCCAAAAATAAATATAGTCAAAAGTACGGGGTATTACAAAAAGATATAGGAGTATATCCTTAATGTATCATCTGAATATATATATATATATATATATATATATATATATATAGGAGAATGCTCACCTAGATCATCCATACATCACACCTAGTTGTACGCTCCAAAAAACTTTTTTTTTCCAAATTTTCTATTTTTCTCGTGAAATTAACCTTCCAATAAACCCATATTCAAAAAATTAGGTCAAAATACATTTTGTAGCTATTTTTAAAAAATTCACAAAAAACTGTTCAAAATACCTTATTTATAAGGGTCTGCTGCGCCAGCAATTTTTTGCAGATTTTTTAAAAATAGCTACAAAATGTATTTTTAACCAATTTTTTGAATACGGGTTGATTAGAAGGTTAATTGCATGAGAAAAATAAAAAATGTGGAGAAAAGGTTTCTTATGACCTAGAACTAGGAGTAATCTATACATCATGATGTAGGTGAGCCTTCCTCTCTCTCTCTCTCTCTCTCTCTCTCTCTCTCTCTATATATATATATATATATATATAAACAAATAAAAAACGGGGAACTAAAAATAGCATGTAAGACAGATAACCCTGTCCGATACACATCGGATATGAACTCACAGTCCTATCTAGAGTATCCATGATCAATAGTATTGGCATATACATGGCTTTATTCAATACATTATAACAAAGGAACAATATCTACTGTCAAAATATATACAGAAATAGACATATACATGGCTTTATACAATAAAAATTAGGAATGAACAAAACCAGCTTTATACAATAAAAAAATTAGTAACGAACAATAAATATGAATAAAAAGATTGAACTATACAAGAGCTGGCCTCCTAGCGCCGGATAAGAGGATGCATGACATACTACTATCTTTTCTGGACTTTCGAATATCAAGGAATCTGTTCGTTTTTTCGAATTTCTTTCATCCTGAATGCTTAATCACGTTCAGAACAGACTTCTATAGCATCAAGTTATTTTCTTTTGTATAGTTAACCATCCCCATGGCTTCAAAAGCTTTATTTTCTAACATGATTTACATTTATTACTGATTAATAATTAAAACATCGACTTGAAATAACTACGATTTAATTCACAACTTAAACAAAGAAGAACAGCAACAAATTCAGAGGACCCAAGTTGAACAGATACGAACACAGGCACAGACAGAAGATGACACCTGCAAAAGTGGATCCATTGAAGACTTAAATTTCACAGGACTGTCCTCCATAAATATTAACCAGCCAATAATGTAATAGAAGGTTGTTCTGCTGCGAGAGCATCTATACTCTTCCAAAAAAGGGAAGTGTTCCCTCTGCAATTCAAAATCCAAGGAAGTTTTTCTTCAAGTCAAGGGGTGCATTAAAGTATTTGAAGATCGTCAAAACAAAACATATATTAAAAAATGACGGTGAAACAAAAAGAGATGGAATTACAGTATGATGTGCAACTATGAATTTGACAGTATCCAACTTCAGAAGTAGCTTTCCTGTCATATATCTGCAAGAAAACTTCATGTTATCTGCAAGAAAAATGCATTTGTCCCACAATAATGCTCTCTAGAGCATAACTATTACGTTTAAAGATCAAGACAAAAATACTAATTGCCAACGCAAAAGCAGATATAATTCTACTAACCCGGATGCCAACTCCAAGAACAGACTTAAGGTGTGATCGATAACTTCCTCACTCTGCATGTAAGACAAAGTGAGACACCATATGAAATCAACAAACCAGATGAATCACAAGAAGTAAGAATAACAGTACCACCTCTGTATAACACTTGAGGTTTGTAGCAATTTTGCCAACAATAGCATTCAGCAATAAAAGATGATCATGAAGTCCAAGAAGTTCAGATAATCGGGCATACATCTGCTGCAAAAATGGAGAAAACTTCAATGTATGCCTTAACAACAAAACTACTATCCAATACAAGAGGCAAGCTTTCATTACCTTTGAAGAATGCATGGCTTGATCACCTACATAAGACTTTCTAAAATGCTGAAAGAAAGTAAGTATCGCCCGATCAAGTCTTTGCTTGCTTAATTGGCCATACCTCTGCCAAATGCCAGGAGAATGAAAACATCATTTATGCATTGCAATAAAAACATGCATGTTATCAATAATTTGTCATAGATATTTACAGAATAATATAATAAATCTTCACTATTGAGTATAATTGGATTGTAATCTTTTACAGATTAGAGGAATTCATTAGAAATACCACTACGTAAACTAGTCTACAGCCACCATCCGCTAACTTAGCCTGCCCTTTGCCCACGGGTAGGAACCAACAATTTGGTTCCACATGAAGAAAGTGGAAAAATTTATGGCAATTATCAAATCTTTTAATATACTCTATTACGTCCATGATCAAGGTCGTCCAGTCATAGACATAAGCTAGTGTAGAAATGTTCTCTCCTCTTTTGCTCCCACAAATCTCTTCATGTGTCACCGCAAAAACTTACCCAGCTAGAGAAGGTTGACACATTTAAGATAGGTAAGATAGAAGCCTCTTATATAAATCCATTAGTAGAGGTATCAAACTGCCCGATACCTAACCTTTTTGGCCTGCGTGCAGAGTCCCTCTGTTGTCAGGAAGCTGAGATCAGATCCATCAGGCTCGGACCAAGTTTGGTCTTTCCCAACTTTCTTTCTCAACTCGATTGATACTTGGTTCTACCAAAAACTCCACAAGTGTCCTCTCTTGAGATCTAGGTCGGCTAACAAAGCTATAAGAGCAAGTGAATCAACATACCATTCTACTCTCATGGGATCCCCACATCATGAAATCCTTTTAAACGGGAAATTAATGTCTTCACCAGGCTAGGTGTCATGTTTTCTTAACCTCCCTCATAATCTCCACAGACATGGTTTATGACCAACTGTGAGTCATTGAAACCTAGTTCTAAAGTGGAAGATCAGGTGGAGCCCAGCCAAAAGTTCCTCAGATTCAGCATCATTGTTGAACTCATTAAAGCCAAACCTGAGAGCATACTCAATCAAAATCAAGTCAGGGAAGTTCATAACTTGGCTTGTTCCAATCCCTCGCCTACTAAAACTGTCGACAAACCACCGCCATCTCTAGTATGTAGTGGTTATTCCTGGCAAGGTATCTCCAAGCCTTCCTCTATGGTTCGTTGGGATAAGCAGATTCCACCTCTATTGGACAGGTGAACATGACGATGAAATCAGACATCACTTGACCCTATGTACTACATCAAACTCTCCCAACTCAAAGTCCCACTAGACCAGCCTTCCAGAAGCCTCTAGACTATGTCAAGTATGTTGAAGCTAGCCTGTGAGGACCATTATGGTGTTGGCCCGGAAGGTCGTAACTTGCGAGCCGAGTTACCCAATGCGAAAGTGAGCTTCTCCATCTTTGGATACAGAAGACCTATACCTTTTTGAATGCCCTAACTCGTGTAGTACATTGGGTGTTGAAAAGAGTGTTGAACCAGTAGACTGCAAGATAAGGTAGAGCTCTTCCTTTGGTTCTGATGTTGAGAAACGGAGATGTGACATGCTCCTTAAGCACCTAATAAGCTTTCACGCTCTCCTTTGTCCTTCAAAAGCCTTGCAAAGCACTTTAACCAGGTACAATATATCCATGTTATGGAAACGAACCTGTTAAAAGTTGCTACTCTCCTGATTAAGAATTTGCACCTCCCCAACAGGTGAGTTTCATATCGTAACGCTGCATAATTTGGAAAGCCTGTGATAAGTGTTAGTCAACGAACTTCAAAAGTTTAAGGACGTCTGCAGCATAGACTCCAATAGTCTTCCCAAGCTAATCGATAAACATAGTGTTGAAAAGTCTTCGATATGTTGTACCTATGCTTCTCAACCCGAAAGGCATAACGCGGTACATGTCGGATCTGAAGTGTCATCTTTCCTAAACCCAATTTTTTAAGACGCGACACCCTTCAATCTAATACGGGTCAACTCAACGTGCCCCAGAGCAAGGCATTTGTTGTACGCTCTCCACACAATCTCCCCAGACAAGAGTTGAACCTGTAACCATTGGCACGCATACCACTTGTCCAATCTAAGTCCACCATCTTTCTGAAACCAATTGGTTGGCTTTAAGCTATGAAGCACCGATACTTCATTAGGGTCCCCGTATTGGACTCGGATACATGGATACCTGCTCGATACGTATCCGAGGCGTATCTAAAAAATACAAAATAAATCACATGTGTCTTGTATGTATCCACGTATCTCAATTTATTTTTATTTTCCAGATACGTCAAGAATACGTCTGATGAGATACTTGAGACATACAGTGGGGGCACTTTGCAATTCTAAATCAGGTCATTTTGTTATTTGACGAAACTTGTCATGCTGAACCAAATTCAGTCATTTGTTCCATTACAGAATATAACAAAAAGTCATCTTAGTTGTTTAAATTAGTAAATTTTATGCATATAAAAATATATTTTATTATTATATTATTACCGTATCCTGACCTTATTGTATCCTAGTTTTTTTTAATTTTGTCGTATCCGTATCCATGCCTCTTAGGTTTTAGGTCAACTCAACAACGCGTCCCCAGGAAAGGCATTTGTTGTACCTCCATTCAAACAATGGTAAAAGTATCTTGATCCGATGTTTAAAAAGGCACGAGGAGAGGGGAGGCATTTTGGCTCTGGCGAGACGAGGCGTAAGCCTCAACGCGTATTGAAGCGTAAGCCACACCAAAAAAAAAGAGCAAAATAATATTAAAAAAATACTAATAAAACCATAAAAAATAATGTAACAAAGAAATATATATTAAAAATGCAAAAAAAATCGAAAAGAGAAAAAAAAATTGACGACTTTCTCATATAGTTTAACAATATTTTGTTCCCCCGAGATGACCTCTTTTTTAAATAATTTGATAAAATCAATTTTAACATATTGGTTATTTTACAATATGACAATAAATTAATCAATGCAAAATCAATTTTTTTTCATTTGACAATAAATTAATCAATGCAAAATGAATTCGAAAAAATCATTTTTTTAGTTTCATTCACATGTTGGTTATTTTATAATATGACAATAAATTAATCAATGCAAAATCAAATTGACAAAATCACTTTTTTTAGTTTCATTCAGATATTGGTTATTTTATAATATGATATATTGGTTATTTTTTTTAAATTTCTTTCAAGTTAAAATAGTAAATAGTATAAGTTAAGTGCAATTTTAAATCAAAGAAAAAAAAAAAAAAGGGAATAAGAATTAGTATATTAAAACAGCAATTTTATTACGTTAAGTGCAATTTTAAAAAAATGAAGAAGTTAACCTTTAAAAAAAACAGTGAATTTGAAAAGGGAAAAAAAAAACAGATCAAATTTTCTTTAAAAAAAAGAGTGTAATTTAGTAGAATTATAACAAAATTGTTTCACTATCTTCAAATCATGTTTATATATCAATTGTCGACATATATTAAAATAAGAAAAAAACAAAGTTCTTGGTGGAAGAACAATGGGTTTATTTTTTCGCGCCTCAGGGCGTGAGGCGCATCGAGGCGTAAACCTCAAATTCAACCCTGAGGAAGGCGATTCAACCCTGGGTAAGTCATTTTAATGCGCTGAATTGGTAAAATAGGACCTTTGACACCATTGAATAAGTCAAAGGATATCTTGCATCATTGACCAAGTCAATGGGACTTGTTACCTATTACCCCAATTTATTTAGATGTTTAGATTATTATTATTAGGATTTATCTTTTAATTAGTTATCTATTTCAATTAGGTTATTTAGTTCCCTTTTTAATTAGGAGACTTGTTCCCCAAGTTTCGGATTATATATAAATAAGGCATTTGGTCCTCTCTTGTAATCAGAATTTTGAAAAAGAATTTATTTTATTAATGAGATTTGAGAGAAACTATGGTTTGATTATTATTATTGATAGTGTGCGTGTGTGTGTGTTCATACGTGTGTCAATTCTGCTGCGTTTCACATCAAAGCGGTATCAAAGTTGCATTCGCTCTTGATTTTTCACACAAGTGTGTATCCAATCATGTGTGTGTATCAAGTTCACAAGTTATGGCAAGCGCTCGGAGCAACCTATCATACGTGTACTCGGCGACGATCAATGTTCTAAAACTGTCCACCACAGTTGCGCCACCACCAACGGTGATTGAATTTGATTTCGCGGCCCAACTAAAAAATTGAGTGAACAAAGAGAGGTTTTGAAGGCAGAGCGGCGGCGAGAAGCCATCCGACGGGTACCCCTATTCAGGACGGTGGGTTTTCGATTGCCGACGAAGCCGGTGAAGATTGGGAGATCAGAATTATTAGGATTTATTAGATTATCATTATTAGGATTTATCTTTTAATTAGTTATCTATTTTAATTAGGTTATTTTTCCCTTTTAATTAAGAGACTTGTTCCCCGAGTTTAGGATTATCTATAAAAAAAAGCCTTTGGCCCTCTCTTGTAATCAGAATTATTATGGAGGATTTATTTTATTAATGAGATTTAAGAGATATTATTTGAGAGAATATGGTTTGATTATTATTATTATTTGTGTGTTAATGAGTGTGTCAATTCTAATTTCTATTGCGTTTCAAATCCGTTCTTGAGGCTCTTCAAAAAGATGGTATCCCTAAATGGGAGAGGGACACTACAATGTGCATAGGAAACTGAAAAGGAAAGTTTTTCGTCTAGTCTAATTGTTCTTTTCACAAAATATGATTTAATCTGAGATTTTACTTAGCAATAACGCAAGACTTGTAAATATTTAACATAATATTATCCCATAAACTAAGCTCTTCAACAAAAAGTTGTCCACAAACTATTGTTGAGTTCTATTTGATAGATTACTCACAGATTAGTTTCTGATTAACAATTTTTGTGAAACATTTTTTTTATAAATCTGGTATACAAAAAAAAAGCTATGAGGAGGTACCGGTCCTGAATGATACCCTAGGCATAGGGCATATGTAGCAGAGTTACCAGTAGGCAAGGGCACTGCTGGGTTACTGTTAATAAACAGTATACCGCTGGTGGCCGACGGGCTCATCGCCGGAAGGGCAGCAGTGCAGGGATGGGCAAGGTCCTATATAATCCACTAAGGAGGTGAGAGTATGTCTAGAAAAGGGATATATTCCAAGACGACTGGAAACCTTTGAAGTCGTTGAGAAAGGGGAAGCTGTTAATTGTTGCTTTTGGCTGGGGAAGCAAGGGAAGGCTTATGCGTGAAGGATTTTACTGCAGATAAAATTGTCTGGGCCATGATTGTCAAAACTGTACAATACGTGGTGGCAAATCGTACG
Source organism: Sambucus nigra (assembly GCA_949130495.1). Lineage (NCBI taxonomy): Eukaryota > Viridiplantae > Streptophyta > Magnoliopsida > Dipsacales > Adoxaceae > Sambucus > Sambucus nigra. Next base: position 328,178,136 of record OX422221.1, on the reverse strand, counting down.
ATTCCATTTGATTCATCACTAAAAGAATTTGAATCGCAAAGTGAATCTGACGTAACATGACAAATGGCACACAAGAGCAAGCTTAAAAACCTTATTATAAGCTAAGCCAAAATAACCTAGAAGATAAAGAGACTAAATGGGCACACCAAGAATATTCAAAAGAATATTACCCCTTAAACCTACAAATACTAACCTAAAATATATAAATACAATAAAGGTTAAACAAAATAAAGGAGAACGATTACGTTATTACAAATAAGTCCCAAGTAATCCTTTATTCAAATTTGGAGCTGAGTAAAAAATCCCCAACATATGCGCCTTCTTTAGAACTCGTTTCTGGCCTCTCTAATCTCTCTCACCTGGGTCATATAAAAATTTAGGTTGCAAAACCCAAACTTGACCCTTCCATGGCCAATACCGACCAAAGTTATTGTCCCCGGGGGTCGCCAAAGCTTGAGGACGGTTGCGGGGGTGAAACCAACGGCGGAGCTCATTGAATAAGCCCCTTATCTGCTCGTTTTTTCTCCTCTTCTTTCTCTCTTCTCAACCCAACCTTGGAGGCGGGTTTAACCCCCTTTCCCTTCTTTTGTTTGTTCTTCTCATGGCTGGGGTTAGGGCTTCGTCCATCCAACAGAGTGGTGGTGTTGAGGGTGTTGGTGCAAGGAGGCTGACTAGACCTCGGACCTATACATGAGAAGGAGGGCGGCTAGCACCTCCTCCAAGGCGTTCATGCATTGTTCTAGCCTAACTTGTTTGAATTGACTAGCCTAACTTGAATTGACTTAATCAACAACTAGACATTGAAGTTGTCACGACTTACAACAACAACGACAACTGGGATGAGTATGGCTTTAATACAAATTTGACGTAACATGATAAACGACACACAAGAGCAAACACAAATAAAGAAACTATTTCTCAGACTAAAAAGTAAATTGTTTCCAATGGGTGGCAAAAGGCTAGGTCAAACTTGGTGCGATGGCATGTGATTGCCCGTCCAAAGCATTATGTCGTGGGTTCGAGTCTTAGAAGTAGCCTCTCCAAAAATGGAGGTAAGGCTTACCTACATCTACCTCTCCCAGAGCCTGCTAAAGCAGGAGCCTTGTGCACTGGGCCTGGGGTGGCAAAAGGCCTTATTTATAGGTTAAAGAGCCTTGTGCACTGGGCCTGGGGTGGCAAAAGGCCTTATTTATAGGTTAAAGGTATCTTCCCTAGCCAAAATAACCTAAAAAGGTAAAAAGGATATCCAAAGGAATATTACCCCTTAACCTATAAGACTAATCAAAATATAAAGAAAAATGAAGTATAAACAAAATAAAATAGCACAATTACGAGATTACAAAATTCTAGGAAGATCCCAAGCCACCATCTCACCTGAAGCCAATTGGTATTAAGAATGGGAAACCTTTAATCTTTTACGGGTTCACCCAACATAGTTGTCCCAGGGCAAGGCATTTGTTGTGCTCTCATTCTAACCAATGTTACCAGGTTCGTGGTACGTAGTACGGGTACGGTATTTCTTTCGGTACACGGTGCGGGGAGAGGGAGGGGGGGGGGGGGGGGGGGGGTATACATCTTTGAAACGCTATTTTGGGTCGTGGTTCGCTTAGCACTAAGCATCGGATCGCTGATATTTGTGCACATGTATTTGGCTAATATTAATTTTAGTTAATAATTATTTAAATATAAAAATTAGATCCCTGCCTGAATATTATAATATGGTTTCAAAGTAAAACTACTCGGACATGATTTTTAAAATAAACTATAATGAATAATTAAGGTATTGAAAATTTAGAGATTTGCAAAATTAAATAAAGAAAGTGAGAAGTTTAATATTATAATATTAATCACAAGTAACTTTGCGCGAGCCTCTTTTCTTAATGCCTTAATTTTCAAGATTCCATTAATCTAGTTTGTACCCAAAAATATAATAATTATTACCAACAATTAGACGATCAGATTGCCATTTTAGTTTTTAATATATTAGTCATGTATGAAGGTCATAGAAATAACTAGAGTAGCTGAATTGTATTTTTATTATTTTTTTCACATCATATCTCTTACCTGCCCCATTTACGTTTAACTCTAAAGTACACAACACGCTTCTTGAAGCAAATATAAAGTACACACTACAGACCTTCTTTAATTTTACTGTGATTGAAAAGTCACAGAGCACCCTTTTACTGTCGGGACAATGAAGAGGACAACCTGGTAGAAAATTTAAATCACAAAATAACTCCTCGATTCTAGAAAAGAAGGTAAAACACCTACAACTAACATTAGTTGCAGAAGCTTTCTCATTTCAGTACCTAGAGAAAGGATTTCCTAATATACCGACAATGGAAGCTTGAATGTGAGCGCCATTAACAATGATAAAGCCAGGATCTTTTTCCATCTTCTACACCTTTGTTGGTTTGTAAAAATCTTGGTTCTTTACTTACTTTTATCGATATAAAAAATGGGAGTTGGAAGGCATCATTTTGTTTACGAACGATGAACAAAATTTGGATCGATGGGTTTATCGTTTTGGTGCGTGAACGCGCCGCGTTCTGTGACGCATGAACTAGCTCAGGGTTCGGAGGGGGTAGCAACAAATTAGGTAACTCTGATTCTAACATAATCCCCCCAACAAATGACACGGACAAGAGTCGAACCCTGTGACCATTGGCTCTGATACCACTTGTCAAATCTCAAGCCGTCATTTCAACTAAAACGAATTGTTGTTAAGGATGGCAAACCTTTAATCTTTTACAGGTTTACTCAACGTCGTTTTCCCAGGGAAAGACGTGTTGTGCTCTCATTCTAACAATCAAGACCCACCTCCTCCTCTAGTCTTGTCAGAAATAGTCACCATAATCAGTCACGCACCAAATCCAACGAATCATACATGAAAACTGTGAATCACATATGATTCAATTTGATTCACCGCTCAAAAAAATATTTAAATTGCAAGTGAATCAGGCCGAGGGGGTACCTGAATCGGTGAGAATCCAATGAATCAGACATGAGAATCAAGAGTCAAATCGGGATTCTGGACACAATGAATCGTAGTGAATCGGGACTCTTCACCTGCTACAGCCTAAAAGGTTGAGGGTGGATAATCTACAAAAAAGAGGGAGACATGGAAATTGGTGTCGGATATGCAAATAGAAATGGAGAAAACTAGTGACACAATCCTTTTACGTTGCGAGAGGCTAGGAGAAAAATTCAGATACAATTTTAGAGTTTTTTGGTGAATGTTGGGTCACTGTCAATTTTCCAAGTCGTTTGAAATGAACGGAATGGGATATGTTTTAAAAGACCGAAATTATCTTTTATTGCCTTGGCTTTTGAAAGACTAAGGCTTCTATTTTCTTAATTCATGAGGCTCTCACAAGATTTCGAGTTTCCTTTGTAATTTTTTTTTTTTTTTTGTCGGGGTGAGAATATAATGAAGTCATTCTAAAGGTAGCTCAAATACAGGTTTTTTTATATTTGAAAAGCAGACCACTTCTACAGTTCTGGTATACGGGGTTCTGCCCCCTCTTTGCGGATCTTCTAATATACTTTTACTATAAGAAAAATAAAAAAATAAAATTCAAGGCTATAGAAATAACAAACCCAAAATAATAAAATCAAGCCTTTGCACTTTGGTATGTCCATTATATAACGTTTGTTATCTCCCCTCTACCCCCTCTTTTGCATCGCGTATCAATACACACGTGATTGCAGGGATCTTCCATGCCCAACACCTTGCAACCATGTAAAAAACAAACTTCATACTTACATTCGAAACCCAAAGAGTTTTGAAAACTTAATACCCATAGCACCTATAGTAACTTGCTTCTCCAATGAGCATAATGATATTAATACATCAATTTTCACTAAGATTCACAGTAATATATTTTAGACTTGCAACTTGTTATTTCCTCTTTAGCACTAACCTACTTCCCGCGAGATATGCATGGTCAAACATTTCAATTTGAAGTTTATATGTGGAGCTTATAGCCCTAATCCGCCTAACTATCATAACGCGCGCACTGAAACATGACTTCATCAATTCGGTGCGAATTTTGAAAATTCGCGAACTAAAAAAGTCAAGTTCGCGTCCTCATCTAGCCAAAGCCTTTTTAGAAAACATTTAACTTAATAACAGGTCCCAAGGAAGCCTCGCTGGCACCTGTTGGACGAAGGCTATTTCAAGTCTATGAAGACAAGATTTTATAATTTGCTCTTATTTAAAGAGCTGTAGTACTGGAGTTTTATCTAACTCTACCGATGTGGGAAAAGGAAGTCTTGATAAAGCTTTAGAGTATATAGAGCTCTATTTGTATTGTACAAAATTTTATAATAATAAAGTATTATTCTCCCATATTTGTATTACACATACATTAAATTTATGGGTTAATTAATATTTAGTCCCTAAAATAGTTTTATTTATATTTAGGTTGGTCATATTTATTAATCAAATAGACAACTTTAATAAAAAAAATTGCTTTACTAGAGATGGGATATATGTTTGTGTTCCCATCTCAAAGCATTTTACTCCAACTTCGTAAATTTATGTACAAATGATAATTTCATATGTTCATAAATTTTATATATATTACTAACTCCGTTCCAAATTATTAACCACTATTTGAAAATATTTCAATACTAGTATATATATTTATATATTAGCATTTTACTCCAACTATGATACATATATTTATATGTTAAGCGTGAGACTCTCCAACACAAATGAAGAAACAAATAATTGGTTATATTGATAATATTTCTCTATTTATATATATATATATATATATATATATATATATATATATATATATGTTAAATATATAGAGGCACTGATGGCGCTCTCAAATCCCAATAATTTGAAAATCGACGCATTGGCGCACTTGCATTTGCACTACAAATTGGGCACCCAGTTGCGGAAACCAATAAGCAGCAGTTTCTCTTTTTCAAACCATCCCGCATGAGAAAATTCTTGTGCAATGTAAATTAGAATATCAACTGTGATAAGTGAAATGGTAAGTAACAGTATAAAGTTCAAAGTTAACAAGACACGGGCTTTTTTCTGTTAGTCTACCTGACTATGCAAACCACTGTCAGTAACATTTATTAAACGCAAAACACGAGCCGAAAGTTCTGCATCAATAATCTCTTGTGCATCCACACTGCATGACAGAAAAAACAACAAAAACTAAGAGTTATAATGCAAGACTAAGTTCAGTAATGTATACCATGAGTGGAAATAATAGAATAATTTTGACTTTGCGCTTGTTAGTATATAAGACTTGGCCACTTCCTTCCCTTTTTTTTTGGTGTGTGGGGTGGGGGGTGAGGGGGAAGTCCAATGATTATTGAAGATTAAATTTGACTTTGTCCCCCTGTTGGTAATGCAATATTTGGAGAGACGCCACCAATGAGAGGCAAGTCTAATGATTATGAAAACAGGAGTCATGGGGCGTAGTTACCGGGATCACTACATTCCAGTACGTACCGCAATTTGGGGTCTCACAAACTTTAAAATATGGTGGTTTTGATGTCTCAAAAAGTGGCATTCTGAATTTTAACATTTCCTAACGTACATTACACGTCAATGGCCAAAAACTAAACAAATACCAATTTCTAGAGAGAGAAACAAGGAATTTCTTATATTCAAAATGGAAGCTATCTCCAAATGAGGAGTACATGGGTATTTATAAGATAAAAATTACTTGCTAATCAAGTAATTACCTAAAAGACTAAAAAGGACAATCATTAACAAAATATACCTAATTAATCCAAACATGTTTGGAGACCACTTAAAAGGAATAAAAGAACTAAAATAAAAGAATAGAAAAGGAAATAAAAGGAATATAACATGGGATTCCCATCACTCTCCCCCCCCCCCCCCCCCCTTCAAAAAGAGTTCGTCCACGAACTCAAAGAGGAAGGCCCACTGAGTCACCCTCCAAAACAGTAATCAATACATGTTGGGGAGGCTCCTTGGTCATCAAGATACTCCGATGTATGCTCCTTCACTAAATGGGCACGGCGATGCGGGAGAGAGCACTCTGAAGCTCGGTGTCCAACGTTGTCACAATTGTAGCATCGGAATGTAGGAGGACACCAATATGGTGTTGCGGAGGTAGTAGTGGTTGGAGTAGTGGTAGAAGAAATCAACGCCGATACTGGAGGAGGGGCGGAAGCAGAAACCAATGGAGGTGGAGCGCGTGAGGCTGGTGGAGCTACTGGTGCTGCGTGATAACCCTCGACCTTGGTAACATACTCTACCACCTTCAGAAAGGTTGGTAGCTCTCTCTGTAACACCCCATATTTCTGAGTATTTAGAATTTAATTAATTCGGTTATTTTAAATTCCACGTGTTTAATTGGATTAAATATTATGCGTTTATTTAAAAATATTAATCGAGAGATGATGATTAATATTTACAGAATAAAATTACTAAGTGAGTAGTAAATGATTATTTTACGTCATAACGAGTGATAATGACATGACAATGCTATATCTCAACCTAGAGTCGAGTGTAGACCATATGAGGTCGAGATAGGAAATTATTATAGAGTGACTCAGATGGCGATTTCAAGGTCACGGTTGGTTCCAGATGGATCGAAATAGTTAGAATATTGTACCCTGGTGTGTTGATTAGGTCCCGAGGCGATTTTAGACAAACCCGACATCAGGTAAGGGCATTTCGGTCATTTAGGAGAATAGGGTAGAGAGAATTCCGAAAATTAGAGTGCTATATCAGCCCATTTGAGTGTAAGGTAAGGGTTACAACACTTTGGAGAGAGAGGAGGCCATAGGAGAGGAAGAGGAGAAGTAACTTAGGTTATTCCACACCGTTTCTCACCCCGAACGTCGTCGGAATCGAGATCGAAGCAAGGAAAAGGCATCTTAACCGTAAATCAGACCTGCTTTATCAAGGCAAGTGCTTATCTTGCATTAATTTGAGCATGTTATAATACCCATGTAGTGTAGGGTTTTCACTTCACGACATAAATGATGATTCTCGAGATTTGGGTGGCTATACTTATGATTTGGAGTAGGAATTCATGTCAAACAAATCCTTGTATGTAGATAACACGAAATTAGTGAGAATGAATGACTAAAATGAAAGAAATCTGGGAAAAATGATGAATATGCATGAATAACACATAAGCCAGGGTTTTGATGAAATAATGGGTTTTGATCCGTTCTTGGGTAGATTTCTTGTCATATTGATGTGTTATTTACGTTGATTATTGTCCCTACATATATATTAAAAACTTGCGTATGTTGGATGGGAGATTGGGGAAGTGTTATGGAGTTTTGAATGAGTTTTAATGGTTTAAACCGGTAACAACAACGAAGGATAACTGCCCAGGGCTTTCGAACCGGTTCGGACCCTCTATCGAATCGGTTGGACTTGCGAACCGGTTCGCCTGCTATGCAGAACCGGTTCGGATTACCTGTTTCTGCCACATTTGATTTTTTGCATCTCTTCTAGTGAAATTGATTGTGGGAAAACTTTGGGGATAGTTTAATAATCGTACAAAGACTTAAAGAAGGTCAGTAGGTATATGATTAAGGCTCGATTAATCTTAATGAGGGTAAAATTGGGATTTGGGCCAACGATGCTTTGCCGATTAGGAGGCGTATCGAGAATTTACGATTTGGGTTACAGTAAGAGTGAACGATAACCTAAGACCAATACCAGTAGGACAGAGATATTTTACAAGTGAAATTTACTTGAGGGATGATTGGGACCCTTCAGGTAGTAAGTAATACACGGAAAATACGAAAATAATAGAATGCTTGAATTATTAGTACGTCAAGTACTCAAGAGATAAAAATACTGCGTATGAGATATATTATAGGTTGCGTGTATACCTATACTGATAATATATATATATATATATATATATATATATATATATATATATATATATATATATATATATATATATATGTGTTATGTGAATACCTATTATGTGATTTGTTATGTATGTGAACATACCAACGTTGCCTGCTATCACAGGAGGTTCCGTGCAAAGGGCGATCCCACCTTGGCGATTCCAGCGAGGTCGGGGTGTGCGCCCCAAAACATAGAACATAGGGCGGCTCACTATGTGCAGTGTATTAGTGGGACAGGCGTGTAATTTGGGTACGTTAGGTATGTGCGTATCCCAAAGGATTAGAACTGTGTTCGCCTCCATTGTGTATTGTTTAATTTATGGTTCAAGGAGACATTCCAAACCGATAGTCTAATTTGGTACGAGAGGTACATGAACTTGATAGCAGCGTATGCCTGCATCCCGGTGGCCATTTCGGGAAATGTTGTAGTTGTATATATTATAGTGATATATATATATATATACACACAAATGTGATTATTCTACTTATGTGTGATTATAAAAAAGATAGATGGTGTAAATCTAAAAGTAATTTAAGTATGAGAAAACTTAAATAGATGATGAGATAATAATTATTCGATTAATAATGAATTATTAGTTTAACGACAGCGTATCGTATGGGCGGTACGGGGGAGCCCAACCTAGAGTGGTTAGTTAGATGCTTAGGCCTAATTAAGCTAGGTAATATGATTAGGTGGGTAAAATAAGAGACGCTAAGTGAGTAGTAAATGATTATTTTATGTCATAGTGAGTGATAGTAACATGACAGTGCGATATCTCAACCGGGAGTCGCGTGCAAATTATATGAGGTCAAGATAGGAAATTATTGTAGAATGACTCAACTGGCGATTTCGAGGTCACGGTTGGTTCCAAATGGATCGAAATAGTCAGAAAAGTGTACCTGGGTGTGTTGATTGGGTCCCAAGGCGATTTTAGACCACCCCGGAATCACTTAAGGGCATTTCGATCATTTAAGAGTCTAGGGTAGAGGGAACTCCGAAAATTAGAGTGTTATATCAGCCCATTGGAGTGTAACGTTAAAGAGAGAGGAGGCCGTGGGAGAGGAAATGGAGAAGAAACATTGGTTATTCCACATCGTTTCTCACCCCGAACGTCGTCGAAATCGAGATCGGAGCAAGGAAAGGCCATCTTCACCATCTCAGAACGTAAATCGGACCTGCTTTATCAAGGCAAGTGTTTATCTTGCATTAATTTGAGCATGTTATAATACCCATGTAGCGTAGGGATTTCAATTCATGATTTAAATGATGATTCTTGGGATTTTGGTGGGTATAACTCATGATTTGGAGTAGGAATTCATGTAGAACAAATCCTTGTATGTTGATAACACGAATCAGTGAGAATGGATGATTAAAATGAAAGAAATCTGAGGAAAATGATGAATATGCATGAAGAACACATAAATTAGGGTTTCAATGAAATAATGGGTTTTGATCCGTTCTTTGGTAGATTTCTTGTCATCTTGATGTGTTATTTACATTGATTATTGTCACTACACATATATTAAAAATTTGGGTATGTTGGATGGGAGATTGGGGAAGTGTTATGGAGTTTCGAATGAGTTTTAATTCTGTAAACTCGTAACAGCAACGAAGGATAACTGCCATGGTTCAAAGTCTCGGTATCGGTCCCAGTGTCGGCCACTTGATTTTCAACTCGGTCGCGGTATCGGTCATGGTATCGGACGATACGCAAAGATACACTATTTAGAGAGCGCAAAAATTTTCGAAAAAAATCTAGAAAATTTAAAAAAAATACGATTAACAATGTGGACCAATCAGATAAGTTAAAAACTATCATTTAATATGCATAACATTGTGCAATTGATTATATTGACGTGCTGCGAACTTGCCAGATTCAATGTTCCATAATAAATCAATGTTTTTTTTCACGGAGGATACAAATATTATGTTTTTACAAAGAAAAACAAATGTTACTTTTTTAATAAGAGGATAATTTATTTTTTTACAAAGAGGATACAACTATTATATTCTTAGTAATATTTTTAGTAAGAGGATACAAATGTGTTTTTTAAGTATGTTATAATTTTGTAAAAAGGACAGAAATGTTTCTTTTTTAGTATTGTTATTTTTTTACAAAGAGGATACAAATAGTGATTTTGACGAAACACTACATTTTTTTTACAATCGTTTTTTACAAAAAGGATGCGAATGTTATTTTCTTACAAAAAATGATGCAAATGTTAGTTTTTTATAAAAGGAATGTAAATGTTTTTTTTTTGTTGTTGCTGGGTTGCAACTGTTTTTTTTTTAAATTGATGGAAATGTTATTTTTTTACAAAGAGGATACAAATATTTTATTTTTACTTGTGTTGCAAATGTTATTTTTACATAAAGGATGCAAATATTATTTTTACAAATGTTTAGAGGATACAAATATTATTTTTACAATAATTACAGTTGTATATTTGTTTGTAAAAGAATAACATTTACGTTTTTTTTATAAACAATAACATATTAAAATATAACATTGGGAACATTATTATAAAAAATAATAACAAATAACATTTGGATCATTTGCATTCTTTAAAAAAAAAACTAGCACATATACAACGCATAAAATTAAATCCACATGATGACCAAATAACCCACACACACAGCACACTAAATTAAAAAAACAATTAGCATTTCGTACCCTCCCCCCCAAAAAAAACACGCTTACCAACACAACATCGGAGGGGGAGAGAGAGAGAGAGAGAGAGAGAGAGATTGATTCTTCGTAACTTATACCATCTCGGTCAATATATCACCGATATGGGTCGATACTACTACAATATCGCTGATATGGGTCGATTCCATCGCGATATCGCCGATATGGGCCGATTATACCGCTATATCACCGATACTACCGAGAAATTACCGATATAGGGTCGATTCACATCAATAATTGAAAACTCAACTCGTAACTCGGAATCGGAACGGTGGGCACCGATACCTAGTCAACTCGGCCGTATCGTCACGGTATCGGCCTTGACTTTGAACCATGATAACTGCCCAGGGCTTTCGAACCGGTTCAAACCCTCTATCGAATCGGTTCGGATTGTGAACCGGTCGCCTGCTATGCAGCACCGCTTCGGACTACCTGTTACTGCCATATTTGATTTTTTGCATCTCTTCTCGTGAAATTGAATGCGGGTAAACTTTGGGGACCGTTTAATACTTGTAGATAGACTTAGAGAAGGTCAGTAGGTATATGATTAAGGCTCAGTTAATCTTAATAGGGGTAAAATTGAGATTTGGGCCAACAATGCTTAACCGATTGGGAGGCGTATCGGGAATTTACGATTCGGGTTACGGTAAGAGTGAACGATAATCTAAGACTTAGGATGGAGATGTTTTACTACTGAAATTTACTTAGAGGATGATTAGGACCTTTCGGGTAGTGAGTGATACTCGAAAAATATGAAAATAATAAAATGCGTGAATTATTAGTACGTCAAGTACTCGAGAGATATAAATACTACGTATGGGATATATTATAGGTTGCGTGTATACCGATACTGATGATATATATATATATATATATATATATATATATATAGGTTGTGTGAATACCGATTATGTGATTAGTTATGTGTGTGAACTACGCTGACTGCCATCACAAGAGGTTCCGCGAAGAGGGCGATCCCACCTTTGTGATTCCAGCGAGGTCGGGTTGTGCGCCCCAGAACATAGAACTTGGGGCAGCTCACTATGTGCATGGTATTAGTGGGACCGGCATGTCATTTGAGTACGTTAGGCATGTGCATATCCCAAAGGCTTAGAACTAGGTTCGCTTCCATTGTGTGTTATTTGATTTATGGTTCGAGGAGACATTTCGAACCAATGGTCCCTGATTTGGTACAAGAGGTACATGGACGTGATAGCAGAGTATGCCTGCATCCCGGTGGCCATTTCGGGGGATGCTGTAGTTATATATATTATAGTGTGATATATATATATATATATATACAAATGTGATTAGTCTATTTATGTGTGATGGTAGAAAAGATAGATGGTGTAAATCTAAAAGTAATTTAAGTATGAGAAAATTTAAATAGATGATGCGATAATAATTATTCGGTTAATAATGAATTATTAGTTTAACGGCAGGGTATCGTATGGGCGGTACGGAAGAGCTCAACCTAGTGTGGTTAGTTAGATACTTAGGCCTAGTTAAGCTAGGTAGTAGGACTAGGTGGGTAAAATAGGAGACGTTAGGAGTGCACTATAGATGAGAGGTGAGAAACTTAAGGGAGTGTACGATAAGCTAACGTGTGTATCTAATAACTGCTTTTATAACTGCAATGTAAATACTTGCAAATTATTCTTCAAATTGTTTTGGGCTTTGACCCGTGTCAAAATATTTTTCAAAACATTTTAGGCGTTCAGTCACAAGGACGCCAAGCCTGATGACTCATTCCAGGGATGCGTAGCCGCAGCATTTGTGGAGGTTTACAGGATTTTGTATAGACGCTTCAGTTATTCATTCCTAGATTATGATTTTTTATTCAATATTTCATTTGGGATGTTGCCCCTCCAATTGATACATTGATTTAGTTTTACTTATCAGACTATGTATTGGGATTTAGTTTATTTCAGTAGACTTGTGGTTTGGATATTACTTTAGGGAACCGATGGTTTATTCGGTATTTATTTTTATCTATGATTTAGACTTCTATTAATTGTGTGAATGGTTGAAGTATATTATCTAAATGTCTGCATGCATGCTGTTATATGTTAATGGAAGATAAAATTTGGCACCGGCTTAAAAGTTTGAAAAGTTTAAAAAGTTTCGACAGTGATGTTGAGAATGAAGCAAATGAGATTCATGTTTATTTTTATAAAGTACTGATCACCCGTGGTTAAAATAGGCAGGGTGTCACAAGCTCAATCTTAGATCATGCTGAATATATGGCCGGAGCCTCAAAATATAGCGGTTGATCCTCAGTCTCAGGGAGGTGAGCCCTGTTGCAAAAAAGCTGGAACTGCTCCGTATAATCCACCACTATAGACATCTCATGTCGGAGATTTTGAATGCGAGCAAAAAGGTCGCGCTCATATGTCAGTGGTATGAATGAAGCCTGAAGAGCGACCTTCAGCTCGGACCATGCCTGGATAGGAGGAAGTCCGGCAACTGTCCAGTGATGGCAAAAGATCATTCCACCAAACTCGGCTGAATCCCTGAAATTTGGTGGCTGCAAGGAGAACACAAGAGCGGTCCTGAACCCCCTTGTAATCAAAAATTGTCTGCATTGAAGCCAACCAATCAATTATATCATCGGGGGAGAATCGTCCGTCAAACATCAGAACGTCGATGCGTATATCCCCATGGAGACTCCGAGAAAGTAAATGAAGCGTCATAGATAGAAAGTCTCTATCTTGATGAGTATCAAGGCCCATCACATCACCCAGCACAGATGCGGCATAATTCACAGGTCCAGCATCTGAGTAGGCGGTGGATGAGGATGAACATGTTGGGCCACAGCATAGGGGACCGCGATGATAATGGGAACACGTGCATATCAAATGGCCACGCTCTCCACAATAAAAGCAGTGGCGGTCATGTAATGGAGCGAAGTGATGAGCATCAGGTGGGGAAAGAGGTATCCATTCCAAGACGCTGCGATGGGAGTCCTCGACATCAGACGATGAAGATGAGTCAGACTGAAGTAGGGAGAGATCATGGTGGGAAGGTGTGGGGAATGGTTATGGCATATATGGTGGTGGGTGATGGTATAAATGTGGATGAGGTGGTTGATGGCCGAATGGAGTGGTTAGTTGACTAAAATGGCCTAAATCTTTGAATGGTGGTGGGCGAATATCCAGTAGTCGACCAAGGGTTTCGAAAATTCCGGGTGGGTCTCAATTAAAGGCGGGCCCGAGGATGGCAGGTGGTGGTCCGAGAGTCCCGAGTAGGCTGGAATTGTTGGTTGGCCGAGGAGTTCGGCCTTTTGTCAGGTTAGGCGAGTAGTTCCAGTTTCTGAGTTCGGGCAAGTGGGTCGGGTCGCCTGAATCTTCCAAGGATTTTGGGAATCTTAGGTCGACAGTGGGGTCGGAAAAATCCTATACCACCGGGGAGGTTGAATTTTGGGTCGTAAAAGGGGAATTCTGAACTCGGGTTTTAAACGAGGGTTACGGAATAAGTGGAAAAGCCGAGGGGATCGGGATTCACCGATTTTTAGAAGAGATCAGGTCGGTTGGATATACCGAAGGTTTTGGTAATCTGGATGGGACCGGGGAGCTCGGGAAAGTCACCGGGATCAGACTTTCCTTGTCTCCAATCACGACCTGTCGAATTCCCAAGAGGATCGGTTGTAATCGCTCCGCCGAGTGGTTTAGCAACGTCGACGAGGCCGAGAGCTTCTGGGTTTCCCACGGAGGCAGGACGGGTGCGATCACCAGTGTAACACCTCGTAATTCTGAGGACATGGAATATAATTATTTTGGTGAAATATAATTACATTTAATTTGGGGAATTTATTTAATTTGGAGAACATATTTAATTCGGTTACTTAGATTTAATTCATTCGGGTTATTTTTAAATTGCACGTGTTGTATTTTGAGGTAGAAATTGGAGAATTATATAAAGTAACTCGAATGACGATTCCGAGGGCACGGTTAATTCCGAATAGATCGAGATAATTAGAAAAGAGTATCCGGGGTAGTAAATGGGCCTGGGAGCATTTTTAGGCATAATCGGGCCCACAATGGGATGTTTGAGTCATTCTAATTTGGCCCATAAGCTTAACTTCGGGATTAACAATATAAAACCTACATTAGGGAGTTTGTGGTAGGCGCAACTCAAAAAGAAAATCCTAGTTTTGCAGAGGAGAAAAGAGGGATAACTTGGGGAGCTTTTGGGAGCCAAATTCATAAGGGATTAAGTGTGGTCATTGTCAAATCTTAGTTTACCTCAAAGGAATCAGATAGTACGAATCAATACAGGCAAGTGGTTAATTTGTTTTCAATGTAATTCTGTGATAATCGATTCATATCATAGTGGGTGTAAATCAAATTTGTTTTTGGGTGGGTTTTCACATGAAAAACGGGTGTTCATGAATTGGATAAATTATATAGATTAAAGGCTCGATCGATGTTGGTATTCTGATTCAAAAGTGTGAGAATTCAAGTTATAATTATAGACTGTTAATCGAGGTTATTAAATTGTAATTTGAATCCAAACTTTGAGGAAGCCGTCTAGCAGAAACTATGATAATCCAACTCAAATGTTATTATCAGTGTTACAAATCAATAAGAGTTAAATGAGAAATTTGAGATTTGGAAAACGTGGCAATCGTTGGGAGTTAATAGATATTATTTCTGGGTTTGAGTTTTGGATCTGGGATGAACAAAAATTATGAAGCAGCATGGTGGAGAAGAAGGGGTCGCTCAACCGATGTGTGACGTCGTTCAAGCGACATATGATGTCGCGTGAACGACCCAAGGCCTCGTTTGAGGCCTCGTTTGAGCGGCGTGAAGAAGATGCTGGCAGTTCGGCTCAAAGTTTTAGGTGGCCTAAGATTCTTTGTGGATGAAAAGAAATTTAATTCGTGAAATACTAAAGGGAGGTTAATACCTAGTTGGCCTGAGATTTCCTAGTGGTTTAAAAGGGATTAATTGGTAAAATATTAAAGGGAGGTTAATACCTATGTTGAGAGATGGGTATTAAGGAATATAAAAAAAATTAATAAGGGTGTTAACTTATTAACGGGACTTCGTGCGATAAATCCTAAAAGGTTAAAATACGGGCCAAGTGAGTGAGTCCGGGCATTTTGGTTAAGTGACACCATGATGTTAAATTAATTAATGTAAATTTAATTAAACTGAGGGTCGGGATATAAATTCGGATAATTTGGGGTTGGTGCCACGGGAGTTAAGCACGGGTTAGCTGGTTCAATTAGCTTATATATATATATATATGTGTGTGTGTGTGTGTGTGTGTGTGTGTGAGAGCTTTATAAATATTGGTGTGAATAATATTTATAGGAATACATACCCCTCTAGTGCTATCAGAGGAGGTTGCGCGATGTGGGTGAATCCCTGACTAGAGAACGCAGGGCGGGTATAATCCCCATAGCGTCCATTATTTTATATTGTGATTCTTTTCGGAGTGAGACGCTTTGGGTATGATTCGGTCTCACAATCGCGGAACTATGACCACCTCCGCTAAGATTATTTTTATTTTTTCTGATTCGATGAGTTAATCGTCTCGGGGCATCCGGGTGGATTGAGTATACCTAGGGTGATAGCATTTCTGAGAAAACATCCAGCATGTGTGTGAATGTTGTAGTATAATAGTACTTATATAATGGTGTAGATAATTATATATGGGTGGAATATATGAGATGCAATTGTATTTAGTACATACGTATATAATAGAGTTGTATTTATATACATGTGAATTACATGAAGAAAAATGGTATTACTTGTATAAAACTAGTGAGACTGTTATATAGTTATATTTACAAACGATTAATTAAGTTAATGCGATAAATAACTTATGAAGAAAAAGTACGACTTACTCGGGCTAGGGTAGGGTGTCAGGAAGTTTTCAGAACAAGGCTAGTTAGACGGGGTAGTATAACTATGAGGGTTAGGAAGAAAGCGTTAGGTACGCACTTTAGATGAGGGGTGAGTAGTATCTCAAGGGAGTGCGACACTAGCTTAAATATGAAGAGCATTCATGCATTTTAATTGTTGCATTTTAATCACTTTCAGAATATTTTCAAAAGGAATTGGGCTCTGACCGTACTTGCAAAATATTTTTAAAACCTTTTATGTGTCCAGCCACAGGAACACCAGACTTGACGATATGTTCCATGAATGCGTAGCTGCAACACGTGTGGATGCTTGCAGGAATTGGACTTAGTCGCTTCGGTTACTTCATTCCTAGAGTAGCATGCAGTTCAGTTATTTCATTTGGGCATATCGCCCCTTCAGTTATTTATTTTCTTCAGTTTATCAGACTTTGTATTTGTGGAAACAGTTTGATTTCATCAGATGTTTAGTTGGATTTTATTTTGAGAACCGATAGTTTGTTCGTACCATTTTATTACAGTCATTTATATGATGTTTAGTTCAGATTACTTTACTGCTTGGTTGGTTTGGTTATTGGTATTATTGCACTTGTTGTTTTTGTTTAATTAAAAAGATAAAATTTGGCACCGGCTTTTTGAATATTAGGTGGTTAGTAAGCTTTAGAAAGTTTTCGGACAGTGATGCTAAGAATGAACCAATTGAGAAACTGATGTGAATTTGGGTGCAGAAGCGTAAAAAAAGAAGTTATCTACACAACAACTAACTACACAACATCTACACTACACACAAGGTTCTAAAAGGCGCGATGTGTGGTCGATGCTTGGACGTCAAGCATCAAGCATTAAGTGCATAGGCGCGCCTATGCGAAGCCTATGCGTGAAAAGGCATTTTGCCTTTTTTTAATATTTTTTAATTATACCCACGCTTGTAAAATAATAAAAGCAGAAATATACGCATAACTTATATAAAAAAAAAACATAATCATAAACATTGAACCAAAATTACGAATAAAATAAAACATACCTTAACTGTCAGCCTTCAACATTAACATTTCTTTAATTGTTGACATTTCTTAAACATTATAAACATTTCTTACACCAAAATAGAACTAAGAAACATTACAATGTTTATGGTAAATGTTTATGGTAAAGAACACATAAAATCATAAACATTATAAACATTAAATTGTTTATAAACATTACAATGTTTTGGGTTTTCGGTGACATAAGAAAGAAATAAGAAATCAAAAGAAAGAAATCAGAGGTAAAGAAAGAAATCAGAAAACTTACCATTTGACAACTCAAATAAGAGGTAAAAGTCGTCCGGAAGTAGGGTATTCTGCTAAAGGCCGGTCGGATGTAGGGTTTTAGGGTTTTCGACCAGAGGTGTTTGGTTCGTCCACAAGTTTTTGGGTTTTGGGGTTTTCGGCGAAAGGAGATTTGGGAAAAGCAGATTGGGTTTTGTTGTTGCTTTGGAATGGAATGGGTAGACACCACAATGTTTTTTTTTTATATATATATAAGTGTGTTTGTTTTTTCAGTTTGTTAACACAGGGATGGAACGGTACCGTTTTTTTGTTATATCTGTTTAATCAACTTAGTACATGGGAAAAACATTTTTTTTTAAAAGGTAAAACGACGTCGTTTTGCTTAATAAAAAAACGCTTTATGCATGCCTATGCGCGCATCACGCCCGTTGACCGCCTTAAAAATCGTTCACAACGCATTTTCCCACGCATACCCCTTATGTGTTGTGTTTTCAAAAAGCATCATGCATATGCGCGCATTGGCGCCGCATATGCGCGCCTTTTAGAACATTGACTACACAACAACAACAACTAAAGAAATGAAATGGGTTTCTTTCTCTCTCTCTCTATTCTCTATTCTCAATATTCAAGGTTAAGTACAAATGAGGGCCAAGGGGCCTATTTATAGGAGAGATTAGCTTGTTAATCAAGCTAATACCCAAAATGACTAAAAAAGGCCACTAATAACCAAAAATGACATATTAGTCCCAAACATACTTGAAAAGTAATTAAATACTAAAAATAAAGAAAAATTACAATTAAAATGCAAGAAAATATTAAAATAAACCCTAATTCTCATCATTCTCCCCTACTTGAGAGAGCTCGTCCCGAACGATAAAAATGTGTGTGAGGGCAACATCCGGGCACTCCCCTACTTGAAAGGGAAGTCGTCCTTTAAAGCGTCCCGCATAACGACTCACAAAATTACCTTGAAGAGAAACCACAAATTTACGCCATGGCCGACGAATAGGAAGTCGACCTCTAATCTGTCCACATGAAGAGCCAATACAAGATCGACGCGGAGAAGGCCACTAATGCCAAATTTCATCCAAATTGCCCGTGATGCGCCTTCTTAACATCAAATCATGTAAAAGAGGCGTGGATCACTCCTCATAAGGAATCCAAAAAGGATCCACAAATCCCACACCAATCGTGATCTCCTTACGCAACAAATACTCCTCAAAGGAAACGACGACCGAACCATCATCACAAAGCTCATCATCGTGACCAAAAATGGAAAAAAAATCCATCAAATCAAATATTGCCACCTTGCGATAGTGAGTGCGAATCTCCCAACCATCTTCAACAAATAAATCGAAAAAACCACATAGGAAGTACCTATCATCTTTTAACCCAAAGATAGGAATGAAGTCCATAATCTCAAATGCCTCCAAATCCCTATATCGAGTACGAGTGATCCATCCGTCCTCCTCGAATATGAAAAAAAATCACAAGGAATGCAGAGTCACTATCAAGTATAGTCGGGGTCTCAACAACCTCGGAGATATCCTCGTGAAGCATATCCGAAGAGATAGTATCATCGATGTGCGCCGAAATGACATCGGATGTAGTGGGAGGGGAACCAGTAGACAAGTACTCCAAATATGGGACCAAATACCTCGAGCGTGCACATACCCATTGTTCACGTCTCATAATACTCGGTTCGACATCTATTTAGGTGTTGACGGTTCATCTCATACTCTTCGATAGAATAAGCACTATACGCTAATGTGTGAAGTTGTCGAGAGAAAGATGAATCCGTCTCGGCCCAAGAAGCTTGAAGACTTTGGAGTTTCTTGATGATGGCACAACTAACCTTGTCGAAATCGGCACACGCATGCACATCGAGCCAGTATTTGGTACCATCCCACAATAATTTGGAAGAAAGGTATTCTTCAAGTGGGGGAGGAATGAAATCGTAGGGTCTTGATAGACTTGGAGTAGATTTGTAATTATGAGAAAATGCAAGGGCTCAATGATAATTTTCAGAAATTGGTAGGGAATTAACGTGTTGAAGAGGTCCGAGTGGTGGGAAAATTTGGTTAGGGTTGTAAGATGGAGTGGGATTTAGGGATTCTTGAAAATGGTGTAAATAGGGTTTGGAATAAGAATTTTTTTGTTGAAATTGAATGGGGTTTTTAATATAGGATGGATCTTGAATTGTTTGGAAGGAGAAGACAATGAATCTTGGGAGTGGGTAATGCTTTCTTGAAATTCCGGTGGTTCTTGATTTGTTCGTGGTGGGTTCTCGAATTTTCGGTAGATTTCTTTCAGCGTTAGAATTGGTTATTACCCTTCCGGATAGTACTGTAGGAGATTCTGGACTCATAGATTGTGTTCCCAGACAATAACGTTGGGTCGGATCTTTTACAGGGGTCGCAGTTGTTGCGCTGTGGACCACTGCTTCGCTACAACTTTCCGGCGGTGGCGTTATTGCACTCGGGGCAGATCTTCTGGCAGAAGCAGCCGGGGGTTACATTAGCGATGATGAACCTTGCTTCGGGACTGCCCCGTCCGATGAAAAAGAGTTGACGGGGGTGGTGGATGTTGGCTGTGAAATGTTGAGATCAGGGTTTTTTTGCACATCATCCGGATGAACCCAGTGAAAGTTCCAATCTTCTATAAACATGGCTAATCCAAGAACAAACCACGCTCCGATACCAATTTGATGTGAATTTGGGTGCGAAAGCGTAAAAAGAAGAAGTTATCTACACAACAACTAACTACACAACATCTAAAGAAATGAAATGGGTTTCTTTCTCTCTCTTCTCTATTCTCAATATTCAAGGTTAAGTACAAATGATGGTCAAGGGGCCTATTTATAGGAAAGATTAGCTTGCTAATCAAGCTAATACCCAAAATGACTAAAAAAGGAAACTAATAACCGAAAATGACATATTAGTCCCAACATACTTGAAAACTAATTAAACACTAAAAACAAAGGAAAATTACAATTTAAATGCAAGAAAATATTAAAATAAACCCTAATTCTCATCAAAAACCTCTTTTAATTTAATAAAGGACTGATCACCCGATATTTAATTGGGGGGGGGGGGGGGGGGGGGGGGATGTCACAACCAGGAATTCCGGCCCTTCCGACACAATTTTTTCCCGACCCGAGGAGTTGGATTTGAGCCGAACCGAGGGACTGAGTTGAAGACGATGGGGGTTCAGTCTAAGGCTGGTGGTTCAACAATTCCGAGTACCTCTTCAGTGAGAACCTTTTTTCCGACCCTATGTGGGATGGATTCCAGTGACTTTTCCGTGGTTGTCTGGGTTTGAATTTTGGGAAGTGTTGTAAGAAGGCCTCAAATTGTTCTTCTTGTTATCGTGTCATTTCTTCCATTTTTCGAGTGGTCATTTCTTCCATTCTTGTTATTTCCACTTGTTTGGATTTCTTTAGAGCCACTGAAAAGTAGTGCACAATTTGTTTGATAATCTAAACACCGATACACCAATTCACCATTGTTGGAGCTACACCCGCTCTGATACCAATTTGACGTAAACTACACGTCAATGGCCAAAAACTAAACAAACACCAATTTCTCGAAAGAGAAACAAGGAATTTCTTATATTCAAAATGGAAGCTATCTCCAAATGAGGAGTACATTGGTTATTTATAAGGTGGGAATTACTTGCTAATCAAGTAATTACCTAAAAGACTAAAAAGGACAATCATTAAAAAAATATACCGACTTAGTCCCAAACATGTATGGAGACTAATTAGAAGGAATAAAAGAAATGTAATAAAAGAATCCCAAACATGTATGGAGACTAATTAAAAGGAATAAAAGAAATGTAATAAAAGAATTAAAAAATAAATAAAAGGAAAATAACATGGGATTCCCATGATTTACTATTTTAGCTATTATCAATAAACACAAAAGAGTAGACATGATAGACTAAACGAAAAGAAGAAAAGCTCCCGAATAAAGCATAAAGCTATACAACAATGGTTAAATATTTAATAATAAATTACATGACTATGTGAAGTGGTGTTGGGGAAGGCAGATTTGGAATCCCTCTTTCAGGGGTAATTTAACGATTTGGGGGGGGGGAGGGGAAGGGGTGTTTTTGATGGGAAGATGAGATGTGTTTTCACTGAAAGGAGGAGGAGGGGGTTGTTTTTCAGTTATATCGTTTTCCTATCTACTGGGAAGCGAGGGTGTGCGGCTTTTTCCATGGGAGGTTGTTTTGGCCCTTGAGAGCCCCTTCGAAAGTGGCGTTCTTCACTTTGACGGTAGCTAGACCATGGGAGGTTGTTTTGGCCCTTGAGAGCCCCTTCGAAAGTGGCGTTCTTCACTTTGACGGTAGCTAGAGGGGCAAATTTTAACCATTGATAACCTAAGGAGGAGGAGGAAGGTGATTGTCAACTATTGTCATTTATGGAAACGAGATGGGGAGTCGGTGAATCATGGATACTCTACTGTGATTTCCCATGAGGTTGTGGGAGGCATTGTCTGCTTTATTCGAAGTGAAGTGGTTTATGCCGCATTCGGTTCAGAAGATGTTTAGGACCTGGAAGGCTAATCGAGTTAGTAGGCAAACGCAGGGCGCTTAAATAGATACATCCTTGTGTCTCATGTGCACAGTTTGGAGAGAGAGAGAAGTGACAGATGTTTTGAGGCTACAAAGTTTTCATTGATGATGACTGAGGTGAGGGTAGCATCTACATTGTATTTATCTAGTCCCCTAGGATCTTTTTTGTCTTATTTTGTGTGGGTATATACAGATTTCTCCAACTTGGCATATTTGTATTTATCAAAAAATAAAAGGACTAGTGGCCAGAACTCTCACCTTCATATAGATGGTTTAGGGTTCGATTCCCCCTCCCCTCCCCCCGCCCCAATAAAGATAATAAAATAAATAAATAAGATTAAAATATAAATCTATATAATAAATCAGATTGGTGGGTGCTGAGAAAGTTGTTTTTGTGTGTGAGAAAGACAAGTAGGGGTTGAGATTTTATGTTGAGGGATATAAAGAGTTGAAGGAGAAAATGACCGACCAAGATTGGGTGTTTGGCACATGTGTAATAAACCAATTAAATTTTAGGTACTCATTTATGCGTGAAATATCTATGCAAAAAGCTGCCCATTATAGCCATTCTCTCTAAACTGGTTCCAGCCGTTTCAGAGTCGATGACAACAAGAGAATGTGATCATGTGAAGAAGCCTAAGCTAAATGGCGAAAGCATAAATTGCTAAGTACACAACAACATAATGTTTAGAGGTCAATGGCCCAAGAAATATCTCTAATTCATCTCTCAAAATGTCAAGTGAGTACAATGGATGGCCAAGGGCCTTATTTATAGGAAAAGCTTAGCTTGCTAGTCAAGCTAAGCCCAAAAAGGTAAAGACAAAAAAGCGCACTTCAAAGATTTAAAAGACAATGTCACCCTATAACCTAAAATAACAACTAAACTAGTGAAATAGCCTAATAAAATGTGGAAAAATAATATAAACAAAAATAAAAATAAATCTGGGACCCCGTATACATCATAAGTATTAACGTGACTTGATGTTTTAAGATTCTGTCACCCCATACATTCATTTTAATTTATCATACATACTCTTACATGCGACCCAAAACAACCACACCCTATAGTACTAAGTGGTTGAGCTTGCTCAACATACCTTGTCCCTCAGCCGCCAAGCCAGAACTCCCAGGAGGTCCCAACTAGCCTACTTGAGCCCTGCTTGCTCAACTAGGCAACCTGTACAAGAAAGCAAAGTGTTAATACTGTTGTTCTTTTAAAGAATGACGTTTCATGATGAGGCGTTGCTCATGGTAGCCACTCCCTCATCCTGGCCACCCTGGGTGGGTTCCTTCTCAATATGAGTTTCTGTCGGGGCCCTTGCGGTGGCATTTTTCGGATAACATTTCTGCAGTGACCCTTACGGTGGCACTTCTCAATCTTGGACTTCTGCAGTGGCCCTTGTGGGGCACCTCTTGAATGTCATTCCTGTAGTGGCACTTCTCGGATGACATATCTGCAGTGACCCTTGCGGAGACACTTCTCAATTTTGGACTTCTGCAGTGGCCCTTGCTGGACACCTCTCGAATGTTATTGCTGCAGTGACCCTTGCAGTGGCACTTCTCAATCTTGGACTTTTGCGATGGCCCTTGCGGGGCACCTCTCGAATGTCATTGCTGCAATGACCCTTGCAGCGGCACTTCTCGGATGACATTTCTGCAGTGACCCTTGCGGTGGCACTTCTCAATCTTGGACTTCTGCAGTGGCCCTTGCGGGGCACCTCTCGAATGTCTTTTTTGCAGTGACCCTTGTAGTGGTACTTCTCGGATGACATTTCTGCAGTGACTCTTGCGGAGGCCCTTCTCAATCTTGGACTTCTGTAGTGGCCCTTGTGGGGCACTTCTCAAATGTCATTTCCGCAGTGACCCTTGCGGCGGCACCTCTCGAATGTCATTTCTGCAGCGACCCTTGCGGGGTCCTTCTTAACTTGAGTTTCTGCAGGGACCCTTGTAGTGGCCCCTCTCAACTTGGGCTTCTGCAATGGAGGGACCCTGGGGTTCCTTCTCCAATATGGCACTTCTACGGTGGAGGGACTCTGGGGGTTCCTTATCCAATATGGCACTTCTGCGCTAGAGGGACCTTGGGGGGTTCCTTCTCAATATGAGTTTCTGCCGGGACCTTGGGGGGTTCCTGCTCAATATGAGTTTCTGCCGGGACCTGGGTGGGTTTCTTCTCAATATTTACAATAAAAAAATATTTTTATTTTTATTTTTTTTGTAGGTAGACACCCTTCTACAATATATATATATATATATATGAATGTTTTGTAGAATTTAAATACATTGTTCTCACCACTTTCCTAAAAGCTAAATAATAATAATACTAGTTACTAATTAAGTATATGATTATATTTGACGTATATATCCCATAATTACATTATGATTCCTCATCCACCGCATCGGAGGCGCCCACAACTTGCCTTACTTCCTGGGCCTCCACCAGGCGATGACAACCTAAATGATGATACTCTGACCCTTCAGGGTGGTGATGCCATCACACAGTTGGCACTTCAGTTGCTATCACGTAGTATGCAGGGTGATATTAGAGTGGATGTCTCAATGTTCGATGGTCACTTACAGCCTGATGCCGTTGTGGATTGGCTTGCCGCCATGGAGCGGATTTTTGAGTATAAACGGTTGAAGGGCCGTAGATGTGTTCTGCTAGTAACGACCAAGTTTCAAGGTTATGCCAGTGTTGGGTGGAACGATTTGGAGCAGCGTCATGTTCTTGAGGGTCTCCCTCCTATCCAGTCCTGGGCCGAGCTCCGTGCACAGTTGATGGCCGCATTTGTTCCCGCTACCTACGAGCACGACCTCTTCCTCCGCGTACAGTCTCTCAGATAGGACACTTCAGTTTTAGACTACACAGAGCGCTTCCAGCTTTTATGTACCCGTGCGCATCTCGGCGAGAGCGAGGAGCAGCGCATTAGTCGTTATATCTACGGACTGCAGAGTTATATTCAGCGGGACCTCACTTTACGTGACGTCACCTCCTTTGCCAAGGCAGTTGAGTACGCCACTAAAGTCAAGTCCTTCCATCAGTCTGCCCCTCCTCCGCGTGGCCGCTCCTTACCAGCTCCTCCAGCACCAGTGACTTCTGCTCCTCCAGTGACTCCATCTACTGCCGTTACTCCTACCACCACGATTCCTCCTCCGGCCCCCCTCATCCGATCACCTTCAAATGCTACAACCGTGAGGTGATGGGTCATCGAGCCTCAGATTGTTCCCTCCCTCGTCATCGTGCTCTCTTAGCTTCAGGGGGGCCCTGAGTATCTTGAGGAGGCACCAGAGATTCCACCCCCACCCCGCTCTCATTACTATCCTTGATGGTGACACTTAAGGCCTTCCCCTTTGAATTCGAGAACGAACTCTTTTCAAGGGGGGGAGAGTGATGTGATTAGAGTCATTATCGTCTTTTATCTATTTTTAGACATTTTTAATATTTCTTTTATTTTTAGCATTCATTGTATTTTCCCTTTTTTGTTTAGTATTTAGAGGAAGGAATGTTAATTGGCATTAAGGGCATATTTGTAATTAGATACTTAGCTTAGAGGCCAAGCAACCTCCTTCCTATAAATACCCCTTATGTGTCATTTGGGGCATTCTTCCATATTTTGAGATTTGATTAGAAAAAGAGAGAGAGAACTATCTTTTCTTGCTTCCATTTGACGTCATTTACGTCACTCTTTCTAAATTTGTTGTTTGTTTAGATTTGGGCCTTTTGACGTGTAGTTTACGTCATAATGATACGCTATTTAGAGAAGCCAAAAGATATAGAAAATTTTAAATTGATAAGAAAAATAGTGGATTAATTAGATAAGAACAAAACAATCATTTAATATGCATAGCAAAGTATCCCATAATAGTTTTAAAAAAACGATTTAATCAGACATAAAACTTCAAAAAAAAATATATATATATATATGAATGTTATTTAAATACATTGTTCTCACCACTTTCCTAAAAGTTAAATAATAATAATACTAGTTATTAATTAAGTATATGATTATACTTAACGTATATATCCCATAATTACATTATTAAAAAGACATTTTATGTAAATAGAGGTACATTTTAAGAAGAGATAATAATGATATGTTTTAATACGTATTAGGTAAATTATGATACAGTTTAATACATATTGATTAAATAATGTTTGGGGTGTTGGTTGTTGTTGGGTTTGGAGTGATTTGAGGGCTGGGGGAGAGTTAGTCGGTAGTGGTGCTTATGAAGTTATGATTGTCTGCTTCTGGTGTGATGGTGGTTGTCTACAGGAGGTTTGTGGTATATTGATGGGTATTTGGTTGAATTGGGTTTTGGGTTGAATTAAGTGTTGTTACAGTGGTGTGACGACTGTAGATGACGATTAGTGATGGTGGTTTGATGAGTGGTGGTGATGGGGGCTTGTGGCAATGGTTTGGCGGTGTGCTCTTGGTGGTTCGAGGTAGTGTGATGGGTGCCGGCATGAGGTTCAGAGCTATGGGTGCTAATGCCGATAGTTTGTTTGGTTATTGATTCGGTGGTGTTTGGTGCCGGCAGGGTGTGTGGGAGAGAGAGAGATCCCAGTTAAGCCACATTTGATTGCCATTAAGTTTTCTAATTGAGTTGAGGTTGGGGTGATTTTGAAATGATTTTCAAGCTTTGAGGGTAACATTAAGATATTTGAAAAATCAGGGAACAAATTGAAATTTGACCAAACTTTAGGGGTCAAACTTTAGTAATAAGCATATTAGTTTCCGAAAGTTTACATTTTAAATCAATTATGATACATTTTAAATAAGATAAGATAAATTTTGTTATCCACATATAAGAGGATTTTATTTCTTTTGGGGGTACAAACTTGGAGAGACAAACCAAAGAAAATAGGGAAACGGCTTTCACAAAACCTCATCACAAAACCACAATGCAAAATCATTGCAAACCCTCAAAATCCCCAGCTGCTTTTGAGAGAGATTGAGATCAAGGGAGATGCTGAGAGAGAGATTGAGATAGAGGGAAATAGGAGAAATAGGAGAGAGATCAAGATAGAAGCTTTGGGAGTTCGGACAGATAGGATCTAAGGAGATCAAAGCATGGGAGGGAGATGAGGTCGAAGATCTGTTTGCGCCTCTCTCTTAAAGTTAGTCCTGTTTTTCACTCAAATTTGATTGGACTCTCTTTGACACGCTCCGAGTTGATGCTTTCTCAGAACTGGAAATTATTTCTCCGAGTCAAAGCGAGTTAGCTTTTTGTCGGTGATTCATCCAATTTTGGAACGGGCGGCAGACGAAACCGAGTGAAGTCGGACGATATTTTGAACCATGTAAGGAACCATTTTTATATCGATGGAGTACATTATAATACTCCAAGAACACCAACAAGTGTTTTAAAGTGCTCCATATTCCGAAATAGTGAATCAACTAAGCCTAACCCCCACAGTACCATGCACACCTGTAGCATGTACCAAAGTGACCACGTTACAGGTAACATTGGTATGGCGTATCTCAAATGTCACATCAGCCGCATGAGGGTAAGCCAAAATAGTCTGAAAATATAATAGACAAGACATTTGTTTAGTAAGAAGTTTGTTCACCTGCAACCTGTGCACTGCTTTATTTTTAAAATAGCAGCAATTATATGAACGATCCAAGTAAGCTTGGCTTCAATCACAGACAGTTCATTGTTATCACTGGTCTGGACTCGTACTCTTTCCTGTTAAAGAAATTGGCCAACAGAAATAATTATGTGTATAAAGACAAACTAAAAACCAAATGATAGCACCATCAATCATAAAAACACAACATACCGTGTATATTTGTAGAACAGGCTCCATAACGTTTATGATAAACAAACTAGTGTTTTCATACTGATACTCGGGAGAAGAAAGTCAAGTCATGAAACGAAAAGAGTTTTAATAAACTACAGAGAAGGGCAAGAAATTGTGGAAGCCAAATTATATTTGAAAAAATCAAATTCAATTCATATATGCACGTCATACCTGAAATCTGCAGAGGTATGGAAAGCAATCAAGCTGATCCTGAAGAAGCTCAACATTGTCCAGTGCATTCTCAGAAAGGTCATCCGGAAAACCAGCCTATAATTACAAGCAGAAGCATAAAAAAATAAAAAATAAAAAAAGACTATTTATCAACAATATGAGTTTCATAGAAAAACATGTGCAACACTATACCTGTACAGAATCAAATCTTGATGTGATAAAACCTTCCGTGATCTTAGGCACAAATTCATCAAGCAGGCTTGGTGCATCACCCTTCAAGTATGGCACAGATGTCACCAACCTGGACCACAGGCCTAAAAGATAGTATACGCTGCTACTGGCCCACTGAAAGAAGACATGAATCAGAACTAGGGCACAAAACTTCTACTACCTCCCAACACCCACCCAGAGTTTGAGCCAATTATCATGTCCCCCACCAGGAACCAATGTACAACTTTTGATAATAAAACTCGGGTTTTGTCAGTCTAGTCCAATTGACTCGAAAGAATAGCAAATATGACAATTTTTTATTATGTAAAGCAAACACATCAGACTGGTATGCCATATATATTACTGAAGTGATCTAAGGTGCGGAAGCGTAAAAAAGAAGTTATCTACACAACAACAACAATTTGAAAAATGAAGGAGGGTTTCTTATTTCTCTCTCTAAACCTTCAATCTCAAAATGTCGAAAGTGTTACAAAAGAAGGCCATTGGCCTATTTATACTAAACATGCAAAAGGATAAAAAAAGAACAAAATAAAACAATGTTAAAAAAACGCTTATGTCCATATGCTCCTGCAACACTCTCCCCCCCTTAAGAAGACTCCATATACTCCGTATATTGGCGATAGAAATCGGGGTCGATGTGCTGGAGGGTGATCTCGGGGATCCATGAATTTTCCGCCTCAGGACGGCCAATCCAACGAACTAAGTAACGTGTATAATCACCCGAAGAAGAAGACACGAACCCAGAGACGAGAATCCCCTCAATGCGATCTACATAAGAACGGACCATGTGGCCTGTGGTCAAAGGAATGGGAATCGGTGGAGCATTAGTTCCTCGAAACGGAGAAAGGCCTGCCTCATTAAACGTACGGTGCATACGGAACTCATAAGGGAGATCAACCTCGTAGGCATTCGTTCCACAAGCTCACAATCAAAAAAGGACAAAAACGGCGCATAAGAAGTTTGGTGTTCTTACCCGTCAGCGCGCCTTCTGGAGATATACCATGATAAGGTCACCCAGACGGAAGGAAACAAATCGTCGGTGCACATCAGCAGCCTCTTTATAAGAGGCATACATGTTCTGTAGACGAGCACGAACATCGGCCTAAATGGAAGTCAGGTGAGCAGCAACTCCTCAGCTGATGGGCAAGTAGGCACCGTCAGGGGAAGCTCAGCTAAATCAATGGGCATCGAGGGATACTGGCCCAGCACAATCTGAAAAGGAGATAGACTTGTAAAACGGTTGACGGCATTGTTGAAGGCAAACTCAGCCATTGCAATCACTATATCCCCCCTACGGGGATGCTCCGATGTCAAACACCGTAAAAGGTCACTGACACTCCTATTGATCACCTCCGTCTAGCCGTCTGGCTGGGGGTGAAAGGCAGACTGAAGCTCAGTCCATAACAAACGCCATAGTGTCCGCCAAAAATGTCCCGTAAATCGTAGATCCCAGTCAGACGTAATGCTGTGAGGCACTCCATGTAAGCGGACAATCTCACGAAAATATAAAGAGGCGACATGAGAAGCATCTGTCGTACGAGTACACGGAATGAAGTGAGACATCTTAGAGAACCGATCTACAACAACGAGGATGGAGTCGTGGCCGCTAAGAGTACGGGGGAGACCAACAATGAAATTCATCGAGACATCCTGCCACGGGTGCTCAGGAACTGGAAGTGGAGTGTATAAACCGTCATTAGTGTGTTGTCCCTTGGCTATCTGACAAGTGTAACAACGCCTCTCGCAACATCGCATGAGTGCGTGCCTGTCCCAGATGTCCTGCGAGGCCTCCTCCGTGAATCTCGAAAATGATCTTCTCCCGTAAAGAAGAAGAAGAAATATACAAAGTTGTACCCCTGTGTAAAAATCCATCCTGTAATAAGTACTAACCCCACGCTCCATTGCCCTGCTGGCATGCGGCATAAATGGGCCCCAAATCCACAACAGTCGGGTAGAGGTCTCGAATCTCATCAAACCCAAAAACCTGACTCGCAAAGTCACCAAAGCATGAGCTCGCCGACGAAGTGCATCCGCTACTAGATACTCTTTACCGGGCTTGTACGGGAGGTGGAAAGTGTAAAGTTGAAGGTATGCAGTCCACTTGGTGTGTCTGTCGCTAACACGCCGCTGGCTATGAAGGAATCGCAAGGCCTTATGGTAAGATTTGATCACAAACTCCTTATGTAGTAGATAAGGTGACCAAAACTTCATGGCTTTCACAACCGCATAAAACTCCAAGTCATACGTAGAATAGTGCAATGCCGCTCCTGTCAA
Organism: Sambucus nigra; assembly: GCA_949130495.1. NCBI lineage: Eukaryota > Viridiplantae > Streptophyta > Magnoliopsida > Dipsacales > Adoxaceae > Sambucus > Sambucus nigra. Next base: position 328,147,371 of record OX422221.1, on the reverse strand, counting down.
CTTTTGGCTAAAAAGGCAATGGGCTTTCCATTCTGACTCAAGACAGCACCTACCCCCGTCATGCAAGCGTCGCGAGACAACTCAAATAACTGGTCGAAGTCAGGTAAAGCGAGGATAGGAGCTGTCATCATCAACTCCTTGATGCGTCTAAAGGCAGCATCCGTCTCTGGTGTCCATCGAAACTCAAATCTGTAATAAGGGCCATGACAGTGCTGAATCCGGCGATAAAGCGCCTATAAAAGCTTGTTAGGCTATGAAAGCTACGCACCTGAGAGACTGTAGAGGGTGGGGGCCAATCCACTATCGCTTGAACTTTGGCATCATCCACCCGGATGCCGTCACCCGAGACCACATATCCCAAAAAGGTCACTGAAGGTACCATAAAAGCACATTTCTTCAATGCAAGGAAAAAGCGCTCGGCTCGTAGAACCTCTAATACCTGAGCCACATGACTGATATGCTCCTCCTTCGATCGGCTATAGATCAGGATGTCATCAAAATAAACAACCACAAATTTGCCCATGAAAGGGCGCAATATCTGTGTCATCACCCGCATAAAGGTGGATGGAGCATTAGAGGGGCCAAAAGGCATCACCGTCCACTTATATAGCCCATCATTTGTCTTGAAGGCAGTCTTCCACTCATCCCCTAGTTTCATTCGAATTTGATGGTAGCCGCTCTTCAAGTCCAGTTTGGAGAAAACCCGTGCACCATGGAGTTGATCTAGCATGTCCTCCAGTTTAGGAATTGAGAATCTGTACTTCACGGTGATCTTGTTAATAGCCCGACTATCAACACACATACGCCAACTTCCATCCTTCTTTGGCGCTAACAAGGCGGGTACCGCACACGGAGACAGACTCTCCTGAATATAGCCCTTGTCACAGAGCTCTGTGACTTGTCTTTGTAACTCTGCATGCTCTGTGACTTGTCTGTGACATGCGGTAGTGGGGAAGGTTGGGCAGCTGTGCCCCGGGGATAAAATCAATGGCATGTTGTATATCCCTGAGGGGAGGAAGATCATCTGGGGGTGTGCAAACATTGATAAAAGAATCCAATATACCCTGAACACGGGGTGGGACAGTCATCTCCGGGGTGGCGATGGGGCTAATGAGAGCATAGCACAATCCTGTCTCTGCGGCCTCTGTGGTTAACTCCTCATGTGAAACTACCCGGGAAGAAGGTCGAGACATCAAAAATGGTCACATAGGGCGGAGGAGAAAGTTCCTCCCCTCATGCATAAATGAATAGGTATTGGCCCAGTTATCGTGCATGCTGCGATAATCAAATTGTCACGGTCTTCCCAAAAAAAGGTGACACACTCGCATATCCACCACGGTACATGGAACCTCGTCACGATAATCTCCGATGGAAAAAGCCACTCGTTACTGTCGGCTAGGAGCTAGGGTGATTTCATTTCCCAACCACCCGATACGACATGGGGAAGTCAATGATTCGGTGGTTTAGCTTGTCAACCATCCCTTGTGATACCAAATTATCATTCGCTCCCCCATCAATAATCATTGTGCATAGCCTCCCCTTCACAGTGCAACAGGTAAAAAAAATACTTGATCGAATCCACGTATCGTCCTAGATGGGGTTGGTTGTGGATCAATGGGCGTGTTACCATCACAGTGTGCATATAAGCAGTAGAAATTCTCACACGTCTTGATTGTTTATGGCAAAATGACTCCCGTCGTCGACATATAGATTGAGCGGAGGATAGTGGCACGTGGGATGGGATAGGAAGGATTTCTAAGGAAGGACATCCTTTGTAGATGGGGTTGGATGGATCTTTTGGATCCGTGGTGTTTGGTTTAAGGTTTATAATCTTATGGTATGAAATTGATGATGGATCGGGTGGTTTTGAGACGTGATCGGTTTTGTCGGTTTGGGTCAAATGGAACAGGGGCTCAGTCGAAAGGTTTTGTGACACGGTTGGACTCGGTCACCCTTGGGTTGTGCCGAAGGCTTTGGTATAGAGGAAAGGGCTGCCGGAGGGGCTGAAGATGGTCAATTGATATGGTTCAAGTTCAATGAGTGGTCGGCAAGGGCTGGAGAGGTCGAGGGTCTTAGGAGGGGTCGAAAATGGCACCAGATGGGATTTCGGGTTGGTCCGGTCATGGTCGGCAGCCATTAGGGTTGTCCGACTCAGGGTTTTTAGGTATGGATTGGAAATTGGGTTTGGATGATTCGGTTCGATTATTTGGATGGTCCGATCTGCTATGGGTAGTGCTAGGGTTGTTTTGGGATTAAAAATTTTGGGTTTAGGTGATGAAGAGTTAGGGTTTCTTGAATTTTTGATTTCTAGGGTTAGGGTTTCATGTGTAAGTATGGGATTGTTTCTTGAGTCATCCGGATGAATCCAATTCGAGTCCCAATCTTCAATAAACATGATTAATCCAAGAACAAACCACGCTCTGATACCAATTTGATGTGATCTAAGGTGCGGAAGCGTAAAAAAGAAGTTATCTACACAACAACAACAACAACAACTTGAAAAATAGAGGGTTTCTTATTCCTCTCTCTAAACCTTCTATCTCAAAATGTCAAAAGTGTTACAAAAGAAGGCCATTGGCCTATTTATACTAAACATGCAAAAGGAAGGGAAAAAAAATGTTTAAAAGGACGTTTATGTCCCTATGCTCCTGCATCGATTATTATCCATTCCCACACTTGATGATAAATACTTCAATAATCTCAAATTCTGCCCCCTCCCTCTCTCTCTCTAATTTTCTCTCTCAGCCACCACCACCGCAGACCTTCTCAGGAAAACCAAAGGACACAACTGCATAACCAACACAGCCAAACAACACTACCAACTCCACGTGACCACTACCCGCACGGGACTCGGCCGAAACTGCTCTGAGTTGGTCGAGGCAACTTGACTTCATTGCCCAATATTCCGAAACCATTCCTCATAGCTATATAATTAATAAAACTAGATTTGGCGTGACTCACCCACTTTTTTTGTCTAAAAGACCGAAATGGTGGCAACTCACTGAGACGAATGAGTTTTTGGGTCCTAATATTTTTTTCAAATAAAAAAAGGGTCCTCTAAATGATGTATTATTTTGTCTCACCTAACATTAATACTGAGTCAAGAACTTTGACAAACGAGCCTTTGCCCAAAACCGTATCTTTGAACCATGCTCTCTCCCTATGCTGACACATAATTGTAAGAGAGGAAAACACCTATAGATACTGGATTTTTTTCAATGTATAATGTATACAGGATCCCATGCAAATGTCTCACAGGTCGTGACGAGGAAATTATTAATGTTCAATTTTCAACAGCATAATCAAACAATTTTTAGTATCACAGTGTTGCTTGCAGAGATGGAGCAGCTATGGGCATCTGATTTTCAGACCCCCAGTCTTTATTCAATTGATACTGCAACAAAGAACAAAATAAGTTTTTTAATTATGATCATCCCTCCCCGACATCTATATAGATAGCACAATCCACTAACTGGTTGCAACAATCGGCCTTTTTCTATTCAAACGCATCATGGCCCATCATAAAATCAACTATTATGAAAAAATGAAAATAATATAAACTATTTTCATCTCCAAATGTACGGAATAATATTTATATATTGAGAAACAGAGTGAAGAAGACATGAGAAAATATATACTAGGGGGAGAGAGAGAGAGAGTCATTTTTTTTTTCAATGGCTGGAATCGATTGGACTATGATGCAACAGATTTGCAACTAAGGTTTTATGGTTCAAAGGGGAGAATGTGAGAATCGGCAAAATCTTGAGGATTAATAAAAAAAGAAAAAGAAATAAAAAATTGTTCTCCAAGTATTCAATTCACTTACAAAAAACAATAGAATAAAGCAAATGTTATCTCAAGATAATGGAACTTCATAAACGACTCAAACCTGCCAGGACTGCAAAGATTTTGAAGTAAACTCGGCTACTAAATGGATCCAATCACTGTAGCCTTCCACATTTACAAGCTCGGACAACTGCAAAAGAAAATCACAAGTCCAGTTACAAGGGCCATGCTCAGCATACTGAAGATGATCAATAGCCATCAACTATATTTGGTAGATTAGTTTGTCTCGTGAACAACATGACAAAGACGCGGACATTTTTTTTAAGGGGAAGCCCATGTTTCTTCACCCTTTATAAGGAGAGGAATGTAATTTATTTTTATTCTTTTTTTTTTTTGGGGGGGGGGGGGGGGGGTCGGGGGATGTGTGCGCCATTTATATCTTTGGATTGCAATACAAAAATTCAAAGCATTTGTCGAAGGGCAGAAACTATAGAGTATATATTAAATAATCAACATCGTCTCTTTCTTTATTTCTTTATTGGGTTGAGGTGGGGACAAGGACTACGACTATTAGGAAGAAGAAAATAAATTTAATTCAAACGGTGTGAACCCTATATATTAAACAGTGTTGATTAATATATTAAACAGTGAAGAAACATGGGCTTATATATACGTACATACAGTGTGAACCCTATATGTTAAACAGTGTTGATTAATATATTAAACGGTGTAATATTCAAACAGTGTTGATTAATATATTAAAATTTTGATATCCTATATATATTTAGTAATATTTCATATATATTATATATAAATATTACTTATATATACGTACATACAGTGTGAACCCCAACTGTGCAGACCTCCCATACTTACCAATATTTTGAAATGCTAAAAAACTATATTATTTCACCAAACCTGGTGGCGATGATCTATATTGTGAGGAGACCTTTTCAAAAAAAATCGTCAAAAAATTGGTCCCAAAGCGGATGAGATGAAAAATTGATGAATATATTTATTTCGGGCTGTTGAAACTTTTGATACTCATCACACCCACTTCAGGAATGAATTGTTTGATGATTTTTTTTTGAGAGATGATCTCAAGTCAATATGTAGAGATTATATCCACCACATTGGTCAAATTATTTATTTTTTAGCATTTTAAAAATGCTTTTTTTACTTTACCCCCCCCGCGGAAGATAATCTTGTACTTAGAGATACCCCCTAGATGTTCAATAAATAGACTTACCACCCGTATATATAAGGTACAAGCAAGTTTATGCATAAGGTACAAGCGGGATGATGCACATGGGGGGGGAGGTAAGTCTAAACTTTTTAAAGCATGGGGGGTATGTCTAATTATGACATTATCTCGGGGGAAAAGTCAAAAACACCCTTTAAAAAATTAGAGGTCCGCACTAAAACCTAACTGTATATATACATATACACATCTATTTGTATTATTTCTTTAAAATAGAAGAAAGAATTTTTTGAATTAAAAACGACATTTTAGTGTTCTCAGAAAAGAGTTTCAAACAGAAGAATTAAATACCGTTATGAAAATAGGTGTGCCAAACACAAAATGTAACCAAATTCTATTTGAAAACAAAAAATAGTTATTCAAAAAAATAGCAAACAGACCCTTACTCATTATCAAGGGAGTCTTAAAAGCACAAAGAAAAAAGTAGATTACATACTGCGTACACCCGATTATACCAAAGTTAATCAGTCCTCTAGAGTCTACACAAACGATCATTTTTCCATCCAACAGTTCTTCACTTCCTCTAGACACCTTCTCAACCCCAAGTTGCAAAATTCCATACTATTTGGATTCACCCCGCTTTCAGACAAGCTTTTTTTTTTTATCTTGAAAGTTAGCGAAAAAATACACTACCACTATTAGATTGCTAAGCAGTTATTCATACATTTTACATAAAAGACTATCCTTATGCGCGCCGTTTGTTGAAATATACAAAAAAATGTAAACTTTTTTAAGAGAGAAACCATGGCCATCGAGCTGGCATAATTTAGGGCTTGAAACTCCCAATGGTGATTCCAAAAGAAGTAAAAATAATCCACTTCTGATGTACAATTCAATCAGGAAGGGCAAATTAATGATTGCAATAACTTTGAAGTCGACATATTTTCTCCACGGGAACTTCAACCATGTGTTCAATGAATTTTGTTTCCTTAGCTTTGGCTTCATCTTGATTCTCAATGATTTCCTCAAGTTCTCAACAATTGTGAACGCTTTTGCAACATCAACATCTTGTTTAGGCCTCAATCTCAACTTTTCTCAGGTTGCTCGGATCAAATTTTAATACCAGATAGCCCTTCTCCAACATGATGTCCTTCCATCCAAATGAGTTTAAACAACCCTAACATCAATAGCAGCTATGTTTAAAGCTGCAAGGTCGCAACAACAGTAGCAAGGGCATAACGGATGTAGTAGTGCCCAAGTCTTGCACAAAAATTAAGGCACTCTTAATCTCAATTCATATCAAGTAACAATACCACACGAAGACTACTTGGAGAAAATATACATAGGCAAACTTTGGCTCCAAGTTGCCCTGAAAGATAAAAGACCACACTAACCAGTAACTACTTATAGAATATAGCTAATGAATATTCGTTATTATGTCTAAATCAAAATCAAAATTTATAATTTAAACTGTTTTCTTTCTAAGACTCGACCTGCACAACATAGGCCAACATCATATGCATCATTCTCCACTCCTTGACGAAAGCTCAACCACGAGCTTTAGCTGCAAGTTGTTGATAAAGATATTTACCAAAATTCCTTCCCCAAAAAATTTGGTATCTAACCACTAGAAAACTGGGAACAAGCCTATAATCCTCCAGTTCCAAGAACATAAATTAATAGGCACCATGCTTTTGTAGGCTCAAATCCCTGTTATTATCAACACAAATGGAGCCAAAAATCCCTTCCCCAGGCCTCGCAAACCCAAATGGATTCGGCCATGTGTCTTCACCACTGCCTCAACTTCTTTGGCAGCCTTAGACCTACTCAAGTTCAAAGGATTTGTTGGGCTGCAATGAACCAGATCACCTCCCATAGGTTCCGACGAAAACTTTCCCGTGGTATGCATGCTTCTCTGCTGCAGCCCATCATCTCAACAGAAATTGAGGCTGTGACAGCTCGATACAGGGTTGTGGGGATCATTGGAGAGGCATGAGCAATGTTTTAAACAGCGGTCGCGCAACGTGTGGCGTTTTGGCTCTGGGTCGCGTCACGCATCGTGCAAGCAATTTGTGCATTTGATTTTTATAATTGAAAATACATATAACAGATATAAATAAATAAATAAGTTTGTACGGAGAAATTTTGTAACATATTAGAAATTTATTTTTGTCTTTATTCCATTGGACAAAACTGTTTTGAGTCATAGGTTAGGTTGGTTTGTGTATGTACCTTCAGCCTATGCAATTGAAGACTTGAAACGGCCTTTGAAAAGCGTCATCAAATTCATGTCAATATTCCGTCTTCATCCTTGGGATCTTTGAAAGGTATAAATGTTTTAATATGTTGATCCCTAGATTTTGAAATGGGTGTTTTAGTTTTTTGAAGAGGCTATTTTTCAAAATATTAATTTTTGGAAAAAAAAAAAATTAATGTCATTCTAACGACATGCGTTTTTTGTTCTACCGAGATGCTTATTCTCGTTTGAACGAGATTGCTCTCCGGTTTACAAGAGAATAGGTTCTTGTTCGAACGAGATTCTCACGAGCTTCAAACGACAACATTATATCCGACTTTCGGTTTTGAGATTGGAAGCTCGTTCGATGCTCGTTCTAACGAGTTTGGGGCAGTCGTTCGAACGACTTGATCTCGTTCGAACAAGATGTCAATGTCATTCAAACGAGATGCCAATGTTGTTCGAACAAGACCTCAATTTCGTTCGGACAAGTTTAGGTTTCGTACCGTCAGTTTTTAAATCTTTTTCAATATAAGTGGGAAGTTGTTCAGTTTAGTTGACAAACCGCTTTTACACGAAGCAAATCTAAGCCTCTGAACACCTTTTTCACTCTGTTTTGAGACCCAAATATCAATGTTTTAATCTTGCACAAAGATCTCATGTTTTGAACCCCCAAGAAGATTATTTCTTCAAATTTTGAGAGTTTCGGCCTATGAAGCATGGACACGCGTGTTATGTCCGATACGACACGGACACGCCTACAACAAATCCAAAAAAAGATAGGACACGACATGCCAGGGACGGCGTCAAATAATTATTTTTTAAAATATTTTTAATATATAAATAATATTAAATATCACATTAATACTAATCCCATAAACAACCATTAAGAGTATTAAATCCATTCCAAACATCAAACAACACACTAATACTAGATCTCAAATGAGTAACAATCAAAATGCAAAGAAACATATAATATAAACCATCCATAACATTAGTCTTAAACCCATACTATGCATTAAATATCAAACTAATACTAAATCCCATACTGGTAACCGCTGCCTATATTAAAAAAAAAAAAATAATTGCGTTGTTTATTACGAAAATAGAGAATGAACGTGTAAATTTATTAAGTTCTAGAAGAAGAAAAAATCATTCGAATGTAACTAACAGTCGTAAGTCTGAATAAAAAAGACAAATAGAAAAAAAACAAGTCTTAAGTTATAATAGAGAAAGAGATGCTCAGTTTATGTGTTATGAGAGAGAGAGAGAGAGAGAGAGAGAGAGAGAGAGAGAGAGAGAGAGAGAGAGAGTCTCTAAAAGAAAATTAAAGAGACGAGAGGAGTCGTAAGCTACCAGAAGTAAATATCAACCGAAAGAAAAAGATTTCAGGAGTAACTAAAAGATTTCGAAGTCACCTGATGACTTCCGGTGATGGTTGTGAGAGGAGAGGAGTAGTACGCTATCGGTGAAGACGTCCAATGATGGGTGTGATGGTTGTCGTTGTTGTGGCTTTGGTTGGAGAGAAGAAACCCAAAGTTTGTAAAATGTTTGAAGTGTCGTGAGGTGAAAAGGGTTAAACCCTATTAAATTTTTAAAATAACAAAGTTGCCCCCGTTTCTTTTATAAGTTATTATGCTTTTCTCCCTCGTTTTTTAAGTTTTCTGTTTTTTACCCCGTCATGTCCTTTACGTGTCAGTCCCATGTCCTTTGCATGTCCAACCTTTTTTTAATGCCTTTTAAATTCGACACGCCAAATGGCATGTCGGACACATGTTCATGTCGTGTCCTTTGAGTGTCTGACACTCATACGGTGCCTCCAGGGAAGTGTCTTTATAGGTCTTGGCACGGGGAATTCCATGTTACTGATTGACTAAGCCTATTTCAGATCGATGGATATCGAGGCACGGTTGGACTGCGTTGTGTGTCGTTGGTGGATTTCTGCGGTCGTTGTGATCAGAGTCGAGGAGCGAAGATTGCATCAAGCTTGAAAGGAGTCGAGTCGGTGAGTTAGTTTGTATGTCGTTATGTATAAATCCTTATATCATAGTGGACCTGTGTAGGCTAGGTTGTCCGAGATTTTTTCTGTTGTGGATTTTCCTCGTACATCGCGGCGTTGTGTGACTGTTTCTTTACTTTGACTCAATTGAATCTCACACGCTCACTTAGTAATTCTTAGCCAAGATAAAATGGGGTAAAGATTACACAAAACGTATTTACACCGTGTTGTTTTTTAAACTTTGTATAACTGTCACTTAAAATTATTTTTTTCTAACTAAAATTTGAAATTTCCATAACCGTTTGTTTAATTCGAGGTATCGTTTACACTTTTCAAATTGGTATCAGAGCAGGCTACTCAATTTTACTAAGTCAATCCTTGGTTTAGTGTGTTTTTAGGATTCTTTGATGGATTTTAATCGCGAGGGTAGTTCCATTACCCGTCATCTCTTGTTTAATGGTTCAAACTATCCCTATTACAAAGCCCGGGTGAGATTTTTCTTAAAATCTATTGATGAGAATGTTTGAACAGAATGGGTGGTCTCCTCCTATGGAAGGCGGTTTGGGTAAAACCTATTCCCTTGGGACTCAACTTTTAATTTCAAGGGTGTTAATGCTATTTATTGTGCTGTCACGGCCGAGGAGTTTAAAAGTATAATGACAAGTGAGGGCTCAAAAGATGCACAGGATATTTTAAAATCTACGCATTAAGGCACGGACATCGTTAGTGTCTAAGTTACAAAATCTGAAAATTAAGTTTGAGATGATTCGAATGGAAAAGCATGAGACGTTTGACGACTTTTATGCTAAATTGCCTAATATTGTAAATTCCTGAAAATTAAGTGAAAATTAAGTGAAAATTAAGTGAACCTATCCATGAGCTTTAAGGCCCTTGCCTGAAAGATTTAATGATAAGGTTACGATCCTTGGTTCTCTTGGTCGTGTTGATACTCTTTGAGTCCAAGAACTTATAGGTGATCTGCAAACCTATGAGATGAACATGTGTCCCCCTAAGAAGAAGGAGAAGAGTTTAGCCTTAAAAACCCATAAGGAGGATGTGTTTGATTCTGAGAGTGAGCTTGAGTTAGAACCCAAAGAGATAGCTAGGGTTGCGAAAAAGTTCAATAAATTTCTTATGCTTAAAGAGAAGAATTCTTATAAGAAATCTAAGAACTTTAACAATGACCGTGATAGGAAGAAGAGGGATAACCCTAAGAATGGGGATGACTGGGACAAGTGTTTTGAATGCCAAGGAGTTGGGCATCGTGCTTTTGAATGTCCCACTAAACTAAGGAGAGAAGGGAAGAAGCCAAAAGAATATAATGCCACCCTTAGTGATAGTGAGTCAAAAGAGGAAAATGATTCTCCCGCAGAGCGTAACTATACTGCTTTCATGACTATCATGTCAGTTTAAATGAAATATCTTCCCATGTAGAAGATAATCATATGCATGAAGGTTCCGAAATCCGATTTATTAATTCCCATGTTATGAGGAGAAGGATGAAAGAGAGGAGAATAGTGATGAGGAGGAAAGAGAGCGTCAAGTTGCCTACTGTGAATTGTATACGGAGTCTTTGAAGTTACAAAAAGGCTAATCTGATATTAGAGGCTAAGTTGAAAGAGAGTGCCTTAGAAGATAATGATAAATTGATTGAGGATTTAAAGACAAGTGAGAAGACTCTTAGGGATAAGCTCGCATATATTGAGGGGGAGCGAGATAACCTTCGAGGAATGGCTGAAAATACAAAGGAGCAGCATTCTAAAAGGCGCGCCTAGGCGTGGGAGAAACGCCCCGCCTATGCCTTATACGTGGTAAAAGGTGGTTATAGCACATGTAACGCGTGGTCAACGGTGCCTACGCGCGTTAAGGAGCGTTTTTTTAATTTTTAGCAAAATGGCGTTGATTTTTAAAGACCTTTTTTTACAAACCGGTCCAATATATCGTCCAAAACGATCAAAACATAAACGTAAATCCAAACCTCTTTGCCTCTTTCTACCTCTAGTCCAAAAAAATTTACATCGCCGACCAACTTTGGACCAAGCCCCTCTCCGACTGACTTCCGACAAAAACCTCCTAGCGTCCGACACATTTTTGACTTTGACTCACTCATTTCTGACTCTAACCTTTAGATTTTCAGATATATCTCTCCTTTTTCTTATTATTTCTGGCTAATAACTTCAAGTTTTTTGGTTTCCCTATTTTCAGCCCTAAGTATGACTCCAAACTGAAAAAATATATATACTTTCAGTGTTATTTTTGTTTCCTATTAAGTTTTCACAATATATATACATTCAGTGTTTTTTTTGTTTTCTATATGTTTCATTTGAAAGCTGAAAAATGCATTATTATATTGAACCGTTTTGTATTGATTATTGAATGATTATTGATATTGATAATTAAATGATAACTACCAAACATATGAATATATTTTCAAATTTTCAAGGTATGTATTATTTTATTGTTTTACTAGCCTTAGTATAATTAAAAATAATAAAAAAAGGGAAAATACCTTTTTACACCTAGGCCTCCCAAGGTTTCAGGCTGGACCTCTACGCCTCGTCCATGCTTCGCGCCTTTTAGATCCTTGAGAAAAAGTCCCTTAAATTTGATGACTCTAAATGTTTGCTTGAGTCGAGGATTTTGAAGTTAGAAGATGAATTAAAAGACTCGAGGCATGTCAAACTTGACATGAAAACTAGGTCTGAAAAGTTGGATAAGTGTAATACCCCGTATTTTTATGGCTTTTAATTATGAGATTTATTAAATTAATTTGGGATAATTAATTGGAAAATTAATCCGGATTTAAATGCTAGCGAGACGAGAGTTAGTATTTGATTATTATAATGTTGTTGAATATTACTGAGTGATTATGGTAATATGTGATTATTGAATTTATTAAAATTGTCGTGAGTTGAAAATACGGCAGTTTCGATAATTCAAATGGGACGCGCGTGTCAGTCGTGTCAGGACCCAATTTAATGAATTTAAAAGTATTTTATTTTTATATCATCCGTATGAGCATTTTGAGTGCGCCAACGTGTCCGGAAGGTTCGAGATAGTCAGAAAACACTAGCCGGGGGTTTAGTTTGGGTCCCGGGGCATTTTTAGGCATAACCAGCAACCCGGGAGGGTATTTTAGTCATTCCTATTTTTGGGTGAATAGTGACCCACGAATTTTAGAGAGTTAATATCAGCCAACACTTGAGTCCCTCAGGGTTTCTCAACCAAAAATCATAAACGGACATTAGAGCGGAAGAGAAGGAAGTTTCCAATTGAGAACCACCACTTAGAGACTTTTGCACCACCGTCACCACCACCGGATAGATCGGAAAGCAAGGATCATCCCCATACCGTCTACTTCATCGGATCAGAATCTTCATTACCAGGCAAGTGATTTAACTTGCAATAATTTAGCGCATATATCATCCATGTTAGGTTAGAATTGGAGAATAACCTTGAATAATGAAAATTGAATGGATTTGAAGAATTGAAATCGTAATTTGGATACGTCTTGCATGTAGTTTAACGTTGGAGATAATAGCAGCCAGGAAATTATGATTTATGGGTAAAGAATAATAAATTTGTATTGAATTATTAGTGTTCTTGAGGAAATTAGGAGAAATGGGGTTTTTATGAAAATTGGGTGTTTTAATCCAAGAAACTCATGATCCATAAGGGTTTAATGATTCTAATTCGTTAGAGATGATGTTGATATGTTAATAAGATGATTAGTGAACTTTCTTGGGAGTTTAGGACGTTTTAATGAAGAATTAGAGGTGTAAAAAGGAAGAAACCCGTAACTGTTTAAGAGAAATCTTAGCTGATACTTGCTTGATCGATCGATCATCGACTCAAGAATGTCGATCGATCGACCTCTTTTCTTCGATCGATCGACCCCTTCTGATTTTTGGCAATTGTTTCCCTTAAGGCTTCATGAAAATCCCAAGACCGATGATGATTCTTAGGATGTTTAAATTAATATTGTGGGGCTTAGTTAAGGTCAGTAGGGTCTTAGTTGATGCCGGGAAAAATGGTTTACCTTATGGAATTGAATGCTATTGTTTACGAGGGTCTACCGAGTGAGGTACGATTAGAAATCGTTCGAATTGAAACTATAATGTGAATTAATGATGATGTAAGGATAAAAACAGTAACGGAGGGACTTTAAGTTACTGAGATAACATTAGAAACTAATAGGCGACCTGGTAACCTTTTGTGATAGGTTTAAATACTCAAATTGATACGACGAGAGAGTTATCAAGCTAAATATATATTACGTATGATGTTCGGAATAAACTTGCTACGTACGAGACTTACTAGATGGAATGTGTGAATACCTATATTGAAATATGATTACTTAGGTTGTGTGAATGCCTAGTGTATGGATTTCTTATGTGTATGACATACCTACCATACTTGCTATCACGGGAGGTTAGTTTTCGGAAAAGGGCCATCTTATTTTTGTGTGCCTTCGGGGGGGATTTGGATTGGTACCTTAAGGACATAGGACTGTGAATGACTTATTTGTGAGTTGATAAGTCAGCTGACCATGGGAGCGTAAGTATGTGCGTGACCCATGGGTATGTGAACTATGTTCGCCTCCAATATGTGTGATTTGTATTTAGACGGTTCCTGAGTGATTCGGAACACGTGATCCTTACGTACGTGATGTACACGGATTTGATAGCAAAGTATGCGAGCACCGCAAATTAGCCTAGGGGTGTCATATATGTATTTATGTACTGAGAGTGTTATACCTATGTACTTGTGACTGGTTCATTGTTGCTGAGTAAATGTGAATAACTAAGATATTTGAATGGGTTAAGAATGAGAATTTAATTAACACTTGAGATAAGGAATTTAATGAATGCGAATATGGATTATGAATATAACTTACCTGGATATTAAGAGTAGACATCCTATGGTAGAATGCGAAAGAGGTGGTACAGACTAGTTAGTTAGCGACATAACTAGGATGGGTTAAGGGCATACTATAGGCGTGCACATTAGTTGAGAGGTGAGAAACTCATGTGAGAGTACGCAACTAACGGGTTTATAATGTGTTGTTTAATTGTAATTTAAACACTTGCTAAACTTTTAAACTGTTTTCACCTCGGGCTCTGACCCGTTTTCCCCCAAATCTATTTTGTTTTGTAAAAACATTTTTAGGTGCCCAGCCACAGGGACGCCAAGCATATGAGTTCCATTCTGATGACGTGCTGTAGCTGTTGTGGAAGCTACAGGATCTTGGTATTAGACGCCTTCATATTTATCCTTGTTTACTTCGAGTCATTTGTATCAGTTAGGGCATGTCGCCCATTCTTATTTAGAGGTTGTAGTTACAGACTATCATTATTTCGATTATTGGTTTATTTATTCAGACTCTTGTATTGGGACTTTATTTACTGTGGCATTATTATTATTGGAGTGTCTACTCCAGACTCAGTTGATTTTCGTTCGTTGGTTATTCATATGAGATTGTTTATGCGATTGATGGTTAATGATTTAATTCTTGGTTATTTGACAACTTAATTAATAAAATTTGACATCTCTCTTTTTAAATAATAGGTGCCTAGTAATTAATTAAATGTTTTTCGACAGTGATGCTAAGACTGAACCAACTTGATATTCTGTATTAATTTAATAAAGGAGTAGCTACCCGATATTTAATTAGACGGGGTGTTACAATAAGATGTTATCAAGAATGACAAGAAAAGTCTAGGCTACAAATATTTTAACGCTTCCGCTCCTAAATCCAAGACCATGTATGTTAGAGAGTCGATCGTTCATCCAAGTGCAGCCTTCCTAGAGTTTATACGTGCACACATTGTGGTAGGAAAGGTCAGCTTAAGAGGTTTTGTTACGATTTTAGAAAAGGTCCTAGGAAGTTTTAAGTCTAGTGTCAACATGGTTCCCGAAACCCGAGTCTCACATGGAATATCTATTTGGTTGAGAAAATTTGATTTTGTGGCACAAAATGTTAGACTTGTTGATTCTCGCATGCTTTACGTGATTCTCCACATGCTATATCTTATGAGTGATTGTGGTCGCATGATATCATACACTAGACTTATGCTTCATGATATATGTTATATCAGTATCTTTTGTATTATGTTTTGCCAATGTTTACGAGTCCTTATTTACAAAAAGCAAAAGGATTTTTGTTTCTTTTGTGTAGTTAGTTTTACACGTTTGTATAGCATATTGGTATGTTTGAATCCCATTCATTCCATGTTTTCCATGTAGCTAGAGGCATTTGAATATGGCTCAAAATGCTTTGGATTGTTGCTTGATCTTGTCATGTCATGGAGTTGTTCTTATTTGAGTTTTTTTAATGCGGTCATCTAAATATATGCCTCCGCACACACTTTCACGAGCTCTTTTGGAATTTGATATCTATTTATGCATGAGCTAACTAAGGTGTTCTCCTAACAATCTTGGCAAATACATATCTTTATATCTAGGGGATTTTTGCGTGTAAGAACCATTGCATGTGAAGATTCTCTTAGGTTAAAAAAAATTATAGTGCAATGGAAAGGGCTATGAAGGGAGATAAACTCCTTCGCAGGTCAGGCCGCCATTGGCAAGAGCCTTTTTGAATAAGAAAAATATATCGATGCCAATGCCAAATTTAGAAATTGATCATCAAAATACCATCTTCAAATTAATACATATTTTGAGGAGATTATAAGTTGAAGATCAATGAGTTTGCACATTTTGTCCTGGTTCTTGCTTAAATGTTTGACACTATTGATTTGAGAATCATCAATATTTTCTAAGCATGTGTGCATTTAGACCGTTTGTCCGTTTAAGTTCCCTTTATATGTCACGTGAGGTCAATCTATGTTTGATAAATTAAAACTATCAAATTTGAGCTCTTTGGAACCATCTTAAGTGTTTGAGGCATATTTCTTTCGTTTCTTAGTTCACGTCCCTACACTCCATGCCACATGTTTTAGATACACGGTTATGCCATATAATTATGAAAAAACTGTTTTATGTGTCTTGTGTGGTAATTCCTATATATATTTATTCGTGTAATGCTATGCGAATTTTTTTTGGTGTATATGATATTGTTTTGAGTCTTTGCTTGCATATAATCCATGTTCTTAATTTATACATTTTTAGGATTATTTGTCATTGTATTGCTTTCTCTCTTAACATTTTCACATATGATTCCTATTGTGCTCATTAACCTTTGTCTATTCCCGAACAAAAAGGGGGAGAAGGACTAAGGGGGAGGGTTTTCATATGTTGGGAAGTATTTTAAACTAAGAATGTTATATGATTTAATATTCTCTAGGCATTTGAAAGGTGTGTTAAGGGTAGGGGTGTTCACGGGTCGGTCGGTTCGATTTTGGCCGGGTTTTTTGAGCCGAACCGACCATGTCGGTTTTTGGAGGAGAAAAACCGAACCGAACCGAATATGTTGAAGAACCGAACCGAACCGAACAGGGTCGGTTTTTGACAGGGCCGGTTCGGTTTTTTCATTTATTTTAATAAAAAATATTTTTTTAATACCTAATATAAATATAAAATTAAAAAATGTAATATAATATGCCAACACTAATATAAATATAATATAAAATATAAAATTAAAAAGTATAAAAATTAATTCGGTTCGGTTCAAAATCGATTTTTCTATGCCAAAAATGAAAACCGAACCGACCCTGTCGGTTTTATACTTGATCAAACCGAATCGAACCGACCCTTTAAAAAAACGGCCGAAAATTTTCGGTTCAGCTCGGATTTGTCGGTTTGGTCGGTTTTTTTGCACACCCCTAGTTAAGGGTGCAGGTTTAAGCAACAATGCAACAAAGTTTCACAATTGCAAAGCTTCACAAGTGATAGTGTCTGTTAAGTGTTTTGTAACAACCCGTGACTTTGGAGACTGAGAAATTAAATTTTGGGGAAAATAAAATTTAATTAAATCGGAGAATTTTAAAATTTGAGAATTGAGGCCCAAAAATAAAGAATATTTCAAAGTATTCCGGATGATGATTTTGAGTGTACCATCGATTCCGGAAGGGTCGAGATAGTCAAAATGACTGTCATTGGGTTTTATTTCGGTTCCGGATTATTTTTAAGCCAGTTTGACTCGAATTGGGGTAAACGAGTCATTTAAAGTGTGTATTAACATTTAAAACTGGGTTTATTGTTTTAAGGGATTTAAGAGGCTTACGGATCAAGCCTTCTCATTTAGAGAAAGAGAGGAATAGAAGAGAAAGAGAAAGAAGAAGAAAAGAAGAGAGAGAGGAAGAAAAGCTTGGAGATTCCGGCCCTAGCGCGACATCGAGGATGATCCAACCTCTACAAATCTGAGGCAAGTGTTTAATCTTGCTAAATAAGTCATTTGTGTATTTTATTTCATAATTTGTGGGTTAAAAAAATGGATTTTTGGGTATTAATATCAAAACCTACAAATTTTGGGTTAAATCTTGAAATATATGTTTAAAGAATGGGTTTAATGGTGTAGGAATGGTTGGGATCAACTTTGGGTTGATTTATCGGCTTATTACCATGTTATGGTAAAGATTTGGAGGTTAGAATAGAAATTTTAGGGTTTTAAATTCGTGGGCTTTGTTGAGAAATGGAAATCGGCCAGGATATCTGGTATGGTCGGTCGACCGCGCCTCAAAGGAAAACCCTACTGCATTTCTTCGTAGGCAAAATTTGGACCCGCGGTCGACCGGGAGTCTTGGACCGGTCGACCGGTCCCCTGTTTTTAGCCCAAGAATGGGAAATTCTTTTACCCCTTTTCTTTTGGAGTTTTATTCTTGGGGGCTTTCTTAATGGGCTTATTTAGGAAGGGTATAATATTAGGTTTAAGGAATAGGGCCCTAGGTCGAATAGGGGCTTGCGGGTCTATGTTAAATTGAATTAGGAGGATGGGATGCCTCTTTTAGTAATGAAAGGAATATGGGGCTGAAGTGATTGGCGGATTGTTTTATTATGATAGAGGTGAATTATCATGAAATGGTTATAAATGGTATAGGGATAGTCTCTTTTGCCTATATGTGTATTAATAATGGATACCCTAGGTATAGTGGGGGATCTCAGTGAGGACGGGAGTCCTAGCTTGAGGTCATAAGTGAGTTTAAATATGATTGAGGACCGACGAGAGAAGATGTCGCGTATCCTTGGGGAGTATAGACTTAAGGAATAAATTGTGAATGCAATAAGATTTAGGGTTCATTAGAGCTATTAAACCTTAGATGGGATTTTGAGAATCATGTGATTTGGCTATCAACTAGGTTAGGGTGGGTTGACAATAGTGGGGATAGTCGCTGTATATCCGGGTGTGATTAATATTGAGGATTCCAACAAGTAATGGGAACAATGAATGAATTTAGGATCGAGCTTGAGGCTCATCGATTATTATTTATGTAATTACCATGATCGAGATAAGTATCGCGGGTTGATGTACTTTCAGACATTGGTGGAATGTACAGTAATTGTTATACATGTATTCTTGGGAGACTATTCATCACAGGAAAATGGAGGAATATGCTTCAAGTGAAGGATTATATTCACATGTCGAGGTAAATTAAATGAGTTTGTGGTAACGGCTTGTATATTGAGGATTATGTATACTTATAGCCGAGTTTATATATCTTATACATATGAACGAGAATTAGTTTGTATATATAGATATGTGGATATGTGAATATATGTATATATATCTGTATGGATATATTTGTGTTGTGAATATACATGATATGGATATCTAAACCGTATATGATGGTTTAATGTTGAGCATATGATGGGATCATATGGATGTGTATATATTGTGCATGTGAACGATATATATACTTATGTGGTTAGGTATACCCCGCTCATGCTATCATTGGGAAGTTTCCGCGCAGAGGGTGAGCATCCTGGTTTGAGGAGCAGGGTGTGGATATTCCTCATGTCATAGTCGTCCAATGTGTTATTATGTGATATATAATTTTGGGGTGGGACGTGGTGGGTATGACTCATCTCATTGACCGGTTAGGAGCTATGACCGCTTCCCGGGACGTCGTGTGCGTGAGTATATCACGAGGTGGGTGTCGTGGATCCCCACCAGGTGGTCCCCAGTATTGCTACGTGAGCCGGGCACTGGGAAGATGATAGCATGGCGCAGTTTATCGGCAATATATATAGCCGGGTATATATGTGCGTGGCCTTTGTACATCATATGTAGTATGTACACATGGTCATGGGAATGGATGATTGGTATATATATATATGGTCAGAATAAATGCCTATATATATATTTATATATCCTATAGATGAAAGGATATGGAATCTTTATGGAGCACATCTTGGATGATTATGGTGTACTAGATTGATGGGGGTTGATGTATTGCATTTCAGGAATAGTTCGGTTACATCATCCCAAGGATATTATTTGGAGACTTTGAGTTCTTATATGGTAATCTATATTTAGTAGTATTGTATGTATGGCATAATGGATCTCTAGGATCGACATTGACAAGGATTAGTGTAACGGGGTGGTTCCTTGTTTGGATTTCGCTTTGCGAGACACCCCACGCACGAAACGTAGTACAATGTTGAGATTAGAGAAAAGTTCTGTCAATAATTAGGTATGGCATAATGGATCTCCAGGATCGACGTTGATAAGGAGTAGTGTAACGGGGTGGTTCCTTGTTTGGATTTCGCTTTGCGAGACACCCCACGCACGAAACGTAGCGCAATGTTGAGATTGGAGAGAAGTTTTGTCAATAATTTTGTATGCCTATTATTTAGAAATTAAATCATATGATTCAACCCAAATGTAAATGGGTAATGTATTAAAAACTATAATTAATTAAATTATAAACCGGAACTCATTAAGCCTAGTATGGCATAGATGTTTGAAAATAAATAATTTATGGTGTCTTTAGAAAGAGTGGATTCTTGGGTTATGATAGGAAACAGGGCAGATCTCGTGGGTATAGGCTAGACCTATGATAAGTTAGGTTGTCCTTATAGTTGGGGTAATTTAACTAAAATCTCCGGACGCGAATAGGTGAGCGCCGTTAGATGAGAGGTGAGTTTGGGTTTCACGAGAGTGCGATTCCACTTTAATTATGAAATAAGTGCATCGATATTTATTATGCACAGTTAACACACTTGCTAAATATTTTCACAACTCGGGCTCTGACCCGTTTACTTTTCTCTCCTGCCTGTATATATATATATATATATATATATATTACTACAGGTGTCCTACCGCATGGATGCCGGATGACTTTCTATCCAGAGTCTTGGGAGCCGTGACAGGTGCGGACTGTTGCGGGATGTAGAATGTAGTCGCTTCCTACTTCTTTAAAAATCTAGGTAGGATTCTTGTTGTATATCGGGTTTGTACCCAAGGGATATTTATATACATGTTCTATTTATTGCATTTCAGTTATTGTGGCTGTGACCCGACAGCTTATTCGGGTTTATCTCCTTATGGCATATTCATTTGTAGTTATTCATTTCATTTATCGAAATTCTAGTATGCATCTTCCTTTTCTTTGCTAGTAGTTTATAGTGTTGGTTTGTTGTCTGTTGCATATTTTATTTAATTTAACATCTCGCTTATATGATATCGAGTAGTTAGTCGTATATTATATAGCACTGACTATTGATGTTGAGACTGAGCCATCTGAGACTCCTGAGTTAATATAGTATAGGGTTGGCCACCGGTTATTATTTTAAGCGGGGTCTTACATGTTTGTAGTGTCTTTTTCCTTTTGGGTTTGGGAATCGAAAATTAGTGCTTAGCGGCCTAAGTTTTTTTTTTCAGTTTTGTCCCGGAATAGCCAAAGAGAGATTTGTAAGGACAAATTTTGTAATGTATATTAAAAAACTTATTTTTGCCAACTGTTCAGAGTCATAGGATAGGTTTATGTATTTACCTTCAGCCTATGCAATTGAAGATTTTAAGTTGACCTTCGAAAAGCGCCATCAAATTCATGTCGATATTGCGCCTTCATCCTTGGGATCTTTGAAAGGTATAAACGTTTTAATATATTGATCCATGGATTTTGAAATGGGTGTTTTATTTATTTAAAAACGTTATTTTTCAAAAAATTAATTTTTCGAAGAAAATAAATTTAATGTTGTTCTAACGACAAGCGTTTTTCTTTCTAATGATATGCTTATTCTTGTTCGAACAAAATTGCACTTCGGTTCGAACAAGAATAAGTTCTCATTCGAACGAGCTTCTAAAGAGCTTCAAACGTATGTTCAACTTTTCGTTTTTCGATTAGAAGCAAGTTCGATGCTCGCTCTAACGAGTTTGGGGCAATCGTTTGACCAAGATGCCAATATCGTTCGAATGAGACCTCAATTTCGTTCGAAAGAGTTCGGATTTCGTGCAGTATGTTTTTAAGTTTTTTTCAATATAAGAAGTGGGCAATTGTTCAGTTTAGTTGACAACTGGGTAAATCCTAAGCCTTCATTTTAAGATTCAAGTATCAATGTTCTAATCTTGCTCAAAGATTTCATGTTTTGAACCCTAATAAGATTATTTCTTCAATTGTTTGAGAGTTATGGCACAGGGAAGTCCGTGTTGCTGATTGACGAAACCTTGCTCAGCTGAGGCGCGGTTGGATTGTGTTGTGTGTCGTTAGTGAATTCATATTGTTGTTGTGATGGTCAAGAAGCGAAGATTGCATTAGGCTTGAAAGAAGTCGAGTCGGTGAATAAATTTGTATGTCGTTCTGTATAAATCCTTATATCATAGTGGACTTTTGTAGACTAGGTCGTCCGGGGTTTTTCCCTTTGTGAGTTTTCCTCAAACATCACGGCGTTGTGTGATTGTTTCTTTAATTTGCTTTAATTGAATTTTGCATGCTCACTTAGTAATTCTTAGGCAACATAAAATGGGATACAGATCACACAAAACGTATCTACACTGTGTTGTTTTTTGAAGCCGACATAATTGTTCACTTGGTAATTAATTTGTTTTAATTAAAATTTGAAATTGCCATAATTGTTTGTTTAATTCGAGGGATCCTTTACACTTTTCACAAGTTCAAGCAATCATTCCAAATAAAGTACTTCATCATTCCAAATACAGACATTATTATCACAATAACCAACTGAAAATTGACACAATAAATAAAATCATACAATGATAAAATACATATTAAGATTTTTCAGGGAACAAAAAATTCACAATAGAACAAGGGATTTATTAATCACATAATAAAGTCTAAAAACAAGTGGTTTATGATATTATATTCTCATCATAATAGCACAATAGATTCCCCCAAATCCTAAAAAATGCAGCTTAAGTTGCCTAAATCCAGAATTGCGACCTCCATTGACCTTAAATCCTAAATCGTAGCCTCCATTTACCCTGAATCTTGAATCACGACCATCGATTTGCCATAAATCCTCAATCGATGCTCTAAATATAATATTTCGCAGCCAACAAAAAAATAGGGTTTACGACGAGAGACCGGTGACCTGGCCAAATGGGAATGAAGTGGGGTTTCGACAAGAGAGGTAAGGGATGAAATGCTTTCTTCCGGCAAAACAGGAAAGAACAAAGTGTAAGGTTTGGTTTTAGGTAAGGTAATTTTTTACAACTTTTCTTCGGGAAAAACGGCTGAGTTTTGTTAAACGGTAGAGTAAAGAAACACAAAAAAACCGTTATTGCATATATTGCAAACTATAGGGCCAAAAAGCAGGATAGCGCACAAATGCATGTCACGTCACCATATAGCGTGCACTATTTGGTACAACCGCCAAATTTGACATCACCTGTTGCTTTTGGGCCCTAAAATGCAATAACCCGCAATTTCAAACATTAGTCATGAGGTATAATGGTTTATGTTAGTTTTTGGAAGTTGTTGCCAACTACAACGTGGGTGGGTACTCGCCGTCCGGTTGTCTCCCCTCCTTGAAGTCGAGTGACGCAGTTAAAATCATTAGCAGATCAAGTAAGGAGTGATGCATGGGTAGCACGGGGGGACTAAGGGTCATGAGGGAGGACACTGTCCACGTTTCCCACGTCAACGTCTACAACCACCGACACCCGGTGACGCCACACTAATGGCGGCTGTGATGTGTGTTGCTACCGGAGTCCTCAAAACAGCCCACATCTTGGTCAACTTTTGCATTGAAGGAATCCCAATGCTATATCAAGCGAAAGAAATAAATATAATAACAAAAAAGAAAGAACAATAAATATTCATTAGGAGCTAATACTAAAGAACTTGATCATTGAAATTGTCTTCTTCCTTGTACGCGATCCACGTGACCCATGAGCCCACCCATCATACGCTCACTGATAGTGGAAAGAATATGTAAAAGGAGTTGATGCCTACTACTTGAGGCGCCAACAAGAAAGTGTCTAAGACGAATTGGTGCCTTTTGGAGCTGAAACTAAATTCACGACAACCCTTGAAGAACTCCAGTTAGGGGATCTAGTGATTGATGATAGCAAGAGTCGATGGTAGAACTGCGAAGACCAGAGTGAGTGCTCAACAATAACTTGGGTCTTGCAAGTTTGATGGGCAAAGAGGACTGAACGGACTTAAAGAAGAGTTCATTGATGATAGATGTTTCAGGCCAGGTATGTTTGACAAGTATGGTTTAGATGTTTCAGGCCAGATGTGGTTGAGAAGGATGGGACTGATGATGGTAGTGAAGCCTGGGTTTAACCAAGCCTAAGCCAAAAGAGGTAAGATCAAGAGAGTATGACAGTGGACAAATGATGGAATGCACCACCTGACGGATGTTATTATGAAGGCATGGCAAATATATTTGGCAGAAAGAAACAGTTCGATAGACTTATTGTCAAATCTAGCTTTAGCACTGCAACCAATTTGATGTTAGATGACAAGCACAAAGAGACCTGTCATTCTAAGAAGAGATCCACCAGCCTGCCAACAAAGAATGCTCCTCTCATGTACCTGTACTCCAGGTCAGGTTTTCACTCGCCTATAGGTACCGCTGCAATGCGTTACTCATAAGGAAGCTTTCATTTTCCATCACTTGAACATCCAAACAAGAACAAGATGTAACATCTTCCTACAATCAGCTTATGAAGTCTATTATATGGTTTAAATTGCTGAAGTGTAACTGATATATGAATTTATTTATTGATTATTCTTTTTTATTGACGTCTAATCAAGTACAAGTTAGGGGTATTTGGATTATAATTTTCTTTTAAAATTGGCGCGAGTTTTAAGTGAGGTCGATGACCATTAAAGAGCAAATTGGCCATTTTAGCTTATTTTATATACCTACTGAACAGAAA
Source organism: Sambucus nigra (assembly GCA_949130495.1). Taxonomy (NCBI): domain Eukaryota; kingdom Viridiplantae; phylum Streptophyta; class Magnoliopsida; order Dipsacales; family Adoxaceae; genus Sambucus; species Sambucus nigra. The sequence continues at coordinate 328,122,902 of OX422221.1, read as the reverse complement.
AAGGTCCTTAATAAATGAAGGGCCAAGATAAATTTTTGCTAGGCAAGCCTAATAATTTGTACAAGGATCAGTACAAGTGGCAAGTTGTACAACGAAATTTTGAGTATGATCAAAAACAATATGCTTGCTTGATTTTGAGTCGGAATTAATTCTTTAAATCCCTTCTTTAACTTGTCCTTTAAATCTTTAAATTCCTTTTCTTTAACTTGTGCTTTATTTTCCATATGTAATTAAGTAGCATAGTCGGAGAGTGGAAAATCTGCTATCAAAAAATTATAAAGAAAATCACCTGATAATTTACTCTGAATCGTCCAAGAAGACGACAATATTCATGATAATTATCATGATCAGCAAGCCCTGATTCCCAATCCAATCACAAAATTTGTCAATGTCAGGCAGGCAGGGAAAACAATTATAATAACAAAAAAGAAAATGCTGAAGGTCAAAATCAGCCAGGTAAATGGACAGTAAAAAGAAAATAATCAAAACAATTAGCACACCAGAAGCTGACGACTATATGATGATGCCACTTTTAGTAAAAACTCCACGCAAAAGGGACATGCAAAGAAGAAGAAAAAATTTACACCAACTCTAACCAAGCAGATGAAAATGAAGACACCCACTCATATACTCCAACCATGTACAGATACACAATAACTACATACATCGGCACTTGATCACAACTTTAAAATACTATGTTTTTTTTATCTCAAACTACAACAGAGTCAACCATGTAGAACAGCTGTAAGTGACAAACTAACCATCACTTAATTTTGCGTACTTCTTAGTTGTACCTAGACATCAACAATATTCTAAAAGCTAACGCATGTGAACTTTGACCTTCATTAACAACCTACTCAAGTAATGGGTTCTTCAATAACAGGGGGTGGATTCCAATTAAAGGTCATCCATTTGATCACTGGAACTCCGAAACTTCTGAGATGTTTGGTGCTATTTCTTGTGGCTACATCAGACGGACAGAGATTTGACGAGTCAGCACAATAGTTGAGATGATGAGGTGAGCTAAGTAGGAAGGGTTGCACATTATATGGTTACACTCAATTGTGTGAATATTAAGTCTATAAATGGAGATAATTACATACCAAATACGGGGAGATTAGCCACGAGTTTCCAACTATTGATCAAGGGGTCAGATTTGGTACTATAATTGTGAGGAAAAGGTTCAAATTTAATCTATATACAGAACCAGTCATGGACTTCATATGTGTGTTGGCAGGGCTATGACCTAGAGACACACGGTGTCATTGAAGATCCCAGCGTCCATAAATGTTTCACTGGATATAATGAGAAAACACAAGAGAAGTCAAACTCCACAAGTCAATAAGCAACAGAAGATTAGAATGAAGAACGTGACTAGGGCAACCAAACCTTGAATTGAACTTTCAAAGAGACAATATCAGCTCTCATAGTATCAAACTTAAAATCATTGTAGCCTTACCATTGTGATGAATATATAGACCAAAACAACAATCCAGGGAGAAAAGAAATGAGAAGAGAACTTTAAATGTAATGGTTTCCCCTCCTAATCCTGGCTTTTGGCTATTGCAGTGAATCTCTGAGTCAACTATTTGATCAACACTAGAAGTTACTTAATGGCTTAAGCCTAAATTCTTGTGCCCTACATTTAAATCTTTCTGTGTCCAGACAATCATCAGCTCCTTCCAGAAATCAGCATCAATGAGGGAAGACTGGGAGAAGGAAATCTGCACGGACCCGTAACTCATCCAGTAACAATTCTTGATTGAAACAGAAACATGGTTTCACTCATCATCGTCATCCTCGAAGTCATTTTTACTTGACACCTACCTCGTCAGAATCGACCTCCCTCTATTGCGTCATCGCTCTCTTCAAATCCTTTACCGGCCCTTCCACATTGGCGCACTTAGTACTACAAATGCTTGGATCAACCCCTTGTTGAGACACCATTCTGTTCTCTCAATAGCAAATATTCCTTCTCAGGAGTGTTCAGATTGATTGTTTCTCTATCAGAATCATCTTGTGTCACTTCAAGGAAAAGCTCCAACTCGGTTCTTTCCATTGATGTCGAGGACATTGTCCAGCTGCTTCTGTGATTATCATCCTTATGAGCTTAGAGAGGTGTTGACTCCATAGTACAGAGAGGTTGTGGTTTATCAACTATCCTGTTAATGGTTAGGCATAGAAGATCCCAGACAAAGCTTAAAATTCCTTTTTGGACTGTTCAAGTTCTCAACCCACAAAATTTAGAAAATATCCCAAGTTTCACATTTTTTTGTGCAATATTCTGTCCTTCCTTGGAATTGGAATTTGGGTTGAGAGGATGGTGGTTTTTGCACCGAGCAACTAAGGACTGAGATGGACTGATGCGGGAGCATATTTTGACCTAAACGGGTCGAGGCTTGCTAGGCTTGGGCAAACTCACCTATTGTGTATATGGGAATAAAGTTGCTCCTTTACTAATAGCTATAGTTTTTGGCACAACGGTAAGCACTTAACCCATCATTTGGTATGGGAGCGAGGTCTTGGGTTCGAGTCGCAGGAGTGGCAACCTATTAAGGTGGGGAAAATTATGCAGGAGCATATTCTAACCCAAATGGGCCGAGGCTCACTGAGCTTGGGCGACATGGGGAAGACTCACCTACTGTGTATATGGGAATAAAGTTGCGACTTTACTAATAGCTATAGCTTATGGTCACAACGGTGAGCGCTTGACCCATCAAGGACAATACAAACCCACCATCCTGGCTAAGGTAGATGGTTCTTGCAGACGTACCACCTAAGGCTGGGCTTATGTGAAGAAGGCCAAGAGAGGAAGGAGTGAATGAAAATTAGCATTTTCGGGCAGAGATACTCTCCATCCCTAGTGTAATGTTTGACAGGCTTTTAAAGCTTTTTGATGATGCAACCTCAACCATTTTTTGTAGTCCATGCAACCTTAACTGAGGGTAGTTCCCATAGTTATTTAAAGCGCAAGATGCACCAAGGCGCCAATATCTCCCCCGAGCCCAGGTGCAAGGTGCAAGGTGCAAGGTGAGGCGCATGTCTGGTCGAAGTGAGGCACGCATTATGTTGAACATACAAAAACTATATATTTGTAATAATAAAAATATTTTATGATCCAAAATTTGGAATATATGGCATAAATTACCATTATACGTGGTTATGAAGAAACATACGAAAATAAAGTTGATAAACACAATATTTAATAAGAACTTATATATGTATATTTATCTAACAAGTTCAATATCAAATAATTAACAAAGACACGGATATTAATATATTTAATACAACACTACTAAAATTTATGAAAAGAAAATCAAAATATAAATTGTTATGAAATGCAACACAATTGGAATCTTTATGGTTTATGTTGCCCAAGTAGTGAATAATAATAAAGAGAAAGTTTGACTAGTAAAACTTGGGAACTTTTTATGCTCGACTTTGGTTAGTTTGGTGTGAAGAATGGTCCAATTCTCTGTTTTTCATTTGAAAATACATAAGTCAACATATCAATTTGAACATTCTTGTATTGGTGTATTTTCTAATAAAATTTCAATAGGCAAACCTTGAGCCTGAGGTGAGGCAAGGCGCTAATGCTGCGACTTTGTGAGCCTAGAGCCTAGGCGCACCTTTAACAACAACGGGAGTTCCGAAGGGAAGGCAAGCTAAAATTGTCTTCTTCAGTCGTTTTCTTCTTCTTTAACAGTTTTAAATACGGTTGATCAAAATTTCAAACCACTACTAATGGATATGGGGGGAAAGGAAGAGAGAAACATACAAATTAAAAACTCTGATATTATTCAACTGTCAAAATTTAATGACTTGCATTCCTATATATAAATTAATGAGGATAGATAAATACTAAGAGGATAAATACTAGCTAGCTAATATATAAATACCAAAATATCCTGACAACTAATTACTAGATGAATACTCAAATTAATCACCAAGGACATTTTCCCTTGGCCACACGTGATGCCCTAAGCTTCCAAACCCTATTATAATTATCCAAATTATTAATATTTGTTGTATCAACTACTCTCGACCCCAAAACCCTATTTTAATAATCCCCTCTCCAACACGCACAGAACATTTTTGCTCTAAACACCAGAAACCTATGTTCAACAAATTTAAATTCCTCGCGCCTAACAGCCCTCAGAGCAAAAGCCTTTTTCAACTTTTTCCCAAGCACCAAACCTATATAACATATACATACACGGGTAAATTACACCTAGTCCCCTTCAACTATCTCGGTTTTGTGGGTCACCCCCCTCAAAAAAAATGCGAGACGGATTCACCCCCTCAATTAACAACCAGTTGCAATTAACCCCAAATGCCAAGTTCCCTCCATTTTTAGGGGGAAAATGACTAAAATACCCCTCAAATAAAAAATAAAAAAATAAAAATACCAATCTCTCTCTCCCCTCAAGACCCGACAAACCCCCAACCCCCCTCCACCATATCCACTATCACCATTGTTGGACAAACCCCCAAATCACCCTCTCCACCATCATCATCATCATCATAACAACAATATACTCCAAGTAACATGACATTAGAAAAGGAACAGCAAATTCTCTTACAAAAACAACAACATAAGCAAACCCGAACAGACTCGGTCTTTATCTGTGATACTTTATTTATCTTTTCCTTGGGTAAAAAAAGGAGTGGAAAGGAGCGATCAAATGGGTTTGCTTGGATGGTCAATGCAAATCATCATCGTCCAAAGGAGGACGAAAGTTTCGATCAAAAGGTCAGGGTTTGCGAAAAGAAGAGGAAACAGTATATATATCTCGGCCGACGGTGTTCCCTTCTTTCTCCTCACTCTCCACCTCGGTTTGTCCCTCTTATTCTCTCGGTTCTCTCTCTCTTTTCCAGATCTATCTCCGTCGTGTAGCGGTTGGATTATGGGTGGTTTCGGGTGGAGATTGGGAGCGGTTTGGGGTTTGGATGTTTGGGCCGTGAGGTTTTGCTAGGTGGTGGGTTAGATGGGGGACAATGGTGTGTTTGGATGGGTGGATGGGTTTGATGTGTGGAATCAATGGTGGAGATGGTGGTGGTTTGGGGGTTTGTCGGGTGGTAAGGAAGGTGGTTGGGGGGTTTGTCGGGTAGTGGGGGAGGTGGTTGGGGGGTTTGGTGAGGAGAGAGAGAGAGATTGGTATTTTGAATTTATTTAGGCTTTTGGTTTTATTTCGCTTTTGTTTAATTTTGCTTTTTGGTTTTTTCTGGGTTTTAAATTTGATTTGAGGGTTATTTTGGTCTTTATGCCCCTAAAAATGGAGGGAACACGACATTTGGGGTTAATTGCAACGAGTTGTTAATTGAGGGGGTGAGTCTGTCGGGCATTTTTTTTAGGGGGTGACCCGCAAAATCGAGATAATTGAAGGAGGCTAGGTGTAACTTACCCTATGTACAATTCATTGAACCCCAACATTAAGACCATTAACTACAACCCATAACAAAGCCAATTGTAAGTTGCACAAAATGAAAAAACAGCATATGAATTAATATTGTTAGATACAAAGAGCATTCAGAAAAAAACAGTTTGCCCTTTTCATTAGCGGTTACTTTTCCTCATGAAATATCTAGAGCGGTTACTTTTCCTCGAGGCACCAAAAACGTCAAACACAAAAATACAAGGCCCTCATATCCTACATTACGAATGGCCTTAACCTGTAGGAACTATATTAAACTACATTAAGTGCAAAGAGTTGGATACACACTCATTGCACAGTTAGTTTGTTTATAACATGCTGAGTATATTTATTCACTCCACGAATGGGAGGACCATGCATGGAGGGGGGTTACTGAGAAATTGATATATGTTATTGGTCCATTATCTATTAGCTTCAACTTTTGGAGCAACATAAAGCTTAACAAGAAGAAGAGAATAGAGGGATCGCATAAAATGTTCCTTCCCATCCAAGTAATTGCACAATACTATAATGAGGCGCATCAATAAGTCTAGAAATGCCACAGGCCCACATACCTTGCCCTGTTTGTAAAATTTCTTTCGTTCCTGTCATTAGATGGGCCAAGAACTTAGAACGTGCAGCATCATTTGTGAACAAGGATCGCCTTACAGAAGCTAATCGCACTAAGCACTCCAGTGCCTGGAAATAAAATGAATCAAATAAAAAGAAGCCAAAACAAAAAGGCATCTTATTTTTTACAATAAACAAGTAGGATAAAGAAAAATCAAAAGTAGGAAACGAGTGATGCACTAAGAAAATAAAATTTCCTAATAATAACGTACCACCATTTGATATGAATACCGAAAACATATCATTATCACCAAAACCAGACAAATCAATATTTTGTAACATATCCATAAAAATAGGTAAGGCTACAAATAATACACTGGACCACTCCTACGAGCCATCAGCATTTTCCTAGTAACTGGGGCACTGCAAATTAAGGAAGGAGGTCGAGGAAGAGGATATACAAATTGGGACAGAATAAAATGGTCTGCACTTTGTTAGATGTCCACGAAAAGAATAGCATATTTGCAGACAAATTTCAATTATTAAGAAAATATATCCAAGGATGGAGAAATATCGTTATGGGGTAGGACTAGGGGCACCAAATGAGCGGGTTGTAGGCAGGTCACCAACGGGTCTGTTACTAAACAGGTGGGCCCAAACCCACCTAACGATGGACCGTCTCAAATTTGGATCGGGGTGGGGCGGGTTAACCCATTTGTCCCACTTTTTACCATAAAAAGTCGAACCCTTGCTCTCTCTAGATAATTCACTTTCCTATAATCCTAACCTCTTGTTCTATCTATTTTTTTCTCAACCTCTCTAAAGCAACAACTTTCATTCCTCTCTAAAAGTTTATATCTTTCTCTCTACAAAAAAGGTTGCTCCGAGTGTAAACCTCTTTCTCTCCAATTCTCTTTAAAATACTCTCCAAAATTCAAATTGCTTCATCTCTAAATTCCAATATAGGGAGAAAATGAGATTACAATTTTAGAGAGAGACTTTGTTAGAGAGATAAAAGGATTAATTAGTTTAGAGGGAGAAAGTTATTACAATTTTAGAAAGAAAAAAAGTAATTAACATTTGGAAAACATGGTGCTAAATCCTTAAGACTCTTTAAAAATTAACGATAAAGATAAGCTAAAAACTGTTTTGTCAATATGTCCACTTGTGTTACAATTATTAATGTATCAACATGAATATAGATACAATTATACTCATTAATGTAATGCAGTTACACTTACTAATGCAGATAGAATTACAATTGCAAATGCATTTACATTAATAAGTGTAATTGAATCTACATTAACAAGTGTAATTGTATCGTTTTGACTTATCGTTAATTGATTAAAAAATTTATGGATTTAAGATACCAACAAGATTATCACTTGGACTGATCATATATAAATAGACTTCTAAGGGATTTATTAGCTAATGCCCCTTAACATTTTAGAGAGAGAAATTATTTTAAAATGAGAAAAGGATTGGAGTTTTATAGAGATAAATATTTTCAAAAAGAACGGATTAATATTTTAGAGAGAAATTAGTAAGAAAATTATATATATTTTAAATAAAGAATGTTTTTAGAGAGAGGAGGGGGTTAGCATCTTAGAGAGAGAAACAATTAGTGAGAGAATGAGAGATAATAGCTATTACGAGTTATAATTCACATGATTTAAGTTGGGTTAATGGATAACCCAGTAAGAACCCAGCTCATTAATTAAATGGGTATGGTTGGGTTTTCAATGGGTGGGTTGGTCGGTTAAATGGGTCGTGTTCGTTTTTGCCACCCCTAGGATCAGCGCCACCCAAACTTTGAACATTTTTTTGTTATATAGGATAAAAATTTCAATTTTGTTTCACTTGCGTAAACAAAACTAACAACCCCACACCTCAACCTCCCACCACCACCCAAAAAAAAAACTTTCACTATGCTAGTCTCCCCTCTCCCTCCCCCTCATAGTAGTAGGTGTTAAATATTGGAGCATCCAACCCAAAATCAATTGGCAATGACTTGAGCTATGAAGCACGGACACTTCTCCGAAGGCCGCGTACGAGTGTCGGACACTCCAAGGACACGGACACGCAAGGGGCACGGCTGGGACACTTGTCCGACACGCCAGGCGTGTCGGGCTTAAAAGGCATTTAAAAATAGTTGGACACGCAAAGGACACGGCTGGGACACGTAAGGGACACAGCTGACATAAATATATAATAACTTTAAAAAAAAGGGGGCAGGAAACATATGTTTTTTTTTCTCCTTTTTCTCACCTGTTTATTCTTTTTTTTTAATCTCTTGATCAATAAATTGCATTAGCCATATGCATTTTGATTGTTATTATTAGTATGGGATTTAGTATCATTGTGATGTTTGATGTGTAGAATGGATTTAATACTCTTAATGCTTATATGTTTAATGTTGTTCTTAGTATGAGATTAGTATTAATGTGATATTTCATAATTTTTATATATAAAAATAATTATAAAAAATACTTATTTAATACCGTGTCCCCGCAGTGTCGTGTCCTGATTTTTTTAGATTTGCCGTGTCGGCGTGTCCGTGTCGTGTCGGACACGACACCCGTGTCCGTGTCCGTGCTACATAGGACTTGAGGGATCCCAAGATCTGACATAGTGAGGCACAAGACTTTATTTTCCCGATGTGGGACTTTATATTCTCAACACTCCCCTCACATATGATGAGCCTAACACGTGGACATATTTATACTAGGTGATGTGGAGCAATTAGGCCGTTGGGCCATATTTTGCCTACTACCATATGTTCAATATCGGAGCATCCAACCCAAAGTCAATTGGCAATGGGTGGGATGGGCATTGATGTGGTGCAAGGGTCTTATTTCCCGATGTGGGACTTTATATTCTCAGCAGTAGGTTTGATTTCTGCCATTTTTTTCATGGTGCTTTTATTGAGAAATTTTCATTTACTTTTTTATCATAACAATTAGCTTGTATATTGCACGCATAATAACACACAAACAATGGAACCGTAGTTGCTTTACTTGTTAAAATTTATTTTTCAATTATTTATTATGTAGAAAAAGGCATGACAAAATAATTAATAATTTTATTAGTTAATCATGGCTCAAAAAAACAGTTTGTAAGAAGAAAAATGTGATCTACCAAAGTTCCCAGTCCAGAAGGAATTCCCGGCATAGCTATTTCCCAGTACCAAACCTCATCCCCTCTCCCCCTGGCCCAAAGAAAAAATAAAAACAAAACTTTGGGGGGTTTACCACTGAACTTGAGCAACAAGCATTTTGAGCATCTATAGAGCAGTAAAAAAGTAAACACTCATTAAATATACTGGAGCTTAGATCCGTAAACAAATAATAGTTTCACACAGTTGTCAAATCGTGAATCGAATCGTAAATCGGAAACCCTATGAATCCTGAATCGTGAATCGTGAATCGAATCGTAAATCGAATCGGTATAAAATGTTGAAAATGTAGTAAAATATATATAAATGGAGAGATAACACATTACAATATGTAATCAAACATATCATGGCCTAAAACCAATTTTAGGACATGATTTCATTGAAATATAACTAACAAAATGAATTTACATTATCATTACTAAGATGAAGATTTGCCTTTCAATGTTTCCGATTCCAAAAGATCATACACAAAATATAATATATCCAAAATAGAAACCATAAAGTATTTTTGTCTATGATCGTGTCACTAGATGGCATGCAACTACGCAAGTATAATCTATTCTCCACAATATCATTAACACATATATATCCAAAAAAATGTCCAAATTAAAGCACAAAAATATATTGTTTCAAATGGTTACAAATAAAAATTTTAATTTGTAATACATAAATATATAACATTAACAATACAATAAAAATGTATCATACTATCATATAATAATAAAAACTACACAATATAAATATATCATATAATAATAAAAACAATACAATATAAATAATACTTTACATTTACTATATAAACTTTACAAAATTCACAACAACAATAATAATAATAATAAGGTCGTACCAGCTTCACTGCAGGCTCTGGGAGAGGTAAATGTCGGTTGGCCTTACCCCTATAATGTTTTATAATAATAACAATAATAATGACAATATATAATGTAAAAAAAATTACAATATAAATAATCAGAAAGAAGATAAGAGTATAAGTTTACAATATATACAGTATATAACTTTATAAGCCTTACAAACCGGAAAAGAGAAGAGAAGAAAACCGTGAGTTTGCGAAGTGGGTTTGCGAAGTAAACTGGAGAAGAAAAGAGAAGTTCGGCCCAAGGTTTCTGATCAGTTTCTGAGCAGACGAAGAGAAAGGTAAGAAGTCAGACGAAGAGAAAGGTAAGAAGTCCGGCCAAAATTTCTAGGGTTTCTCAACTTTCGAACATTCTATTCTTTCAAAATCTGATTCTTTAAGTCATTATTTGTTTTACCCTTTTTTCTTTATTTTATTAACTGAGAAAGGCACATGCGTTTAAAACAGAGGAAATAAAAGAACCAAAACACGTCTTTTTCACTAAAAAAAAAAAAAAAGACCCATTTTTGTGAATCGTTTCGGTTCACGATTCAAATCCTTGAATCGCTGATTCATTGCGATTCTGGTACCCCAAGCGATTCACATATCGGTTCGAATCGAAAAGTATGGGAATCGAATCTCTAATCGTACGATTTTAACAACTATGATTCCACAAAGTCATGATATAAATAGGAAAGGGCTGTTATGGATCCATATTAACGGAAGCACGTAAGTCAGGAGGAAGAGTGAACTGGTTTTAAAGGAAAACATATATTAAGAAGATCTTCAAATGTGAGTTTGAAAACCACAACCTCGGCTCAATTTATCATTATTCACGATCACTTTGCAATCCAAGAAAAGGACAGCAACCAAAACAGAGACTCGAAATCGCTTCCTCATTTATTAGCAGTTACGATTTAGAAAAGAATTGCGGGGAGAAAAACAATATGTTGAAGGATTATCAAGCTAAATACGACAGTCTTCTTGTGATGATTTTCCATCATGTAGCTTTAGTGTTGTGCTCAAATAGCAATTTAAGGAAAGTTCCCAATAAAAACATAAATTTAAGAACAAAATCGAAACAAACTAATGTAATTACTCAAATGACCTTTTCACAGAATAAAAATAGACATAACATTCACTAACCTCCTTTGATAAAGGGGGCTTTGTGATTGCATAGTAATCAAAAAATATTTGCAGTGTTGAAGGATCCTCTAAAACTGGCTTCCAAGAAGATGGGATCTGTATAACCATCACAAGCCAAAGCCATTATTTAAGATTAATGCAGAAGGCATTCAGTGAGAACCTTCTTTATGATAGAATACAAAACATGACAATGTATCATAATATAATGTGTCAAAAGTGTTTTGTTCTCCTAAGACAATAAATTATACCTGAACAGTACCAAACTCTTCCGAACTTTCATCAATTGAAGTCCCAACAAAATCAAAAGACAAACATTTTAGTGAAAGAGATAGTGCCAATTCTTGCAAGCGGCTTGAAACTGCAAGTTACAAATACGTAACCCTTAAAAAAATACTGACAACCATCACCAAGGCAATCAGATAATGTATTCGTCAGAACAAACATATATGAACAAATATTAGTGCAGTACCATCATTTTTCAGCTGACGCAATGAAGATACAGAAATCTGAAAAATTTGGAAAAGAGACTGATCCCTAAAAGAGCAGGCCACTCTTCGATGATGTGTTGAAGGCAATCCTGGATTTGGCTGAAAATCCACAGTCGCGAGACATCAAGAAGATGCAAGTTAAAAGCAAGTTGACATCAGTGGGAAAAAATTAACAGAAACGTAAATAAGGAGGGGGGAGTGATGGAGAGGGGGTAAATAAACATTATTACTTGAAGTAGCATAAAAATCGGGCAAACTAAAATCTCATGAAGGTGACTTCATAGCATAAAAATCGGGCAAACTAAAATCTCATGAAGGTGACTTCATAACATAAAAATTGGGCAAACTAAGATCTCATGAAGGTGGCTTCATAAAGCATAATAACAAAATCTCTAATGTTTTCAAATCATCACTCAGAATGTCACCTAGAGATATATTTTAGTATTTATAACCTAACAATTTAAAATTATCAACAAGTGTTTGCTTGGGCACCTCAGAATGGGACAATTAAGCAGAATCAAGGGTTTTGTGTACCTTAACCATGATATATATGGTCACTAAAGATTAAATTTAGCGTAAGCTAAACGTGGGCTGCGTGAGATCAGATGTTCTTTCAGTTCTTATAGAGGCAAGATCACAGATGTTTCTACGAAAGACGCAGAGGTACATGCATCTGGTTTCTCTAGGAGCAGAAAAATCTTGCTGGTTCCTCGTTTATTCTGTAAGTGATTTTGAATAAAAAGAACTTGTCTCGTAGGGCAGTGGCGCTTCAATCTCACAAATATATCTCTATAGAGACACTGTCTTGGCTATTTTTTGGATAATTTGTCTTGAGAGAAATAGTAAAATCTTTGAAGATCAGAATAAGAAAGAATTTGCCTGGAAAAGAGCTAGTTATATGGCTTCACTGTGGTCTTCTTCATCAGAAGCTTTAGATACCCCTTTGTCTTCTACCTTGTTAAATGAGATAGATGTTATTTGTTTGAAAGATGTTGTGAAAATCCATTTTGGTATTATGCATTCTTCTTATCAGGAAGTTGCTGCTGTAATAGGTGGACAGCTTATTTCCTTTACTCTTTTTAACTCTTCTGAAACTTTGTAATTTGATTTAGTAAAATGGTAGCAAATAGAACATAATATGTGTTTTAGGTATACCTCTTGCAGAAAAAACCCTGGATTTGATACGAGCTGAACATCGGTAAATGTACACCAAGAACATTTCAACATTTAAATACCGTTCATCTACACACGTGTAAACGGTGATATGGTTGACTATTAGACTTGCTCATCTGGTATCACATCCACAAAACCAAAGGCAGTAGAGATGGCGATTAAGAGAGAGAAATTGATATAATTTGCAGAAAAAGAATTTCATATAATTTTTCTGCAGGAATTCCTCTTATATGAAGAGTGGAGAACCCAAATCAATTACATTTAGCCTTTAGGAGATCTAATTTGTAGCGGGTAGTGGAAGCGATTAATTCCACTACACAACAACTAATTAATAAGAAAATAATCAAACTCTCGTATCTATCTCATGTCATCATTGAATCCTTTCCCCAATGGGGTACACACCATAATACATAGGGATGGAGGAACATTTTAGACTACCTAATTGGGGAATATTCTAGCACTCATGTGATGTCAAGGGTGATATCATTAAAGGTGGTCCTTACATGACACTACTAAAATGTCCTAACTAACCTAATCTAGATTATTCCCAAGGGAAAAGTCATTCATTACACTAATAAAAAAATAAAATAAAATACAATTTCATCCTGATACGCCTCCTAGTGCCACATGTCATGCATATACATCAAGATCGGTGTCCAGTCCAACTAGGATTGGTACCTGAAATAGAATTCTAAGCGTTCCATACTTATTAGACGTGTTCAATTCTAACTCTTAATGTAACGACCCAAAAACTATATACGGTCGCAGCCATATAGGGATCCACGGCGAGAAGTAGAGTGTTGTTGTTAAAGTCATGGCCGAGGACAAAAGCCGCGGACAGTAGTAAAGATCACAATTGGAGACTTTAGGCCACGGCCATAAAAGGTGTTCTGGCAGGAAAGCCACGGCTTTGGTCAAGAAGGTTGCGGAAGGTATAGGAAGGCCACGGTCAAAGGATAAAAGTCGCAGAGTCTGGTGACGTGGACCTTCGAGTGCTCAGCATGTGAGGTTTTGATGTGGCCTCATTATGTCATGACTTGGTGAGCAAGTTTAAGGAATTCTAAATTTTAAAAGGATAATTGTGGAAAAGAATGTACAAAAGAGGAAGCCCTACGATTCCCTATTAAAACCTATAAATACCTACCCTTAACACACTTCTCAAAGCTGCTAGAAACCCTAAAACCACTTTAGAGAGAGAGAGACTTGCGCGTGGGGGAGGAAGTGTTGTCAGACTGAGGCCGCAGACATCTACTGTTCACCGGAGAAGAAGGAGGTGCTGGAGGCGGTGGAGGGCTCCTGTTCATCGGATTGAACTGTCCTCACCCTCTTCCTCGATGTTAAAACCCTATTTTTCTATGTTTATTAAATGAAATGTACCCTTGCTTGAAATCTAAGTATAGCCATCGAGTTTTACTATTCATATGAACTCTGGATTTTATTAGCCATGGATAGTAACTGTTAATAGAGGTTTAGAGGGCAAGGAGTGTCCTTGCTCATCGTTATTTGTAGAGCTGGCAATTTTTGACCCGATAACCCGTTTAGAGTAATAACCCGAATATGACCCGAACATGACCCGATTAGCTTGTATAGATTTAAGAGTACCAAAAACTTATACTAAAATAAAAATTAACGCGACCCGAAAATGACACGACCAACCCGAATTGCCACCCCTAGTTATTTGGAGACTTAGGCATGTTAGTGTTCATTGAAGAAATCTATGATTTTAGATGTTTTCGATTAGGGTTCTTGAGATGAGATTTTAGATTTAGAGAATGGGATTTTGATCATGTTGTTATATGATCTTAGGAGACTTATTGAGGGTTTTGTCTTTGATTTTTGAAGATTTCGGGTGGGAGTAAATTAGGATTTTAAAATATTATTTTTACTACAATGCCCTTGCTGCTGCCGATAGAGTTTTAACTCTTTCTTTGAGTCTGCGGCCTATTAGAAGAGGTCGTGGAGTTGGGAGGCAGTATCATGTTGTGCCTTAGGAGTTGAGCTAGGGATTCGGTGTCGAGGCCACAGCATTAATTAGCCGGGATGAGGCATTATATCTATTTGAGGACCTCATGCTCAATGCTTGGGGTCAAAACAGTTAGTTTAGAGAGATTGAGCCTAGGCTAACCATGGGGCTTAATACCGCGGCGAAGCTCGGTCAAGGTGTAGAGTTAACAACAAATCGTGGATCGCTCATCCTGGAATTGGGCATTGGGCAGGAGAGGAGGCCACGACCTATTGCATGCTAGGTCAAAAACACCTAGAATAAGGTCGTGAAGATTGAGAAGTCCAGGGTTATAAAATATAGGTCGCGGACTGAGAGAGCAAACCATGGGAGGTTGGGCCATGGGAGAAGCCGAAGTGAACCAAGGGAGATAGAGCCCGAAGAGTTTATGACCCTGGAGAGATTGAGCCATAGGTCATTGGGGAACACTGTTCTTTCTTTTCCTATTTGCTTACACTGCATAACGTTATAGATTGCTCTGTTATTACATTTCTTCGCTTGTGTATCCTTTATCTTTGTGAATACTAACATTGACAAGTGGCTAAGGACCTTAATGTAACCCTTGTTAGACTATTTTACCTCATCCCTTCTATATTCCGTCATCCCTTTTATATTCCTTGTTTCCTCGGGCTAAAAGTCGCAAAGTGGTAGAGGTCACAACCTATTATTAGAGGTCGTGGACAAATTGTAGTTTGGAGTTTGAGAACTTTACACATTTTTCATTTTTTAAGTTGTAATCTTCTTTAGTTCATATTGAAATTATGTTTCAAAGCTTGTATTTAGCAAGGATGCCTGTTGGATGGGATGGGGTTGCGAGTCCTCACCAAAGAAGGAGGTCGGTTGAAGAAGGGTGTCATTTTTTAATTATTTCTATCCAAAACAAAGACTTCAATAATATTCAAAAATGAATACCAAATGGTGACAATATGACCACCTCTAAAAATATATACCCAAAAGAACCCAACCAGAAGCACATAACCAACTAACTAACCCCAAAAATCTGTACACATGGTCCTGACCATCGAACCACAAATAAATATTAAAACGAGGCATGGGGATCCACGACATTGCTTATTATTTTCTTTCTTTCATGTGAGGCATTTTAGTCCTTAATGGCAGTTGATTTTTTAGTATATGAGGAGCCCTATCCCTTGTATTAGGGATTGTTACATGTTGGAGATTATGAATGAAAGAGTTTCAGCCCCAATTTCTCTTTCTTTTTGGCAATGGCTGTTGTTTGATCCGCTTTCGCTTGTTTACATACAAATTGGCATTTAAGCATGGCTCATTCCTGAATTGAAGACCTTTGGAATGATTAGGTAAAGGGTTGGATAAACCCTACTCAACCCTTATTAATTCAGAAAATAGGTAATTGCCAGTACAAACCTTAACCCTTCTGGCAAACAGTGTCTACCATTCGTCATACTGTTATGGTTTGCACAAGTGGACTGTGTTCTATTCGGGGACTGAGGCTCGCTCTTCCTACCATTACGACACGGGAGGAGCAGGGATATTGCTATGACCTTGTCAGAACTGTGACGGACCCAGCGACCAATGTGCCACCGGCACCGGCCATGACGGGCCCGGCGACCAACATCACCTTTATTTAAACTCCCCCCTAAAATCCAGAACTACCTACTTTACTTTTCTCTCCCTTTCTTTTTTAAAGACTCAACTACCTCATTGGCAATCACAACCAAGCTATTGTCTCCTAAGAACCTCTCAGTCTCAAAATATAACTTTACGACTCTAGAAAATAATTTATACACGCAAAAAGCAAGTCACCAAACTAATTGGTTTGAAATCACAGCTATTCACAAAAAAAAAGTTTTTTTTGAAATACAACATTTAAATCTCATTTGTACGCCAAGTCACCGCAACATTTTCAAGCAACTTCGGAAAACCCCTTAAAGAGTCATTTTAATCCACTTCAGCATTCCAAATACAAGCATGCTTCAGTTTTTGGATCCCAAATGAACAAAGTTTGATTAGAAAAATCAAATTCAACCTAAATTCAAAGGTGAAGTGACAAAAATAAGAATACAACATGATAAACAAAGATACAATCCTCAAAGAATTGTAAGGGAGGTGGAGCAGAGGCGGCCCAAGAGAAGTTGAGAATTTCAAAAATTCTAAAATGACCCATTTGATATTAATAAAAGTTTTGGTATTACATTATAATAAATAAATTAGTTAGAATATTAGATGAATATTGTAATACCCGTATTTTTAGGAGGCTTTATAATTAATTAAATGAGAATGATTTTTATTAACTAAATAGTAACTCAAACTAATTGTATAATTGATATTGAGAAATTAAAATCATTTTTGAGAATTTGAAGCTAAAATGAGTTAATTTGGTCTTTTAGAGTTCAATTGATTAATCGTTAAAGTTTCATGGGCTAAAGTTTAATTTTATAAAAGTTTGGAGTTAAAATTGATAATTGTAAGACGTTAGAAATGGTTGTAGACACATGGGGAAATCTTAGAAAGGCTTGGGAGTATATTAGTACTTATGTTTTGCTTGGGAAACAAGTAAGGTTTTATTATTTTGGGGTTCCTAGAGTTTTACAGCCGCTATGAGCCGCACCCAAGGGTCGCGACCTCCGATTTGAGTACCGCGACCACAGTAGTTATAATTGCGACTGAGGCAGTACCCAAACCCCAAACCGCAAACCGCGGCCTGATCGCGGGGTCTACGAGTTTGAGGTTGGTTTTATTAGCCTGTTTGATAGTTTAAGCCTTCATTTCTCTTATTAAACCTCATTTCAACCCATCTTCTTCACCAAGAAACCCTAAAACACTCTAAAATTCTCTCTCAAGCAACCTCACTGCCTCTAAACAAAACAAGGAGATTCAAACTAGAATTTAAAGGGACTTTCTAGAGGAATCAAATCAAATTTTGCAAGAGTTTTTCAAGAAGTTTTCGAGTTTTTCAAGAGGAATTCAAACTAGCTTTCAAGATTTCTTCTCTTCAAATTCAAGTCAAGTTTTATTTAATCTTTTGAGGCAAGTTGCATTCTACTCCTCTCCTTTTATATATACTTATGTTAAACTTCATCTAAACCCTAATTATACGGTCTTAATTGGTGAAATTGATTATCCTCATATGTTTTAATTTGAGATTTAGCCCTAATTATTGTGAGAAATTTAATATGAAACCCTTAATATAGAATTGATATATTAGGGTTTTAAATTTGTTCTTGAATCTATGATAATTGATATATATGATGAATAATTGAGACATAGTTAAAGTCTAATGAAGAATTGGAATGTGCATGCTAAGTAGAGTTGTACCTTTAGCTCCATGGATAGTACAATTGGTATTAAATGCTTGATTGATGAGATTTTTAAGCTTGAAAATGTATAATTATTACCTAGTCAGTCATGAGTAGATTTTATTATTGTTTATTCCATGCTATATTCATAATAAGCCATTTGAGACTTTTTATTAAATTATATTCTTGGAATTGAGAAATGGACTAATTAAAGGAGAATCTTACGTAAGCCTCGTAGACGAATTTGGAGTACGGAATAAACTTGTTGGCTTGTTGGGTTATGGTGGTGGTCGCTTATGTGAACAAATTTAGGTTGGTTTTTATTGTTGGATATTTAATGCGTTTAATCTCTTAATTAATTTCCTCTTGAGAAATAACTAATTAATTGTCGTAACGACTACCCTATCTAAACGGAAGGGATTCCTTGTTTGGATTTCATTTTTATGAGACGTCCCACGCACGGAGTTTAGAGACGAGTAGGAGTGACGACTTTAAAATCTTTAATTAATCAATAAACCCTTTACTTTAATGCTTCGGTTTATGAGTAGTTCCCCATTAAACATACCATCCCTCTAGTCCCTAATGTAATGGCATAACGTTTGATTATTTATTTAAAAAGACCCAAGGGGTGGACTAATTTGGTAATACTGATGTAATGACAAGTGATAAGTTACGAATAAAACTTGAAATGTTATTAATGAATGTGGACTTTTGAGTGTGTGCCGAAAAGGAACACCCTAATGCTGGCATACTTGAGGAGTACGGTTCAGCACTGCGTAGAAGGGCGGTGACGGTCTCCAACACTGTGAAGCATGTGGCGACGGTTTTGTATGGGCGTATCGCATGTTTCTTGAGATGGCCGGGGAGAAGAAGCGCATGTCGGTTACGTTGTAATTAATTAAAGGTTAATTAATTGATAAAAATAACGAGTTAGTTAAATGCATTGTGAGATTCGTGACATACGTTGGGCTATCGTTATTGATTATATAAAATGTGAATTTATCATTTGTATATATATTTTATTTGAGTTGTGTAGCTTAGCGACTTGTTAGGATTTTGACCATTTTATTCTTGATGACTTTCAGGTACTAGAGTTGGTCCTCCCATTTCGATTTTATTTTCTTCGGCTAGCACACATTCTCCATCGAGAGAGAGAGAGAGAGACCTTCAGCCAAAATGACCGACGTAGGTCCTCTTGGTGGTAGACTATCATTTACATTTTTAGTCATGTGAGTTGTACTTTGAATATAGATGGCATGTATATTGGACAACAGGCTTGGCTTGTTTTATAGAGAATTAGTATCGGCATGTGTATTCGGCGGTTGGTGTTTAGTTGTGGATCTCTCTCACTCTATTATTGTTTTAGATACATCTTTATGAGTTTTATATTGGAGGACTTTTATATCGTATTCTTATATTTGTCACATGTTTCGTTTGTTTCTTTTCATGCTGAGAATGATATTAAAATTGTTTAACCACCTGTATAATTTAATAATTAGACTTGATCAACCTAAGTATTAAAATATACGGGGTGTCACAAATATAGTTTCCAATGCAAATTCAGTTCAATCCTAGAATTGTAAATCTAATGATCCTATGACATTAGAGATGCAAACATACTTTGGGAGTTTGGGATCCATGGCTACTACCTAAATTACCTTATGGTTGGGCCGCCACAGGATGTAACAAACCAAAATTTAAGCATGTACTCTTGTTAAATGTATTTATAAAGTATTTGTCATGTCCCTAGGTTGAGAAGGGATACTCGGGAGAATTTTATCCATAATTAAGAATGCTTTTTGTGACGAATAAGACAGATCCTAACCTTTGTAAGAGTCAAAGGTCCGGGGGATGTCCGGGATATAGTAGATGGATTTGATGTGGAGAAGGCTTATAATCATGTAAGTTGGGACTTCATGACTATATACTTGGGTTTAATTATGGTGGAGGTGGTCAGGTTTTGAATTTCTAAAGAATTTCTGTAATTCAGTTTTCTATTCTTATTAATAAGACAAGCAAAGGTTCTTTTGACTATTGAGGTTTTCTAAGGCAGGGCAACCCAAGTATCACCTTTTTAGGAACACTATTTGATGTACATGCAGAAACGAGAGGCAGATAAACCAACAATGAAGCAAACGTAACAAATTATTATTATTAAGGATTGTATAAATAAAATGACCAGGTGAGACCTTTAATTATATTCCCCTTCACTTATAGCCTCCTAAACTAAAGACCTATTAGAATTAGAAGACTAAGAGATAATGAGGGAAATAAAAAAATAAACCTTAAATAATTCTAAATAACCTAAAATATCCTCAAGATAATTAAAGAGAATAAAATGAGAACAAATACAATCCTCCACCATCTTATCTGACCAACCATAAGCCCTCCCTCTCCTCTATCACCACCACCACCACCCAAACGAAAAAGCACTTCTCAAGCTTTATAGGGGTATGTCTTTGTATTCATGCGAGAAACCTTGGAAGTAGAAACTTGTGATAAAATTGGAGATGACCGTTCAACCGAAATAGGTAACTCGAACAAATCCCCTTCTTAAACTTGGACCCTTGTCGAATTGGCTCCAAAAGTCTATAGTGGCACCATAATATCAAACTGGGGAGGAAGATCATAATTAGAGATTGATAGAATAGCAAGGATATGGGCTCGTGTGAGTAGGAAACAAAACAAATCTATTTTAGGTCTATCATCGGCTATGAGTTCGAATCTAAGAGAAATTCTAGAGAATGTTTGCTATCCTTAAATATTTTTAAGGAGAAAAAAAAATGGGTCAAAACCAAAAATCAAATAGCGCAATACCTAACAACCCAAAGCAAATTCAAAAGTTTTAAGCCCCATAAAATCATATTGGCCCCTTTGAGGTCCCAAATCAGCACTTAAAAAAATTCCAGGGTCTGCAACTAAGCTGTGAGGTCAATGGATTAGGACTAGGGTTTTCCGGGGGGGGGGGGGGGGGGGGGGGGGGGGGGTGTAACACTCCGTATTTTTTAGTATTTGGAATTTAATTAATTCAATAATCATTTGGGTTTAATTTTAAATTACACGTGTGCCGTAATTTGATGGAATTAAATATTGTTAGGAGAAAAGGATTTTATTGTTGATGGAATAATTTGAGTAAAAATTATTATACATCGTAGCGAGTAATTTCGACGGGACTGCATTGTAACTCGACCGAAGGTTGTAGACTATTTTAAGGGCGAGATAAGATATTGTTATAGAGTGACTCGGATGATGATTTAGAGGTCACGGTTCATTCCTAAAGGGTCGAAATAGTCGGAATAGTATACCCGAGTGTATAGTTTGTGTCCCGGGACAATTTTAGACCAACCTGGCATCGTTTAAGGCGTTTCAGTCATTCGGGAGTTTGTGCTTTGGAAAACTCCGAAAATTAAAAGAGTATATCAGCCCCTTGGAGTTAGAGACTAGGGTAACACAAATTAGAATAGAAGGAGGCCACAAGGGAGGAGGAGAAGAGAGTTCTTAGAGAAGCAACACTTGTTCTCACCACCAAAGTTGTCGGAATCATGATCAGAGCGAGGAGAGATCGACTCCATCACCTC
Organism: Sambucus nigra; assembly: GCA_949130495.1. Lineage (NCBI taxonomy): Eukaryota > Viridiplantae > Streptophyta > Magnoliopsida > Dipsacales > Adoxaceae > Sambucus > Sambucus nigra. Next base: position 328,101,228 of record OX422221.1, on the reverse strand, counting down.
GGAAACGAATTCAGACCAGCATATCATAAGGCAAGTGTTTATCTTGCTTGTTTCTTTCTAATAGGTTATATTACCCATGTAGTATAGGGTTTTATGTTTGACGATAAATTGGTGTTCTCGGGGGTTTTGAGGGTCGAAATCCATGAATCGGGATAGGATTGCATGTAGAATGAACTTATGTATGTGGGTAATACGAAATCAGATGTGGTTGAATTACGAACAAGAAAGAAATCTGAGTTTTTGATTGATTATGAATGCAGAACAACGAAATCTAGGGTTTTAAGGATTTTAGCAAATAATCGGTTCTTGGATTGAATTCGTGATGATTTAATGTTGGGTTTGCGTCGAAAATCATTTCTACACACTTATATAATGTTTAGTAATGTTGGTTGCTTGGTTAAGTTTCGTGAAGAATTGAGAAAGTGGTAATGGTAAAAAATCGTAAAAACACAACTGCGCAGAAGAAAAAGAACTGACAGTTTTCAAATCGATTCGGTCCTTGGGCCAATCGATTCCGTTTCCCAGATTTTGGAAATTTTCCCCTTTTTAGCATAAAACTTACGATTAATGATCGGGTGGACTTTTGGGATGCCTTTGAAATATTATGAGAGATATTATGATAACCAGTAGGCTAATGATAAGGTTGGCGCTTCTTAGTCATAATGAGAAGAATTAAGGCTAAGGTTAATTGAGCATAAATTGTAATGTAAGTGAATTCGGGAGAATGAGACCGAGACACGGAGGATTTGAGTGAACCTATGACTTAGACCAGTAGAGTATGAGTGTAGTATCTACTGAAATAACTTAAGAGATAACTAGGGCCCTTCGAGTAGAGATTAATATCGAAAAAATGCGATAGAGAGCAATAATTGTATATCGATAGTACGTTGCGTATTCGAGAGATATATTACGTACGGATCATATTTATAGGTTGTGTGTATACCTATAAGGACTGTATTACCTATACAGATTTTATTTATAGGTTGTGTATACCTATACGGATTATATTATAGGTTGAGTGTATACCTATACGTATTATATTTATAAATTGTGTATATACCAATACGGACTATATTATAGGTTGAGTGTATACCTATACGGATTACATTTATGGGTTGTGTGTATGCCTATATGCAACAAATGAATAGGTTGTGTGAATGCCTATTATGTGCTTTCTTATGTTTGAACATACTTATGCTGTCTGCTATCACGGAGGTTCCGTGCAGAGGGGGATCCCAACTTGACGATTCCAGTGAGGGCTGAATTTGTGCCCCAAAACATAAAACCTAGGTACGCTGACTATCGGAGTGTACAATAGTATTGACGGTCAATTGGGTACGTTAGGTGTATACGTGACCCATAGGCTTGGAACTATGTTCGCCTCCAATATGTGTTGATTTGATTTATGGTTCGAGGGTGATATTTGAACCGATAGTCCATGATTTAGTGCGAGAGGTACATGGACTTGATAGCAGAGTATGCAAGTGTGCATCGCGGTGGCCAGTTCGAGAGATGCTATATATATATATACTTGGATAATTTATCCTACGTGTGTGTAGTTGTGTAGGAAGGACAGATAGTGTATATCAAAAAGTGACTTAATTATGAGATAATCTACTTAGTGTGTGATAGTAGTAAAGCTAGATAGCGTACATCTAACGACGATTTAGGTAGAGCAACTTAATTAAATGGTTTAATGATAACATACGTGAAATGTTAACGATGGTTTAATAATAACATACAGGACATGTTAATTATTAGTTTACGATAACGTACTGTATGGGCGGTACGGGTTAGTCAAACCTGTTAGTGGTTAGAGAGTTTTGATGATACCTAGTCGGGCTGGATGCATAGTTAGGTAGATGACGTTGAGCGTGCACATTAGTTGAGAGGTGAGGAACTAATGGGAGTGTACGTTGAACTAACATATATAATCAATAACTGCTTTTAAACTGTGATCTAAATCCTTGTAAAATATTTTCAAAAGGTTTTCTTGGGCTCTAACCCGTATGCAAAATATTTTCAGCCACAGGAACGCCAGGCTTGATGATCTGTCCAAAAATGCGTAGCTGCAGCACTTGTGGATGCTTGCAGGATTTGGATCAGACGCTTTAGTCACTTCATTCCTAGAGCAGGATGCACTTCAGTTATTTCATTTGGACATGATGCCCCTTCAGCTATTTCTTTTATTCAATTTATTAGACTTTGTATTTGTGGACTCAGTTAAATTTCATTAGATGTTTAGTTGGATTTTGTTTTTGGAACCGATGGTTTATTCTCCATTAATTTATTTCAGAATAACTGGTGTTTGGTTCAGATTATTTTACTGCGTGGATGGTTTAATTATTGTATTTATTTTCGCATGCTGTTGTTTAATAAAAAGATAAAAATTTGGCACCAGATTTTTTTAATACCAAGTGATTAGTAAACTTTAAAACGTTTTCGACAATGATCCAAGGATAATCCAGATGAGATTCCTGTTTTATTTTATAAAGGATTGATCACCCGGTATTTAAATAGGGGGGTGTCACAAATGGTATCAGAGCATCAGGTTCTAGTGTCCTTAGGATCTGTGCGGCTTTTTACGTTTCAGTTTAGCGTTCTTTGATATAGAGCCTTATTATAGGATTGTTGATTCCTCTACGTATTGCGACTTACGTTCTTCCGCTATTAAGTATAGTTGATGTGACTCATATACGAATTCGGTTGGGCTTCATACACCAAAATATAGGGCGACCAGTGGGGGCAGTTAGCAGGACTGCAGGAGGAGAGGCTCAGCAGAAGCCATAGAGTGTTTTGGGGACGGTGATCGAAATAGATGTCACCGTGATTACTTGCTCAGGCACGTAGCAATATGATAATCGCTCGGAAACAGTAGCTTCCCCAAGCACTGTCGTAGATAACGGTGGCGCAATTTCAGACTCACCCAACGTAGTCGGTAAGAGGGGAAGTCGGAGGGACTCTTTTGAAGAGCCGTCTATAAGGATTCGGGAAGAGAGGAAGTGTGATGGGTCAATGGAAGGAGAGAATCCAAAGGCAATGGTGTAGGGTGGAGTGCAGCAACACCCGGGATAAAAATTTCGAGCAAAATTTTTAGCTCGTGAGAGCAGCATAAAGTGATGAGAGTCAGTCACCACATATAAAGAAGTATATATGGAATTGAACGAGAAATTTGGGTGCGATTTGATCGTAAAATTTTCCAACGACTGTTCGGGCAGAGATGTGTGGAGTTTCGGAACTTATCACAAGTGGTCAAGATAAAGACCGATCGTGAGAGAGGAGTTAACCTGTTTAGCGAACTTAATACCTGACGACGGGGATACAGAGAATATGAAGGGGTCCGTAAGTTGATAATGGACTCGTGGGTAGAATGCACAAGCGTGAATGGGAAATCAGACTAGGATGACTAGTGTCGACGTCGTCAAAGTCGTATGTTTTAAGTTTATATCAACGCGTCCAGGAAAAGGTAGCCAAGAGGGTTGGAGAATCTAGCCGAAGAGGAGAACTGGATTAAACGATGCTAGTGAAGTTCAGGAGGGTATTCCCGGTAGAGGACCCATTTATATGATTCAGATCAGTTGAATTCCTACCAAATGACGGTGGATTCAGTTAGGGTCGTCAAGGCCATCAACGAGTTCCATAGGGCCAGCGGAGCCAAAGGAACAACAGGAGTAGCAATCGGGGAGGGCCAAGACTACCAGATCTGAGAGGACACCCCGACATGGTCAGTGGGGCCAGAAACAGGGGGATGGCACAAAAAGGTGTCCTATGTGTGGAGAGTAGGGTCACCTATATTGAACTTGTCCATAGCAAGAAGGTGAGAACAGTAAGACGAACAGTAAGACTGGGAAGGTAGATGGGAACGGTGCCAGTGGGGCACAACAGTAGCCACAGAAGCGAGACTTCTAGCAGGGGAATAAAACTAAGAGATTTAAGTCTAAAGGTTACCAACCTAAGAGTGGTGAGATCAGACAAGACCAGTAGGATCCTCAACAGCAGCAGCACCCCATTCCTCAAGGCCATCAGGACTAAGGGAATGGCGAGGGAGGCCAGCAGGGCTAGGGCCACAAGCAAGAGAGTTTTTATGGCAATTGTTACGATTGTGGAGAGATGGGTCACAGGAAGAAAGATTGCCCAAAGTGTGGCAGGGGGTAACTACAGGATGAGATCCTAGATATACAACCATTACAGCAGATCATGGGTCAGTTCCGACGTGAGAGTTATGCTCAGGAACCCGTTGACCAGGCAAGATAGATGGCAAATGGAGATAGAATTTTTGTCTTGTTCTTATGAGTATAGGATAAGTTCGGGCGACATGAGTACGTCACAATATATGATTATTTAACACTTAAATTCGCGAACGAGTCGGATTCAGTGAGTGCGTTGGCAGTGTCAGCCTTATTAGGTATATATTTACCGTTGGGTAGTGGGGCTCTTTGGTGTTTCTTGCGGGGGAGCGGGTGTGGACAGTAAGAGGATGTTTGTATTGTGTAATTAGTCTTACTATTTTTGAGAGTTATGAAAGTATAATTTATTGTGATCATTTGTAGTGACTGGATACAGAGAGTTTGAGCGGTAGTAGATAGTGTGATAAGACTATCATGCTCATTATTCCAGGGTGAGATATACTGTTTTTGCGAGGCATCACCTGAAAGAGGGTCGAGCCTGCATATATATATATATATATATATATATATATATATATATATATATATATATATATATATATATATATATATATTGTACTGTATCGTAGACTTCGATGAGTATATTGTCTTGTTATATTTGATCCCGGTGTGTAAAGACGGTTACTGATGCGATTCAGGGTATATTAGCTTATTATCGAGCGGCGAGATATAGCTTGTGATTTATTCACGCTAAGAAACTAGAAATAGTAATAACGTCGTGATGTATATTGTCTTTTGTAACATGGGAGTGGACGAGTATACTTTTATGTCATGAGATGGGGATTTGGGGGTACGTGCTATGGACTAAGGGCCTAACGGATTTCGATGACCAACAATGTTAGGTAATAGTGTATCGAGGGGGTTCCTTGTTTGGATTTTGCTTTGCGAGACATCCCACTCATGAAACTCAACGAACGTTTCGACGAAGTTCGATCATTAGGACATGGGTTTAGTACCTTAGTTATTGTACATATATGTAGTTCTAACTGAGAGTTGATAGTTATATTATGATTTAAGGTTGAGGGAGTCGGGTAACATTTGTGCGGTTATGCACGGGTATAGGGTGTATAGGCGCCCTAGTTGGATATTTGGTATCATCCGCAGTCGAAAGGTGTGGAAAGGTATGTGTAAAACGAGCAAATGAATAAGGGAGTTGACACGTGGGAATATTGGAGCTTTCCACAGTAGAGGAAATACTTTAGCCGTGAGTAGATAGGCTCATGGTAGTGACAAAAAGGGGACGAAATTGCAAAGTGTCGTGCTGGCGCCAAGGTGAATTAGTAGATTAAATAATAAAGTATTTTGGTATATCATCATGGCTAAAGCGAATTCGTCACTAGAATGAACGGTAAGTGGAGACCGTTGGACTGAAGGATTCCGTTAGTAGAGATATAGCAGGAACAGCAGAATGATTTAGATTGTTTGGAAAGGGCGGATGTGTGCGAGAATATATCCGAAGCTTTTGAGTACCAGGCTTACAAAGGAATTTCGAGTACGAAATTCCTTTGTAAGGGGGAAAGTATGTAATACCCCGTATTTCTGAGTATTTGGAATTTAATTAATTCGATAATTATTTGGGTTTAATTTTAAATTACACGTGTGCCGTAATTTGATGGAATTAAATAATTTTGGGAGATAAGGATTTTATTGTTAATGGAATCATTTGTACAAAAATTATTAAACGTCGTGGCGAGTAATATCGACAGGGCTGCGTTGGAACTCAACCGAAGTTCGCGTGTAGACTATTTTGAGGTCGAGATAAGAAATTATTATAGAGTGACTCGGATAATGATTTAGAGGTCACGGTTCATTCCTAAAGGGTCAAAGTAGTCGGAATAGTATACCCGGGTGTATAGTTTGGGTCCCAGGGCGATTTTAGACCAACCCGGCACCGTTTAAGGGCATTTCGATCATTCGGGAGTTTGTGGTTTGGAGAACTCCGAAAATTAAAAGAATATATCAACCCCTTGGAGTTAGAGGCTAGGGTTAACACAAATTAGAAAAGAAGGAGGTCACAAGGGAGGAAGAGAAACGAGTTCTTAGAGGTGCAACTCTTGTTCTCTCCACCAAAGTTGTCGGAATCGTGATCGGAGCGAGGAGAGATCGAGTCCTTCATCTAGGAAACGAATCCAGGCCTGCATATCATAAGGCAAGTGTCTATCTCCCTTGTTTCTAAAAGGTTATAATACCCATGTAGTGTAAGGTTTTATATTTGATGATAAATTGATGTTCTTGGGTTTTGGGGGTTAAAATCCATGAATTGGGATAGGATTGCATCTAGAATGAACCTATGTATGTGGGTAATACGAAATCAGATGTGATTGAATTAAGAACAACAAAGAAATTTGGGTTTTCGATTGATTATGAATGAAGAACAATGAAATCTAGGGTTTTAAGAATTTTAGTAAACAATCGGTTCTTGGATTGAATTCGTGATGATTTAACGTTAGATTTACGTTGGAAATCATTCCTACACACTTATATAATGTTTAGTAATGTTAGTTGGAAACGTGGTTAAGTTTCATGAAGAATTGAGAAAGTTGTAACGGTGAAAAATCGTAAAACCACAACTGCGTGGAAAAAGAACTAACAATTTTCGAATCGATTCGGCCCAATCGCAAATCGATTCGGTTTCCCAGATTTTGGAAATTTTCCCCTTTTTAGCCTAGAATTTATGATTAATGATCTGGTGGGCTTTTGGGATGCCATTGAAATATTATGAGTTGAGTTGAGTATGAATGAAGAACGATGAAATCTAGGGTTTTAAGAATTTTAGTACTTGGATTGAATTCGTGATGATTTAACGTTAGATTTACGTTGGAAATCATTCCTACACACTTATATAATGTTTAGTAATGTTGGTTGGAAACGTGGTTAAGTTTCATGAAGAATTGAGAAAGTTGTAACGGTGAAAAATCGTAAAACCACAGCTGCGTAGAAAAAGAACTAACAGTTTTCGAATCGATTCGGCCCAAGGAGAATCGATTTGGTTTCCTAGATTTTGGAAATTTTCCCCTTTTAAGCCTAGAATTTACGATTAATGATATGGTGGACTTTTGGGATGCCAATGAAATATTATGAGAGATATTAGAATGACCAGTAGATTATTAATGATAAGGTTGGGGCTTAGTCATAATGAGAACAATTAAGTCTACGGTTAATTGAGCACAAATTGTAATGTAAGGGAATTCGGGAGAATGAGATCGAGGCACGGAGGATTTGAGTGAACCTATGACTTAGACAAGTGGAGTATGAGTGTAGTATCTACTGAAATAACTTAATAGATAACTTGGGCTTAATACTCGAAAAAATGTGACAGAGAGCTATAATCGTATATCGATAGTACGTTGCGTATTCGAGAGATATATTACGTACAGATCATATTTATAGGTTGAGTGTATACCTATACGGATTGTATTCATAGGTTGTGTGTATACCTATACGGACTATATTATAGGTTGAGTGTATACCTATACGGATTACATTTATTGGGTTGTGTGTATGCCTATATGCGATATATGGATAGGTTGTGTGTATGTCTATTATGAGCTTTCTTATGTGTGAACATACTTACGCTGCCTGCTATCGCAGAGGTTCCGCGCAGAGGGCGATCCCACCTTGACGATTCCAGTGAGGACTGGATTTGTGCCCCAGAACATAAAACCTAGGTACGATGACTATCTGAGTGTACGATAGTATTGACGGTCAATTGGGTACGTTAGGTGTATGCGTGACCTATAGGCCTGGAACTATGTTCGCCTTCAATATGTGTTGATTTGATTTATGGTTCGAGAGTGATATTTGAACCGGTAGTCCTTGATTTGGTACGAGAGGTACATGGACTTGATAGCAGAGTATGCAAGTGTGCATCGCGGTGGCCAGTCCGAGAGATGTTGTATTTATATATAGTGTGTGTGATATATACATATACTTGGGTAATTTATCTTACTTGTGTGTAGTGTAGGAAGGACAGATAGTGTATATCTAAAAGTGACTTAATTATGAAATAATCTACTTAGTGTGTGATAGTAGTAAAGCTAGATAACGTATATCTAAAGACGATTTAAGTTGAGCAACTTAATTAAATGGTTTAATGATAAGATACGTGAAATGTTAACGATAGTTTAATAATAACATAGGAGACACGTTAATTATTAGTTTACGATAACGTACTGTATGGGCGGTAAGGGTTAGCCAAATCTGTAGGTGGTTAGAGAGTTTTGATGATACCTAGTAGGGTTGGGTAGCATAGTTAGGTAGATGACGTTGAGCGTGCACATTAGTTGAGAGGTGAGGAACTCAAGGGAGTGTACGTTGAACTAACATGTGTAATCAATAACTGCTTTTAAACTGTGATTTAAATGCTTGCAAAATATTTTCAAAAGGTTTTCTTGGGCTCTGACCGTATGCAAAATATTTTCAAAACCTTTTAGGTGTCCGGTCACAAGGATGCCAAGCTTGATAATCTATTCCAGGATGCGTAGCTGCAGCACTTGTGGATGCTTGCAGGATTTGGATTAGACGCTTCGGTCACTTCATTCCTAGAGTAAGATGCACTTCAGTTATTTCATTTGGGCACGTTGCCCCTTCAGCCATTTCTTTTATTCAGTTTATCAGACTTTGTATTTGTGGACTCAGTTTGATTTCATTAGATGTTTAGTTGGATTTTGTATTTGGAGCCGATGGTTTATTCAGCATTAATTTATTTCAGTTATTTATCTGGCGTTTGGTTCAGATTATTATACTGCGTGGATGGTTTAATTATTGCATTTATTTCTGCATTTTGTTGTTGTTTAATAAAAAGATAAAAATTTAGCACCAGCTTTTTGAATACTAGGTAAACTTTAAAACGTTTTCGACAATGATGCTAAGGATGATCCAGATGAGATTCCTGTTTTATTTTTTTATAAAGGATTGATCACCCGGTATTTAAATAGGCGGGGCTGAAAGGTTGCTAATTGATTTTATGGGGATTAAGCTTTTGAGTTTACTTTGGGTTGTTAGGTAATGCGCTATTTGATTTTTGGGAAAGATTCTTTTGGAGCCAATTCGACGGTCCAAGTTTAATAAGGGGATTTGTTCAAGTTACCTATTTCGGTGGCACGGTGGTGGCTGGAACCAGTGTTTTCAAAAGAGTGTGATTGCTCTTATTTGGGCGAAAACGCGACATAGCTTACTCTGACTTGCGAGGAGCACAAATATCTTGCGCGATTAATGATGTGGAACGAGATTTTGAGGCTTTTTCGCACTATTGGCGCTATTTGGACACCATTTGGGCTTACGGCATTTTAATACACCAAATACAAAACTACGTCGTTTTGTAGTTGGGGTTGCCTTTTTCTTTTTTCTTTTGCTTTATAAACCTTTAAAAAATACAACCCAGTATCTTAAAACCTTCCTTACCTACTTGTTATTTCCCAAAAAAAAAAAAAAATCCTAGCCCGTCCAAACAAGAAGCTCCCAATCTCGACGCAACTCAATCAAGGTCACCGACAAGAGTTCTGATTTCTATGTTTCCGATTTCCCTGATCTTTTTTTGTTGTTTCAAAACCATTTTCTCTGTAACTTTTCGGATCTTTTTTAAATTCTATGTAATACTGTAACATTTTTTCCCTATTTATTATAACTAAGCTGTTGTAATTGTGATATAGCCTCCTTTTTTTTCCCCAGTTGGAGTGACTGTTAATGGGTGACAAAAAAATATCTAAAAAATATTTTTGTTGGAAATATGGTTGCTTTACTTGGAATTGTATAGTACTTTATGAACCTATGACTTTATTTAAAATGATGGTATTTTATTTGGAATGATTGTTAGAACCTATTTATTTATTTGTAATTTTTTTATAAAATCAAATGCATGAAGTCTTGCATGATGTGCCCCCAGAACTAAAATGCGACAACTTGTGCGACAGCAATTTATAACATTGGCTGCGACTGGCGCAACAGCGGGGAGCAGGCTTGATAGGCCAGTGGCTTTCTTTTTGGCGTGGTGGTGTCGATGTGGGTAGCGGCCTATGAAGCACGGACTCGACGCGTAATACGTGTTTCGACACGACACGCAACACGTGATTTTTTCAAAAACTAGGATACGACACGCTAGGATACGTATAATATATAATATATGTCAAAATATATAATATATATTTAAATATATATATATATATTAATGAAATAAAACAGATTTTTTTCCATAAAATACATTATTACAGCATTCTTAACATGAAATTATGAAAATGGACCATATAAAACGAAATTCAAACACACTTTAACATTAAAAATAATAAATAAGGCAGAATCATAATCACGTAAGAAAAAAAAAATTAAAAAAAACGTGTCATTTTAAGTGTCCCAGCTTGTCGGCCACGTGTCGTCAACGTGTCCCAGCGTGTCGACAACGTGTCCAAACATGTCCCAACGTGTCCTAGCATGTCGCGTGTCGGACTCGTGTCAAAGCTGACTCGTGGCTTCCGGGAGAATGTCGGTGCTTCATAGGTAGCAGCTGGCAACAGTCCTAGCAGTGGTGGGGAATAGCAGTGGGGCTGGTGACTTATAGTCGGGCAACAGTCCTAGCAGTGTCAAGAGTTACTGTTCAATTTGACCGATCCGGTTTTTTATACAGGGTGAATCCACCGGAGCATGCAGCACATCCTCTTCATCTCTTTGCTTCTCTACTTGAGTCATTAATCGAGTATTTGTCACTGTTTTAGCACGGAACCACAAAACACACTATGTCGATTACACACACACACAAGAACGATGTGCCTATGATGCCACTTCAGTGCACTGTGCGCAAGCTGAAGCGAGTAGCAAATAAACCAACAATGAAGCAAAAGGGAAAAAAAAAATTATTAATGACTGAACAATAAAATGACCAGGGGAGGCCTTTATTTATAGGCTCCTACAACAAAGACCAAATAATAGAATTGGAAAGTTAAGGGATAATTAACAAAATAAATAAAAATATAAAACAGTACTAAATAACCTAAAATATACTTTAAGATAATTAAAGAGTTTAAAATGAAAACAAATGCAATCCTCCCCCAACTTGTCCAAAACTGTCAGCCATCTCTTTCCTCCTATCTCCTTTACCGCGTCACTTTTTCTGGTTTGCTTTTGATAAGCATTTTTGGAACAAGAATTTAATGCATCAGCAAATTTTGTAACCTGATGCGTAACTAGAAAGGAACACCACACACCCGCCATAATTGCTAGAAAGGGAAGAGGAAACATGAGATGAGTTTTAAGAATTTCAGAGGATATCGAAAAGCAAAGATATATGAGAACATGCACATGAAATCAAGTAATAAATGTTGGAACATGCTTGGGAAAAGAATGTATTATTGCTGTGAAAAATGCATCAAGAATACAAAAAGGTAAATTGAAATGCATGTTCTGTAAAATTCAAAAAGAAAATGTTTCATGGAAAGAAATATATTGGATTATATTGGAAAACAAATACAGATCAGTCAAGGAAGGTATTCCTTCCAATGTCAAAAAATCACAGGGAAACAAGGCGCAGAAGAGGTAAGCACAGAAGTTCTGCAAATACAAGAAATTAATGTGCATGCAATACTAGGAAAGGCATCTACAGTGACTAACGTATAACAATGCCTTTCCTCACTGTCACTGAACCATAATATTTCACTATGATAAAAATAAAAATAAAATTGAATAAATAAAAAGATTTTTAAAAAAATAAGTAGAACTTGGCCAGAAATTAATATTACCAACCTGATTCATCTCACAAACAAGCTGATTCAATATCTTTAGACCAATAGCATAGTGATCAGATGTTGCCTGACAGAAACAGCAAGTTCGTGAGAAACTTGCATTTAAGCAGTAGCACTCTCCCAGTAAAGACAATTAAGTATAACTGAAAATTGAAGTCCACCAATCACAAGCGGTAACTACTCCTGTTTTAAAGTCAATCGTATGCTTTGTACGAAAAGTGGATTGTCTTACAAAATATACATAAAAGGTCGTACCGGTGCACAAGGCTCCCACTCCTCTGCGGGGACTGGGAGAGGTGGATGTCGGCTAGCCTTAACCCCATTTTTTATATGGAGAGGCAGCCCTCATGTCTCGAACCCGAGACCAAACATAACGTGGGCGAGGGCACTTGCCATCGCACCAAGGTACAACCTCAAGCAACAAAATATACAGACATCGTAAATTATAGAACTTGATAAGCAATGTATAATTGAAGATGAATTGACATCAAAAAGGCCACATCTCTAGTCAGAAAATGCAGAAAGTCTCGTAAATACCAGGTCAAATTAAGAAACCAAGACAATGACAGACTTGGGTGGGGTATGAAAAATTAAATTAATAAATTGTTCAAAAAAATGTACCAAATGACAACTAATGAGCATCCTGATGTCACACAATAAATGTTAGATATTAGCACAGAAAGGCTTTTTTTTTTTTTTTTTTTTTTTTGGGGGGGAGGGGGGGGTGGGGGTATATAATCATCTGTCAACACGAGTAGAATCGGGATTTACTAGGAAAAAGAAAAGGTGCATTCTTTCTAAGAGTAAAGAGAACAACAAGCAGACTCATTTGCCAGATCCGGAAAATCCTAGTAGTACAAACTCTATTTTTTCTCAAAAAAAAAATCTTTTATAAAAGCACATGATTGATCTTGGATTCTCAACCTCTACCTCAAATACAATCAAATGCTAAAGATAATTACAACAAGATGGCATAAGAATATTGTAACTAAAGAATATGAGAAAATATATTAGTCTCACTTGCATATGAATAATATATAAGGACGACCCATGTAAATGGCAATTTTCATGGTAATTAAAGGTGACACCTCCAAATATAGATCCTTGTCTTCACATGAAATGCAAATCTGCATCAACGGCAACCCCCTACCGTTACTCCTTCTAGACTTTTTTCAACCTCTCTTTCACAAAAATCATGCTGGTAAAGACCCCAGACCCTCACCATATAGGCACGCGCACACTAACACACATGCATATTATGGAAATTCTACATCTATACTTTCCAGTGCTTTTAACAAAATAAGGCATCAACGGTAAGCCCCTACCGTTACTCCTTCTTGACTTCTTTCAACCCCTCCTTCACAAACCATGTTGGTAAAGACCCTTGACACTCCCCATATATGCACGTGCGCACTAACACAGATGCAGATTATGAAAATTCTACATCTATTCCAATGTTTTTAACCAAATAAGACATATTACCTGGTTCAAAAAGTTCATCGACTCCTTAGCCACATCTCTGAATCTATCATCATCAAACCACCCAAACTTGGTAACTCGACATAAGAGTTGAATTAGAGATCCAATAACGAAGGGCTGTAATTCAGGTCCTCTGTTTGCCAGATAGTTTATAAGGTAGTTTCCTTGACAGAAAGTTCACGAAGATTATTTCAGGAGTGTTAAGATGTCAGAAATACATATAAAAATGCAGCAAATGTAAAGTAAATGTAATTTTCAACTAGTAAGCTGCTTTGAAAATGCTTCAAGTTTGGCTAGCCGTGGGAAAAAACACAATATAGCAGAAGTCAATAGGAGAGCCATGTTGATATAATAACAAATTCAGAGAGGAAAAGAAACAATAATCAACAATATGAGAGTCGAACCAGACGCCATATAATATATAGGCCTGGAGAAAAAGAGGGAAAAAAGAAGAGCGGAACAAAGATTACGGATATCAAGGCGGAGCTGTAAGGAGAGGCTATGCTCAGTCACTTGCTTCAACAAACTGGAACTAGCTAGCATCAATGCATAAGGAGTCAAAGCATTGTCTAGAATGTACTGGCATTGTGCAATGTATTCAATATTCGCAGAAAAGCATTTGAGAGTGTTCTCGGCATGAGCTCGTTCAGCTGAGTCCTGGGAATTGTAGAGCCTCTCACACAAAGCTTCTAGCTGGGCTAAGCTCTCCATTTTTCTGAGAACAGCAAGATAGATTCCGTATATTTCAGGTGATCAAGAACCAGCATTTATCCAATTCAAGTCTACAAAATTCCCCACAACATGTCGTCATACATTTTGAGGAAACAAATATATACATATATATATATTAGATCACACATCACATATATGATTATGTGTGTGTGTGTGTGTGTGTGAAATATTAAATATATACTGAAACAACAGAATTAAGTAATATAATATCACCAAATGAAAGCAAGAAAGGTTGCAATCGAAGTTAACACAAGATAATTACATAATTGGAGATGTTACATTGTTTATAAATTACAAGACAGTATATCTCAATGTCAAACTGTTTTCTATTACATATGGGTTAGTCAAAAAAGTACATTTATATATACAAGAACTCCAGAGAAAAGAAACCGCTAGCCGATCATCAATAATTTCTTGCTATATACGGTACAGCGTCAACCCTGACAAACAAAATGAACAAGAAGAAAATTAATGGGTATACTCTGGGAAGTTATGCTTTAGAGAAAATTAGCCAATAGATTTATCATTACCTTGCCGTTAATGGAGCACTGGTATAGAAACAACTACAGAATCAAAATCACTAATGTTGACTACAAGATGTAAAGTTTCAATATCAATTATAAAGCAAAATAGGGTGGCGAATGCAGCCAAAGAGTATCACTCATTCATTTCTACCCGCAATGGTTGAGAATGGGCACCATCATATTTGTTTCAGGCGGGTAGCATATGGGTCACTAAAAACTCACGGGTTATTTGCGGATTTAGACGGGTTGAGAAATGATCCACGGTCCTTCCTACTCATATAAACTAGGAATCTGTAAGTAAAAATTTTGAATGAGAAAACGGGTCGGCAATTAATCCGATCCAATTCCAACCCGCAACAATCATCAACCCGCTATTAACTCGCCCATATCTGACCCCAACCCGTTAATGACCCGACCAAATTTGCCCACACCCGCCCATTTGCCGGCCCTAGATTCCACCATGTTTCTTGATCAGCGTCGGGACTTGCGGCATGGGACCCACACTAGAATCTCTGGCTGCCTAAATCCAAGTGGCAAGCTCAACCAAACCCATGACGTGGCATTGGCTCTTACACAAAGTTGACGAAGAAGAACTAGTGCGACAAAAGACCCATCATTGAAACTTCAACATGGCAACATCAAATTGGTAATAAAACCAACCCCACATTCCAGGGTTGAGGTCGCGAGGGAGTAGCCGCTATGTATCCTAGTGTGGGTCCCAAAACACAATTCCCAAGGCTGGGCTATCCTATTGAAACCAGACTTGGATCTTCAGCACAATGATTTTACTGCATAAATAAAGACACATCACTAAGTTACAAATAAATTTTTGAAAAAGCAGTCAAACCAAGGGCCAAGGGTGTAAGAAGGAATTGATGGAGTTCAAACCTAAAAGCTTTGACAATAATTACCCAAAGCAATTGCCTAGAATTTGAAATGCCGTTAGCTCGCGCCTTGATATTGTTAGAAACACAAGCAAAACAAAATATCAAATCCTATTTACGCCAAAATGGATAAGTTGTTGCAAAAAGGCTATGACGATGCTACGATCTTATGTCCACAGACTAATATAAAGGCTAGATGCACGATGTCCTTGAGATGCACAAAGCTTATTGTATGTGTATGAAATCATCTGATGCATGCTCATTTATCACATACAAGGTATTAAATAACAAGATTCAAAGTTATGACAGCATTCTGATCATGCATGAGAGTTCAGCAAAGTCTACACAGTGAACAATCTAGCCTGGTAGGAAATATATACAGGAATTACCATAAGAAAATATACAAATTGACAACAAAATTGATTCACACGATCATCATTTTCAGAACAGATATTAAAAATAAAAATAAAAGATTGCACCTCTGTCTTTCTGGTTGGTCTATCTTATATGCAAATAAGACCAGAGCTCCGTGATTGAGCCTCCAACCGAAACAAATTGCGATCAGATGCTAATTCTTTGTCTTCCAGATATAGAGATTCTATTTCAGCAACTCAAAAGCAAATCCTGTGATCCAATTTTAATCAATAAAAAAAACGATACAATATATGTTTGTATGTGTTTCTATAGAGATATGGGGGTGGAGAGGTTGCGTACCACAAAGTAAGCAGAGATGTTGGATGGAACACAGACTCAAACCCTAAGAGCGACCTATGGAACCATCAACCATAGTTAAGTAGCCACTCGCGGACACAATTCGTGCTCTGCTGTAAAACCGACAATTGTCTAAATACTCTCCGCTAATTTTTCTCGAGAAAAACAAACGACCCAAGATAAAAGTGGAAACTACATTTACCCCCTCATATTAACCATCCAATCACTAACTACATTTTCTCCCACTTCAATTAAGGACCCTTCATTATGTCTTCTCGTGTTAAACAACCTAATATTCACTCCCACAATGAATTAAATGGAAAAAAAAATACATTTTTACGGTTTACTCCCTTGATTGGACATTTTGAATGTTTTAATCGGATCAAATAAAACGAACCAACCTCCACCACTATATTCCCTCGCAACTTGGATTGATATAAATGTATGGTTATATGGTATCTATTATTTCATATGTACTGATAAAAGGGCATTCACAAAAAAAAAAAAAAAAAAAATTAATAACATTTCCCTTTGCCTTATCTAAAAATCCTAACATGCCATTACAATTCCCTAAACCCTTCGATCCATCTCCCTTTCTGAAATTAACATATATGTAGGTATAGTAATGTATAATTTTTTGTTATTATTATTATTATTATTATTATTATTATTATTATTATTATTATTATTATTATTATTATTATTATTATTACTACTACTACTACTACTACTACTACTACTTTTACTACTACTCCTATTATACTAGTAGCAGTAGATGCAGTAGTAGTGTTTAAATCTAATTTTTCATTCACACATCTATACATTATCAAAATTTTCTCCCCTAACACTATTGTGACACCTGTAAAATTTTATAATTAGATTCATGAGTTCTAAATATAAATAATACGAGAGTTACAATATATAGTAACATTCTAAGCTTGACCGAGATAATTAAAACAATATGAATGTTAACAATGCTAAATAACATAAAGATAAATAAATGACATGTCCCTTATACCATTCAACCATACTGGAATAAAATACCAACAATGAAATATAAATAACTCCTTATAAGGCAATATCCAATGCTTGAACGATAATCCAACTTAACCATAAATAAACTCATGAAATCTCTTATTCAAATAAAAGTTTAATACATAATAAGTTGTCTGAATAACAAAATAAAACTGAAATAAATGTTGTAATGAAAATGAGTTACGCATTTGACACCTACATCATATGAAACAGAAACTGGAACTGAATAACGGAGAAGTCCTCCTAATATAAATGCTCAAGTCTGAGGCGGCGGCGATGACCAAGGACCTGTAAAAATAGCTCCGCGGAGAATATTAAACCTAACAAGTCTACAGTGCATACAAAAATATAACTACATTTAGGCCACAATAATAAGAATGCATCTTCCTTTAATATTAGGTAATTTTAAGTTATACCAGCTTAAGCAGCATAGTTAAGCATCCGACGCTAATCTCAAACTCGAACAATATCCATTACGTCTTTAGTATAATCACAATGTATAAATAAATAGGAATCACACAATCCAATATCCAAGTGAGTATACACCACTCATATCCAAATCATATAGTGTTACACATAGCTTGAATCTAAAGTACGAAAGTCTATCCTCGTTGCCTCCGGGGATCACTCATAACACTACTAGTTATAGATGTAGGATGTCCCATCATATAGCCTCAAAACAATATCAAGAGGAAATCACAATGAAATCGCACCAAATGTATGGTCCCATACCCAACGTTATACGAGAGGATTCAACCCCATTGTCCTAACTCGATATACGGGTGCCTCAACACGTAAGATCGGGGTAATAAGACTTGGGTAGTACTCGTGCGATCATTGGGATACTTGTACGGTCACGTCATGTGCGTCCCATCAAATCCTTACTAGTATGTCACCCACGAGCACGCACACACCTAGTATGATTCACATAATCCCAATAAATCAGGATCAACCCTGTGTAATGGGTCATAAGTTTAGTCTCTTTTATTTTTTATTATTACACACATTTAACATTAATCGATTTATACAAATTCTCTCCTACACGATTCATAAAAGTAGTTATCAATCCCCAGACCTGGTGGTTTTATAACTATTTTATTTACCTAAAAGACCCTAGGATCAACCCAATCTAAAATTCCCCTGAATAACCCAAATCGGGCTAACACTCAGAGCATGATAATTTCGAAGGTCCTAGTGCTTGGTGTGACACCTTGAAAAATCCATAAATAGATTGATTAGGTTTACTATGAAAATCATGAGAATCAAAACTTTTGATAAAATTCTTAATATAAGAAATAAATAGGAATCAAGAGAATAAAAATAACAAAATGAAATGCCGAATCCACACAAAATCAACTATAATACTAATCACCAACCAAATGGCATGAGTCATTTGTGAATGTAAATAGACATAAAAAATCAAACTAAAATAAAGGAGTAAAATAAAGCAATGTTCTACACTTGCTCGACTCCTGCAATCTTGGGAATAAGAACTGGGACGTCGCTAGAGATGCCCCTCCAATGATCCCGCATCTACAGGAATTAGCACAACAGGTATCTGTAAAAAGAGTTTTAAAAGAAAACGTAAACAGAGCATATGTAGAATAATATTACAATTGAATATGGGTCACATAATAACTACACATCTTGCTCCCATGTTCTAAGTTATTAGCTACTCAACCCAATAATCTAAAATATCATGCGGTTCTAAATCTCGAACCCATATGTCGCCCTTGTGACTAAACTTTTACATCTTCATTCCTTAATCTCTAGTTTATCATCTTTATATCCATCTCTTACATTATAAATCATAATTTGTGTTGTAGTCTCAAAGCTACGGTGCGCCTCAGCAAATAACCAATATACCAATAACAGGCTTATATCTCGAGTATTTGATTATCCCATGACAATAATACAATATACACATCTCTAGTATATGTAAAACACAAATCCAAATCATAAGTAAGTAGGTAGATATCCCTACTATAAGTCATATACATCTCTAGTATAGCATATAAATCGGTATTACTATCTCTGGTACCCCCACACAATAATCACATATTGTATGAAAAAGACTTTACTCATGTCTAACGTCCATATAATGGTACAACCTTTGGGTCATACAAATAGCATTTCTCTCACCCACACGTATCGAAAGCCTACTCTTATTGCTTTAGAGGATCTCTCACGCGTACTAAGTATAGTCTTAGGTCGTTCCAGGCCTAAGACCTCAGCACATCAAAAGATAAATCATCACATCTACCCATTAGTCATAAAGTTTATCATCCTAAGACTTATGAAATAAATATTCCCGAAGACCATCTTAATCGCGAATAACTAGACATATGACCCAGGAGTAATATATGAACAAGGAAGATCCCGCCTACTTATCGGGGTACCAACGCGGTCCGCATCGCACGTGACCCATTATGGAATCCCTCATAGTACGATACGCCGCGAGCACTCACACATGGTATGTATTGCATATAAAATACACAGGTAATTTACACCCTCACTAACGGGATAAAACACACACATATATAACCCTCACAAATGCGTTGAGGTAATCCACATACACATACCGACCTACGCTACCGGGTCATACTGGCATAACTATCATAGAATGGTAAATCACATGTATAACCTTGTATCCACTACACCAAATATCGGAAATGGTCATGAAGAAGGGGTCACGGTAGCTGGTCACGGCCTAAAATCGTAACCACGGTCAAAATGGGCATGACCAAATCCATGACTATGTGTGGTCATGGGTCGTCTTGTGTGTGGTCACAGCTTTAGACCCTGACTCCTTTGGGTCACGACTTTAGACCCTAACCCACTCGTGACTATTATGGCGCCAAGTTTCCCTCCAATTTTGATCAGGGAAGGAGTCACGGCTGTTAGTCGTGACCACAAACCTTATTACACAAGGATATGGTCACGACTTAAGTCTTTGGGTCATAACCATGGCCTTATTTCCATGCTGACGTATAAAAAATAAAGGGGTCACGTCATATGGTCACGGACCTAAGCCATGACCATGGTCTTTATACTTAAAAAACGCAGAACAGTTTTTCATTTCCCTCGAAAACTTCTAAACCCTTATTTTCCCTCCTTATCTCCGGCGATTTCGGCTATCTCCTTCTCTCAATCTCAAGCTCAATCTTAAAGGTAAATACGTGTGTGGGCGTATTTCTCTGTGTGTGTATTTCTTTGTGTGAGTATACTGTAAATACGTGTGTGTGTGTGTGTGTACATACATGTGTGTATATATACGTGTGTGCGTGTGTGTGTGTACGTCTGTGTATATGTGTGTGTGTGTACGTGTGTATTGTGTATATGTATGTAGTTGTGTATACATTGTCATTATGTGTATTGTGTATATGTATGTGGTTGTGTATACTATAAATGTGTATGTGTGAGTGTATTATAGAAAAAAAATATGACTAATGTTGGTTTAAGTTTCAAGCTAGGGCAAATTTTTATTTTGTGGATATTATTGGTTTAAGTTTCAAACTAGGGCAAATTTTAATTTAATGGATATTGTTGGTTTAAGTTTCAAACTAGGGTAAATTTTAATTTAATGGATATTGTTCGTTTAAGTTTGGAGCTGAAATATAAAAATATACATCTCCATTATTATTGATGCTAAATTCGGGATTAATTTTATGATTAATTTTAGGGTTAATTTTAGGGCTGAAATATAAAAATATACATCTCCATTAAAATTAAGTCCCAAAAATGCATAATCTATTAATTGTAGGGGTAATGTTTGTAAGGGTTAATTTTAAGGTTGATTTTAGGGATTGTTGGCTTAAATGATAAAAGTAGGTATTCAAAACCTAATAATTTAACGGTTGATGATTCATTAGAGACATAATTTATAGGAATCATATTCACGCCCTCGTACGTAATAACTCGTTAATGATTCATTAGAGCCATTATTTATAGGAATTACAATAACGCCCTCGTTCATTTTTCTCAAAAAAAATGAGTCACGGTGCTAATAAATGGAAACAAGAGTGAGAAAGGTTGCAATTGGACCACACGCGTACATCTTTCATTAATGAGCCTCATAAAGTGGGTACTCCGGTTTATTGGTATGGAAAATAGGAAGATCAAATAATTTAACTACCTTGTAAACCGTGGAGTTCATCTCCAACAAGAGTACTTATTTGATCGTATTCTGTTTTCCCTGCCACAATGTTGGGATGAAGTTGTACAATATATATATCGCGTACATAATCCCGATAGATCACTGACCTTGCTTACGCTGTTACAAAAGGTATAAAAAAATTCACCCATTATGGATATAATTACGTACAAAGAGCATTGGCGAAGACTGTGATGTCTCACGACATATGCACGTCAAACTCAATCTTTCAAATAGGCTAAAGAGGATGAGATTTTGAGTTCATGTCGCTAACATCTATGCATCCATTATAGATACACTTCCTCCTAATTGGCCACGTGAAAAAATCCATAGGTTTTTATAAACAAATCCATATGGATGGTGTTAAAGTCTTACCATGAACGGGTAGATTATAATATATGGAAAAAAATTATTTTATTAGTTATATTTTCATATTGAACTTTGAAATTATGCACCTATTATTATAGATACATATTTAACTTTTATTATTTTTGTAGATAATATCGGGTGGTAATGGAAGCAATGCTCCAACCAACAACGTGACACAACCACAAGGAGAATTCTCATAACCAGTTGGTGAGCCATACTCAAATCCATAAACTGTTCACTCCCCTACTCCACAACTGTTCACTCCCCTATTCTGAGTTGTGGGATGCAAGGTACTCCCACTAATCCAATAGACACGCCAAACGCTCTTGAAACTGCAGGGTCAGTTGAGAAGAAGCCCATTGGGTTCTCTTTACTGGGAAATAACCCCACGGGGGATAAGAATCACGTTCAACAGTTTAAAGCCCAGTGTTTGTCCTTAGTAAAAATTAATGTGGGGGTGGGAGGAGCTGATAATTGGAACCTCGTAGATAAAGATATTAAATATGACATCTACGAGAAACTCAGTAAATGGTTTTCATTTTTCCCCAACTCAAAGAATAAGGTGCTTTCTTGAGTTGCTGAACAACTCCAAACATATCGGAGAAATCTTAGGCAGAAGCATTTCCCTAAGGGAGCATCGAGCTTCGACATTTTGGCGCTCAAAGACAAAGTCCCTTCGAACGTTGAGATGCCAATCTCTCAATGGAATGATTTTCTAGAGAATGAGGCGAAGTACTCCAAAATGCTGCGAAGGGAGAAAAATAAGCAGAATAAGGCCAAAAAAACTGATGTCCATCGGCTTGGCTCGAAATCTTGTGAAGATTTGAAGAACGAGTGGATGACTATTATGAAAGGTAGCCCAGATGAAGGAAAGACACCGAATAGGGCCAACTTGTACGTGCATGCTAGACGAGACAAATATAATAAATTCCCTCCTCACTTGGCCAAGACTCTAGAATCAATATAGTCTATCAGCACTCAGTCAGATTCAAGCCTGTTCAACGACGTTGACAATGATGCCATCGCACAAACTGTTGGGAAGGACCGCATAGGGAGGACGAGAGGTTTGGGGTCGCACATGTCAAAAATAAGATTAAAACACACTGCACCTATTGCGGATGAGCTTTTTTCTGTTAATAAGCATTTCGCGTCCAACGATGAGCATTCATTTAGGACTGAAGGGGATATAATGGGGGTTTGAAATAAATTGGGAGGTGTGAATGATAAACTTGCACAGATTGTGTCCCTTTTGACCGGTCGTATGCCCCTACAGCCCCCAATGCATCTCGATTTCCCTCCACAGATGCCAATAATTTCTCAAAATTTTCCTCGTTCTCCATTCCCCCCATAGATTCTGGTCCTCCTTCAACATTCCCTTTCTCAGTGCCTCAGCATGGCATTGGTCTTGGATCGTAGTCAATAACCCACAGTGATTATGGCGAGAAATACTATATACAGGATTTGAGCGGTAAATTTGTCGTTGGGATCTGCACGCTCGTGTCCATTGCCGTAGGAACTTTAGTAGATAATCGACCTTTGCAGCAGGGTGAGTGTCAGATTGTGGTTGATATAGTATATGAGGGTTATAAAACTATTCCAGAGCATGTCAACAGTAGAGAAGGGAATTTTTTGAAAAATTATGTAGACTCTGTTTCCACTTGGCCAGTTTATCACTTAATGAAGATGTAGTAATATTTTTCTTATGTAGTAATAATATCAGTAGACAAATTTATTTAAATTGAGTTTAAGTGGTTGTGTAGTATCTGTAAAACGTGGGTTCTTCAAATACAGTTAGTATTAAGTAAGGTGTAACCCCTTATTAAGATCGGGATTAACACCGTTAAGTATTAAATGTTGGCAGTGGCCACAGGTGAATCAGAGACAAGAGAATTCAATATTCAGACTTATATTAAATGGCATATTGGCACAAAAGATGCATGAAAATCACAATAAATAGATGGGACCAGCAGGTAGTGTGGTCAGAGGAAGAAAGAACAAGCACTTTAAGAACAATAAAGGCAAGGCAGGAACTTTAAGCTCAATTAATGCTCAATGACGAGTGTATTAAATGGGTATGGGGAGTTAATGTTCTTGTGATGGTTCTCGATTGTGGAGGAATCTGGGAAGCAATTATAGGCTCAGAATTCTCTCTCCTCTAACTTGTTCATCTAGTGTATATATATGGGAGCAAGGCTACTTGAGTAAGCGTGCCTGCGATCGGTTTGATTGGGTGCATTAAACGCACAAGATATTGCATTAAGTGTATGGAATCTCGTGTTTTGGCGGGAAGCCATTCTATTGGCTGGAAGTATAGTGGGCATTAATGAGGGACATGACATGTCAACTTGAGGCTTACTTGAGGATGGCTAAACGGTCAGGTTTGTTGAACTAGACCTGTCATCCTGAGGATAAACCCACTTAAGTGCTACATTTTCGAGTCCTTAAATACCAGACGTTATGACGTCGAAAAGTGGTTTAAACAATCACTCTGTTAGGTATCTGGTCACATCAGTCAGGCGGGCTGGTATATGTTACGAAGCTGCTCGGCTGATTGGTGTCTCGAGTGTCCAGGCATCTATTTATTGGTTAAGAGTTATTTTGGGACCAAGGTGCAAGATAGAGGTACCTCGAGGAGGTTCCTTTGAACAGGTAAGACTTAAGGTGGCTCGGCTATTGTGGCTCGAGTGACCATTTGTTCTGAATGAAGTTTTTGCCTGGTGTGGTTCAAAATAAAGCTTATAATTCAAGTGTAAATCTATCGCAACAAGTAATATCCGGTAAGTACGGAATCATAAACCAAAAGGATTAAAACACTCCTTAGAGAACAAGAATAGGTTAAAAAAGATTCTCTAAACGTCACAAAAGGTAAAGTGTAAAAGATGTTTTAATTGTTTGGAAAAGTGATAAAGGGTAATCTCTAAACTAACATGCTATTAATGAACAATTAATTAATTAATAATTGTGAAACTATGAAAGGAACTAATATAAGCTTGAGTTCAAGATTTTAAGGGGATTGAGGATCATTCTCCCTCCTTGGATTCACTAAAGGGATAACAAGACTTGGTTGAAATTTCGTCTAATCGAGCACAACTAATTAAGTTCGAACATCAACCATGTAGAGACTAACTCACCAATGGAGGACTAAGGATTAATTAGGTATTGCTAAGTGGGTTTGGTTTGAAGTAAAGCTTCATAAACTATCCCTTACATGACAAGATAAGTTAAGAAGTTAGGATACTTCAATACAAACACATAAAGTTCAATTAGGGAAATTCAAAACCAAACCCTAAATTTGAAGTACAAGCATCCTAGGTGGGATTATGATCCTCTACCTTAAATTTAGCTACTTATAATAAGAACTAAACTACACATGCCAACAACCCTCATATTATAGCAGCCCATAATGTTCAAACACACCACTATACTAAAGATGGTAATAAATGCAAATTAAAGCTAATAGAACAAGTAAAGATGAAGTAAATGAACATTTCTTGCATTAATAAGAGAGATAAGAGAGTGTTTTCTATTTCCATTAAATATCTCAAGTAAGAACTATCTTCCAAATGAAAGAGAAAACAAGGATAAATACCAAAAAATCTATCGAAAATGGCAAATTAGTAAATAGAGGAAAGCTGGAAAAGCATGGCCAAATTAATTCAGGGGAAAATCCGAATCTATTCGGATATGCAGAAATGATGCACTGTTTGAGACCGAATCGATTCGCAACAAGAGAAAATCGATTCGCAACAAGAGAAAATCAATTCGCTGTTGATCTAAAATGAAGGCTACATATATTTGGCTTTATATATCCCAAGTGATAATACGCAAATATTGCGTATTTTATCATTTAACATACGCGTTATTAGCCCCCTCGGGTATCTTATTTCCTATATTTATGCTCGTTAACTAGACAACCTCGAATTTTTATGTTAACATGCTTTGCGGGGGTTAATTGAGCTTTTATAGGTATTTAGATGCTAAGTGTGAAGTTTGGACGCATTTCGGTGAATTTTCATACGTAATCGCACGTTCAATGGCAATTTTGTCTTTTCACATTTTAGGCACCAGGTCCAACATCTTCACGGAAGTTGTATCCCTCTATGCGAGCTTCGCGTGGCCACGCACGGTGCACGAATCCGATCCCTAACGAAGAAGTTACGGGAGTTTTAGGGGAAGGGATTCCATTTCAAACCAAAATAGGGGAGCTTCGATTTAGACCTGCTCGATCGATCGATCGACCCTTCAGAATTTGCCTTCGAGCTTTCACAGTGGGCTGAGACCTGATCGATCGATCCCCTATTTTTCTCAGCTTTTCTATTTATAATTTTGTCATTAGTTTTTTTTTGTATATATACTCTTTTCTCTCATCTGAGAGAAAGATCTTACATTTTACATTAGGTTTAGGGTTTGTAAGGAAATTTGGCCCTTCTCCAGCACTTTGGGTGTTTTGCCCACTTTGATGTATGTAAGCTTATTAATTTAGTTGTCTTCCTTTATTTATGTGCTTTCTTTTCGTGCTCTGTAGCTAGTTTAGTCTAGGTTGTATCGGATTGAACTCACCCGAGATTGACGTGTTACTTTGCTTTAGTGATGGAGTTTATGGGTTTATTTCGAGTGGGTTATCCTAGTTATTACGCCTAGGATATTTGACGGGGTATATCATGTATGCTCCGTACTTACGACCTTATGTGCATAATTTTCGAGGTATTTGTTGATGCCAACATCTTATTAGGCCT
Source organism: Sambucus nigra (assembly GCA_949130495.1). Classification (NCBI taxonomy): domain Eukaryota; kingdom Viridiplantae; phylum Streptophyta; class Magnoliopsida; order Dipsacales; family Adoxaceae; genus Sambucus; species Sambucus nigra. The sequence continues at coordinate 328,074,688 of OX422221.1, read as the reverse complement.
TTATGCGAGTTTAGGGGTGTGACAACTCTTGATTTAATTAATTGTCAAAACGAGACCCAATCTTAATAACTCGTCGACCCATGTAACAATTTTATACTAATTATCTCGGGGTGAGGGATATTCGACGCAACCTATAGTTTTTACCGCTTTTATTAGTCTAGTTTAAATACATGCCTAGATTAATCTTCCCCTTTTTATTATCTTTCCCCTTTTGTTTATATTTATCTTTTACACTTTTATTTTAGTAGTATTAAACCAATTAAATTCTAGAAACTCGTCTCTGTGGATTTTCAATACCCGGACTTGGCTGCTACACTCACCTGTTGAGTGTAGTCATAAGTTTAGGTTTTTTTATTGAGGCGGTGAACAGAAAACAACGATCGGCATTTGACACGCGCCGCTTTTACCCTCGATCAAAATGGTACCGTTGCCGGGGAGTTGTTTGTTTTAGAATTTATTTGATTTAGTATTTCGTAGTATTTTCTTTCTATTTGTATTTTTTGCTAACCTTTTTGCAGGACTTCTACATTTGAGCGCAAATAACCGCTTGAATTTTTTGCGCGTGCATCTACTTTGTGGAATTTGCCACTTCGAGTCATTTTCGGGGTAAGCATATATTATTCCAATTCTTTCGGTAATCATTATTATAATTATCAAAATGCCCATAATCCTATGACTTTGGGTCAATACTTAGAGTCCCAAAAATTTACAAATTCAGAAATGACTTTGGGCGAGTATAACGAAAGTCAGAACTCAGGTTATTGGAATTTTGAGGATGATGATAATAACGATTTTGGACCTCTAATTCCTTGTAATAGGAATTTGTAAACAAATTGCAATAGTTTTCAAAATTCTTATAATAATGAGTTTGAGTATAGTCCCAATGGTAATTTTCAAATTTCTCATTTTCAAGAATTCGCACCTCGGTCTATGACATTCGGTGAGGGCTTGCGCATGCTTGAAAATGAGAAACTTGAAAATCGTTATCGGGAAGAAAATCGTTGTTGGGAACATGAGTTGGATTTACTATTTGAATTCGACGACGATTTTTCTTCCGAGACTTTTGAAGTCGAGGAATGTTTTGAACCAAGTGAGGACTTTGTGCCTACTTTGGAACAAACCATTGTTGACTTTGCCCATAGCATAATAGATAATGAAAGTGAGGATGAAATGGAAGTAATATCCATTTGCAATGAAATGATTTCTTCTTTGGCCCCCAAAGAAGAACATTTCATTGAAAATGATCTTATTTCCTTCGAAACTCAATCTTCAAGCGATGATGAATCATCTCTTGAGTTTGAATTTATTTCCTCCCTATTTTCATTCTCCGTTATCACACCGTCACAAGTACTCGATGAATCGGTTTTAAACTTTAATGTGTTAAACCTTTTCGCCGATGAGGAGTACTTGCTCGAGTCGCATTCCATAAAGGCATCTTCGCCCTCATATGCGCCACCTCCCATTACAATTTTAAAATCCTTGGGAGGATTTTATTCTTTTCTCGGTCCCCACATGTTTTTGTCACACGTTCAATCCAAATCCCCTATCGTCCCTCCAAAACTTTTAATTGACGATGGTTCCTTTCTTACGCCTTACACATGCCTTATGTTGTTCAAACGAAATTCACATTTTTCGAAAGGCGTGCTTGAGTGTGAGGGTATACCGGTCACCTTCCAAAGTCAAATCGTATTTTGGGTGGACCCTCAACTATTTAGACTTCTAGTGTATTGTTAGTGTGAAGCCTAAATAGTCGTTTGTATATAGTTAGCTTTTTATTCTTTCTTTCTTTTTATCTTTTCCTTCATTTTTAATTTAGTCTAGTGTAATTATTTAAGTTTTTGTTATTTGTTTTTGTTATGCTTTGGTACTAACATGTTTTGTATAATCATCGGACTTATACTTTCTCGAGATCGCTCCATTGTGGGTAATATCGTCCTTTTCCTCTCTTTAACTTGGTTCTTAATTTACATTGAGCACAATGTCAGTTTTTAAGTTAGGGGGTGTGGGATATTCTATCCATTCATTGGTAGTTTCTTTGATTTGATTGCACGTTAGTTACTAAGTATGCTTCTTTAAAAAATAAATAAAAATTTCAAAATGATTTTTTTTCTTTTTTCTCCTTTGTTGGACATTTTGCCTTTGTTTCCGATGATAAATTTTAATAAATGCACGATCCAATAGACAACTCAATAATGCATGTTCTCGATTTTAGAAGTTATTAGACTTTAGTCCTAATCATTGATATTATGAATAACTTCATGAATTAATCATTAATCCCATAAGCACATGCGCTTTCTTATTTTATTGATTTGGTTTAAGATTTTTATAACTCGATAATATTTTGTTGCATTGTATATACTTACACCGAGTAAGCTTTGTACCTTTCGTCGTTTGTGAGTGTATACACTATTATTTCCTCTTTGAAAACGTTATAGTCATTGGTAATCTCTATATCCTTTCATTTGATTGTTCATTAATTGAGTTCATATATGAAATGTGTTACTTGAGCAGATTTTCATATATTATTTTGACTCGAGAATTGCGTAAACTTTATGAAATAATCATAGGCAATCCTTGTCATATCACCCATATTAGCCTTGTCCTCGCCTTATATGTTTACCCTCGTCAACCCCTTTGAGCCTAAATATTAGCCCTTCGTTTCATAACCCAAATTCTCATAGCCAACTCCAAATTGGAGTTTAAAACCATACATACACCTTCCATACCTTTGTTTGGAATGTTACTTGAGATTGAATGATGTTGTTGTGTTGCGGTTGCAATTTAGGCATGTGATAGTGTGAAAAGTAAAGAAAAGAAAAAGTGAAAAGTAAAAGAGAAAGTATAAAACAAAAGAAAACAAAACAAAAGAAAAAGTGAGAAAAAGAAGAAAAGAAAAGAAAGAGAAAGTTGTAAATGTTGTATATAGTTCAATAAGCTTTGATTGATCTCCAAATGATATATCCAATGCTTATTTGGAACTTGTTTTCCAATTTTGATATTTCCCTCATTTTTCCCATTATCCTGAGTTTTCATTTCCGAACACTTACATGCCATTCATTTTGTACCCTAGCCTAGCCTACATTACTACCCTATAAAGTCATATGTGATCTTAAAGTGTATTTAATTTAAAAGTCATAATAGTTTTAATAATTTGTGAAAATACATTCCTCCTCCTTTAATGTGCTGTATCTTTCATTGAGATTACAATTTTCAATTTCATATATTGCGATCTTCATTTGTGACATGCGCGCGGACTAGTTTCCATTTACTCATTATGCCCGTATGTCCCGTGTGTTAACTCCCGATTTCGAGTGAATTCACTTTATGAGTGTAATACCCATGAGGATTGAATATATGCTTACTTCATTTAGTTTCTGATTTATTTAAGTTTTTGCCAAATCACACTTTGCATGTGCTCGCTTCCCTTCCACATCTTAAGGTTTCAATTCAATGAGGTGTATTCTATAATGTTAATAATACAGACTTTTGTTTGAATTCATTCATTGTGCTAATAACGTGTATAAAATCTTGTTCGTTATTGTTGGGCTTCTCGCATGTTGGTTTGGGCATATTTTGAGGAAACTATATGATGTTTGTGGGTTTCATCCCTGAAAACCCTCACGAGACGACACTCATCCACTAGGCTGACCTAGGGGTTTAATGGCTTATTGCATATGCTAAATGTAATCGTTCGCCCGCGAAATTGGTCTTATCTTTTATTGACTGTTCTTTCTATTCTGTACTTGTATCCTGCTTTTGGTTTGCTTGTAGTTCTTGTTGCATCTTATTTCATTACTAGGGACTAGCAATGTGTAAGTTAGGGGGTGTGATAATACGCAAATATTACGTATTTCATCCGTTAACATACACGTTATTAGCCCCCTCGGGTATCTTATTCCCTATATTTATGCTCGTTAACTAGACAACCTCGGATTTCTATGTTAACATGCTTTTCAAGGGTTAATTGAGCTTTTATAGGTATTTGGATGCTAAGTGTGAAGTTTGGACGCATTCCGGTGAATTTTTGTACGCAATCGCACGTTCAAGGGTAATTTTGTCTTTTCACATTTTGGACACCAGGTCCAACATATTCACGAAAGTTGTAACCCTCTGTGCAAGCTTCGCATGGCCATGAACAGTGCACGAATCTGATCCCTAACGAAGAAGTTACGGGAGTTTTAGCGGCAGGGAATTCCATTTCAAACCCAAACAGGGGAGCTGCCATTCAGACCTCCTTGATCGATCGATCGACCCTTCAGAATTTGCCTTCGAGCTTTCACAGTAGGTTGAGACCTGATCGATCGATCGACTGACCAAAGAGGTCAATCGATCGATCCCTTGTTTTTCTTAGTTTTTCTATTCACAAGTTTGTCATTTGGGGGTTTTTGTATATATACTCTTTTCTCTCATTTGAGGGAAAGGTCTTACATTTTACATTAGGGTTAAGATTTGTAAGGAGATTTGGCCCTTTTACATCACTGTGGGTGTTTTTCCCACTTTGATGTATGTAAGCTTATTAATTTAGTTGTCTTCCTTTATTTCCCGCTTTATTTACGTGCTTTCACTACACCAAATCTGCCTAATTATCACGGTCATTGACCTTGACAAGTTTAACTTGTCAAGGTCAATGATCGTGATAATTCGAGGCGAGACAACTTTTTTTATCACGGTCATTGACCGTGACAAGGTCGTTAGAATTATCACGATTGTGTCACGGTCCCTGATCGTGACAAGTTTAGTCACGGTTGATAACCATGACAAAGCCTTGACCATTTTTAAAAAAATTATCACGGTCAATGACCGTGACAATTCTGGGCAGAATTTAAAAAAAATCTACTGGGTAGTATGGCCACTGCCACTGCCACTGCCCAGCAGTATATTTGTACATGTTATAGCAACATCATATATCCAAATAAACTAAAGATAATGCAAATATATATTCAAAATAAAAACAATATACATGACGATATAATCCAAATATAATTCAAATGTACCAACTTAAAAATAATGTCACTACATGTCTGGAGTAAATGTGAGGAGGTGAGTAGGTCACACGATATACGAATTGACACACCCACTAATATACATCGTGCCACATTGTTCGCGCAACCACAATAGGGAGTTCTCCTTCCCGGGTATCACATGCGTGACGAGCACTTTGGACTCGATCTCTTGAAGCTCACGTCCATAAACTATTCCACCCTGGACGATATTCGGGTCCATCAGCCCCCGCCCTATCCGCTGGCCATCAAATACGTCCAATATGAACACGCTCGTCCAACCAAATGTCGACATCGGTCTGTTGAAGGGAGCCAAATAGGGAAGTGGATCATCGAAGTACGCACGTATCGGTGATGAAGCAGCGAGGTCCACATCCTCGTCATCCCGCGCCTCGTCCTCCCGCACCTCCTCCTCCACCGCCTTCTCCTTACCTTTCCCTTTCCCCTTACGGTCTCTGCCCAACGTACGCTTCATGAATGAGTACATATCTTGGACCGTCGCCTCCAAACGGGACAGTTTCGCGTCATGTGAATCCACCGTTCGAGCCAACCCGCTGTCGCTCGTCTCCAATCCGATGATCCTAGATTTGGCCACCCGTGAGCTCACCCCCCTTGTCCCCCCCTTGCGATCAGAGCCAAGAACTTGGCTGAGTGCGTCTGTGGACAAATATACCTTGTCGGCATCATACTGCGACTCATGCACTTCCTTAAGCTTTGCCTGAAATGACAAAAAGCACATGATTAGTAAAATAAGTAAACTAAAAAATTATAACGTAATTAACAAAAAGTAAACTGTCGAATTACTTACAATCGTGGTCGCGACGCTCCGGGACACCTCCTTGTCCTTCCCCTTCTTCGTTCGAAGAGCCACATAAGTATCGAGCCTATGTGGCTTACCCCCAGGTCCACTCCCTACCCCCTGAAATAAAATAAAGTAAAATTAGTATCGGCCCCGCAAAGTAAAATAATGCAGAATAATATAGTTATGTAGTTATAGAAAAATTAAATCTTACCTTCATCCTATACTCCACCTCGGCGTAAAACGTCCGGTCGGAGTAGTGCACGTCCGTCTTTTTTTCCCGATCTTCCCTCCCCGATTGGCGAGATGCCAATTGTCGTTCCCCGATCTCATTGTCAATGAACTTTTGACATTGTGCCAATGAGATCGGCTCCTTCGGCGGGACGGATTCACGCCATTGGATAATGGACTCTCGTGTTTTCCCAAAGTACCGTGTCCGCATATTTTTCTTCCACGTCCTCCCTCAACTGCTCCAGGACGGAATCGCGTAGCTTTGGATCCAAGCTGAATTGTTCCTGTCCAACAAATACAATGTTAGTTGCGAATAAATATAAAATGAAATTGAAATCGAAATTGAAATTGAAATATTCATATTCATATAAATATATTACATGTATTGCCGCCCAAACCTCTAACTTGAGCTCATATGGCACCTCCTTCCAACTCATAAACCCCGGGGCGATGACCATCTTTAGCATCTCGAGGGATCTCGTTAATAGCTTCGACTTGTTCTCGATGGTAATCCCAAATTTTCCATATTTTTGGAGCCTAGGGGCCGAGGAGCCCTCGTCGCCTCCGCTACCACCGAGCCCAGACGACATCATCATAACCAGCATCATCATCCTCGCCTTAATACCTGAAGGAGACATTTGCTGTAAAAAAATATTATTAGTACAGATAAAAAAAATTAAAAGAAGTAATGCAAATATGTACAATTACTACAAATAAAAATGAGCACTAATTATTAATTTACTTTCTTACACCCCCTCCCCCACCACACACACGCACACATACACGCACACACACCACCCCCTGCCCCCCACCACACACACAATAATTATTTTCATCAATTAAACTAACAATTAAAGTATAGAATTATTAATTTACTAATTTACAATGAGGGGTAGTCCTACTTTCATAATTAATCATATATTAATTTACTAATTTACAATAAGGGGCAATCTGTGACACCCCGCCTAATTAAACATCGGGTGATCAGGCCTTCATTAAATTAAAACAGGTTTCTCAAATGGTTCATTCTTAGCATCACTGTCGAAAACTTTTTAATTACTAATCCCCTAAGTAAAATTAGACCGGTGCCAAATTTTATCTTTCTTTAAAACAGATAAATCAACCAAACGGAACAAAGTACAAATAATCATGTACTGTAATTCAAACAACAAAGTAAAAGTACAACAGAACAGAAGTATTACCGAATAAACCATCGGCTAAAAATCCCAAACAATCAATAGAATAACCACTAGTCTGAATCTAACATCTGAGACTAATACCGAACAACAAGTCCATACATAGAAGAGTGCGAGATCCTGTACTAGATCTGAATGAGAGATATCGTCTAGTCAAATCCTGTAAGCATCCACAGTACTACAGCTCCAAGTCTGGAATGGAATCATCACACATGGCGTCCCTGTGGTTGGACACCTAAAAGGTTTTAAAAATATTTTATAGCAAGAGTTAGTACTCAAAACATTTTGAAAATATTTAGCAAGCGTTTATCACAATATAAAATGCGGTTATTGATTACACATGTTAGGTTCTCGTACACTCTCTTGAGTTAACTCACCCCTCATCTTTTGTGCACACCTAACGTTCTACACTTAGTTTATGTAGCCATACTTCTCAAGCTAACTAAAACCAAAGTAGTGAACTGAACTTATCTGTACCCAAGTTCCAGTACCGCCCATACAGTACAACCGTTTTACTAACATCTCGCGTATGTTAAATAATTCCCAAGTAACATTTAATCTATGTTATTTCTCAAGACTTCTCATTTAGTTTCACTACTAAAATTACTACAGTTCTCACAATTGTTAACTTTCCCACTTATGTAATTAAGTTTCACTACTTGAATTACTAAATAGATTTTCTCTATCTAAAGGTGCATTTCGTAATTAAGTTTCACTACTTAACTTACCATTTCAGTATGTATCTTTAAATACATACTATATATCAATCTACTAATACACGGAAGTAAAATATCGTCAAGTATATATATTTCACACATATTATATACTAAATATCAGTCATTACTATTTTGTCCTTTTTATACACGTAAAGGACTCTTGGTTCGGAATGATTCATCGACCCCAAGTAAGAATTGGTTCGGAATGATCCATCGACCCCAATTATTTAAATATATATATATATACACATATTCTGGTTCGGGACTCTCTCATCGCGACCCCAGTTCAAAGTTTGGTTCGGCATTTCTCATCGACCCCAAACACATAATAACTTTATGTTAGTTCGGAATGTCTCATCGACCCTAACATAATTAATTTAGGTATAATCTCCCTACCTAAAAGATCACATAATTCAGTAGGTACACGCCCGATCTATCAATCATATACGTACGTAATATTTTAATCTCATATATCTACCGTACAATATTCGTTTTACGATTTATCTCATTAATCGTATTTATTTAAGTATTCACACAACTCTAAGGGTCCTAGTTACCCCTTACATATAATTTCAGTAGTTATTTCTTACCCTACTGGTCTATTACTTAAATTGAATTTACTTCGCCCCGTAACTCAATTTCCGAAGTCCCCGATACTCTACTAAATCGAATTATTCTCCTCGGTCCGTAATCCAAGCCCTTCACCCAATGGCCTTATTGGACCTCAACAATATACCTACTGGTCTTATTCTTACTCCCAAATAAGTATAATGTAAATCCTAGAATACTCATTCATTCCCGAACTCAACGAAGGATTAAACACAAAATTTTTGGAAAACAGCTTTCGTCGATCGATCGACGGCTGGGTTCGATCGATCGACAGTCCGAGATCGATCGATCGATCGAACAGGGGAAGACGCAGTCTTCTTCTTCGTTAAGATTTTTCCTCCATTGACAAATCTTCAAACTCCATTATAGTCCACCAAACTTTAACCCAATGATCCTAACATTTTTCCACATATACTAGGACAGTTTCTAACGTGTCAAATACATCAAAACTCCAATTACTTTAAAGAATTAATGAATTAAAACCCAGAATTTCTTGAAACCCTAGTTGTGGTGTTCTTCCCATATTATCATTCAAAATCCAGATTTTTATTCCGAAAATCATCAAGTCTAATCTGAATATTAATTCTCTACATAGTTTAAATCATTCTACATGTGATTCCTATCCCAACATGCATAAATATCATCTTTCTCCAATCAAAATATTGATTTAAACAAAACTATTCAAAAACCCTACACATGGGTATTATAACTTTATAATTTGCAATAAACAACTTGCCTTATGATAAGTAGGGTCTGATTTCGTGGTTCTTGTTGATGATTGATGATCTTCATCCTTCAATCCTTCTTCCCCAACAAGTTGATGGTAGGAATCCCTTTGAATCCTTCCCAAATCTTCTTTTTGCTTTAGAAAGTTGTGCCTCTCTTCTCTCTAATGGTATTGGTGTTGTCATGGGTGTTCTAACCCTAATTCATCTATCATACGGTTAATATAAAACTCTCAATTTCGTAGGTCTCCATTCCCTCTTATGTTAAAATACTAAAATGCCCCCGAACGGTCTCGGTTTAGCCCAAAATTATCCCGGGACTCAACTAGTACCCCCGGGTATACTATTTTGACTAATTTGACCCTTCCGGACTCTTTGGTGGCCTCTAAATTATCATTTGAGTCACTTAAAAAATATTACTCGTTCTCACCCCAACGCGGTCTATACGCGTTAAGTAACTATTTACCACTCGCACTAAGTAAATAAAATGATGCAATATATACCGGTATCTATCTTTCGATTAATATACCATAATTACAATTTTAAATAAAACTCTTTAAATTACTACTCTTACGTAATTTAAATCAAGCCGATATTTTCTCATTTAATTCTCCAATCTAATTAAATGGAATATTTGGAATATTCTGAAATGCGGGGTATTACATACTTCCCCCCTTGCAAAGGAATTTCGTCCTCGAAATTAGGATAAGGCTGGTATTAAGGCTAAGGACCTTAAATATAATTGCACCCTCTAATACCCAATACCAAATCATAACATCCTAACGGTCGTCCCAAGCACATGACCATTTCATTATAATTTCTTATCGTCTGTTACCCAAGCCGCATATATCATAATTAAGTCCCACTACTTAATTTCTCATCGATTTTCCCAATCCAACGTTAATTCTTGAAATTAAGTTTCTCCCTACTTAATTTACCCATTTGATGTATATCTCTATATAACATCTAAGTGTCTACTATCACTCATAAGTAGAATATTATAAGGTATATATTTCACATACAATATATATTTTTAAGGAAAATTGGTCCGGCAAAAATCATCGGCCCCAATAATCCTATCATTTACATTGGTCCGGGAATTCCTCGACCCCAAGGTAAATGTAATGCACATGTCGGTTCAGACCTTCCGTCGACCCCAATATTTATCATCGATTTGGTTCGAAAAATTATCGACCCCAAATCGATCCCCCCTGTATTGGTCCGGAATATCATCGACCCCAATACAGAGATTAAGCACACTTACTATCGCACATAAGTAGGAAAAATCAATAGGTATATATATCTTACACATAACATATACTACCAACACTTATTTTATAATCACCCCCCTTCTATAACACTTTTGGGGTTTTTGGCTCAGAATTCCACCTCGATCACCAATAGTTATTAATTACTTGTCTCGGGATCACATCTCGAGCACCAATATATGTATATATATCTCATTGCACATGAGTAGAAAATTTGTGAGCCATATATTTCACATTTCATATACCTTAAAATGTCACACTCCAATAGAATGTCCTCATACCACGCGTTAAGGACTAAAAGTTCAAAATGTCTCCTCGAACCACACCCAAAGTACATGTATTGTTCGTAATCGGAACCCACGAACCTAATCCTCATGCACAGTTCATATAGGCACTCACTCTACCTATAAATATGCTCTTATAGGCATACATTCAACCTATGAATTTATCAGTGGGCTTCTCCAAAATTTCACTATCATAAGGGCGTATCATCATTCTTTCTCACTAACATTGAGTCGTAGGTAGTACTACGTACTCAAAATAAAACTTTATCTCTATTCCTTCCTGACCTTCTCTCACGGGGTGGAATTTTAGGATTTCATCCTGATTCACAATCATGTAGAGCGGCACCATACACTCTCCCTTTTCAACTACGTACTAATCCATCCCGGTCACCCCATTTCGCTACCCCCAACGAAATGTTGGCTTAATAATGATGTTCACAATCCATCAATAATTTATAAGTCTATCTCCTCATTCCATCATTGGAATTGCAGGTTCACTACCATATTCCAGTTGCTCATTTCGAGTCCATCTCGCTCTATTAACTAGAGGTGTGTCTCGAGGCAATCTCACTATGTCTCTCCTCAACATCTCTTCCCACTTACGTCATCTTTCCTCAAGTGGTACTCTATTCCCCTTTCTCTCCGGGTTTATTATACTTTACAATCTGTGCACTCTTCGCAATTGGCGCACCTTTTTGGGTTGGTTACTTTATAAGAATCAACATTTTAGTAACTCGTAAGTCGCTCACAACACTCAGTCAAGTAGCACCTTGCGCTACTTCTTCACCACAGTTAGGTCTCCCATATCAAGAGATAACCTTTGAACGGTTTCCCACCGACTTTCATCCCATAGGGTGTGCTGGATCTCTCAGCACATATAATCTTGGATTATCGTCAATCTCCCATGACGTTCAACCCATTTCATCGATACGACTTGTCTCCTAATTTCCCCACCGTCGTACAGAAATATTCCGCATCCCTCTATCTCGGATGTCTAAGGAATCCAATTGACTAGGGCGCCCATACACCCTTTTCTCCATGCACATTTGTAAAAATATTGCAAATGTCGCACCCGTATCATGCTTTTCTTCAACTCCTGCCTAGTCTACACGACGTGACTACAATCTTGTGGGTATTCTCAATACCCTATAGGCCAAAAATCAAATCCTTGCCCACAAAGTCCCACTTATCCCTTCGTGGTGAGGTAAGCCTTTCAGTGTTTCTCCTCAACACTACCGGCTCCACTGATGCCTTAACATCTAACAATGCCACTTCTCCTGACGTGCAAAAATTCAGTCGTATTCCCTTTCGCAACCGAACTTAAACAAGGGACTTCTCCCCATGTATTCTTACTGAGCATTGTCGGAACAACACATAGTCAAGATACTCAAATTCGATTCCTCGATAATATGTGCAACTATACTCCAATATTTCTAACGGAGTCAAGTGGCACCGCGCTTATACTATCACTAAGTCTTTAGCACTAACTACAACAGTGAGCTCGATCTCTCCGCTCAACAGTCATACGACAAACATTGACTCACATCATTTAGGTTCCCACACACCGAAATCAATTACTAAGAGATGTTCATAATCTCCGAAGTCTCTCACATTTTGATGAATAATGACAACTCGACCCTTTTTCAGGTGAGGAGTCGTCATATACCCCATTCACTCGAGGCTAAAACTCATATACTTCCTTAACCATCGCTCTGGTGATTTAGATGGTTTCCGGACATAACACGCTTGTCCTCTCCGGAATGCAAAACTTATTGGAGTTATTATTTCTTCAAATAACTTCAAGCTAAATTAGAAGGCGTGGCTCTACCTGCCACACTAGACATCTTTACAAAATCCCCTTACTCCAGGCCACCCTGACCGTTTTGGGGTCTCCCTCCTCTCGGACTTGGTAGCCTCGATTCTGCGCACTATCATCCTGGTTCCCTTAGTTCTGCGACCAATAGGAACGCACTATGGGGCTTAACAGTTCCGACTTAGGATCTAATCATTAAATCCTCTAGTGGGTTTCCACTTATAGCTTGCACCAGCCCCATTACATTCAGTCTTACTCTTTGACTAAATCTTTAAACTCTCTTAACTTCGCCCCCTAGGAGCATTTACCCCAACCTTGTAAGAAGTACCATACTGCCTTCATATACATAAGTCGTCCAAGAAGAGTTTTACCAAAATTGTGAATCATAACTCGAGAGTCTATTCTCTCAAGTGCTCTTTTCCCTCGTACCCATCTCATCGATACAAGTTCCCTTCAACGGATAATTTCTCTCTCACGATTGGCCTCTACCAGGATTTCACGTGGGGGTTCATATATTCCCATTCACTACGCTTCCGAATTATCATTGGAGAACTTTGCAGTTAAACTATACGTAAAGTTCTTCTATTTATATATACGGACCCTCGGTCCGAATGTAGTGACTGGTATCCCCGCCACGTTGCTTGAAAATTTACTCAAATTTTCACTTCTGAGTATTTCTAGTCAGTCCTAAATGCCAAAACCTCTGGACATACTACTTCCATTGGTTAACATGCACAGTCGCCGTTTTATCACATTTACGGCACGTTCTCATCAAAAAAAAAATTCAGACCTACTCCCACTATCACTGCATTGGGCGGTCTAGACTAGCATCCCTCTTGCCGTCGCGACACTTGGAAAATGCCTGCTATGCCTCAACAACCCTTGCACCATTTACTTCTATTACACGCTAGGAGTAACCTCGACTACGGTCATCTCTCCTATGATTGTCATCTTCGAACACCCCATGCTTTATGCCTCCCTCCTCCCTCCTGTAGTCCTTCTAACGCCAATGCCGGTCCTACCACCATATTCGACGTACCGTGCCCAATCGGACTCGTATATATAACACTACGTATACTAAATAGCAGGAGAACGTAAACTACGTACGTAGAGGAGTACAATCATCATAAGATAGGGCTCTAAATCAATCAAACGATACGCTGAAAACGTAGTAAGCCGTACAGATCCTATGGACACTAGAACCTGATGCTCTGATACCATCTGTGACACCCCGCCTAATTAAACATCGGGTGATCAGGCCTTCATTAAATTAAAACAGGTTTCTCAAATGGTTCATTCTTAGCATCACTGTCGAAAACTTTTTAATTACTAATCCCCTAAGTAAAATTAGACCAGTGCCAAATTTTATCTTTCTTTAAAATAGATAAATCAACCAAACGGAACAAAGTACCAATAATCATGTACTGTAATTCAAACAACAAAGTAAAAGTACAACAGAACAGAAGTATTACCGAATAAACCATTGGCTAAAAATCCCAAACAATCAATAGAATAACCACTAGTCTGAATCTAACATCTGAGACTAATACCGGACAACAAGTCCATACATAAAAGAGTGCGAGATCCTGTGCTAGATCTGAATGAGAGATATCGTCTAGTCAAATCCTGTAAGCATCCACAGTACTACAACTCCGAGTCTGGAATGGAATCATCACACATGGCGTCCCTGTGGTTGGACACCTAAAAGGTTTTAAAAATATTTTATAGCAAGAGTTAGTACTCAAAACATTTTGAAAATATTTAAGAAGCGTTTATCACAATATAAAATGCGGTTATTGATTACACATGTTAGGTTCTCGTACACTCTCTTGAGTTAACTCACCCCTCATCTTTTGTGCACACCTAACGTTCTACACTTAGTTTATCTAGCCATACTTCTCAAGCTAACTAAAACCAAAGTAGTGAACTGAACTTATCTGTACCTAAGTTCCAGTACCGCCCATACAGTACAACCGTTTTACTAACATCTCGCGTATGTTAAATAATTCCCAAGTAACATTTAATCTATGTTATTTCTCAAGACATTTCATTTAGTTTCACTACTAAAATTACTACAGTTCTCACAATTGTTAACTTTCCCACTTATGTAATTAAGTTTCACTACTTGAATTACTAAATAGATTTTCTCTATCTAAAGGTGCATTTCGTAATTAAGTTTCACTACTTAACTTACCATTTCAGTATGTATCTTTAAATACATACTATATATCAATATACTAATACACGGAAGTAAAATATCGTCAAGTATATATATATTTCACACATAATATATACTAAATATCAGTCATTACTATTTTGTCCTTTTTATACACGTAAAGGACTCTTGGTTCGGAATGATTCATCGACCCCAAGTAAGAATTGGTTCGGAATGATCCATCGACCCCAATTATTTTTAAAAATATATATATATATATACACATATTCTGGTTCGGGACTCTCTCATCGCGACCCCAGTTCAAAGTTTGGTTCGGCATTTCTCATCGACCCCAAACACATAATAACTTTATGTTAGTTCGGAATGTCTCATCGACCCTAACATAATTAATTTAGGTATAATCTCCCTACCTAAAAGATCACATAATTCAGTACGTACACGCCCGACCTATTAATCATATACGTACGTAATATTTTAATCTCATATATCTACCGTACAATATTCGCTTTACGATTTATCTCATTAATCGTATTTATTTAAGTATTCACACAACTCTAAGGGTCCTAGTTACCCCTTACATATAATTTCAGTAGTTATTTCTTACTCTACTGGTCTATTACTTAAATTGAATTTACTTCGCCCCGTAACTCAATTTTCGAAGTCCCTGATACTCTACTAAATCGGATTATTCTCCTCGGTCCTTAATCCAAGCCCTACACCCAATGGCCTTATTGGACCTCAACAATATACCTACTGGTCTTATTCTTACTCCCAAATAAGTAAAATGTAAATCCTAGAATACTCATTCATTCCCGAACTCAACGAAGGATTAAACACAAAATTTTCGGAAAACAGCTTTCGTCGATCGATCGATCGAACAGGGGAAGACGCAGTCTTCTTCTTCGTTAAGATTTTTCCTCCATTAACAAATCTTCAAACTCCATTATAGTCCACCAAACTTTAACCCAATGATCCTAACATTTTTCCACATATACTAGGACAGTTTCTAACGTGTCAAATACATCAAAACTCCAATTACTTTAAAGAATTAATGAATTAAAACCCAGAATTTCTTGAAACCCTAGTTATGGCGTTCTTCCCATATTATCATTCAAAATCCAGATTTTTATTCCGAAAATCATCAAGTCTAATCTGAATATTAATTCTCTACATAGTTTAAATCATTCTACATGCGATTCCTATCCCAACATGCATAAATATCATCTTTCTCCAATCAAAATATTGATTTAAACAAAACTATTTAAAAACCCTACACATGGGTATTATAACTTTATAATTTGCAATAAACAACTTGCCTTATGATCAGTAGGGTCTGATTTCGTGGTTCTTGTTGATGATTGATGATCTTCATCCTTCAATCCTTCTTCCCCAACAAGTTGATGGTAGGAATCCCTTTGAATCCTTCCCAAATTTTCTTTTTGCTTTAGAAAGTTGTGCCTCTCTTCTCTCTAATGGTATTGGTGTTGTCATGGGTGTTCTAACCCTAATTCATCTATAATACGGCTGATATAAAACTCTCAATTTCGTAGGTCTCCATACCCTCTTATGTTAAAAGACTAAAATTCCCCCGAACGGTTTCGGTTTAGCCCAAAATTATCCCGGGACTCAACTAGTACCCCCGGGTATACTATTTTGACTAATTTGACCCTTCCGGACTCTTTGGTCGCCTCTAAATTATCATTTGAGTCACTTAAAAAATATTACTCGTTCTCACCCCAACGCGGTCTATACGCGTTAAGTAACTATTTACCACTCGCATTAAGTAAATAAAATGATGCAATATATACCGGTATCTATCTTTCGATTAATATACCATAATTACAATTTTAAATAAAACTCTTTAAATTACTACTCTTACGTAATTTAAATCAAGCCGATATTTTCTCATTTAATTCTCCAATCTAATTAAATGGAATATTTGGAATATTCAGAAATACGGGGTATTACACAATCATATATTAATTTACTAAAAAAATTAATAATCAATCAATTCTTTTACAAGGGACACTACGCACATACACACATGCAACC
Organism: Sambucus nigra; assembly: GCA_949130495.1. NCBI lineage: Eukaryota > Viridiplantae > Streptophyta > Magnoliopsida > Dipsacales > Adoxaceae > Sambucus > Sambucus nigra. Next base: position 328,057,819 of record OX422221.1, on the reverse strand, counting down.
CCCCCCCCCCTTCCCTGCCCCCTCCCCCCCACCTTTCCCCACCCCCTTCCCCCATCCCCGCCCCCTCTAGAACTAGCTTATGTGGTAACAGTTATATTCCTATAATGGTGGATGATTGTACACAATTTAATTGGGTCGCTTTTATAAAAAATAAATCTGACACCTTCTGTGAGTTCTTGAAAATTCTTTTAAAAATTGAGAACGAGAAGGGCACCCAAGTATCTCGCATAAGAAGTGATAGAGGTGAAGAATTAATATACTCAGGTGTAACAAAATACTGTGTAGGTAATGGATATAAACATGACTTTAGTGCACCTAAGATCTTACAACAAATCTGCCTAATTGTCACGGTCATTGACCTTGACAAGTTCAACTTATCAAGGTCAATAACCATGACAATTCGGGGTGAGACAACTTTTTTTGTCACATTATATATTTCAAGTATGTTTCATTTAATTATCATACTATATATATATTAGTCGATATACAAAGTAATTTTAAAAAAAAGTTGAAAAATCCCACCCCCATATGGACAATAATCCAGTGTTCATGTCACCTTTAAACATAACCAACCCAACATTTACTAAACAAAATAATCCAACAATAATGTCAACAACAAATGTGTATCCCGTACTCCTTCTAATTCATCTACTCAATTAATTCATTTCAATAATTAAACTAACAATTAAAGTATACAATTATTAATTTACTAATTTACAATGAAGGACAATCCTACTTTCATATGAAATGGGCACTAATTATTAATTTACTTTCATCTAAAACTATATAATTAAAATTACAATTAAAGCTATACAATTTATTAATTAAAGCTATACAATTGTTAAGATTACCCCACCACCACACACACACACACCACACCCCCACCACCACTACCCTTCCCCCTGCCCCCTTCCCCCTCCCCCTCCCCCTCCCCCCGTCACACACACACACACACACACACCTTCACACACACACACACACACACACCCACCCCCCACCCCCCACCCCCCACCCCACCCCCTGCCCCCTTCCCCCCACCACACCCCCTGCCCTCCTCACCCACCCCCACCACACCTGCACACACACACACACACGTACACACACAACCCACCTCACCCCCACCACCCCTGCCCCCTCCCCCACCACACACTACCACACACATGTATACACACATGTACATACACACACATACACACACATATAGAAATGAAAGAGAACGGGAGGAAAAAAACATACCTTAGAGAGAGAGAGAGAGAGAGAGAGAGAGAGAGAGAGGGAAAACCAAAAAACATTGGGAAAAAAAGCCTAGGGCTTTTTTTACTGAAGACATTGTCACGGTCGTGTCAAGGTCCTTGGCCGTGACAATTATTTGTCACGGTCTTGTCACGGTCAATGACCGTGACACAAAACGCGTGTTTGTTACAAGGGTGGCCGGCTGAAAGGTGACAATTTGGCCATTTTTGTGTAGTGTTTCTTTCTGTGCTTTGTAGCTAGTTTAGTATAGGTTGTGTCGAATTGAATCACCTAGGATTGACGTGTTGCTTTGCTTTGGTGATGGAGTTTACGGATTTATTTCGAGTGGGTTGTCCTAGTTATTACGCCTAGGAGATTTGACGGGGTATATCATGTATACTCCGTACTTACGACCTTGCGTGCGTAATTTTCGGGGTATTTGTTAACGCCAAAATCTTATTAGGTTTTTATGCGAGTTTAGGGGTGTGACAACTCTTGATTTAATTAACAGTCGAAACAAGACTCAATCTTAATAACTCGTCGACCCATGTAACCATTTTATACTAATTAACTCGGGGTGAGGGATATTCGACGCAACCTATAGTTTTTATCGCTTTTATTAGTCTAGTTTAAATACATGCCTACATTAATATTTCCCCTTTTTTTATATCTATCTTTTACACTTTTATTTTAGAAGTATTAAACCAATTAAATTCTAGCAACTCGTTTATGTGGATTTTCGATACCCGTACTTGGCCACTATACTCACACGTTGAGTGTAGTCATAAGTTTAGGTTTTTGTATTGAGGTGGCGAACAGAAAACAACGATCGGCATTGGACACGCGCCACCGAAACTTCCGTAACTTCTTCGTTTGAGATCGGATTCACACACCGTCGGAGGCCACGCGAAGATGAGAAGAAGGTATACAACTTTCGTGAGAAAATCGGATCAAAATACAAATGATGGAATTATTGAAATTCCCTCGACTGTGCAAGTGTCTACGAAACTTCTCCGGATCAAAACCAAACTTCCCAATATGCATTCCTGAGACCTATAAAAGCTCAATAAAGACACATATACAAATATATATGATGAATTCAGGGGTTAGTCAGTGAATGAGTATAAGAACTGGGAAATACATGTACGGGAAGCTAGAATGTACAAATTAACGGGGTATATTATACAATAAAAGTGACAAATCACACCCCCTAACTTATACATTGCTAGTCCCGAGTAATGAAGTAAGAAGAAACAAGGGACATCAATAAAACCAAAAGCGAAGAAATATGTACATAGAAGGAAAATTTCATTTTCGCGGGCGAACGATTGCATTTAGCGTATGCAATAAGCTGTTAAACCCCTAGGTGTCCATAAGGGACGAGTGTAGTCTCGTGAGGGTTTACAGGGATGATACCCACAAACATAAAATCAACTCATACTATGATACAGCAAAAACCAATGCGTAGATCAACAAATATCTAAGAAGCACAATTTATCAACAAAGTGAACAAAGCTCACACTAAAGACGATAATTATTGGCATTAAGCAAATAACTTCGATAGAAATTGAAATGCGAAATAAGCGGACACATGTGGTAATTTAGATTTGGTAAAAACTTTCAAAATCCATTTAAATGCTAAAGCATGCGTACTCAAGACCTCACCGATTGTTACACTCAACAAATGGAAGCACTCAGAAATGGGATGTAACACACACGGGACATGCGGGCATAAAGAGTAATGGTAAAGGGAAACTAGGCCGTGCACATGTCATCAATGAAGAACACAATATAAAAGTGAAAAATACAATATCATGAAAGGATATCGCATATTAACCAAGAGAATAGCATTTAAACAGATTATCGTTCATGTTTGATCTTTGAATCACATCACCCTATGATCAAATAAGACTTTTAGGGTATATAATTTAGGCTAGGTTAGGATTAGGAAAAGAAAGGAATGTGTATAGGATCAAAGGAGATTCGGGAATAACGTATGGGGTAATGGATTTAATGGGCAATATAGGAATAGAAATCAAATTCCAAAAGCACGGTATTTATTAGAGCAGGACTTTGATTTTAACGCACAAGGAGAAATGGGATCCTTCAACAATGTGCCATTAAATCTATTTTTATTTCTTTCTTTTTATAACCTTTTCTCTTTTTCTTTTCTTCTTTCTTTTTCCAACTTTTGCCCACTCAAAGTTCGATTGCAATCCATGTAAACAACATCATTCAATCCTGAAAATAATCCCAAATCAAGGTACGGGAGGAGTAAATAAGGGTTTAAAACTCCAATGTGGAGTTGGATAAGGGATTTGGGGACGAAACGAAAGGGATAATAGTGCTCACGAGGTTGACTAGGGAAAATATTTAAGGTTAAGGTCAAGGTCATATGGGTTAGACAACAACGGAGGCCTATAATCATTTCCTAAAGTTTCATGTGATCCGTGGGACTCAACACCATTGAAAACCGTGCTAAAGTGATAAATCAACTAATATGCAATCAAATGAAAATAAAATGAGATTGACAACGAGTTAATTGACAAGGAAGAGATATAGTGGATTTATACGCTCACAAATGATTATGAGTTTCCATTTTCACTTTTGTAAGGGTATAGCATGCGCTAGATGATTACGGATTTGAAATGCTTCAAACCAAATAATAAATAATTATTTGTCTATATGCTCAAAGCTTCTGTAACACCCCGCTTAATTAAATACCGGGTGACCAGTCCCATACCAAATTAAAACATAATATACAGTTGGCTCATTCTTAGCATCACTGTCGAAAACCTTTACAACTCACCCAATACCTAATTAAGCTGGTGTTAAAAACTTTCCAAATTTTAATTTCAACAAATCCATTTTTAGTTTAAGAACAACACAACACATTTTTATTCTACAACACTTATAACTGAATAAATAAAATAAAAGAATTTTAAATGCAATTGGAATAAACATTCCCAAATAATATTAATCCATTACAGTAATCCCAATAATCACCAATGTATTAAAATGACACGAACACAATAGTATATGACTCCGATAGGAAGTGATAACTGAAATCCTTTGGGCGACGTGCCCTAAATAAGAAAATACTGTGAATCAAAAGAAGATAGGAGTCTAAGCAAAACTCCATAGCTCCATAGCTCGTCATAATCCGCTAAGATTGGCGTCCTTACTGCTGGACACCTGATATAGAAGATACAATAGAAAAGAGAATAAGCAAGGAAACGGGTCAGAGCCCGATGTGAAAATGATTTTGAAAACAACAAGTATTTAACAAGTGCAATAAAGCATTTATTATATACATGTTAGTATCCAACTCTCACTTGCCATTCTCACCTCTTAACTAGAGTGCACACTTAACGTTTCCTATTAACCTCTTAGTTAATGGTTCCTCTTTACCAATTCCGTAATATGATTTCCATTCCATAACCTAACCCCGTATGTCCCATACCATACGTTATATAATCATTCTTATACATTTCTTATTTATGTGAATCGTTTCCCATTAACATGAATTAAGCTCTTCAATAAATACTCATTAACTTATTTTCGTTCTTTCTCAATTTACCGTTATCTACAATTATCACGCAATAAATAATTTAACCACAATATAACCATTCATTCCTTTAATTTATTATATATATATTCAGATATAATACGACACCCCGAGTCACAGCTGCGGTGCAATGCATTATTGTGATATCATATACCATCATCGTTGGTCGCCGAATAGGGGACTAAAGGTTCGGTAAGGATTCCTCGAACCACAAACAACATCATACAAGTTGGAGGCGAACATAGTTCTCGTATCCATGGGTCACGCACATACCTACGTACCCACAGTCAACGGACTTATCAACTCCCTGATAAGTTTTTCATAGACCTATGTTCTCGAGCGAGAAGTCAAAGATCTCATGGATTCATCAGGATATGACTGCCCTCACGCGCAAACCTCCCCATCGATAGCAAGTAAGCTAGGCATGTCATGTACATAATCATCAATCAATCAAATAGGCATTATCATACCTATATTATACTATCAACAAGGTACTCACATTACCCTTAGATTATTCCCATAAGTAGCATTTTATCTCTTTAAATCCCACGTATTAAAATATCATAACTTTACATCTTAATTTAATTATCCCCGAGCCTCACTCAATACTCAAGGTTCAAATAGGTTTTTCCTCAACATATATTCAGTAAGAAGTCACTAATATCCTACTGGTCCATATCATCGTATCTCCCGAATTACTACGAATTAAACTCTCCTTTTAATTAGGGTTAAAACCGATAGTTTCAAATCTCTTATAAACACATCTTCTTTCACTTAGGATTAAACCCTCTTCTAAACTTAAGGATACCCAGGTGTTATGTTCAATTACCCCTAATGGTCCTATCTTTAATCCTCATGCATACCAATTAGAATCCAACAATTGAATCTAGCAACCGAAATTTCTTCCAATTTAATTATCCTTATTCTAATCAATTAAGTCCCAATCAAATTAATTCAAATCTTATCTAGGGCTTACTGATCTATATAAGTCCCATAATATCCGATTAACAATCACCAAAGATCTACCAAAGGTTTGGGATAATAATCAACATTAAAAAGAAACAACTGTAACAATCCTGGGGAGGTCGATCGATCGAAGGCAGGGGGTCGATCTATCGATCACTCAGGTAACAACCCAGTTTTTTCTGCATTTCAGCAACTACAGGTTTAGCCATTTTAGATCATTCAAACCTTCATATTAACATCCCAAATGACTTATGATCCTTACTACATAATATACCAACATATATAAATGACTTCTAATCATCTAAACATCCTAGAATCATCAAGAGATCGAATTAAAAACATGTTTATATCCACTTTTTCCAGAAAATTACCAACAAAATATCTTCAAGAACACATCAATGGTTTTCATAATTGCTTCAACAGATTCATGATTATTTCGTGAATTACTAACTACCTACAACAGGTGTTTTATTCCTATATATTTTCAGTTTCCATAAATCCATTTAATAACTCCATTATTTCTTTCAAACATGAAAAATTATCTCTTTTAATAACTATTCTAACATGGACAATATACAAACTTAGATTGCCATTATCAAACACTTGCCTCTAATGAAGGTCTGATCCTTTGGTGTAGTATATCTCAGGTGGTTCTCCCTTCTCCGGTCAACCTCCGGTGGTGGTTGGTGGTGGTGACCCTTGGTCTTTGTTTCTCTCCTTCCCAAGTAAGTTTTTCCCTTCCCAAGCAACCTTTCACTCTCTCTAGGAAGATGACTTCTCTATTTTGTGTAGAGGAGATGAATAACCCACGTACACTTAATCTACAAATACTTATAATAGGACAAAATCCGAAATCACTATTCATACCCTTGTAAAAATAACCAAAATGCCCTTTTGGGTTGTCTATTCATTTACAAATGACCCGAGACCCAAATTCAACATTCAAATAAACTTTTCTGATTATTTCAAACCTTTCGGATGCAACGACGCAGTCGAAATGACTATAAGGTTGATATTAAATAAATTTCCTTTTTAATTTAATAAATTAGTTCCGACACGTCCCATACCGCGTCTGACTAAAAATCCAAATTACGGAACAACAATTATCAATAATCATCACATTCATATATTACCTAAATATCTTTAAGTAATATTCAGAATCATACAATTTAATATCCTCAATTTCGATAAAACCCAAATGAATTAATTAATAATAAAATCCAATTAATCCATTAACTTAAAATATAACTCATTTTAAAAGTCATTAAAAATTATGGGGTATTACGTACTTCCCCCCTTATAACATAATTCTTCCCGAAATTCAGGAATATAAATCATTCCGGTAAGGTCAACTCCGAGTATAAATCTCTCATCGCAAGAAATCTAAGACGTACCGCCCATATAGTACATTATCAAAAATCCCTATTGATGTTATACGCCCAACCTCACCATATAGTTTCCAGTGAATCGAATTTAATCTTTTCCCAATCTTCCCTATACCATCGACGTAACCAAGTTCTGAAAAATGATCTTTATACTTCCACAATTTTGAAAACTACTACCATTCAACCATCCAGGGCCCCTATACACCCTATCGTACCACTTTCATTATAAATTTTTTTGTAAAGGTTATAAACTCATATCCCAAATACCTAACTTATTTCGACTCCCAACGGTTATTAGTTTCATGCGTGGGGTGTCTCGCAAGTGAAATCCAAACAAGGAACCCCCCCGATACACTACTACCTAAAGTAGTCGGTCATCGAAACTCCTCAGGTCCTTAGTCAATAGTATATAAAAATTAGGTTTATCGATTGGAAAAAGAAATCAGGTTTATCAAAAAAAAAAATTGGTTTTATCGATTTCAAATTTGAGTTCACTCAACTACCCTCTTACAGAAGACAAGATGCTGGATAGTAGTAGTACATACGCTCTCATATACCACAAGTCAATGCACGCCGATAGTCACATCATGCTCGGACATGCCTAAAGTAAGTAATCCCATGATAAAAATCAGACCCACGTGATGACATGAAAAATATAGGTGTTCCCAACCCCTCGGTGAGTCTACATAAATAATAATGCTATAGGCTAAGTTTAGCAACCCTTTAGCCTATACAATATTAATCGCTACAAACATCAATATATGCTGCATAATTCCTTAAATAGAAAACATATCCTCATTCGCGGGTGGTGGTTGTTGATTCGCTGCCGGATGGACGTTATATACACGCCCATAATGACCCTGCTGTGCGGGTGCTACTGGAATGGGAAGTAGAGCTAGCACAGGAGCTGGAGCTGGAAGAGCAGCTGGTGGAAAAACTGGTACCTGTGGCTCCTGTCGAGCATTTTGTTGCTGAGGGAATTTGTCTTTTTCAGGACAATCTTGTCGTTTATGGCCATACTTGCCACACACGAAACATTTTCCCGCAAACTTTCGACCACTTTGCCCCTGCTGGCCATTACCTCCCTTCCCTTGGCCCTGATGAGCCTGTCTTTGGCCCTGATGGCCCTGCTGTTCTTGCCCATTACCTTTATCCTCAAATCGAGAATCTCCAGATCGCAAACCCTTAGCATAATCCCCTGCCTGGGAACCCTGCTCACCCTGACGCTGATGACTCTGCCCTGGCTGAGTCCCACTAGAACTGCCCCCAGTAGTCTTGCCTTGTAGGTTTGATCCAAACCCCCGCTTAACACCCTGAATATGAAAGAGGTTATCCTGGCAGTGAAGCATTGCAACATTAAGTACATCTGCATACGTACGTAGTGAAAGATTCCCCAATAAATGCTGGTGAATCTTATAGTTCAACCCATCAATGAACATTAGAATTCTCTTCTCCTCAGTGGGTACCTCTGCTGGTACCAAATTAGTTAATCTCGTAAATTCTTCCTCGTATTCTGCCACCGTCTTCTCTCCCTGCTTCAAATCAAGTAGTTTCCGCCTCATCTCTGTTTGGATGGCGGAAGGAAAGTACTTCCCATAAAATCGTATCCAAAAGTCTTGGATAGTCATTGTGTCTCTCTCCTCCATAGTGGTCGTAGCTTCCCACCATTGCAAAACTGCCCCTAATAGCTTGAATGTGGCTAGTATTTGACGTTGAACCTCAGTGCATTCGAGCATTCTCAAGTGCCGTTGGATATCTTTCTTCCATTGGCTAGCAGTCACAACATCCGATCCTCCCTGAAACTCAGGTGGGTGGGCCTTCTGAAAGGCATCCCTCGCTCGTTTCCACGTAGTAGGAAACACTTTCCCTTGCCTGGGTGGCACAACCGGTGCCGGTGCTGGAGCCTGCTGAACAGCAGCTAGAGCTGCATTGACTGCCTGAGCGATAATCGCAGCAACTTCGGCCGTAGTCATCGTACCCTGAGCTGGGGCGGGCTGAGGTGCACATCGAGGAGGCATCTGAAACGAGAGAACACTATCAGTATTTGATATATCAAAATAGCTGAAGAACGGAGGCGTAAATAGAAAAGCAATAATCCTACTCATAGGGCTCTACATCAAAGAACGCTAAGCTGAAAACACAATAAGACGTACAGACCCTAAAGGACACTAGAACCTGATGCTCAGATACCACCTGTAGCACCCCGCCTAATTAAATACCGGGTGGCCAGTCTCATACCAAATTAAAACAGAATATACAGTTGACTCGTTCTTAGCATCACTGTCGAAAACATTTACAACTCACCCAATACCCAATTAAGCTGGTGTTAAAAACTTTCCGAATTTAATTTCAACAAATCCATTTTTAGTTTAAGAACAACACAAAATATTTTTATTCTACAACACTTATAACTGAACAGTTAACATAAAAGAATTTTAAATGCAATTGGAATAAACATTCCCAAATAATATTAATCCATTACAGTAATCCCAACAATCACAAATGTATTAAAATGACACGAACACAATAGTATATGACTCTGATAGGAAGTGATAACTAAAATCCTTTGGGCGACGTGCCCTAACTAAGAAAATACTATGACTAAAAGAAGATAGGCGTCTAAGCAAAACTCCATAGCTGCATAGCTCGTCATAATCCGCTAAGGTTGGCGTCCTTGCTGCTGGACACCTGATATAGAAGATACAATAGAAAAGAGAATATGCAAGGAAACGGGTCAGAGCCCGATGTGGAAATGATTTTTAAAACAGTAAGTATTTAACAAGTGCAATAAAGCATTTATTATGTACATGTTAGTATCCAACTCTCACTTGCCATTCTCACATCTCAATTAGAATGCACACTTAACGTTTCCTATTAACCTCCTAGTTAATGGTTCCTCTTTACCAATACCATAATATGATTTCCATTCCATAACCTAACCCCGTATGTCCCATACCATACATTATATAATCATTCCTATACATTTCTCATTTATGTGAATCCTTTCCCATTAACATGAATTAAGCTCTTCAATAAATATTCATTAACTAATTTTCGTTCTTTCTCAATTTACCGTTATCTACAATTATCACGCAATAGATAATTTAACCACAATATAACCATTCATTCCTTTAATTCATTATATATATATATATATATATATATATATATATATATATATATTCATATATAATAGGACACCCCGAGTCACAGCTGCGGTGCAATGTATTACTCTGCTATCATATCCCATCATCGCTGGTCGCCGAATATGGGACTAACGATTCGGTAAGGATTCCTCGAACCACAAACAACAACATGCAAGTTGGAGGCGAACATAGTTCTCGTATCCATGGGTCACGCACATACCTACGTATCCACAGTCAGCGGACTTATCAACTCCCCAATAAGTCTTTCATAGACCTATGTTCTCGAGCAACAAGTCAAAGATCCCATGGATTCATCAGGATATGACTGCCCTCACGCGCAAACCTCCCCATCGATAGCAAGTAAGCTAGGCATATCATACACATAATCATCAATCAATCAAATAGGAATTATCATACCTATATTAGACTATCAACAAGGTACTCACATTACCCTTAGATTATTCCCATAAGTAGCATTTTATCTCTTTAAATCCCACGTATTAAAATATCATAACTTTACTTCTTAATTTAATTATCCCCGAGCCTCACTCAATACTCAAGGTTCAAATAGGTTTTTCCTCAACATATATTTAGTAAGAAGTCACTAATATCCTACTGGTCCATATCATCATATCTCCCGAATTACTACGAATTAAACTCTCCTTTTAATTAGGGTTAAAACCGATAGTTTCAAATCTCTTATAAACACATCTTCTTTCACTTAGGATTAAACCCTCTTCTAAACTTAAGGATACACAGGTGTTACGTTCAATCACCCCTACTGGTCCTATCTTTATTCCTCATGCATACCAATTAGAATCCAACAATTGAATCTAGCAACCGAAATTTCTTCCAATTTAATTATCATTATTCTAATCAATTAAGTCCCAATCAAATTAATTCAAATCTTATCTGGAGCTTACTAATCTTATATAAGTCCCATAATATCCAATTAATAATCACCAAAGATCTACCAAAGGTTTGGGATAAGAATCAACATTAAAAAGAAACAACTTTAACAATCCTGGGGAGGTCGATCGATCGAAGGCAGGGGGTCGATCGATCGATCACTCAGGTAACAACCCAATTTTTTCTGCATTTCAGCAACTACGGGTTTAGCCATTTTAGATCATTCAAACCTTCATATTAACATCCCAAATGACTTATGATCCTTACTACATAATATAACAACAAATATAAATGATTTCTAATCATCTAAACATCCTAGAATCATCAAGAGATCAAATTAAAAGCATGTTTATATCCATTTTTTCCAGAAAATTATCAACATAATATCTTTAAGAACACATAATGGTTTTCACAATTTCTTCAACAGATTCATGATTATTTCGTGGATTACTAACTACCTACAACATGAGTTTGATTCCTATATATTTTCAGTTTCCATAAATCCATTTAATAACTCCATTATTTCTTTCAAACATGAAAAATCATCTCTTTTAATAACTATTCTAACATGGACAATATACAAACTTAGATTGCCATAATCGAACACTTGCCTTTAATGAAGGTCTGATCCTTTGGTGTAGAATATCTCAGGTGGTTCTCCCTTCTCCGGTCAACCTCCGGTGGTGGTTGGTGGTGGTGACCCTTGGTCTTTGTTCCTCTCCTTCCCAAGTAAGCTTTTCCCTTCCCTAACAACCTTTCACTCTCTCTAGGAAGATAACTTCTCTATTTTATGTATAGGAGATGAATAACCCACGTACACTTAATCTCCAAATAGTTATAATAGGACAAAATCCAAAATCACTATTCACCCCTTGTAAAAATGACAAAAATTCCCTTTTGGGTTGTCTATTCATTTTCAAATGACCCGAGACCCAAATTCAACATCCAAATCGACTTTTCTGACTATTTCAAACCTTCCGGACGCAACGACGCAGTCGAAATGACTATAAGGTTGATAGAAAATAAATTTCCTTTTTTTAATTTAACAAATTAGTCCCGACACGTCCCATACCGCGTCTGACTAAAAATCCAAATTGTCGAACAACAATTATCAATAATCATCACATTCATATATTACCTAAATATCTTTAAGTAATATTCAGAATCATACATTTTAATATCCTCAATTCGGATAAAACCTAAATGAATTAATTAATAATAAAATCCAATTAATCCATTAACTTAAAATATAACTCATTTTAAATGTCATTAAAAATTACGGGGTATTACAAATTCCTCGGGATTATCAGCCATGGTCAAATACAAAGCCAAGAGAGGCTTGGAGATAGGAATTCTCTTACCCCATACGTAAGCCTCAAAATTTCCTCCCCCAGATGGGACGAGATAATCGTAGAACCGTCAAACGTGCTCTTCATTGACATCACCCGCTAACCAGGTGGGCCTCCCAATTAAACTTCTAAAAATATCGACTAATCGAGGCGGGCAAATCCTCAAGGTGCACAGGCCTCACAATAGAAATTGGGCGAATGGAAGGAAAACTAGCACGGAACCATTCCCTTTCCTCCTTCAAGCTAAAGGATTCGAAACCACCTCGACACGAAACTGCATTGGATGTGGGCTTAAGAGTTGGAGGAACCTACAAAACATTAATTTGATACACACACCATAAGTGCAATGCATAAGATCAAAGTAATCGTGAAATAAGGGGAAACTAGGTTGGAAGGGTGCGCATTGAGAGAAATTGGTCAAGTAGACATAATCGACGCGCACCACAATCAAACAAGGACAAATCAACAAGAATGCGCAATAAAAGGTGCGAAAATGAAGCTTTAGGGCACAAAATCCCCATTGGGGCATTTTATTTAACACTTAGTCTGTATTTTATAGAAAGTAGGGTGAAAATGCCATTTTCAATGTGAAAAATCCCCAACCAATACAACTTAATCATCAAAGCAACATTAACAAGTTTTATTGTTGGATTCATAAGAAAAACAATAAGAAAATATGGAGTTTTCTGAAGAAAATGTGAGAAATTAACAAGAAACCATTTAACCCTACTTTTCATACCAAGAACACTAATTAAAAGGTTGAAATCAAGTAAAGAAGGTTGAATTTGTTACCTTGGACGTAGGCCTGTCATTGGGTAACGTCTAGACCCGGACCCAATCTGAACCCAAAACTTATAATAAGGTCTGAACATTTTTTTGTACCCGAGACCCGAATACCCGATTATTAAACGGGTAAGGTCTGGATCCTATACAAGACCCGGACCTGAAGATCCGACCCAAATATATGTTATTATTATTTATTAAATATATATTTTATACTGTGACAGCCCGCCTAATTAAGTGCCGGGTGATCAGTCCTTTATTAAATTATAATCAAGGTGAACGGTTGGTTCATTCTTAACATCACTGTCGAAAAAATAACTTTTACAATTAAACACCCAAAATAATTAAGCTAAGTGACAGAACCATTTTTAAGACATCAATAACTAAGCTCTATTAAAAAACAACATTTAAATTTTACATAAATCATAGTTTAAGAAACACCCAACAATTATACTGGAACATATGATCCAAACAATTTAAACATCCAACTAATTAATTCCAACTTTAAAACTTAAAGGAAGACATCCTGACAGTAATAAATCCCAAAGTATGCATACTGGAAATAAACGAATCACAATCTCTGATAAAGACAACTGAATAATGGAAAAAGGGCGACACATGCCCAACTGGATAAAATAGTTCTGGGAGTGGAATCAACAATGAGGTCGTCTAAGCAAGAGGCCTGCAACTCCCACCTAAGCTACAGCGCGTTCCTTTCAAAGGATCCTATGAAAGACGCCCCCGTGGCTGGGCACCTGTAATATAAACATATATATACAAGAGAGAAGAGGAAATAGGAAACGGGTCAGAGCCCAATTGTAAAACAGTTTAAAAATTAGTTTAGCAAGAATTTAAAATGCTTACCGGCTAATGCAACCAACATATTAATGCGGCACTCCCTTGAGAAATTCTCACCTCTCTTCTAACCTATCGCACTAATACTTCCAACAATTTAACTTATCTTATCTTAAGTTACTCGTAAGATTTCATTCCGACAATTTTCAAATGTTAAGGAGGTTAATTTTATTTAACAGCAAAGTTCTCACATAAGCCTCATTTGATTATAAATTTTCTCAGTAATATAACATACTTTTCAAACACTTATTCCCAAGTTGAAATAATTATTCATTTCTTACGTACCATAGTCACAGTAGGTAGTTCCCAATTTTCCAGATTTAAATATATATATATATATATATATATATATATATATATATATATATATATATATATATATACACACACTAACGGCACCCCACATAAGATTTATGGTGCGGGCATACTCTGCTATCCAGTCCCCGTATCTCTCGTACTAAGGGAAATACAAGTTCGAAATCACTCTCGAACTGTATTAACACAAAACACATACAAATTGAGGCGAAGCATGTTCCAAGTCACTAAGAGGTCAGCACATACCCTCACGTCTCTTAGGATCATCTGACTATCGATCCGATAGTCTGTACCAAGGATTCCTATGTTTTAGGGTACGAGTCATTAACCCCCATGAAGGTCCCATCGAGATAACACTGTGCCAATGTGGTAACCTCAGCGATAGCAAGTAGCGCGGGCATGATTTTTATATGTATATAGCGTATACACAATCACAGTCATATATGTATACTACTATTCCCATATCAAATTTAAGTACAATCTCACGACCCATAATTATGATATTTATTCTTATTACTCATTATTTGGTTATCACGTATAACGGCTTGTCTCTTATTATGATTTGTGGGATTATTCCAACTTACTACATAACACTCGTGGATTCCTATCTTCCCAAGTGTAATTTCAGTAGGGACTTATTCATTTTACAACGTAACTTCCTTATGAGTCTCACCCTTTAACACATGTTCCCATTGTCCCTTATATGTAAAACACCCCCATGAAATGTTAATCTTGTCTTACATCAACGGTTCCATATAGTTCTAAAGTCCTACTGGTCTTCTTTATATCCCCAAAATGTTCTAACATTAATATCCAAGGATGTCTAATCATTTAAGTTGGAACGACCTATTAAAAAGGGAATATGAGTTATACAGGAGGGGTCGATCGATCGATGGCAGGTGTTCGATCGATCGATGCTCTAGGGTTGATCGATCGATCAAGCAGGTATGACAAATCTGCAGAATTTCCAGTTACGGGTTTCCTCTTCTAAAATCATCCAAAATGATATATTTGACTACCAAACTCCCAATAATTTATACTACAAGTATCATAACCTAAAATCAGTGATTTCCTACGTCAAGCATACAGATTTTCATCATGAATAACGAATTAAAAGGGCATAATCCATAAAAACATCAAGAACCCAAATATTTCTTTTGTTTAGTTTCTTCCCATTCTTTTACCAGATTTCATACTCTTTATTTACTGTACTTTCGTGGTTCAATCTCTACATATGAATTGGGTTTCCAGAATACATCTATTACTCATGCAACATGCGAATTTACATCTCCAAAATAGGTTTTTCTTTCACAAAAACTAGTCCTAATCAATCATAGGCTAATATAATTGAAGAATTAACTGAAATATAGCAAGATAGATACTTTCCTGGAAATTTTTGGTTTAGATTTGTGGAGAGATTGGTGTGGTTGTGATCCTCGTTGCACGATCTATCGTTTGGCGGCGACGGCGGTGCAAAGGTGGAGTTCTTGGCCTAGAACTCCTTAAAAAGCCTCTCCTCTTCCTCTCCTATAGCCGTCTTTGGTTTATGGTGATTCTAACCCTAGAAGATGACTTTTGCCATCTGATATACCCTTAGAATTTTCGTGGGTTTTCATGCCAAAAAATGTAAAATGTCCAAAACGCCATCTCCGGGTGTTAATTAGGCCTAAAAACGCCCGAGACCCAAACTAAACTCGTGGGTACATTATTTTAACTATCTCGACCCTTCCGGACACATTAACGCACTCAAAATGACCATACGGATGACTTATAATTTTTTTTAATAGTCCAAAATTTAATCCCGACACGACATAAGCGCGTCCCGATAAATTTCCAAAATTATCAAATTAGATTCTCGTGATAATTTTTACTAATTATAATTACACCACTTAATTTACCCATAAAGTAACTTATAACAAAATAATTACTAACTCTCATCACGCTAGTAAGTATTTAAATAATTTTTCGCATTAATATTAATTTAATATCTCTAATTAAATTTAATAAATCCCCCAAAATTAAAAGTTATAAAAATTCGGGGTATTACGTATACCCCCTTCCCTTTTGTGCTAGTAGACTGTGTATTACCCTTAGATATTTTCTAATCCAAGGGTTATCAGTGGGTCGCTGCCCTCATTTCTTTTAACCCTAACACAATCCTCATTTCTTTTACCCTTAGCCATTTCTCTCATCACAAGACACAACCAAGCTCTCTTCTCTCTCTTCACAACCAAGCTCTCGTCCCCATTTTTGTCTCCATTTATGCTCTCGTCGCAAGACAACCAAGGTAAATCACCATTTATGCTCTCGTGACATTGTTTTTTTGTACATTATTATTTATTAAACATTGTTTTCAATATGTAAATCCCCATTTATGCTCTCTCTCTCTCCCCATTTATGCTCATATCTCTATTTTTTTTTGTTAAGATCTGTATGTTATTTACAGTTCACATATATAATTGTTAGGGTATCTAAGATCTGTAATTTTTTGTTGCTAATTGTTAGGGTATCTAAGATCTGTAATTTATTTACAGTTAACATATGTAATTTTTTTCGTTATTTTTTTTTAACTCATTTACATTTTAGTATTTTTTTTGACATTATTAGTGTAAAGTTTAACATTATTAGTGTAAACTCATTTAAACTTTAGTATTTTTTTGAAACTCATTGTTGTTATAATTTTTCAAATGTTTTGTTGTATAATTTTGAAACTCATTGTATTTATAGTTTTGAAACTCATTACTCATTGGTGTTATAAATGTTTAAAACTCATTACACATAAAACTCATTACACATAAACTCATTACACATAAATGTTTAAAACTCATTACTCATAATTTTGAAACTCATTACACATAAATGTTTAAAACTCATTGTTGTTATAATTTTGAAACTCATTACTCATTTTAAGATATGTTATAATTTTGAAACTCACTATGGTTGCATCGGAGTTGGTGTTTAGTGTTGGTGGGCAAGTTATTGATGAGACACGGGCTTGTTTAATTACCGACATTGTTGATGCATTAGTGACTACGGGTGATTGGATTGAATCAACCAAAACAACATGTAAGTGTTACATTTTTAATTTATCTGCATCTTTCCTTTTATTTTATTTCAAATTAAATACAATTATTAATATTTATTATTGTTTGTTACATTGTAGGTGTTGAAGAAAGTGGGGCAAATAATGCTAAGTGATTGGTACAAAAGTGGAGTTATTTGGGAGGCAAAAAGATGGTGAAGAAGTTACTGAATTTTACTCAGATTTGGTGCAAAATGTTTTTTTATAGTTATTTGGACTCAAAATGTTGTATTTTTCTTTGCTTTAAATGTGTTGAGTTTTAGATATTTATTTGGGACATAAATTGCTGAATTTTGGATGTTAAGTCTGGGATATTTGTTGCTGGATTTTGGAAGAATTTTATATGTTAAAAATGTTTGTCCATAAATTTTAAATGTTCAAATTTTACTTCAATCAAACAAAAAATATGGGGAAACACATAAACTAGGATAAAAAGTTGTTGTTCCTGATTTTGTAAGTGTGGGTTAATATGAGTAACCACATAAACTGGGATAAAATGTTGTTGTTCATGATGTTAAGTGTGGAATAACATGATGTTGGCACTGATTTTTTACATGAAAAAATAAAAAGTTAAAAACTGAAATTCAATCTTTCGGATTGGGTCTCGGGTCTTTAATGGGTCCGGGTCTGGATCCACCTAAATTGGACCCGTTGGGTATTCGGGTAGGACCCGATCCATTAAAATTCTAAACGGATCAGAGAAAATTTCAGTGATACCCGACTCGTCTCCGACCCGTTGACATGCCTACATGGGACTACTGAGTGGGGTGCTTTTAACCAGTACGCATTGGATGATGTGATAGAAGTATAAAATAACATATCAACATTGATCTTTGAAGTAAAATTACCAAGGTTAACATACCTCTATAGACATAATTGGTCCATTGGAACCACCTCGAGTATCATCTACACGCACAAATGAGGAGTTACGAGCACTAATGGAAAGCTTGGCTTTGACATCCCCTGATTTATAAACCTAGTTAATGGAACCATGTACATATGGAAGACGTAGTCAAGTCATAGTTGACCACGTTATATATTTCACAAAACGATTATTTGAAATTGTACAACAAAGCAAACCATCCACACTAACCTACATGTGTGGTGATTACACTCATAAATCATTATAAAAACTCAATAAGAAAAATAATCAAAATAAGCTCGATACATCAGCTGGAAACATACATCAATACATACAACACCGAAATCATGAACAAAAAATTCCCAGATAATCTTCCATAAGGATGAATCCAGTCTGGAAGAATGTAGCAACAGAGATATACAACCTCACTGCGTGTTCAAAATAGCAGTTGAGGCTATAGAATCAAATCTCGTCTCAAGATCAAACCATGAGTTGTCATTGCGAGGATATTACAACACACGGTAAAGTCAAAACCTAAACCTCAAACCTTTAAGAATATAACAACAAGGGTATAGTGCCTCGAGGCTAGTAAATGCCTAAGCAATGGTTTACACTTCCACACTTGCACATAATAATATTTGAGGCTATAATACGTATATTAAACATACATGTTATATATTGATTTTATTATGATGGTTTATGATACAATATCGTTTGCCATGATTTATGATATTTTTCATATGACGGGGTATGAGTAGTTGATAAACTATTTGTGTTTTCTTGACTTTAATTATGGATCATTTTATGGCGCGTCTCGATTTGATGCATTTTGTGAATAACATCATAAAAAATAGATATAAAAACAAGTCATCATAAAAATCATATATATAACAACATCCCCAGACGTGTTGGCACGCATTTTATGAGTTTTTAAGAAAAACTTCAAACGTGCCTCAAAAAAGTGTTTTTACTCAAATTTCAATATCGAAGAGACCGTCTTAATTCAAGAGATGAACGACAAAGTAATCTATTGTGCGGGTCATTTTTATTATAAGCACATTGTTTAAATCGGGTCTTTATTATGTATGATTGGGTTTATCTTACCGATTTATGTAAGTGTATTTAGCTGATAATCCCCTCAATGACTTGCATATGCTGTGGTTATAATAAAATTCACCAATTGTTTATCGAGTTCATACATGATTAACGAATCACACATCCACGACACTATAGAACTAGTGTTGGATTGGAAGTGAGGGACTACTTAATTCTGATATGGTTTTGTAAGCCTAGAAACTACCCCGTGAATGTTCCTATAGAAAAACATAATGACTTTCGAGCAAGTGTAAACCAAAGTAATCCAAATAAGGGGTTAGACCTTACCTCACAGAATCAACTGTCATAGGTGGAGATTCATATGCAATCTCTATAATATTATTTCGTTTTAACATCTCCCCCTGTCACATGCACTTAAAATACGAGAAAATTGCGTTAAATATCATTCAGTAACTAAAACATGAATCCTAATTAAAAGTCAAATTAAATCACATGATGCAAAGATAAAAGCATTGAAGTCTGAAATCCATACGTTGCCACTATAAAAACATAATTTATAATAAACATCACATCTGTCGGCAGTTCCACCATTATTCTTGAGAGGCTCCACATCGAACATCAACTAGGGGAATGTTCTTCAGATAAACAGTAACTGGGAACCCATTTACCGTTTTGTTGTTATCAATATATAACTCAAGAAGAAATCTCTCAAATTTCTCTAATAAATTAGGGCGCTTTTTATTAACTAAGTGTCTCATCATAGCTTCATCACAAGTGGCAAAACATTTATGGGCCATGCATTTGATACACTTACTATGACCCTTATTTATCTTCATAATAAAATTCGTTGTCCAATCTAAAAATATGAACGAACAATAAGAATAAGAACACCAATAAGATAATAAAAAGATAATATTCAATCATTTATCAGTTCAGACATTATTTTTTGGGCTTGGGACATTACCTTTCCCTTCCTCCTTTATCCGGTCTTGGGACTCTCAATGCTCAAATAAATATTGGCAGTGGCGGAGTTAAAAGGGGCTTTACAATAAAAACACATTCCAAATATATATAGCTCAAACAAAGTTCACAATAAAAAACATAGTGCAAATTAAGTCTAAATCAAAAGTATTGACAAATTAAGTCCAAATCAAAGTCATAAACTATGTCCAAAATAAAAGCATAGTCCCAACCCACAAATTAAACACATTTGAGCCAAAAATCCATCCAAATCAAATATTCCCCCAATAATAGTTTGGTAAAAGTGTATTGGCCATCTTGAGGAGCATCAAAACAACTTAGCATCCATCTTCATCAGTTCCTCCACATATATCTTCCTCCCTCCGACTCCAACTCGTTTACCATGACATATATCCTTTGCTTCATCCATCACCAAACACCCCTTTGCAAATTATTCATTATACTTATAAAGCAAGATGACTTTGCGATTGTTGGTAGGAAAAGGTATAGCCATGCAACAAGGACGAGGAGCTGATGCAAAAATATTATATAAGTTTTGATAAAGATTCCTATGCGGCTGGCTTATATTGGATGGAGGTTCACTTATCGGTGTGATTGGTGGACCATTTTTCTTTTGAGCATTGAAGGCCTAAACCAAACTTTTTATATCACCCTATGAGAAAATGGATCAAACTATAGTAAGTTAATACCTATTATATCTAGATAGGTCTATTTAATATATTTAAAAGTATTTAACATACATATATATACCAGAATATGTGTGTTATTTTCCTCAAATATTTTATTAACGGAAGAGATGATATCTTTCTTCAATGCATCTGCACAATCATTTGCCTTTTTATTTAATTATTCAAGTTTGGCCTTTGCTACCCTTAAACGCATCAACTGCTGAGTTGAAATAATGGGACAAACTATACGAACTCCTTACTTTTTCTCCTTCCCAATGACCCCTGTCAACTCATTGTTATATAGGCATTAGCTCTTGCTGCTACCTTCTCCACTCCCGCTCTTTATTTTTTCCACCGCATCCTTTAGTTTATCCTATCAAATACTAGTTATAGAACAAAATGAGAAAATCTCATTAATAAACGCAACAAATAATATTAAAAATACAATTATATTTCTGTAAATACGCACAAAGTGAAGCTGAGCACTATTGAGGACATTTCCATTTTTGTCCTTGTGTACCGCAAGCCATGTATCTACTCACATTAATTCTTGTTTGGGGTTCACTTCAACCTACAATTTAAATATCACATGTTATACACAAAAGTAGTGCTAATAACTAAAAATTCTTATGATACATACCATTTCATATACCAAAGCAGCACAGGTGTGAAACCCAAGTGTATGGGAATATTCTAAATTGGTTTGATTCTTGGCATTTTTGATGTTTTGTGCCTTCTTTGTTTCTTTAGTTTCGTTCTCATGAAACAATCTCCACACGTCGACATAAACACCTTCCGGTAGGACTCCAGGAGGGCCTTTGATAGGTAAAAAACATCTCATATTATTTTTGTTCATCTTAAACTTTTGTGTAAAACTCTTTTCTATCAATAGGCGAGCCACATTTGGTTCAATATGGAGATCAAATTACCACTAAAATCAATAAATACATAAAATAATAAAAAACTAAGTCATGTTTATTTTATACGTGAAAATCTTACCATTAAAGCATTCCATGCATCATCTTTGTAATTGTCCGACACAACTCTCCAATCTCGCAGCTAATCGGGATAAAAGATCTAATAGGATTACCGATACAATTACTCCATGTCCCACTCCACGAACAGACTACACTCCTATCCCCTAGAACGGTGACGACCATAATTTTTCCAACTTTGCTCATACATTTGCTTACTCTTTTTTTCTATTTCTTATTATTTTTTATTCTGGCACTTGAAGATGATTGCTCTGAACCTCCATCGACTAATGCTTATTGCAGAGAAGATGATGTTTGCTGTGGAGCTACTGACATTTATTGAAGAGCATTTCCTAATGATGGTTGTTTCAAACCTCCACCCGCACTTGAAGTTATAATGCCCAAAATAGTGTTATCAAAATAAAAAACAACCGCCAACAATGGAAATAACAATTGTCAATATAAAATATAACATGGATGACTACCTATAGCAAAAAATAATATGTATTGAATTATCAGATTATTATATCATTTACATATTGATAGAGATACATATAGAAATCACAAGATAATATCATGGATGTGAACTAAAATTCAAATGAATACAAAATAACTACTTGAGTGCTGCATACCACCAATAAATTCATATATTAGCAACGAGGAAAAACATATTCATAAAATATAGTCATGTTGCCAAAACAAAACGTCTTTCAACAGTTACAATATCCAAAAGCAAATATTAAAACAACTAAATGGAGCCATATTACTTGAGCAAACTTTCCAAATGTGATTGGTCTTCAAGAATAGATTGGAAGACTGTCGGTATCTCTAAGTCGTCCACTTAGCAAGTCAATCTGTTTGATGAATGTGTAAGCACCCAGTAACTGAGATTTTTAAGATCTTTCTAATAGAATACTTGACTAGCCTCAGATGCAAGAATGTCAGGCTCTTCACACTCATTATCAACGCTCTTAAACTTATCAAAATTTACCATCAATAAGTTAGAGTCCGGGGAAAGCTTGCAACTATTAGTCTTATCCTCCACCCTTACCCAATGACAATAAAATACCACATCCTTAAATAAGTTATATTCCAAATTAATTATTTGTTTGATAACTCCATACCATATAGTCCAAGTATTTATGAGATTTTTATCACTTTTTTCAACTCGAAATTGTGTCCACGCCTTCAAGCAAATATCGTATCCTGTGTGATAATAGTATCATCATGATAAATAGGAGAGTATACAAAAAACATTAACGCGGTACTTTTATATATTTTAGCCTTGAATTGCGGACGTTAAACTAACCGTCACAATATTTCTTTTGTTTTTGTCTTTCCTTATTTCAGCAATTGTTCGATGGAAACAAATCATAATTACAAAGGGAAATTAATGCAAAGATTAATAAAAAGGTATTTTTCAACATAACCCCTTAAGATAATAGAGAATTTTGACTCGAGAGTTATATTAGGGGGTATGTCAATATACATTATTATCTCAAGGGGTTATGTCAAAATAGACTTGAAAAATATTAGTATTTATTGGATCACCTTGTCGGATAACCAAGGGATAAAAAAGGTTATTTCTCCATTTCTGTCATTTTAATCTCCTTCTCTTTAGCACGAGAAATGGATTTTAATAATGCTTCATACTCGTTGCTATATATAGTTTGATATGAGTAATTATAACTCGCGATGTTAATTAATTTTTAACCAATAACAAACGAAATAACTCAAACCTATAATAATCCTGAAGCCCATCGGCATTAAGTCGAAATAATACCCATTGACGTATTTATTGAAACTGTAATGGTCCCAACGTTATAGTCTTATCATCAAACAAAGGCCCTTCATTAGAGAATTCCCCGTCTTCCTCTAAAAACGCTTCACGTTAGAGTTTATGATTTCCATCCAACTAATTTGGCACGTGCTCCATACAATATCTAATAAATTCAACAATAACATAAAACTTCGTAATGGAACCTTCAACGTGCCGCTTATTGTTGAGTATACTTTAAAATCCTTCATCGTCCTATTTTTATAAGGTAGTACAAATTAATAACAAACAATATTAACTTAAATGGTGCATATTTTACTATATAAAAAGATAAAAAAATCGAACGAACACATCCAACGATCGTTGGTTGGTCCAGAAACCAAGGCTTCATTTTCTTGATGCATAGTGAGGTGAATGATAATATAAAAAAACATAGGTGGAAAATATTTTTCCATCTGTCACAATGATTCAATAACCGTGCATTTTGACTCTTTAGATATCTTTTCGAATCAGGATCTTAGGGCACAACATGTTAAAGAACAAACTTAATTATTGGATTTCTTTTCTCAAATCTCGATGTTTCGAAAAGGCGCGCTGGAGTAACATGGGTAGCAAATGTTCCATAATGACATGATAGTCATGCGAATTTAATGAGTGCAAATACGGGGGACTAAGACTTACTATATTGCTAAAGTGTGACAAAAAATTGGTAGGAAGCTTTAAGTCCTTTAAAATTTGGCGAAATTGTCTTTTTTTCATATTCATCTAAGATAAATGGTGTTATTCGTTTTATCTTTTTTCTAGCGTGTCCTTCAACTTGAATCCATTGACTGATGTGTATGCCCGTGTCCTACATATCCAATTGCCCATTTTTTAGCATCCTTTGTTTTATTAGAATCAAGAAATGTGTTTATTAAATGCTTTGCAACATTCTTCTCGATGTGCATCACATCAAGGACATGTCGAACTTAATGATATCACCAGTATTCCAAGTCAAAGAAAATTGATTTTATAAACCAAGCTTCTTTAACTTTAACATTGTCACTCTCATTCACATTACGAGACTTTCGCTTATTACCAAAAACTTTTGAGACTTTACGAGGTATATACTTGATGTTACTTAACTTTTCCCCAAGTGCATCTCCATTTAGTCGAATCGAGGGATATTTAAGTTCTTGTATCCTAAGTCCTGAACCTCCACCACTCCTAGATAGATGATCATTGTTAAGAAACATACGATAGTTTGTATAAGCTATCTTCACATTGTGTTATAGCCGATTGCATGGAGTGATATTACCACAAATAAAACATATTTTGTAACCATGTGTTATACAGCTAAATAAGTTCCTATATATGGGAAAATCGTGAATCCCCCACATCAAAATAACTCTCAACATAAACGGATTTATTTTATGCATGTCAAAAGCTGGAAGTCCTTCCCATAATTGCTTCAAGTCATGTACTAACGGTTGAAGAAAAATATCAAAGTCTTGACCTGGTGCCTTTGGCCCAGGATCCAATAGAGATGAGATTTGGAACTCACGCTTCAAGCACAAAGAATAACCCATATTATTAGGGGTAATCACAACAGGCCAATAGTTATAATAACTAGGCTAAATTCCCCGTGTATTGAACCCATCTGTTGCTATTGCAAGCCAAACATCGTGCCCTTCTTTGGCAAAATCAGACTATCTAGTTTTTAGTATTCTCGATTGGGATGAATCACAAGGATGTCATTTATAATCCCCAAAACTTGTTGCTCAATGGTGCCATGCCATTTCTTGCGTTATCTAAGGTGTAATATAAAATCCCACTAGGCTTGGAATTAAAGGAAAATGTCTCGACACTTTTATCGGTTCTCTACATAACCATTTCCTTTTCCTCGTGATCACTGCATATCTCGGTTCTCCATATTGAGGATATTTTTCCAAGTCTTAATTCTATTTCCAATACAAAATATAGTTGTTATCGCAAACATGAATGTGATTCGCTTGTATCCATAGGTCTTTCATCATTCTCTTCATGTGCAGATACTTTTTTGGTAATGTGTTTTCTTTTGAAAGACACCTATTTGAGACCAAAATGAGGCGGTAATACTATTTCATGACCAATTGAACTCTTTATTGAAATTTTGCAATTCCACAATTACATCGAGAGTAGTCTCAGGACCATCACATGGATGGTATAGTTTCTCGATCGCTACTCTATTGTACTCATTATAGTTCTCATTATCGACATATGGTTCTTTAAAAAACCACGTCTGGTCAAGTTCTACACACTGTTGTTGTCCGTGCACTCTATACAATCATCAACTAAGTTCATAAGAATTTGATTTTCAAAGTTCTCATCTTTAACATGTCTTCCACATTCAACAATTTCTACTACGGGATTTGGAAAGTTCGAGGATTGTGTTTGTCCATGTAAAACCCACGTAGTATATGTCATGTCTATCCCATGCATAATAAAATGACTTATGACATCTAACGCACTGAAATACTTCTTATTTCGACACTTAGCACGAAAATGTCAAGAACTGACATCCATTGCTTACAATTGCAAAGTCTAGAAAAGATGTAACTCCATTTATGTACACCTTTCTTACTATATTCCTTTCATTCATCCACTATTTGGTCAATGTTTGTGACATTATGCACTACAAAAAATTCATGGTTACGCGCAAGTTCTATGACAATATACAAAAAAAAAATTATTGACACGCACACATGGATAAAATCACAAGTAATAGAAAGAGGGGATACACTACAAACTGTAAAATGAGAATAATATATAAATACCAAATATCATTGTTTTTTAACTGCCACATCAGGTTCAATAGTAAAATGGCTACAAACCTTATGCCAAATTGAGATAAAATGTATATCTAAGATCAATTTTAATCTTAGAAAGTCATTATAGTGGTAGGTTATTGATAACGAATTACCCTTTTATTGAGTACTTCTTGGAAATAAAATTTTATAGCATCAACAAGTATACATTCATTCCAAGCGAATTCCAAAATAACAATGTTATGCTACACGAGTCAACAATTCCAAATGACACTATAACAAAACTTACATGGGTCAGACCAAAGTAGAGATGATAAATATAAGTTGCTTTATCTCTTCTGATGAAACACAGGATCGGAGTATCATGTGGGCCCAACTATACAAATGTTAAAAGAGGCAAAAATAACACAAATAATATTATACTCGTATAAAATTACCGACCAATGCAGTATACATAACCTACGAAAAAAATCCATTTCACCTATCAAATCACGTGTTACGAAATGCATTAATTATTCATTAAAAGTATTTTACGAATTAATAGCACATCAACTCATGTATAAATTAACGAGTTTCCCCAAATAGAGATTACCCACTACTTCATCAACATATAAATGGTGCACACTCCTAAATCACCACTGCTAACGCTACAAGAGATGCACGTTCATGTCTTATGTTTTCAAATAGAGATCGCAATATACGATGGTTTACCATTCATATCAGATGCTGTTTGATACCAACCAACAAAATCTCAAATAAGTAAAAAAAATAAATAAAATTATTGAATCTGCACCATAAATAAACATTAAATTATATAGATAGATTAGATTACTGATTTCACCCTTAAAATTACCAAATATACAAAAATCGATGACCAAATACACCCTACAAATAAACCTATTAAACTAAACAACCAAAACTCATATGCATATATATACTATAATATATTACAAAAATCAATCAATATTAGACTGCTAAGATTGATGGATAGGTTTAGTGGAAAGTATTTGACTCCTGAGCTTGTTGGGTTAGAGGTGGGTTTTTTTGGGAATAATTTTTAGGTGTGGAGCAACTATTATCTGTAATGGGTCATCAGTATCACCATCTCCCAACAAATTAAAAGGTTATCCAGTTGCCATTTTTGTTATTTTTTCAAACCAACAAGAACCCCAATTTGTTTAGGTTGTGACTGATAAGACCCTAGTTTCAATTTGGACCCATTATCCATCTTACCAAATAAACTAAATGGGTGACCGAAATTACCTGCTTTAACAAAATGAGGAAGGCGAGCCTCGATTTTTCATTAACAGTCAAACAGGTTGATATGAATTCTTCAAAAGAAATGGGGAAGGCGAGCCTTGGTCAGATGGGGCGATTTTGAGATCAGAAAAGAACATCAGTCTTTGATATTAAATAGAAGAAAAATTTGCTCACATAGAACCCTAGATGATTTCGTTTGGTTTGTGTGTGATAGTTTTTAAAAAAACTAAACTAATATTAGTAACATTTACACGATATTACTAACGGTAATTTATTGAGAGAAATAATAATGGTATAATACGGTTTGCAATAAAAATTAGTCTATTACTAATAATGCGTTTTGGTATAGCGCCCCTTTGCTGGTGTGAGCTGTAACACCCCCTAATTTTATTGATTTTATTTAATGGGATTAATTAAATTAAATGGGATAAATATTTGGAAATTAATCCGGATTTAAATACTAGCAAGACGAGAGTCAGTATTTGATTATGATAATAATGTTGAATATTACCGAGTGCATATGGTAATATATGAATATGGAATTTATTAAAATTGTCGCGAGTCATAAATACGAAAATTCAGAAATTAAGTTGGGACGCGCGTGTCAGTCGCGTCAGGAATAATTTTAAATGAATTTAAAAGTAAATTATAATTGTATCATCTATATGGTTATTTTGAGTGTTCCAACGTGTCCGGAAGGGTCGAGTTAGTCAGAAAACACTAGTCGGGGGTTTAGTTTGGGTCCCAGGACATTTTTAGGCCAAACCGGCAACCCGAGAGGGTATTTTAGTCATTTTGATTTTTAGGGAATATTAACCCACGAAATTTAGGATTTATTTATCAGCCAACCTTAGGGCCATTTTCTGTCAAAACCAAGTAGTGGGCAACGTGAGAAGAGAGGAGAAGTTCCAAGGGAGTTTCCAAGGCCATAACCACCACACACCACCACTATCGTTGAATTTGTGATCGGAGAGAGGAAGAGAACCAACCTTTATCATCATCAAAGTATCAAACATCGAATTTTCAGGCAAGTGATTTAATTCATTAAGATTCAGCAAATAATTTATCCATGATAGTGTAGGATTTGATGATAGCCGTGAAAATGTTGAAACTCATGAAATTTGGAGATGAAACCTTAATTATGGGTAGGATTTGATTTTGGATGTATCTTATTAACTAAATCATAAACCATGCATAGTTAATTACGAATTTATGAGGAAAAGTATGATGATTCTTGAAGAAAATAAAAAAATAGGGTTTCCATGATAATAGGATGATTTGATCCAAGAAAAGTTTAAATGATGATGTTTTAAGAATTCTGGAACATTAAGAATCATATATTTAGGTTATATGATTACCCAATATATTTAATTTAGGATTTAACATTGTGTAATGAAGAATTGGGACAAAACTAGGACTGAAAAGGAAGAAATTATAGAATTACACCTGCTTAATCGATCGATCGACATTCATAGGTCGATCGATCGACCTCCCCAGAAACTGTGATCTTTTTCCCTTTTTGAATTTAAGCGATTCCGGCCATTGAAAATTGTAGGTGGGGACTATGTGAATACACTAGGACTTTCGTGAGACCAGTAGGGATGTAATTGAAGGCTGAAACATATTAGAATTGGTTTGGAACGTAGCGTTGAACTTACGAGTGTTCGACGAGTAAACTACTATAATAAGTTACGATAACATGACTTAAATTTATATGAGTGATAAGTTAGGATTAAAGACAAAAATATGGACTTAGAAGTACTGAATCGACATGTAGGATACGTAGGAGACTTAGTAACCTCTTCGAGATAGGTTTAAGTACTCGAAACGATACGACGTGAGATTTAACGGCAAAATATATTATGTATAATTTGGGATGATAATAGCGTGCGAATAAGACTAATGGTATAGGGTTGAGAATATACATGTAATAATGTAATAACTACCAAAGTTGTGTGAATTCATAGTATATGGACTATTGTGTGTATGACATACCTACCATACTTGCAATCACGGGAGGTCGACTTTCGGAATAGGACCATCTGATCTTTGTGTGCCTAGGGGGTATTTAGATTGGTACCTTAAGGACATAGGGTTGTGAATGGCTTATTTGTGAGATGATAAGTCAGCTGACCATGGGAGCGTAGGTATGTGCGTGACCCATGGGTATGTGAACTATGTTCACCTCCAATATGTGTGATTTTCTTTATTTAAACGGTTCCTGAGCGATTCAAAACACGTTGTCCTTATGTACGTGATGTACCGGGATCCGATAGCGGAGTATGCGTGAACCGCAGCTTAGCCTATGGGTGCCATTTTATATGGATAAGCTGAGAATGATATACTTGTACTTGTAACTGACTCACTGTTAATTTGTGAATGAGAATAACTGAGGTAATTGAATGGGATTAAAAATGTGAATATCCGTATTGTAATTTATGTAATAATCCGATTAATATGAAGGTGAGATTTATGCAGAATATATTAAAATAATACGAATAAACCCCTATATTATAATATGAAGATAGGAAGTGGTACAAATTAGTTAATTATCGACATAACTAGGATGGGTTAAGGGTATACGTTAGGCATGCACATTAGTTGAGGGGTGAGGAACTCATGTGAGAGCACGTAACTAACATGTATATAATATTTACTGTTTAATGTAATTAAACACTTGCTATATTTTTAAACTGTTTTCACCTCGGGCTCTGACCCGTTTGCTTTCAAATCTATTTTTCTTGTAAAAACCTTTTTAGGTGCCCAGCCACAGGGACGCCAAGCATAGAAGTTTCATTACATTTACGTGCTGTAGCTGCTGTGGAAGTTACATGATCTCGGTATTAGACGCCTCCACATTCTGCACTCGATTCTATTCAAGATTACTCATTTGTTAGGGAATGTCGCCTATTTCCATTTAGAGATAGCATTCTCAAACTTTTAGTTTTATTCTAGTTTTGGATTTATCTATTTACTCAGACTTTTGTATTTGGATTTATTCAGTATTGGTTTATTCAAGGGAGTGTTACTCCATACTCATTTTATTTATTCCATTATTATTCTGTTGTGGTTATGATGTGGATGTTGTTTGGTTAGCTTAATAATTGGTTGCATGTTAATTTAATTTAATAAACTTTGGCAACTCACTTTTTAAATATTAGGTGGCTAGTAATTGTTTAAATTATTTTCGACAGTGATGCCATGAACTGAATCAACTTGACATTTTATATTAATTTGAATAAAGGAGTAGCGACTCGGTATTTAATTAGTCGGGGTATGCGATTATTGGTATGGATTGGCTGGTTACGTATAGAGCCATGATGGATTATTATGGCAGGAGTATTATTTTTGCCATACCCGGTCAGGAGATGGTCCTTTTGCCATACAAATGAGTCATTTTGAGTGGTTGCAATAGAAAGGATTTCGCTCATCGCACGAAAAAATAGAGCAATTTAACGTTTTAGCTACTGGGGAAAGTTTACAAAAATTTCACAGAAATATATCTTGAGTTAAGTGTTGGCTTTAAATAATGAAACGGGGGCAATGAATTTTGAGTTAGAATGTAGAAACTTAGAAAATTATTGGGGGAGGGGAGAATACCAGAAGTTTCCCTTGACCGCGACATTTAGTGGTGCATTTGCGTCCTCAAAGACGCACTCGCAACCAAGGGAGGAAGAAGTTTTGATGGGTCTGCGGTGTTATCGCAATTTAATTGGGGGAAAGGTGTGTGTTGTTTTCCCCTTAATGGATAAAAATCCAATTTCTTATCCTCCCATTCCCCTTTATAACCCAATCAGCCTCTCCCTCTCTCTGACTCACTTGTTCCCCTCATCATCCAAGTCTCTCCATCTTTTCTAACCCCAAATCACCATTACCCTGATGTAAAAACTAGGAACCTTGTTAAGGGTAAAAGGAAAATACCAAAAGTGACCCATGACCGCGAAATCTAGCGATACATCCCTGGCCTCAAAGTTAAGCCCGTGACCAAGGGCAGGAGAAGTTCCGACAGGTCCAGGGTGTTGTCACAATTTGATTGGAGGAGATAAGTGTGTTGTATTCCTCTTATTGGATGAAAATCCATTTTCTTATCCTCCAATCCCCCTTTATGACCCAATTCATCTCTCCCTCTCTCTCACTTGTTACCCTTTGAGAAACAATATAGGGTTAAAGAGTTATAATAAGAATAGGGTAAAAATAACAAAAGCTAATTTTTAATTTTTTCAAATAAAATATCAAACTAAAACAAATTAACCCCAAGTTAAACGTTGCAACAATTTTAAACAAGTTATGATTAAATCCTTTAACCAATTTTATCTTAATCGAACCATGCATGTAGGTGAGTGCAGGATAAAATAAAGTAAATCAATCACAATGCCCGATGTATGAGAAAAACCCACATCGAGAAAAACCTGGACGACCCAGCCACGCAAATTCACTATGTATGGAATTATAAGAGACATGACACTAAACTTACTCAACGCCCTGACAAGACTTGACACTCTTTGTTCCTTCAACCTCCACACAATAACACACAAAAGTCCACTCGTGGGTTGCCACAACGTGTGAGTCCACACGTGCATCGATATCCACCGAACAACTCAGCAATCGTTACACACGAAGTCCATGGTATGCAAACACATCAGTAAATATGGAGTCCACCGCAACAAAACAATTCTCACAAAGATGTGTAATACCCCGTATTTTTATGCTTTTCTAATTTGGGATTTATTAAATTTAATGTGAATAAATATTTAATATAAATCTGAAAATTTGTTATTTTATAATTATTAACGTGATGTGAGTTAGTAATTATGGGAAACTTATTGAATATTACTAATGAGCAAAGTAATATATAAAATTGGTTCTATTATATGTCACGAGTGAATAGAATGACAATTTTGAAAATTTAAGTCGGGACGCACCTGTGTCGCGTCGAGAATAAATGTTGATTAATAAAAGTGAAATATTTTTAAGTTATCCGTATGTCATTTTGAGTATGCCAACGTGTCCGGAAGGGTCGAGATAGTCAGAAAAGTGTACTCGGGGGTTTATTTTGGGTCTCGGGGTATTTTTAGGCTTATGTAGCACCCCAGGAGGGCATTTTGGACATTTTACATTTTTGGATAATTAAACCCACGAAAATTATTAGGCTATATCAGCCATTTAGAATAGTCCGTTAGGGTTATAAGACTCAAAACTTTAGAACGGCCATAGGAGAGGGAAAGAGAAAGCTTTCCAAGCAATCCAAGGTCAAAAAGTCACCCGATTGCACTGCCACCACCACCAACGCGTAGATCGCGCGACGGGGAACACAACCACACCAAAATCATCCACAAATTAGAATTTTGAAATTTTCAGGCACGTGTTTAACTCGCTTATTTTCGTTAATGCATCACTCATTTTAGTCTAGGGTTGATTATGATGAGTTTCAGGGAAGAAAACCCAAGTTGGGGATAGGAACTTGCATGTAGTAATGATATAAAAAGGAAATCTGGAAACCCCCCTTCATATGTAGAGGTTGAACCACGGATTTATGATGTTTTAGAAGAAGAAATTCTAGAAAAAGATTGATTCGAACAAGGTTAAAGAAATTATAGGGTTCTTGAGATTAAAATGAGTTTTTGGCCTATTAATCCATGGTTATTGATGTAAATTTGCATGCTTTACGTAGAAGATGTATAATATGGGTTTATACTGTTAGTAGTACGAATTTTTGGGCGTTTGGGAATGAAAAATCTGGATTTGGATGAGGTTGTGTGATAGAACCCGTAACTGGTTACCTGCAGAATTCGACATACCTGCTTGATCGATCAATCGAGCCAAGAGCTTCGATCGATCGATCCCCTGCCCTCGATCGATCGACCCCTTCTGGCAGACTTAAATTCCCCTTTTAAAATTGTTGAATTAATTCTAAATAAATAATACTCCGTAGACATCCTTATTAAAATATTTTGGGAGATAAAGATGACCAGTAGGGTTTATTAATGATTAAGAGACCTTTAATGTAAGGCAAAATTTACATTGTTGGGGTGTTTATATATAAGGGACGATGGAATTTTGTATTAAAGGGAGAGATACGTAAAATAGTTACGATGGAAAATAGATGAATACCTGCTGAATTTTACACTTGGGATGATAGAGTCCATGAGTGTTACGTAGTAAGTTGGAATAATCCCGCAAATTAAAGTTAGAGACGAACCGTTATACGTGATAACTAATAATGGGAAAATAAGGATAAATGTCATGATTATAGGTTATGGGATGAACCTAAATTGATATGATAAAAGTAGTATACTTATATGACTGTGTGTATGCATATATTATATACATGTGAAAATCATGCCCGCGCTACTTGCTATCCCTGAGGTTACCGCGCTGGGACAGTCTTATCTCGATGGGACCTTTACAGGGAATATTGACTTGTACCCAAGAAGATAGGAATCCTTGGTACATGCTATCGAATCGATAGTCACGGTCCTAAGAGACACGAAGGTATGTGCTAACCTCTTGGACTTGGAAAATATACTTCGCCTCAATATTGTTTGTGTATGTATTAATACAGTTCGAGAGTGATTTCGAACGTGTATTTCCTTTAGTACGAGTGATACGGGGATTGGATAGCAGAGTATGCCCGCACCATAATTTTTATGTGGGGTGCTGTTAGAATATATATATATATATATATATATATATATATATATATATATATATATATATATATATATATATATATATATATATATACACTTAAATTTGGAACTGCCTACTGTGTTATGGTAAGTAAGAAATGAATAAATCTTCAAATTGGAAATACTTGTTTTGAAAAGTATAATATGCCACTTGGAAACTTTATTAATAAATCAAGTTAAAATGAGAGCTTTGTTACTGAATGAAATTTTCCTCTTAAACAATTATAATGTTCAGTTTTAAATCTTACGAGTAACCTAAGATAAGTTAAACCATTGGTAAGATTAGTGCGATATAAGATAAGATAATCCGTTGGGAAGATTAGTGCGATAGGCGTGCACATTAGAAGAGAGGTGAAAATTTCTCAAGAGAGTGTCGCACTAATATGTTGTTGCATTGGCCTGTAAACATTTTAAATACTTGCTAAACAAATTTTAAATCATTTACACTATCGGGCTCTGACGCGTTTCTATTCTCCTTTCTCTCTTGTATATATATGTATATATTACAGGTGCCCAGCCACAGGGGCGTCTTGCATTGGATCCTTTGGAAGGAATGCGCTGCAGCTTAGGTGGGAGTTGCAGGCCTCTTGCTTAGACGACTTCATTTATTTGATTCCACTCCTAGCTTATTTATTCAATTGGGCAGGTGTCGCCCGTTTCCATTATCCATTTGTTTTATAGGGCATTGTGATTCATTTATTTCTAGTATTGTCACTTTGGGATTTATTACTGTCTGGATGTTTTACTTTAAGTTTTAAATGTTGGGATTTGGTTGTTGAATGTTTAAATTATTTGGATTATATGTTCCAGGATAATTGTGGTGTGATTCTTTAATATTGAATTATTGTAAAGATTTAAATCTTGGTTTATAAAATAAAATTTGGAAAGTAATGTCTAAAAAAAATGGTTTTGACACTTAGCTTAATTAATTAGGGTGTTTAAATTGAAAAAGTTATTTTTGGACAGTGATGCTAAGAATGAACCAACTGTTCACCTTGATTTAATTTAATAAAGGAGTGATCGCCCGATATTTAATTAGGCGGGGTGTCACAGGTGGTATCAGATCATCAGGTTCTAGTGTCCTTTAGGATCTGTATGGCTTATTTCATTTCCAGTTCAACATCTTTGATATAGAGCCCTAATACTAGGAATGTTGTGTTCATCTCTATACATTGGGAATTCGTGCTTCTGCGATTTGTTTATGCGAATGATGAACTCATCCAAATTTATTTAAATTTTCAGATGGATCGTCAAAAAGAACTAGCTAAAACGGTTAGGGGAGTCAATGAGCAAGATCGACTCACACCTCAGGTATCTCCAGAGAGAATATCAACCGCCGAGTTAGCAGTTATTGTGGCACAGGCAGTTACCACTGCGGTCTTGCAGTATCAAGAACGCAACACACAGCTCATGGGGGCAAAATATCTAAAGAGTACAGTCAGTTTGTCATGACTGGAAATAACAAGTGTGTGAAGACAAAAAATCGCAACAACAAGCTCCTCAGGCCCGTAAAAGCCACGAAGGTAACGAATTGTGCGGGGAAGACCAAAAGCGTCAGGGTCAACAAAGCCAGGGTCCGAGTGAAGTCACGAATGAGTGTTTCAGACGTGGAATGGACGGTCACGAACGTCAAATTTGTCCGGATCAGTCTAAAAAGGAACTCCAAATCAACCAGTGAGAACTTTCGGGACTCTGCTATATATGTGTAAAGCCGGGTCACAAGTGGAGGGATTGTCCTCACCCTCACATAGTTTTTTCGCAAATTTCCCACCAAGGCTAACAAGACCGAGGAAAAATCAAGACTAGTCAATAACGTAGTGAAGTGAAGCAGTTTCGGGGGAGGTGCTTCCAATGTGGCAGAAATGGCCATAGGCGTCAGGATTGCCCAGAGAAGAATAGGGCCCCACGGCAGGTAGGTGCTAGTGATAAACCACATAAGACAACTCCACCACCCTTTCCAACAGCCTCAGTTTAGCAGAGACAGTTACAGTATGGACGTGTCTGTAACGTCCACCAGATAGCAGCATCTCAGTCCCCAACCGAGAAAAGAGGTATGTTTCCTATCCATGGTACTATGGGTCGAGTTTTATTTGATACTGGGGCAACGTACTGTTTTATAGTTACTCATTTTGCGAAGGCCTTAGGGCTATTAGTCATAGCAGAGAGCACTGTGACGTGTGTAGACTTACCATTAGGAAATGGTTCACTTATTTTTCTTTATATGCCGGGGTGTGGGAATAGAGATTGGTAGCTTAGTATTACTAGCAGACATGTTAGTATTAGATATGCATAAGCACGACGTTATTATCAGTATGAATTGGCTCGCAACTTATAGAGCCATGATAGATTGCTTTGGTGAGAGTAATGTCTTTGCCATTTCGGGGTAAGAAATGTTTGAGTGGAAATACCTCGTCCAGAAGGGGGATCTTACACCTATTTTTATTATATAAAGGAGGATACCTCTAAGGAAATTATAATTCTCATGGATTCGATTCCAGTAGTTCGTGAGTTTTCGAATGTATTTCAAATGGTAAGTGGATTAAATATCGAAATATCTTGCGGAGAGTGAGATCACACGTGCTAAAATATTTTCCGAAGCAAGTATGGAGACAAAGTGTGGTGTCTAGTAAGGGACAACGATTATAGTAGTTTTGTTTTGGTTTGGGCAGGCATGTTACATCCGGAGTCCATTTGTACGGTCGAGACGATTGGCAAGGCAAAATTATAGGTTTTATCCTCAGAGGGTGAAGCATGTTTTCTGTGACACGAGCGAGTCATTGTATTATGTTCATTACTAAATTGGCATGTGAGCAGGGTTTAATGTGTATAACTACGAGGTGTATTATCATGTAAATATTTTTCCTAGTGTAGTGGGATTTTCCTTAGTTCTATCCGCGGAGGATGAATTAGTATATTAATAGTGTTATATGCTTTATTGAGGTTACTCGTTTTAGTGATGTGATATACAAGTATAGTATGGTACTGATTACAACTTTATAGAAATTGTCAGTACAATAGTAGGCAGTTATTGCAAGGCTATTGGAGTGGTTACTTTAGTGCAACGTGTTCTATTTTGGCGAGGCCTCACCTGCAAGAGGGTTGGACCCGCACTTATATATTATCTATCCTAGAGACTTCGGAGGGGATATTGAGTTCGAGATGTTCTATACCGGCGCGAGGGGACTTGGTTGTTATGACTCTGTATGTATCGGGTTTACAGTTGGGCGAAAAGTTTTAACTCAGTATTATGGGTATCGCTCAGGACTTGGTAATAGAAAGGGTACATTATTATATATATCCTTTAGATAGGAGGGCATTAAGAGTGATACCCCTATTATTAGGGGAAGGATTTTCAAAAATTCCGATTGTATGTATTCGAGATTCATGGAACGCAATTTCCAACACCCAATTTTGAACGATAGTACAATTGGTGAGATGTTCTTTGTTAAGTGTAATTACGGGAGAAAATGTAACTTTTCTGTCAAAAGACGGAGTAAAGGGGTAAATGCTATGGACGAAGGACCTAACGGATCTCAATAACCGACAATACTAGGCAGTAGTGTATCGGGAGGGTTCCTTATTTGGATTTCGCTTTGCGAGACATCCCACGCATGAAACTTAGTGTAAGGTTGGAAATAGGGAGACATTTGGTCACTATTCCATGAGCTCG
Organism: Sambucus nigra; assembly: GCA_949130495.1. NCBI lineage: Eukaryota > Viridiplantae > Streptophyta > Magnoliopsida > Dipsacales > Adoxaceae > Sambucus > Sambucus nigra. The sequence continues at coordinate 328,019,505 of OX422221.1, read as the reverse complement.
GTACCCCAATCGAAAGGGGATCAAGTAATTATATCTTTAAGTGGGAAGTTAAATTTTGATTTAAAGCCAGTGGAGCCGGTTGTGTGGTAAGAAAGCATTGAAAGTTTTGCTTTGTCACCACGAGTTAAGGGGACGGAATGATAATAAGGGAGATTTGAAATTTTAATTTTTAGGGTGATTAAAGTGTTGTAATCACGCTGCAAGCACCAGGGAAAACAAAGAATTTGTTTATTAGTATGGAGCGTATGTGATGCTTACGCTAGTATGCACGGTTTATAGGGTGTGTAGACATCCTGGTTAACTGATGTAAAAACTCATCCGAGATTAAGGGGAGTGGCAATGGACGTGTGGAGAATGTGTTTGTGGGGCTAACAGAACGAAGTGGAAGTGATAGAGTGGATTAAACGTCACATGAGGGGAGATAATCCACACGTAAGTGTGCAATTAAAACATCACAAACTAATTTTATGAGAAGGCTGTGGGAATCCATTTAAGAAAGGTTATCCCTTGAATAGAGTAGAAATTTAATTATTGTGAAGAACCCTCGGAGCGGAGTAGTTATTAGTCAAGTGTGAGAGCGAACTTGCGCATGCAAAGAGTGATGATGTTAGTATGGTGTAAAAGATTCAGAAGTGCGCTTCGTGGAGGAAAAGAGCACGGGTCGGAACTTTCGGCATACACAAGGAAGGAAAGGGAATGTTACGTGTCACATAATGTGAGACAATTCAAGGAAAGATCGATGTTTAGCGGGACGTAATAAGTAGTCCCCACATGCACTGCCCATGGGTAGGGTTCGATTGGAAGAGGAAAAGCGACCAGAGGATTTTGTGTTTATCGACAATTCCTGAAATGGGAAGATGTCGGTAAAGTCGATAAAGTTCTTGGATGGGTTACCACCCTCAAAACAAGATCAAGGCAATGTTAACTAGTGCGCCCCAGACTTCCTTTGAAAGGAAGAATCACGCCAGTGCATGGTCTGGCGCAGTATTAATTCCTGAATCGGGATGAGATTTGGGAATCCCACCTTTAATATGGGATTTCAGGAACCGACGGAGATAAGGTTTCGTTGCGATAAGGATGTATCACCCCTAGCCAGAAAATAGGCGCACGATGATTAGAAATTTGTGGAACCACGTGAAGGAAATTTTAGAATCTTAGTACGGTGTTTTCAGGAGTGCTCTGAAAAGGCACTCGTATCTGTTAATCACGTATGAGGTGCTTATTAAGGTTTTGGTATGGAAGAACCTCGAATATTCTCCTTTCGTATATTTAGAGGTGAGTGGATACTCAGAATTTTGGATCGGTCGGGAATACTCCGATGACTATGGTGCAATTCCACGACTGTTTTAGGCGAACAAGAGTGGTCAGAGGTTTGTATGGTTTTCTCAGAATGGGAGTTTTGTATATAGATAAATCTGAGTAGCTGCCAAGTAATGAGGCACGACCTATGCGAATGTTGTCGGTTAGGAGCACCATGCAAAGTGTCTCCAATAAGAATGTTAATCAAGCTTGCTGTGAGGCGGAGACTATAGTGATTAAGCGCCTTACTATGTAGATAGTCTGCGTACAAAGAGATATCCAGAATTGTTCTACCAGTTAGGCCTTATTTTTCGAATTTCGGGACAAAATTTCGTTATTAGGGGGGGAGTATGTAATACCCCGTATTTTTATGCTTTCTTAATTTGGGATTTATTAAATTTAATGTGAATTAATTATTTAATATAAATCTGGAAATTAATTATTTTATAATTATTAACGTGATGTGAGTTAGTAATTATGGGAAACTTGTTGAATATTACTAATGAGCAAAGTAATATATAAAATTGGTTCTATTATATGTCACGAGTGAATAGAATGACAATTTTGAAAATTTAAGTCGGGACGCGCCTGTGTCGAGTCGGGAATAAATGTTGATTAATAAAAGTGAAATATTTTTAAGTTATCCGTATGGTCATTTTAAGTACGCCAACGTGTCCGGAAGGGTCGAGATAGTCATAAAAGTGTACTCGGGGGTTTAGTTTGGGTCTCGGGGCGTTTTTATACTTATTTAGCACCCCGGGAGGGCATTTTGGACATTTTTGCATTTTTGGGTAATTAAACACACGAAAATTATTAGGCTATATCAGCCATTTAGAATAGTCCTTTAGGGTTATCAGACTCAAAACTTTAGAACGACCATAGGAGAGGGAAAGAGAAAGCTTTTCAAGCAATCCAAGGCCAAAACGTCACCCGATTGCACCGCCACCACCACCAACGCGTAGATCGCGCGATGGAGAACGCAACCACACCAAAATCGTCCACAAATCAGAATTCTAAAATTTCCAGGCAAGTGTTTAACTTGCTTATTTTCGTTAATGCATCACTCATGTTAGTCTAGGGTTGATTAGGATGAGTTTCAGGGAAGAAAACCCAAGTTGGGGATAGGAACTTGCATGTAGTAATGATATAAAAAGGAAATCTGGAAACTTTATTAAGAAATAAAGTTAAAATGAGAGCTTTGTTACTGAATGAAATTTTCCTCTTAAACAATTATAATATTCAGTTTTAAATCTTACGAGTAACCTAAGATAAGTTAAACCATTGGTAAGATTAGTGCGATATAAGATTAGATAATCCGTTGGGAAGATTAGTGCGATAGGCGTGCACATTAGAAGAGAGGTGAGAATTTCTCAAGAGAGTGCCGCACTAATATGTTGTTGCATTGCCCTGTAAACATTTTAAATACTTGCTAAACAAATTTTAAATCATTTACACTATCGGGCTCTGACGCGTTTCTATTCTCCTTTCTCTCTTGTATATATATGTATATATTACAGGTGCCCAGCCACAGGGGCGTCTTGCATTGGATCCTTTGGAAGGAATGCGCTGCAGCTTAGGTGGGAGTTGTAGGCCTCTTGCTTAGACGACTTCATTTATTTGATTCCACTCCTAGCTTATTTATTCAGTTGGGCACGTGTCGCCCCTTTTCATTATCCATTTGTTTTATAGGGCAATGTGATTCATTTATTTCTAGTATTGTCACTTTGGGATTTATTACTGTCTGGATGTTTTACTTTAAGTTTAAAATGTTGGGATTTGGTTGTTGAATGTTTAAATTATTTGGATTATATGTTCCAGGATAATTGTGGTGTGATTCTTTAATATTGAATTATTGTAAAGATTTAAATCTTGGTTTATAAAATAAAATTTTGAAAGTAATGTCTAAAAAAAATGGTTTTGACACTTAGCTTAATTAATTAGGGTGTTTAAATTGGAAAAGTTATTTTTCGACAGTGATGCTAAGTGTTGATGTAAAAAACTAGATAGCTCTAATTATTCAATCACAGATAAATAAATAAGACAGAGATTTTTAAAGTGGTTCGGCTAGGAATAAAGCCTACGTCCACTGTTATGTTATTGCTGAATGTTTGCAGAATTCTTGAATACAAGTTCTCTCAAGAAATTCCCTTCCTTTTGAATGGGGTTGATACAAGGTATTTATAGCCTTGAGGATGTACATGAAAGGGCAATACATTTAATGCAGCGTGTGCGTCAAGATTATAAACATTCAATGAATAGTTGAACTGTTGATTATTTTGTAATTAATGCTACGCCCGAGATGCAGCTAGGACCGCCTTAGTTGCTCGTTGAACAAGAGTTCCTCGGAGCGCCGGAGTATCTCGGGGTGCCAGAGTTCCTCGGGGTATCCTCGTTGCTCGGAGAGAACATGAATTGGTCGAAGAAATGAACTTCCTCGCTGCTATTGTGCCACGTAGATTAACACGTGTCTTCGTATTATTCGTCCACATCAGCATATTAATTTTGGTATCAACAGAAGCCCCCAATGTTTCATATTTCGAACTTTGAGGAGTATGGAACATTCTTTCTCGGTATATGGCAATATTAAATGATCTTCCTGGGTTTCAGGAACATTGTATTCAAATTTCCTTCTCATTTCGCAGCTTTCGCCTTTTTTTTGAATTTTTTATAAGCGCTTCGATATCCGTGCAGTTTTTGTCCTTTTAGCCGCCGGAAGTTCAGTAGTTTCTTTTTGGTAATCATTTCTTTCGCCGCTTCCCAATGCAAAGTATTTAAACTTCTTCGGTAACCATACCGTCTTCTACGTTTTCCAATTTTTTGCATTCAAGCTTTCTATTCTCTCCTTCTCTCTTGTGCGTTCATCTTTTCCTTCGTTAGTTGTCAGCAGACCTCCTTCCTTCCTGTAAGATTTTCTTCCTTCTTCTTTTATTCATCATGGTTTAAATTATTGAATCTCTTGAAAAGTTTCGCTCTGACTTTTCCATCCCATCTTGGGTAATCTTGGAGGAGCTTTCTGAACCTCAAAATTATTTTCGTCTGGCTGAGGGACATTGGTTCCCCAGTCTTTTTATTGCTGAATGTGGTTTTTCCTTTCCACCAAATCCATTGTGTCTCGAGTTTTGTCAGTATTTTGATCTTGTTCCTGCAAAAATAGCCCCAAATTCATGGAGGATAATTAATGGGGTGCATAAATTAAATATAACTCATGGGACTCGTATAGGGATCCCTGAAATTATATACTGCTATAGATGGGCCGTTTTAGATAATATTTATTATTTAAAAACTAGGTTTTTGAATAGGGATCTTGTAGTTAACCTCCCCGATGCAAATAGAGATTATTTTGAACATGGGGTGATTATTAAAAATTGGCAATATACCCCTCTGGTTGGAGATGGAGTGTACAATGGTCCCAGATGCCCCCTATATGGCAATGGGATAGGTTTATTTTTCATTTTATCTATTTTCTGAATTTATGAATTCATTATGTTTGATAAAATGTATGACTGATATTTTGTTATGTGTTTGTTTGCAGTTGAGAGTAAAAGAAAAACTCCTAAAGATTCAGAAGTTAATATCAAGTATCTGAAACTTATCTGGGGTTTGCATAAGAACGTTGCAGACGAGCACATCAGGTCTGCATCATATTTGCTACAGTATAAGAGTTATACAACCTCTTATACTGCTCACCCTGTTGAACCAGCTTCCACTCCAGAGGACTCTTCTTCAGATTCTCATCTTCCTTTAAGTCGGAGAATGGGCAAGAAAAGAGCTCCTCCTTCTCTATTTGATGACACTACTTCTGCTGTTGGGGCCAAGAAGAGCAAAACTGATGTCCCTGAGGGGACTAAGAAGGTGGATGCTGCACCTTCCAAAACTACCGAGAAGCCCCCAGTGGCTCCGAGCAAGAAAGTTGCTCCTGTGGAAGTGATTACTATTTCTCTGACCAAGAATTCTTCCTTGGTTGAAGCTGCTGAAATGCCTTTGAGAAGATTAAGGAAATCATCCTCAATCAATCTGGTTGAAACTGCCTCCTCTTTACCTGCTGGTGGTGTTGGTGTTCCAACCATCATTCCCCCGAGCTCTGCAATGAGCTCGGTAAAAACTTGGATCATACCTGAGGTCCAAGGGATTGATAATAATATTTCTAGGGATATGTTGACATTCCTAGCTACTCGTCACCTTGCTTCGGTAAATTTCTCACATTCTGAATTTCTTTCTTTCTCTGAATGCTTGCATTTTTGTATTGACTTTACTGTTTTTCCCATCTTTCAGCTGGTGAACTGTTTTAATAACATCGTGAAGAAGGATGAAGCTATTAAAGCTTGAAGCTCCTCGTCAGGTGTAGAGGATGCTCTACTGGGTTTGACCCAATCCCTGAAGGAATCTCGCCAACAGTATAGTGAGGACAAGGTTGTTTGGGAGAAAAAGTTGTCTGCAGTTGAGGCCGAGAAGGTGAAGATGGCTGAGATCTCCAAGAATTTGGAGGATAAAGTAAAAGGTTTAGAGGTCGAACATCAGAAGTATGATGTTAAGCTCAAGAACTTGGGAGAGATTGAAGATAAGTTGAAGAAGGCAGAGGAGAAGTTATCCGCCCTGCAAGATATCAAGGTCCAAAAGGAAGAATTGGATGTGAAGCTGTCCTCGGAGAGACTAAGAAGAAAAGTCGCAGTCAAAAAATCTTTCAGCGCTGGCTGGGAGAAAGGATGCGATAAGGGAATTGCTGCAATGACATCCCAAGTTCAATATGGGAAGTTGAAATACTTCCATGATGGCTGGGTAGCTGCTCTGCAAGAGTTGAAGATCAAAGACGACTCTGAGCTATTCCAACTACACCTCCCTGGTCCTCCTCCAGCAATTGTGGAAGAAGAAGAAGATGAGCCTGTCTCTGATGAATCTTCTATGGCCATAGGTGATCAGGTCTTTGCCTCTCAACCCTCTGCCACCGAGGACATTTCTTCCATGCCTCCTCCTCCTGAGAAGATTCCTGCCGATCAAGCCGCTGTTACTTCCGAGCAACCGAGCTCCTCGTCCCAGCCTCCCGAGAAAGTCTTGGGGGACAAGGAAAAGGTGTGAAGTTGTTCGGTATCATTTCTTTCTTTCATTACTTGTAATCGAACAATGTAATCTTTTGATGATCTAATAAAACACATCTTCATTCCTCTTCATTGTTGATCCTCTGTCTACTTTTATTTATTAACTCCTGCTTTCTCTTCGTTATTAGTTTTTGGCCAGAATGGAATTGATATCTTCTCCTGATACTGAGTTGATGCGACAATGCAATGGATATTATAAAGCTGGTCATACAGACCTAAGTGTATCAGAGATTGTCGACATCCTTGGTCACGATGCCTCAGAACAAGCAGTTGAGGCTTACCGGTACCTGAAGGATTTACTTGATAGATCTGTGGCCAATAATGTGGCATACTACGAATTGATCGAGGAACTTCATTGTAGCTTAGAAGATTTTCAGAATCAACATAATGAATCAACTGCTTTGCTGCACAAGGAATATGAAAATAGATATCAGCAACTTTCTTCTAAAACAGGCCATAAAAAGATCCTCGCTGGATATGATATTAGGGAAAGAATTCTAAAAGGTGAGGTTGAGTCCTGCAGGCAGATTGCTGAGTTGTTGGAACAGGAGAACAATAATTTGCAGAAAAAGTTGGCTCAGTATGAATCTGCAGCATCATCTTCCACTGCTTTAGTACCCGTTACTGATGAAGGTTTCTCGTTCTTAGAGGTCGAAAATGCCAAATTAAGGCAAGAACTGGATGACTTAAGAAGATATGCTATTTCTGGGACTGCTCGGGGACGAGGAAGAGGTTCTCGGGGGCGAGGAAGATCTGTTCAAAATGTTGCCGAGGAGCAAAGTTCTCCAATCGCTGCCCGGAGTCGATCAAGAGTTCTTAGTCGTAATGTCGAAGAGGCTCGTACCCAATCTACTTTGGAAACTCAAGCATTCCAATTAAACGTCAAAGATCGGGCTCTATCAGAAATGTCCAAGAAAAATCTATCCTTGGAAGATCAACTTACTGCAACGAAGTCTGCTCTACATACTAAGGATCTTTTTGCCAAAAACCTTCTCGAACAATTGGATAGATTAACCTTTCAATTTCATAAGCAACCCAGGGAATTCTGGATGGCAGGATATAATGAAGCTCTTGTTCATTTGGATGCTCGTATTGAACATGCCAACAATGAAGGTTATAAGCAGGGGTGGTTGAATGCACTGGGTGTGTTAAAATTGGAGCAAGGGCATTATTTATGGGATTATCTTGCTCTAGGGTTATTAGACTTTCCTGTGCCACCTTTCAAATTGGACATGGCCTGGATCCCAGCTCGTTCCATTCCTCGTAGCTTAATTTCAAAATACCTCGGTGATTATAGCCTTCATTCCCAAATCGATGTATCTCGTCCAGAGCATCTAATGGAGACACCTTCAATAATGAATGTCAGAATGTTGAAGGACTTGAACTTTATTAATTCTCCCCTTTGCCTGGAAGATCCTCCTGCTGGCGAAGAGCCTATTTCTAAATCAAAGGGCAAGAAACCAATATAATAGGAATATCAATGTAATAGTTAGTACATTCATGTAACCTGTAATTTATTTTGAATTTTAATGAAAATACTTTCATTTTCTGTTTGCAAATTTTGCTATTGTCTTGTATCTGTTAAAAAGATAACAATAATATTGTTCATCGAGCAACTTAATAAAAAGTTACAAGTATCAAGGTTGTTCAATCACTTAATAATAAAGTAATGAGTATAAAATGTTCAAACTGTTTCCAACCAACCAGGGTGGATAAATAATGTTTGTTGACCAACTACAGTTGATGGGATTTTATCCCCGACCAGCCATACTTGGTTCAATTTCAAATATCTTCATAAAATGTGTCCGACCAACCACGGTCAATAATTTATCCTCGTCGACCAACTACAGTTAGTGGGTTTTTATCCCCGACCAACTATACTTGGTTCAGTTTGGAATATTTTGTTCTCTGAGGAACTTTTGTAATAATATTACCTCTCGTCCAACATAAGTTGGAATGTGAGAGTATATTTTTCAAATCCAATCAAAAGAGTATTTTTTGGTTCTTTCGAACTGTCCACTAGTTATCTTACCAACCGTAGTTGATCACGCTAGTGTCGTCTCCTAACCAAAGGAGTATTTTTTGGTTCTTTCGAACTGTCCACTAGTTATCTTACCAACCGTAGTTGATCACGCTAGTGTCGTCTCCTAACCAAAGGAGTATTTTTTGGTTCTTTCGAACTGTCCACTAGTTATCTTACCAACCGTAGTTGATCAAGCTAGTGTCGTCTCCTAACCAAAGGAGTATTTTTTGGTTCTTTCGAACTGTCCACTAGTTATCTTACCAACCGTAGTTGATCACGCTAGTGTCCTCTCCTAACCAAAGGAGTATTTTTTGGTTCATTCGAACTGTCCACTAGTTATCTTACCAACCGTAGTTGATCACGCTAGTGTCGTCTCCTAACCAAAGGAGTATTTTTTGGTTCTTTCGAACTGTCCACTAGTTATCTTACCAACCGTAGTTGATCACGCTAGTGTCGTCTCCTAACCAAAGGAGTATTTTTTGGTTCTTTCGAAATGTCCATTAGTTATCTTACCAACCGTAGTTGATCACGCTAGTGTCGTCTCCTAACCAAAGGAGTATTTTTTAAGCATAGTGTATTACACTAGTATTCCCCGAAAAACTTTCAACAGAAAGAAAATGGTGAAACATCCTCGTTTTATTCATAATGAAGGAAATGCTTTACATTTTACATTACTGATAATACTTGCGCAGGTGTTCAGCGTTCCATGCATTCTTAAATTCCTCTCCCTCTAGAGTGGCTATTCTGTAAGTTCCTGGTCGAACAACTTCTGTAACTCGGTAAGGTCCATGCCAGTTTGCTTCCAGCTTATTATGCTTCTGAATGACTTTCTTTAGCACATAATCCCCTTCTTTTAAGTCACATTTCTTCACCCTTTTGTTGTAGAACAGAGCTGTACGTTGTTGGTAAGCAGCATTCCTAATGGCTGCCTCTTCTCTAACCTCCTCGAGCATATCCAAATCCAGTCTTCGCATCAAATCGCTGACTGGGGAATTGAAATTCAGCACTCTATGCGTTGGGAGACCCAACTCGGCAGGTATCACAGCCTCACTTCCGAATGCTAGCATATATGGTGATTCTCCAGTTGCTGCTCGGGGAGTTGTTCGGTAAGCCCATAGTACTGATTGGATCTCATTAATCCAATTTGCTTTAGCTTCACTTAACCTTTTCTTCAAACCATTTAGTAATATTCTGTTCGTCACCTCAGTCTGTCCATTGCTTTGGGGATGGCCTGGTGCTGAATGAAACTTCAAAATGTTCGATTGATGACAATAGGCAGCAAATTCTTCGTTATCAAATTGTGTTCCATGGTCTGTGATGAAAGCATGGGGGAGACCATATCGACAAATGATGTTCTTCCAAATGAACTGATATACCTTCTCGTACGTCATATCAATTAGTGGCTCAGCTTCCACCCACTTTGTAATATAATCCACTGCCACGACGAGGTACTTGAACCTTCCTCGGGTCGTCGGCAATGGTCCAACTAAATCAATCCCCCACATGGCAAATGGCCAAGGTGAAGTTATGGGTGTCAACAATGCTTGTGGAGTTCTTCGGATGGAGGAAAAGCGTTGGCACTTGTCACACTTCTTGGCATAGGCTATACAATCAACCCTCATCGTCGGCCAGTAGTATCCCTGTGTCATCACCCTTTGCAAAAGTGTCCGACCTGCTACATGAGCTCCACAAGATCCTTCATGGATTTCCTCAACTAATTCTTTGACCTCTGATGGATGTACACATCTCTGCAAACCTGTCATAATTCCTCGTCGATACAAAACACCATTAGTTAATACATATCGAGCAACTTTATACTTCAATTTCTTGGCGGTTAGCTTATCCTCTGGTAGTTCTCCTTCTTCAATGTAAGCCCTGATAGGATCCATCCAAGAGGGTCCTAAATCAAGGGTAATTATATTCACCATCAGGTCTTCTTCTATGCTCCGACTTTCTAATACTTCAATTGGTATTGTCCTTCGTAGCTCGGTGCGCGTAGCTGACGCTAATCGGGCCAATGCGTCTGCTCTAGCATTCTCCATCCTCGGTATTCTCACTAATTGAATAGCATCAAATTCCGTCAATAACTCCATCACCTTTGCATGGTATTTCACCATTAATTCTCCCTTAACTGCATATATTCCCATCATCTGATTCACAATTAATTGAGAATCACTGAAAATAATTACTTGTCGTGCTTCCATAACTTTCGCCAAATGAAAACCTGCTATCATGGCCTCATACTCAGCTTTATTATTGGAAGCTTTAAATTGGAATCGCAAGGCATATTCCATGTCAATATCATCTGGGGTGTTTAAAATAATCCCTGCTCCACAACCAGCTGTGCAAGATGATCCATCTACATATAATCTCCATGTAGGTAACTCGTCTTCAAATTTCTTATCTGTCAGAGCTCCTCGGTAAAATATCTGCTGTTTTCTTTCATCATCCCCTGGTATCTTTCGTTCCTCGTCGATCATCTGTTCGTGCCCTTTTACCAACCGGAGTTGGTCTGGGTTTGAATATGATGATTTTTCTACATCCACAAGTCCTTTTACCAACCTTAGTTGGTCTGGACCTGTGTCTGTTGATCTTGTATCGTCCACAGGTAGGTCCGCAAGTACCTTTTGTTCCTCGGGGGTATCAGGGTACGTGAACTCTGCTATAAAATTTGCTACAGCTTGCCCCTTTAATGATGATCTGGGTTCATACACAATATCATATTCACCGAGTTCTATTGGCCAATACATCAATCTTCCTGATTTTTCTGGCTTGTGAAGGGCTTGCGTTAATGGCGTGTCGGTATACACGATGATGGTATGGGCCTGGAAATATGGCCTCATTCTTCTACTTGCCTCAATTAATGCCAATGCCAATTTTTCTAGCTTTGGGTATCTGATTTCGGCACCTCGGAAAGCCTTACTTGTGTAATAAATTGGCTTCTGGACTCCATTCTCCAATCTGATCAATGCCGAGCTGACTGCATTTTCTGATACTGCTAGATATAAGTACAACTTTTCTCCTATTATTGGCCTAGACAACAATGGTAGGGCTCCCAAATACTTCTTCAAATCTTGAAAGGCCTTCTCACATTCATCAGTCCACTCAAAACTTTTTCGTAGTGTTTTGAAGAATGGGAGGCATTTATCAGTTGCTCGGGATACAAATCTGTTGAGCGCTGCAACTCGTCCTGTAAGACTCTATACTTCTTTCCTCGTCGTTGGGGATCGTAGCCCTAAAAGAGCTTTGATCTTTTCTGGATTTGCCTCAATACCTCGTTGATTGATGATGTATCCGAGGAACATTCCTTCTCGTACTCCAAAGGTACACTTTGTCGGGTTGAGCTTCATTTGATATTTATCCAGTTAATCAAAGGTCTGGCCTAAGTCAATTAGATGATCAGTAGCTCTCTTGCTTTTGGTGAGCATGTCGTCGACATAGACCTCCATGTTGCAACTGATTTGTTCGGCAAAAACCTTGTTCATCAGCCGCTGATATGTTGCACCTGCATTTTTTAAACCAAAAGGCATAACATTATAACAATAAGTTCCCCTTGGGGTAATAAAAGAAGTACTTTCCCTGTCTTCAGGTTTCATTTTGATCTGATTGTAGCCAGAATATGCATCCATGAAGCTGAGCAGCTCATGCCCCGAGGTAGCATCCACTAGCTGGTCGATTCTGGGCAATGGAAAATGATCTTTTCGGCATGCCTTGTTAAGATCAGTGAAATCAACACACATTCTCCACTTATTGTTCTTCTTCTTTACCATCACCACATTTGCCAACCAATCTGGATATTTCACATCTTCAATGAATTGGGCTTTCTGGAGCTTCTCGACCTCCTCTTGTATGGCTTGGTTCTTCTCGGGACTAAACACTCTTCTTCTCTGCTTCACAGGCTTGATCTCCTTATTCACATTGAGCTCATGACATAAGAAGTTTGGATCTATTCCTGGCATGTCTTCATGACTCCAAGCAAAAGTATTCTTCCTATTTCTCAAAAAAGTTATCAACTCCTGTTTTATTGAAACATCCAACGACGATCCTATCTGGGTTACTCGTTCAGGATGCTTGTCGTCTAGAATAACATTTTCTGTAGATTCCACCACCTGTCCTTTTACAAGTTGAGATTCATCCCTAGGGTCAAGATTTTCAATTTCTGTACCTTCCTCCACTTGGTAAGTAGTGGTCTTTTTCCTTGATTCTTCAAGTTCCTCTTGCTCGGCAGACGAATAATAGCATTCCCGAGCTACTTTTTGATCACCTTTCACAACTCCGACTCCAAAATTTGTTGGGAATTTCAAACACCGATGTACCGTAGATGGAACTGATTCGAACTTTTTCAATCCAACTCTTCCCATAATGATGTTGTAGGCTGATTGCACATTTTTATCCATCACAAAGAAGCGTATTCTTTCTGTTCGACAAGCAGGCCAAGTTCCAATGAGTATATCCAACTTGATCGTCCCAAGTGGAAAAACTTTCTCGCTAGCAAAACCCAGAAGGGGTCTGTGATAAGGTTCCAGTTGAGATAATTTCAAATTCAAGCTATCAAAGCATGAATAGTACATGATGTCTGCCGAACTACCGTTGTCTACCAACACCCTTGAAATGACCACATCTTTCATCCTCATTTTGATCACCAAAGGATCGTCATGAGGGTAAAGAACACCTGCCAGGTCATTTTTTGAAAAACCTATGACTAGCTTCTCTTTGTTTACCTTCCTCGGACGATCCTCCTCGGCCAGATTTATTCGCTGAATATATGAACAAGCCTGAGCCTCTCCGAGGTAAGCTTTTCTTTCTGCAGTAAGGTCTCTTCCTCCTGCATCTCCTCCTATAATAACATTACAATCAAATGACCCAAAACGTATGGAAAATACCTCTCGTTCAGGCTGCCTTGGCTTCTTGGGAAGATCAGGATCATCATCTGGATCATCTTCGTGGTCCCTCTTCTTTTTCTCCTCTGCACGACGAGGAGATCTAGATCTCTCTCTCGTTCTATTATCATTCTTCCTCTCACCCCTGCGATCTACATATTTTGATAATTTTCCTCTTCGGATGAGCGTTTCAATCTCGTTCTGAAGGGCTATGCAATTTTTGGTCGTATGGCCATGATCTTTGTGAAACTCGCAGTATTTGGCCTTATTCCTCAGATCAGGATTTGTCCTCAGTTTTTCTGGCCACTTGATTTCCTCGCTATTCTTGATTTCTTCCAAAACATGATTAATACCCATTTTCAATGGAGTATAATTATCGTACTTCTTTAGGACCTCCCATGACGCCCTATTATTCTTTGAGTGCTTGTCACCACCATTACCTTTCTGATCTTTCTTCTTAGACTTGTCGACCTCCACTTTAATTTCTTTATCCATATTCTTCTTCGCAGCCATAACCTCCTCGGCATTCATAATTTTGGCCGCTTTCGCCATCAACTCTAACATAGTTTTAGGTGGATCTTTGGCCAAGGTGTAGTACAACTTGTTAGGCAGCAAACCACTCATCAAAGCAGTGATTGCTGTCTTTTCTTCGTAATCTATGACTTCCAACTTCTCGTTATTAAAACGAGTTATATAATCTCTAGTACTTTCACCTGATTTTTGTCTAACACTTAGCAAGTGTGCTACTCGCTTTACCGGTTTCGCCCCAAAACAAAAATTGCCAATGAACAACTCGGCTAATTGAATAAAAGTTGCAATCTTACCCCGAGGAAGATTGTTGTACCATATCTGAGCAGATCCGGTAAGAGTTCCCGAGAATGCTCTACACCTCATCTCGTCGGGGACGTCATAGATTTCGGCAGCAGCTTGGTATTGTTCTATATGAAGAACAGGATCTGTCTTTCCATCATACTTGGGGGTCACTACAGGTGCTTTGAATTTTGATGGTGTAGGAAAATCCACAATGTCTTGCACAAAAGTTCTCTGTAAGGGGTTCTTTGCTTTAGCCATTTCTCCCAATTTATCCTCCAACCGTTGGAGAGATCCTTTCCCCGCTTCATTTCCTTCCTCGGCCCTATTGGTTCGAGCAATCGATCGTTCTGAGGTAGCTTCTTGAGATCTATCTTGATGAACGACTGGTCGTGACTGTGCTGATCCTTCTCTTAGATCTGATGGTTGTCGAAAACTCCTTGATATGGTCTTAGGTGGACTCCTATTCCTCCTAGGGCCTAATCGACTGAAAGGAGAAGCCCTACTCAGTCTTTCTAAAGCACTGGGTCTTTCTGGAGAGAGAGTAATATGTTGATCTGTATCCGTAACCCGTATCGATGAGGTTCGCCCAGGTTGATACGTAGAATCATTAGACTCCCCATTGCGATATGACCCAGTACATCTGGATCGTGATTGCTCACGATCACTCTTTTATCCTGAATAGGTAGGTGCACCGCCTTGAAGAGTTTGAATGAGTTGCCTCATAGATTCTTGCATGGCGGTTTGTCCTTGAGCCAGATTTGTCATAATTCCAGCCAGATCTGGAGGTGCAGATGGATTTGGAAGATTTCCAGTATTTCCAGTATTTCGATTACTGGATTCTGGATTATCTGCCATTGATAATAAATGATTTTTGTGAAAAACGATAGTAACAGTCGTTTCCCACAGACGACGCCAATCTGTTGATGTAAAAAACTAGATAGCTCTAATTATTCAATCACAGATAAATAAATAAGACAGAGATTTTTAAAGTGGTTCGGCTAGGAATAAAGCCTACGTCCACTGTTATGTTATTGCTGAATGTTTGCAGAATTCTTGAATACAAGTTCTCTCAAGAAATTCCCCTCCTTTTGAATGGGGTTGATACAAGGTATTTATAGCCTTGAGGCTGTACATGAAAGGGCAATACATTTAATGCAGCGTGTGCGTCAAGATTATAAACATTCAATGAATAGTTGAACTGTTGATTATTTTGTAATTAATGCTACGACCGAGATGCAGCTCGGACCGCCTTAGTTGCTCGTTGAACAAGAGTTCCTCGGAGCGCTGGAGTATCTCGGGGTGCCAGAGTTCCTCGGGGTATCCTCGTTGCTCGGAGAGAACATGAATTGGTCGAAGAAATGAACTTCCTCGCTGCTATTGTGCCACGTAGATTAACACGTGTCTTCGTATTATTCGTCCACATCAGCATATTAATTTTGGTATCAACACTAAGAATGAACCAATTGTTCACCTTGATTTAATTTAATAAAGGAGTGATCGTCCGGTATTTAATTAAGCGGGGTGTCACAAGATGTGAAGAGTAAAACTTGGTGCCCAAAATAAGATCTTCAAAGCATATATGAATTGAAACTTGGATCTTAAACAACGTGGGTGTAAACTAGGATTTTGAAGAGATTGTTGATAGAGTTTGGGAACTCAGAATATTAGTTTTTCTCTCTTGTAAAAATGCTGCTCCGCACTCCTATTCATAAGACGTTTCCATAAAAGAGATAAGGATGAAAAGACACTTAGAAAATCTTGAATAAAATAAAAATTCGCAAACTCATTGGAACAAGGTACATCTCGTTCGAACATCTTTCCAACGACACTTCCAACAAGATTCCAGTGAGGGGAATAAATTGTCTCGTTTGAGGTTTCGTTGGAAAGTGATCGATCTAACGAGGTGCATAAACTCATTCGAATGATATACTTAGCGTCGTTCTAATGACCTCATGAAAAAATATTTTTATGCTAAAAGATATTTAAATGATAAAATTATTTTAAACAATTTAAAACAATTTTATAAAATCTTACACCCAAATATGAAAACTCCAAGGATCAAAATATATACGCACCCATAGCCGAGAAATTATGGAAACATGAGGATGAAAATGATCACGAAACATGACATGATTATGTAGATCTTTTAATTTGGCCGCTACGTCTCCAAGCAAACACGCCATGGGCTTAAAATGTCAACATACACAAAGCTTATTCTATGACTCAAGTAGTTTTGTCCAAATACGAAATAAAGATAAAGTACATACTCATTGACTCTATTGGAATTTTGTCCCTACACCCTCTTCATACTAGGCTATCCCTTTCTTCTCCCCCCAAATCACTGTTACCCCTAAAGTTAAGCACAAAATACCACCACTTTGAATTACACTTCCACTATTTTCAAAGGGTTTAGCCCTTACTCTTTAACACAAATGCCTCACATTTTAGTAGTAGTATTTGGATCTTCAAGTTGGAGTTTGTAGGGGAGTTTTCGAGAAGATGCTTTAATGGAGTTTTGGAAGGTGGTTGTTTAAAAGAGCTTTTATGGACATTTTTGTGTTAGCTTGGCAGCCCCATTAAGGACACCTTTGAAGGTAGGGGTTTCCCACTTCTTCATCTCCTTCCACATGCATTTGGACTCATGAGGTGGGGAAAATGTTATCATTTTATATTCAAAAATTTATTGAATGCATGCTAGTGTATATATAGTATGAAAAATATTAAGACATGCTATCAAATGATTTTTTATCATTTCATGTGAAGAAATCATGTTAAAATGAGGTTGAATCCATATGATTATATATTTAGCAATTTCGGAATATTAAAGCGACTTTGTGAAGAAATAAGTTATAAAAGTTGATATTTCATTTAATGAAAAATATTTTAAGAACATTGTCATTTTATGAGAAAAATATTGAAGTATGTCACTTATTAATATGTTAGGGTAAAAATGATTATACTAAGGTGTAGACTTTTGTGAAAGTATTGGTAAATATATTCTAAATTATCACAATGCTTAATTTGACAAAAACCCTAATACATTGAAAGGGGTATATATGTTGCCAAACATTTAAAGCGGTAAAATATAACAAAGCTTGAAGATGAAAATACTAAATATGAGGGTTCAAATGGTTAATTGACATAATGTATTAATATTATGAGTGTTGTCTAACTTGGTATAATTAGTGAAATGAATCCTAAAGGTTATGAACTTGTGTGGATAATATTTTGTGATAATGGAATGGACCCTTCAGTTACACTTATTGAAATGTGAACACCAAAGTTTTGTAAATTACCCTTAATTTGCTAACTAAAGAAAGTTAACTTGTTTTGGTAAAGGTTTTAAAGTGGATTTAACTTCGAAAGTAAACAAATAGATGGTGTTTTAATGTAAAGTTATGTTCAATGTATAACTAATGTTATTAAAAGAAAGTAACAAGTTGGTAATTACCTTGGGTTAATTGGCTTTTGGGTCGAATATAAGTCTTAAAGTAAAAGGGGAATTAAACGATGCATTTATTCAAGTAACAAGAATAACAGTAAGCCGGGTATTTTGATTTAAAAAATGGTGGTTGGACTGCAAGAAAATGTACTTAATTAAAAGTGAAAGAGTTTTCACAAAGTAGTAATGGGAAAACTTAAGAAGGGCCCGGAGCCCTAGGGTGCAACTTCGGCTTAGACCTAAGACAACTGTCCAGTAAAGCAAGCGGTTGCGACATTTATGGCAGACGGTGAAAGCTTGTGAACATAAATTGGATATTGTTAACTCTAGGATATTAACGACAATGAATGAAAAAGGCATAGAATTGATAAATTTTGAGAAATATAAATGGTTAATAGTTATATAGGGATGTGACATTCCGGGTTAGAATGGCCTTACTTGGAACCGTGTGTAATTCTAATAAAGTAAATTAATTATTTGACGACACAAAATGAACTAAAGAATCTAGTTAGTTTATGCTTAAGGGAATACATGATAACTTAAGGGTGGGTAAGTGACCCAGAGAAAATGTAAACCTAGGTTGAATATGGTATATTCTTTGTAAAGTTAAATTCTTAATGAGAACAAAGTGTTAGAGAACTAATAATCAAGTGCAAAAATGAGCTATAGCGGTTATAAACCCATGCTGGCGTGTAAGCCTGAATAATTCTTTTCATGCACCGGGTGCGTGGGTTAAAATGCTATTTTTAGATTACGCCAGGAATGAGGAAGTTTTTAAGTGAAAATTTGTGTTTTTCTGTAGAACTGGATGAATTGAAAATGAATAACAAAGGAATGCGATTTTTTTGAATTTAACCACGTGGGTTAATAAGTTAAAGGAATAATATTTGTCGTAAAATGGTAAAGCGAAGGACTTAAAGGTTAATGGTTTTTAACTTAGGTTGGGAATTTTTTTGGAGTAAAATATGGTTAATATGTATACTGTTTGATTATTTCATGTACATTCAAGTTATTGTTATGATATTGCTTATGTTCTTTCTATTGTTCATTCCCATATTGCATTGTTGTTGGGAACCCTACTGGGCATTGGCTCACCCTGTCCCTTTGTTACGGCTGGTTAAGAGATATTTCGTCTTTCAAGAGCATTTTGTAGGTAAATGATTCCTTATCTTTGCATTCGTAACTTTGATCACTTGAATTCCGGGGAATTACCCAATGACCAAACTTATCATATTATTCTATATGTAGTTAAAATGGAATTGTATGCTAACGTAATTACACCAAAACATTCAATTAGTAACACTAGTATAGTGTTACTGAAATAATTACTAACACTAAAAAAACGTTAGAAAAAAGGCGTGGGGGAGCAAATTACTAACATTTTTTTACCGTTACTAAATTATGTATTACTAACACTATTTTACCGTTACTAAATTTTGTGTTACTAACACTTTTCCACTGTTACTAAAGTGTTACTATTTTCGTAAAACATTTCTAACACAATTTTGTAACACATTTAGTAATGGTATAGGCCTGTTACTAATATTAAAAAATTTAAAAAATAACACACACACACACACACACACACACTAGGGTATACGATATTAAAAAATGCTAACATAATGACAACAAAATAACTGTCGATCCAATTTAATTTCAATACAAATAAGTTAAATTTTAAAAAAATTGGACAAAATATCCTTTATTTATAGTACTATCTACCTGTTAAGGTATAAAAAATAGTACAACAATACAAATAGTCTGAAACAAGAACACTAATACACATCTAGACAATGACCTCAATAAAAATTAATAGTCCAAAATCCATTAATAGAAAATTCATCTCAATACATGAGGCAATTTGGGAATTATAAGAATTGTTCATCTCAACACATAAGCCAATTTGGAAAATCTAAGAATTATCATCTTGAAGATGAGTTAGAATTAATTACACAGGTGGGTTGTAGTTAATTCAAAAATTTAACTTGAACTAATTCCACCTCCACTCAAGTCGATGCCTTTTTATGTGGTTTTCGATTACTTCTTAGAGGTATAGGACCAAGAATTGGGTAAAACATCTAGATATAAGACCATTAACTGAGTAAAACATTTGGATATAATTATCAAAGTTGGTAGAATATATCCAAAACCTAAAGGAAAATGAAGATGAGTTAGATGTCCACCTCATGCTTATTTTATTGGACAAATACAGAGCACCATGGTTAGAGTTGTCACATATTTACTGCCACTCTAGCTTGTCAGTTTAACACCTTTGTCATTATATTGATCAAAAGACGTGATTACAAGCAGAAGATATTGAAATGTTGTTGGTTAAGGATACCCCCCGATACTAATGATGAGCAGTCAACCATCAACGCCTCAACTTCAATGGATGAACTTAATTCCATGTGGAAAGTTATCGATGGATGCAAAAGTGGGCTTCAATTTCAAAGACAAACTATGCTTCTCATTTGTCCATTCCATGGGAGTTGAGTATGGCATTGGAGATTCCTGAGAAAAGAACCATAATACATTTGAATAAGATGAGCTGAATAATGTATACACACAGCGGAATAAACAACCAATCTCCAATAAAAAAAATCATCATTTTATATACAGTGCATAAAATATTTTTATTACTCTAAATATTAACTGTAAATCTTCAGTGAATATTAATAAATTAATAAAAAATGGCATGAAGTAACCAACTAAATAATTCTGGTGAATTAAACCCAAATGATTCAATTTGTAATCATTATGAAATTGATCATAGTAGGTAACGTATTTGCCTAGAGAAATAATTGATCACGAAAAACTCCTATTAGATTTTTTAAACACCCCATCACCTAATACTCTGTTCCTTATACCACCACCAACTTTGTACAATTGCCCATTGAAAAACATTAAAAATAGGTATACGATGCATATACGTGACAAAATAAAGTGTATCGGCTATTTTTCTATTCTTTATCATCTTTGTTTTGTTTAACAATGGGTATTTGTGAATCTAAATCATGATATCTTTTACGATGTGAACCCGCGTATCTTGTTAAACCGACACTATATCTTTAAATTATTATATAAGTACACTAACCTTTCTTTTTATTTATCTTGGCATAGAAACTAAATGTTGTAGATAAAACAATTAATAAAAAAGGACAAGCATAATATGACTTTACCATATTAAGGACTAAATTTACACATCACCAACAAAATTATCAATAAAGGGAAATTATACAAGTATCTCTATAATTACATGTAAACTATAAAGGATGATTACTTTTGATAGTTCTAAGAAACTTGTTGTAATATTTACCATGCCAAATAAGATTCAATTTTGTCCTTCGAAGAACAATGACATCATTTTCTTCACGTATTGGCTTGAGCAATATAAGAAGTTTGCTTCCTAATTCGTGGACAATACAGGAAGTTTCTTCCTACACTAATTTTATTCATGTTTTCACTTGAGTAAATAAAGATCCTTCTCACCATATCACATAACTCCCTGTAAAACAATGTCAAAATGGTAACCTTAATGAGAAGTTATGGAGAAAAGTTTATATGTCAGTGACAATGAGCATTATATCCTCCTCGTCATCTGTAAAGACAATTTCCCATTTATTTTGAGGACGAAGTTCTCCATTAATTTCAAACATGTACTCCAGTTAGGGGTATTCGCGATCCGGTCCGATCTGGTTTTTAGGATTTTTACGGACCGGACCGATTAAATCGGTCCTAAAAAAAAAGGGACCAAGACCGGACCGATTGTACTAGTCTTTCGGGCCTAGTCGATTCGATTTTTTATAGGGTCGGTTCGGTCTAACTTGTCGGTCCTAATCTTATTAAAATAATCATTTTAAAAATTAAAGTTCCCTTTAAAAAATGTGCAACCTATGTTAAGTGCAAAATAATTAATATTTTTGCTGTTAACAACAAAAATTAGGGGTGCTCACATAACATTGGAGTGTGCTTTGCAAACTCATCCAAACATTACCATTATAGGAGAAAAAGTTGCTATTAAGAAACAAACATCTTATTGCAGAGAAACTAATCTATCTGAGAAAAACAAATTTGAGAAACTAACCTATGTACTGGTATTTGAATAAGAGAAAAAAAGATTACCTCTGTAGTGGTTGTTTCTTCCCACGACCCAAATGGTAGGAAAGGAAGGCACAAGATAAACTCTACCCGATCTGAGGAAAAAAAAAACAAATACCGTAGACTTAGAACCCGGACACCGATCCGATAGTGGCAGAAGAGATGAGCGGCGCTGGTGTGCAACCCTGGTGTTGGTGTGCGTGCGACGTTGCACATAGAGAAGATCAGAGAGGTTAGAGAAGATGAGGGAGCGCCGGAGCGGCTGTTATGTGTGACGGGAGCGTCGGAGCTGCGTTGTATAATGGGTTTGGACTTTGGCCGTTTTGGTTTGGATGGGAAGGAATTGTTTTGGTTGCTGTGTTGTACTTTGTTTGTTGTGTGCGTGCGTCTTCTTGTAGGGTGTTTCTATTTTGTTTTCTCAATAATGACGAGTGTACCCTTATATTTCTAAGTTAGAGTATTTTCTTTATATATATATATATAGTAACCGGTCCAGATCGGGTATTTAATAAAGGGGATCGAGGATCGGACAGATTAGACTGGTTTGTAAAAAAAAAACTGGACCGGACCGATTAAAAAAAAATGGTAAAATTAGGGCGGTCCGATTCGGTCCACCGGTCCATTCAGTTTTCTGAACACCCCTACCTCCAGTTCACTTATAAGCTCGACATACCCCTTTAGCGCAGTCAAGTCCAATGCACGACCCACTGCAATCCCCTTCATTTGAACCTACACGGGGTTTCACACACCAAATGCAACGAATTCTATTTAAACACGACAACTTGTAAAAAGACGACAAATTCTCAAATAACAGAATTTATAGTTAAGAAGATAGTAAAAAAATAGAAAAAACTTTAAACTTAGTGTTGCCAAGAAGCACCCCCACCTTCCTAACTATTTTAATGCAAGAAACCCCTTGAATTATGTATGTATTTTGTTGCAAAGACTCCATCTTAGTGTTGAGACATCGTTAAACAGCCCCCCCGACCAAAAGGAAGTGTCTGCAACAAAACACGTAGTTCAGGAGGGGATTTGATCCAATAACAATGTTTAAATCTATATTCATAATGAATTCAACATAAACAATGGGAAATAAATATAAAAAATCAAACTAACTTCCACAAATTTGTCACCTAATGATATAACCTTGACGTGATGCTCCCGTATCACTATATTCTTTCTGTCTTTTAATTGCTATATAAGACATACACCAATGACTTTCATGTCGTGTTTTGTTTCCTCCCTCTCATCCCAATTCACCCACAAATTGTTTTATAGATAAGAACTGTCATAAAGGACCCGCTGAACCATATTTCTGAAGACATGTACATAAAAAAATTGGAAAAACCATGGCTTGATTGAGATATTGTGCAACATGAATCATCTCCACCTTACAACTTACTGAATAACATTTGCTAAGTGTTTTTGATCAAGTTGATATTGAAAGTATTCAGATTGACTCTGCATACAAGAAGTGCAGAAGATTTGTCCCATTTATTTTTCACACGCCGAAAATATGTTAAAATACTATCACATAAAAGGTCACAGTAAAAAAATAAATTAAGTATTTAACCTAGACCACATTGTAGAAATAAGAACTGTCAAATTCAATTAAATTAAAACTTGTTGAAATCTATAAACATACTAACAATTATCTTAAAAAGATAAGTCACAGATTCATAGGAGTCCTATCCACAAAATTCACATTGTGTAAAATTTCAAATTTATAAACTATTTGAATTTTAAAGTAATAATAATATCTTAAACTTGTCATGAATCATCTCATGCTCCACAAACCCCATACACGACTTCATTTAATGAAATGCATATGGATATACATATAAGCCAAACATGTTAACGACCTAATATCTCATAGAGAAATCACAAAAGTAAAATTTATAGTTTAAAAATGTGAACAAATGAAGTACCAATTCTTATTGGTTATGATTCAATTATTTAAAAACATAATTAAAATAAGCAATCCAGTTATATTTGTAACTGGTATGAACATAGAAAAAGTACCTCTGGAATACAAAATAATCCCCAACATCTAATTTCTCAGAAGTAACAAATGTACTCCCTCATGTTGTAAGTAAATGCCTACGCGGTTGGCCTGCTCGATTTAAATCAAAGAGAAACATTTCATAGGTCAACTAAACCAAACATGTTTGTTGTCCTAATTATTAAATTTTAAGGGGTCAAGCCTAATTAATGAGTAATGTAATATTACACTGAATCATATCCCATTATAAATAGTAGAGTGAAGACAAAGAGGTTTAGGTAAAAAAATAATAACCTTAATTTTCAGTAGACTGAAATGAAATGAATGAGTAAAGCAAGTAGCATGTTTTAATATTAAGTAATCTGTCGTACATTGCTTACATCTTGATGAATAGCCTCAATGTGAGCTATTGCTTACATCTTGATGAATAGCCTCAATGTGAGCTTCCTTGAATTATCTTTCAAATGTTTCCCCATTTGAACCCTTAAAGCATAATCCTAACATCCTTCTCAGTTACTTTTTTCCATTTTAATAATAAAATGAACACACCAATTTCCAAAAATGTATAAAATGTCAAAAACAAAACAAGTAACATAATAACACACCTGTCCTGCAGTTTTGTTCAATGACCAGTTAAAATCTAGTTTGTGTTTATCATAATAAAACCAAGAATGACCATTTGTGACAGTGGTCAAACAAATGTGTTAGTACACAAACATTTCATAGTTTGTGTTTGTCACTCAAACAATATAAGAAGTCGAGTTTTCACAATGAGGAATTAATTCTGACATCTAAATTGTATAATGTCCACAATGAGAAACCAAACATGCTTAAATCTCCATTTAATACCATGAAGATCCTTCGCTACCAATTCTTGGGTTGGCATTGGTTGGCTCATGTCCTGAAAGATATCCATCAATAAAACATAAAAGTTAAAACATCTGAACGGTAAGCAGTGAAATATTACCAGGGAAGGGAGGCATTCATTTACGTGTTTCCAAAGAACAGAAAACCCGCCACGAGTGCTTGTATCAGAGGTATTTAAAACCAAAGATCCATAAAAGATCTCTACCAAAAACACTACCAAACCCACCAAATCTCCTTATAGCTTAACACAGATCACGAAAAGGGACTAAACAAAGAGGTGGAAATAAAGACCCACTAAACTTTTTTGGAATGAGATGAATACATGCGATGAAGGGAGAAGGAGAATGCCGGGGGAGAAGAAGGACGAACATAGGTCGTCGAGGGAGGGTTTTTTAGATGAGGGGGAGTTTTTTTTTGGAGAGAGTCGTGTGGGTAGTGGGAGTTATTTTGAGGGTTTTCTTTTTTTTTTCTTTTTTTAAATACTAAACATGTATTAGTAACACTTATAAGTTAGTACTAACATTATAAGAATGTTATCCATAGTAACGGTATAGTAGTGTTAGTAATTGTGAAATAAGTCTGTTACTAATAGCGCGTTTTGGTGTAGTGCATGGTAATTATGATCAATTAAAATGAACTAGAAATGTTACTTAGGTTGCTTCACTTCAATTCGCAACCAATGCGAGCGGACCGAATTGAGTTGACCCATGAGTGACCCATAAATCCAAGTGAGGTGGTTACAACAGCCAATTATATCGGCCTAAGAACTTATGCTTGCTTTTGTGGCTCTGACTGGGGTTGTGAGATCTATGGCTCAGTGAAAGTGGTCTGCCTACGTTGTGCTCTTCCTCTCCATGTGTTCTCCACCTGAAAGGAGATGAAAAAAAGTGTATCAGTAAAAGCACGAGAAAAATAGTACAAAATCCAAAATAGTTTAGCTCTACAGTAGTCAAAGAAAGCAATGAAGAATTGTGATGGAGGCACTCAAACTTTGACATAAAAATTCATATATAGATTGGTTAGTTTTGAACATAAATAATACGAGAGTCAAAACAATTATTAACATTCTAAGCACGACCGAGATAAATAAAAATGATATGAATGTTAACAATGCTAAATAACATAAAGATAAATAAATGACATGTATTTTATACCATTCAACCATAATGATATAAAATCCCAGCACTAGAATATAAATAACTTCTGATTAATCAATATCCAATCCCTCAACGATAATCGAACTCAACCATAAATAAACTCATACAAACTTTGACTCAAATAAAAGTTGAATACATAATAAGTTGCCTGAAGAATAAAATAAAATAAAAATATTTTTTTAATGGAAATGATCTACACACTCGACACCTAAATCTTAGGGAAAAGAAATTGGAACTGAATGAAGCTATCCCAGTATGAATGCTGAAGTCTGAGGCAACGATTGAGGCTTAGGGACAATAAAAATAGTTATATAAAGAGGATTAAATCTAATAAGTTTATAGTGAATAAAAATATAACTACATTTAGGTCACAACAATAAGTATACATCTTCCTCTAATGTTAGGTTCTTTAAAACTATCCAAACCCAAGCAACCATGTTAAGCATGCTACATTTATTCCAAACTCGAATGATATCCATTTTATATTATTTCCTTTTTTAAGTACTCATTAATTTAATGGTTTTGAATTTATATTTTATGTATATGATTTTAATATAATCACAATGTATAATTAAACGGGAATCACACAATACACATAACCTGAATCTAAAGTACGAAGATCTATCTCTATTGCCTGTGGGAATCACTCGTGACACTAGCCTATTAGACATCCCACCCTTTAGCCAAAAAACAACATTAAAGGGAAATTACAAAGCCATCACACCAATCTATGGTCCCATACTTGAGGCTATACGTGAGGATTCAATCCCATTGTTCTAACTCGACAGACGGGTGCCTCAGCATTTAGGATTTGGGTAATAAGACCCAGATAGAAAAGGTGCACTCACCAGGATACCTGCACGGTCAATCAACTCTTATCGTTCTTACCGATTACATAGATAATTCAACCTTTAACCATAATATGGATAAATCAACTTACGACCAGTCTTTCAATTATATAAATAGTATAAATTCTCTAAGCAAATCTGCCATTGAAAAATGTACCGTAATCATGTATATTTAATCATTATACATTCATTATAATAAACCACTCCACAGTGCATTTTAACAATTTTAACTTGTTATGTTCACCTCCTATTTTTTGTCTAACATATACAAATGTATTGCCAAATTGGTCTCGTTAACAATATACAAGTCTCATGCATACCAATGCACGTGTACAAATAAAATACCAACCTAACCATAAGCACCAAAGCACACACCTTCAAATGTTAAACCACCCTCAAAACCCAACACATCGATATATATATATATATATATATATATATATATATATATATATATATATATATATAGAGAGAGAGAGAGAGAGAGAGAGAGGAAGGCTCACCTACATCATGATGTATACATCACACCTAGTTCTAGACCCTAAGAAACTTTTTTTTCCAAATTTTTTATTTTTCCCTTGAAATTAACAATCTAATCAACCCATATGCAAAAAATTAGGTCAAAATACATTTTGTAGCTATTTTTAAAAAATTCACAAAAAACTGCTGGCGCAGACCCTTATAAATAAGGTATTTTGAGTAGTTTCTTGTGGATTTTTTAAAAATATCTACAAAATGTATTTTGACCTAATTTTTTGAACATGGGTTTATTGGAAGGTTAATTTCAAGAGAAAAAATAAAAAATTTGGAACAAAATATTTTTAAGGGGCTACAACTAGGAGTGATGTATGGATGATGTATAGAGCATGATGTAGGTGGGCCTTCTCCTATATATATATATATATATATATATATATATATATATATATATATATATATATATATATATATACTCGTGATTATGCATATAGTCTTATAATTATAACATAATACTTAGGAATACAATTATACATCACCGCATGGGGGTACCTCACCCCAATGGTATACCACTAACCATACTCGTTCCTACATAACCTCCACCGTTTGACCCAATAAAATAACCATACTGAAAATACATAATACGTAATTATACATTTCATTATATCAGTCAAAGTACCTAGAGGAGATTCCCCAAATATTTTTCTAAAATATAAATATATCTATCATATGTATAGGAAAAGGTCCCAAGAAAGAAATAACCATTAAAATAAATATAAAAAATTATGGAACCATCCTCCTTCCTAGAACCACCATGATTGAGGTGCGAAAGGTGTGCGCGTGTAAAGTGCACAGTCGTTGTTTTCGTTTCGCCAACTCAATACAAAAACCTAAGTTACTACTACACTTGCGAGGCAAGCACAACGGTAAGTCGGGTATCGAGAATCCACAGGGATAAGTTGTTAGAATTTAAGTGATTTAATACTCCTAAAATAAAAGTGTAAAAGATGATTACAAACTAAAAGAAAATATGCATAAAGGGAAATATTAATCTAGGCAAGGGTAATGAAACTAGATTATGAAAGTGAGTAAAACTATAGGTTGCGTCAAATATCCCTCACCCGAGTTAATTAGTATAAAATGGTCACATGGGTCGACGAGTTATTACAAATGCATCTCGTTTTGACAGTTAATTAAATCAAGGGTTGTTACGCCCTAAATCGTCATAAAAGCCTAATAAGATTTTGGCGTCAACAAATATCCCCGAAATTACGCGCGAAAGGTCGTAAGCACGGGACATACATGATATGCCCCGTCAAATATCCTAGGCGTAATAACTAGGACAACGCACCCGAAATAGACCCGTAAACTCCATCACCAAAGCAAAGCAACTCGTCAACCCGAGTGAGTTCAATTCAAACACAACCTAATTTAAGTTACCTAGAAAGCATGTTAAAAACGCGATAAATGGAAAGCGGTAAATAAACGCGGTAAAATTACACTACAAAGCAAGTAATCAAAGCATGTCAACCTAAATTAGAAAGCTTGTAAATTAACTAGAAAGCAAGAAATGAAGAAATACAAACTATATTAATGGAGAGGATGATGAATAGTCAACATTCAAGCCCAAAAGTGTGTCAATCCAAGAGGAAATGAAGAAGAACCAAGCAAATCACCCAAACCCTAAGCTAAACTAACCTAAAATCGTGTATATACTTCTATATCTTCTTATTACAACAAAAAACCTTTATATAGTAAGTTGGAATAAAAGAAAAGAAATGAAAATATCTGCTGAAAAACAGGGGATCGATCGATCGACCCCCGTGGTCGATCGATCGACAGTGTAAATCGTGGCAAAAATAAGAAGGCTCGATCGATCTACCCCTAGGCTCGATTGATCGATCAAGCAGGTCAGAATGAAATAACAACTTCTGCATCTTTCCTTCTCCTTCTCTTCTCCTCTTTTGCTTTCCTTGTTTTTCCTCCGCTGAAATAGCCGTAACTTCTCCATACGGACTCGGAATCCAGCACCGTTCACGGCCACGCGAAGCTAGCGAGAAGGGATACAACTTTCGTGAGATGTCGGGCCAGGTATCCAAGCTGTGAAAAGACTAAAATGCCCTTGAACGTGCGGTTGCGTACGGAACTTCACCGGAATGCGTCCGAACTCCATACTTAGTACCTAAACACCTACAAAAGCCCAATTATACCTCATATAGCATGTTAACAATATAAACAAAGGTTGTCTGCTTAACGGGCTTAAATATAGAGATTAAGGCACCCGAGGGGCTAAAATGCGTAGGTTCGGAGGATGAAATACGCGATATTTGCGTATTGTCACACCACCTCCCTACCATTATAGTGGCCTAGCCTACCATTATAGTCCCCCCACGGCGTAGTATAGAGACTCACTTCCCTGACATCCATCTCTTTCTACAATAATCCCAACCCAGTTCGTTTTCCACCATTAATGTCCAGAAAACCTTTGAAGTAAGTTCAAATTAACCCCTAATCACTCCTATGGATTCCTGATTAAATTCCTCACATCAAAGTGTGCTACGCGTACAAAATCATTACATTCAAAATCCATCCTTTTAATTTATCCTATTACAGTTAATTACAAGATTTGAGTTTCATCTTTAATTAAATATCTTTCATACCATATACATTAATGACATATGAAAAATAATTCCTCTGTATGAGTTTTGATGATTGGAATAAAATATATGCACATATTGATAAGGGTTCCATCATAAACTTTGTAAAAATTATATTTTGACAGAATATTTAAAACAAACATTTTTAATCTGTATTATACCAAAACAAAGAATGATAATATTCAGATTTGTGAGTTAACAATCAAATCTTAATACTAAAATCAAGTTCCTAGAGTTGATTCATATTCGACGATGAAATCATAAACAAATTACATTAATACGATAAGCAAGATAGTATTTCTTACCTTTAAAGAAGATTTAACTTTGATTAAACCCTCTTGTGTTCTCTCCCTATTCTCCCAAAGTTTTCATTTGTTAATAGGTGTTAATTTATTATATATTGTGAGGTTTATTAACCTATTTATAACCCTAATCTCGTTGGTTAAATATGAGCCCACATTTGGACCCCTAAATAAGCCCAAACCACTAACCAAATACTCGTACAACTTGGCGCAAAGGCGTACTTACCCTTGGGGCCCATTTCGGCCCAATAAAAATACAACCACCAGCATTTGTATTCCCCTAGAGCCCGGTTCAACGACACCAACCCATAACGCAAAAAATAATTACAATCGTGTTATTAATTCAATAAGTCGTCGACAATTAATCTAAAATTCTCGTTTTAAATTTAGGTTAATATTCCAAACCAATTAATATAAATAAATTACTCGTTAAAGTTAAGCATGACAACTGACACTCTTCTCGGCAATAAGAAGAGGGCCCGAGAGGCCATTGTTGCGATTTTCCCGAGTGTGACAATTGATAATTTGATGCCCAGGACCCTGTCGGGTCATAAATTTTGCTCTGCAAATATTACCTTTTCTTTTTCACTATAAAGTGCTATGTCATCTAATACTAACTTATACTCTCGTCTTGTAGTATATGATCGCACTTCAAAATGTCCAACTGTAGGAGACCGAGGTCGATCAAAAGATTAAAGCAGTCACTACTGCTATTTCTAAGAATAATAACTTAAAAGGGCATCTGGAAATAATCAAGTACAGCTACGAGACACAGGCTACGGAGCAGAGAGAGTTGCACAGGGAATTGCTGAAGACGCAGAGGCTTGACCTTCAGGTCAAAATTGATGACGTTAATGAGAAGATGAAGGAGCTGGTAGGATATGATGAGCCGAGACTCCCCATTCATTTTCGTATTGCCCAGAGAGAGTTATAAATTAATTTCACCATAATATATGATGTTCTTTAGTTAGTGTCGTATAAACCACGCAAAAAGTATGGATACAACAAATTGAGTATGAGATAACATTTGATATTTTCATTACACTGTAATAATTGTCACAATGGTTGTAAATATCATTGACATAACATTAATCTTTTGAATTGTTAGGAACAAGACATTGAATAATACATCGAAATCTGGAATAGAAGATATTACTTATATTATCTCTTTAGGTGATCCGCATTCCAAGGGATGGAAAAAGGTTCACCTTTAAGATTTTCAATCTTGAACATTCCTGGTACTACCTTTTCGGTCACCCTATAGGGCCCATGCCACTTTGGGTGCAACTTGTTAGTTTTTTGCCAAAATTTCTTCAGGACGAGATCTCCAATAATAATAGGCTGAGGTTTTACCCTTTCGGTGTAGAATCTGGCTGCTATCTACTGTAGGCTAATTGTCTCACTGAAACTTCCTCTAGTTTTTCTTTTACCAAATCCAAATCTAGTCTTCTTTCTTCCCCTGGATTGTGAGTTTGAACCCTATGACTTAGGAGTCCGAGCTCTGTTGGGATCATTGCCTCAGACCCATAGGATAGCATGAATGATGTCTCTCCTCTTGGAGGAGTTCTCTCAATAGTTCTATACGCCCATAATTCTTCATGTAGCTCGTCAGTCCACTTCTCTTTCGCATTTTTATGATTTTTCTGTATTCCATCAAGGATGGTCAAGTTTGTGACCTCCGTTGGCCATTGTCTTGAGGTCAACCAGGTTAAGAAAGAACCATTTAATGTCGACCCTCGTACAATACGCTTCTAAAGACTTGTTCTTAAATTGTTTGCCATTATTTGATATCATGGTATTGGGAAAGCCGTATCGGAAGATGATATTTTTCCATATCAACTTGAATTTCTTTACTTTGGTAGTGGTTATGATTACTTCAGCCTCCAACCACTTTAAAAATAGTTAATTACCATAATCAAATATCTATAATTCCCTTTTGCTCGAGGTATAGGTCCGCCCAGATCTATCGCCTAGACTAAAAATGACCATGGGGCCATTATGTACGAGAGAGACTGAGGAGTTGGCGAGGAATTCTCACGAACCACTAGCACTTGTCACATTTCTTTACACATTCTACCGAATCCTTGTAAATGTTGGCCAAAGATATCCTTGAGTGATGATCCTTTTAGCAAGAGATAAGCCATCTAAATGGCTTGCACATTACCCTTCATTCACATCTCCGAGAGCATATTCTGTCTATAAGGGATGCACACATCAGAGTAGTGGGAGCATCTTACCTGTTTTATAATGGATGTCACCTATGATGATGAACTTGGCTGCCCGATATCCTATCTTCTTCCTCTCGACCTTCGAATCTGGTAGTTTCCCATCTATAATATACTCAATTATGGGATCCATCCAGGATTCCCTACACTTCTAGTTTAGATAAATATTCATGTTATTCTCATCCCCTTTAATGCTCGACTTCACCAATATTTCAACATGCATAATTTACCTAATCTCGATTCTAGTTACTGATACAAGATTTGACAAGGAATTGGCTCTACTATTCACCAACCTCAAAATCCTCTTCATTTTGACTCTTTTAAAACTTGCCAATAGTTTTCTCACTCTAGCCAAGTATTTGGCCATTTTCTCGTCTTTAGCCTCGCAGACCCCCAATATCCTATTAACGACTCGTTGAGAATTATCGTGGGATATCATCTGGTCGACATTAAGTGCCATAGTTATGGAGAGACTTTCCAATAATGCCTCGTACTCCGAGTCATTCTTTGATGCTTTGAAGTTGAATCTCAAAATGTACTCGATGTTCGTCCACCCGAGCCGATAGTATCAAAACTTCTCCGCTATCGCTTTCATAAGATGAGCCATTCACAAACAAGATCCAAAAGGGTCTCCCTTTTGTGAAGGTACCCTCGCCCAAAATACCGTTATTAAATAAGAAATCATTCTCTGTAACATCAACTTGATCTTTCACGACCACTATCTCTCTTTGGACACATACTGGCACTTCGGCCTCTACTTTAATTTTATCATCATCACCCACAGTCTAGGTGAACTCGACCACGAAGTTTACTAATGCCCGCCCCTTAGTTACATTCCTTGATTGGTAAATGATGTCAAACTCACCTAGCTCCACTGATTAAGCCATTAGCCTACCAAATTTCTCTGGTTTATAAATCACTTGCTTTGATGGAGTGTCGGCGAGCACAACCATTCTATGTGCCTAAAAAAAGGGCTTCATTTTCCTTGAGGCACGTATCAACGTATATGCTACCTTTTCCATTTTGGGATACTTCAGCCCCGCCCTTTGCAAAGCTTTGCTATTGAAATGCATTATCTTTTGAACTCCATCGTTATCTTGGACAATGGCTGCACCGATGGCTGACTCTAAGACAACCAAATATAGGAATAATTTTTCCCCTTGTACTTGCCAAGAGATAATCATTGGAGAGTCGAGATAAACCTTTAGTTCCTGGAAAGCCTTTTACATTCCTCGTCCCAAACAAAGGCTTTTATTAAGATTTTAAAGAATGGCAAACACTTGTCAGTCGCTCGAAAGAATAAATGATTAAGGGCTTCCACTCGTCCTGTCAACATATCATCTACATAAACTTCCATGGTCTCCCCAATATGATCTTCAAACATCTTATTGACTAAGCTCTGGTAGGTTGCCCCTGCATTCTTTAGGTCGAAAGGAATTACTTTATAGTTGTAGTTTCCTTTATCAGTGATAAAGTAAGTCTTCTCAGTGTCCTTTTTGTGCATGAAAATTTGATTATACCTTGAGTATTCATCCATAAATCTCACGAGCTCATGTTCGGTCGTGGCGTCAACCATCTGGTCGATCCAAGGTAAGGGAAAGATGTCCTTTGGACAAGTTTTATTGAGGTTCGTGAAATCCACACACATCCTACACTTCCCATTCTGTTTTGGTATAAAGACGACAATAGAGAGCTAGTTAGGATACTGGACCTCTGTAATGTAGTCTTTTGTCTGCAGTTTTTTAACCTTGTCTTTTATCACCTCGTACATATCTGCGGTGAAGGCTCTGCGCATTTTCTTTACTAACTTTGAACCCTTATCGATGTTTGGCCGATGGCAGATAAAATAGGGGTTAATCCCAAGCATATCCCCATAACTCTAGGAAATATGCGCTGTCTTTCTCTCAGGAGATTCACCAATTCCTTAATTACTTCTTCTTTCAGGGACGAACCTATTTGGACGGGTTTTTTTGGCTTGTCCTCATTCAGGACGCTGGATTCCACCTCATCGGTGGGTTCTCCCTTTTTAGGCTTTCTCTCGTCTCTTGGGTCCATAGTGTTAACACCGTTGGAAGTCATTTTTTTTCTTATGAACATCTCTCTCCTCAGTCGAGGTGAAATAATATTCTCGAGATTCCACTTGGTCAGCTTGCACTTCTCCTACTCCATAGGGAGTCAAGAATTTCTTCATCTGGTGCACTGTAAAAGGTATGACTTCAAAATGTTTCAGCTATACTCTCCTAAAAATAGTGTTGTAAGCCGAGATGATATGCTCATCCCTCACAAAAGCTAACTTTCTTGGTTGGGCACCCCGGCCACATACTCATACGGACATCCATCTCATATACTCCCAACGCACTGACTTTCTCTACGCTGTAGACGATCAGTGGTTGGTGGTACAAAACTAACCTCTTGCTCAATTTTAGGCCTTTGAATCACTTCCAGAACATAACATCGGCCGAGCTCCCCCATCACCCAGGATACGAGATGATAAGAGGCTTTTAGCGTATGGTCGTTGTCTTCAAAAGCCAATATCAAAATCCCTTGAATACCTACATAACTTGTTTAAAACAACTCGTATTGTGGTAAGTATACGTATCAATCCAACTTCCAAGGTGAAATAATTATTGCGAAAACTTGTAATTCAATTTTTTTTTTGTCTGAAAATATATTTTTTAATTTTTTTTAAAACAACTTCAAGGGAAAATTAACTAATAAATGCTAAAAATTATGAAATGACTAAATAACAAAAAGTAATGTGCAATCGAGTGTGAAAAATGTGAGAATGTCAAGAGATGGGATTACACTGCATTATCAATTATTTTAATTTCTCAATTTATTAATTTCAAATATTTTAAGATAATATTAAATCGATAATCTAACTCTCGTTACAATTATAAATTTAATAATATCTTTTTCAGAAAACTAATTAAAAAATATCACACGATGAAAAATTAAGAACTATACTATTTTCAACATAATTACCCGCTAGGATGAATTTAATAAAAACAGTATGAATTCTCAAATTTCAACACAAAATTAATATTCAAATTTCGAAAACACCTATCTTTAGTTCGATTCCTAAATTCAAACATTAATTTGTAAAAATAATTTACTAACTCTCGTTACATAAATTAATTGGTGATAGTAAAAAAATAATTTTCTTTGAATTATAACAATTAATGAATTAAATTAAATAATATAATATCCTACACAGTGCATCCCACCCCTTGGACGGGGTGTTTAGCTTAACATTCTCATACCAGAACATAACACAATAATCAAATGAGTGCCAAGAATAATATAAAATGAAACAAGAAGAAGAAATACAGTACGTAATTTTTTTTATCGAATCATTTTCTTGAAGCGCGTCTCGACATTCATCCAATCTTCTTCATAAATTTCAGCACTTGATTACACTAAGAAGACTAAAAAAAAACCTAAAAATTATTCTAAACTAAACTATTTTTTTTGAATTTTTTTATGATCCTACTTTGTACATAATAGACTCCGTCTTCTCTCTTATTGCAGTCTCCTACGTGGGAGTCCCTTGTGAGAGTTTTTAAACTGAGCTGGTCCATTTTTTTTATAGTCCACAAATTTTCCATCATTTTAGTTGAGAGATATCTGGGATTTGAAAAATCTAAGTCAAAGTGTATATTCTCTTTGAACGTGGGTTTTTGTGGCTTAGACTTTGTTCCTATTTTGAAGGAGATAATGGCAAGTGAGAGAAGATTTGGTTGAAATGGGTTTGGGTCTATCTCGGGTTTAACGGGTTGAAGCATCCAAATTTTGGAGCTGGTGTGTGGGGTAGAATTGAGTTACAATTTTGACAGGTGGCTTCCATGGTGTGTGGGTTTGGAAAAATGAGTTTTGGAGGTTAGAACATGTTTGTGTTGTGTTTTCTAGTTTTAATGGTAATGGGTTGCGTTTTTTTTCTTTTTTTTTTCTAGTTTATGAATGGTTTTGTAGTGGTGATTTTGTTGGGTTGAGGAATTGGGATTGTGTTGTTTGTGGGTTTTGGTATGATGGGAGATGGGTTGGTTGTTGATGGCGGTGGTGTATTTGGTTAATGGAGGAGAGAGAGTAGGTGTGGATGTGGGCGGAGAATATGAAATGGGTTTGTGATTAGGTGTGTGTTGGTGTATGGAATTAGTGTGTGGGTGAGGGTGTTTGTGTGTGTTAATGGTGGTGAGTGAGGAGAGAGAAGATGGGTTTGGTGAGAGGTTGAAGATTATGGAGGTGGGTTTTGTGTGTGTGAGGGTGTAGGTTAGTTTGGTGAGGGTGAGTGTGTATGTTTAATTCTACCTTTAAAAGAAATGAAAAATAAAACTATCTACACTAAAAATATAAAAACTAAATAATAAAAATAAAATCCTAACTCAAAAATAAAAAAATCAAATTACAATAAAATAATAAAACCTATAAAACTAAAAAGACTCCAAATAAAATAAAATTGAAAATCTAATAAAACTTAAAAAACTAAAGTCCTAAAAAAAATCAAATAAAACTAAAAATAATAAATTCCTAATAAAAGAAAAATAAACGTATCCTAATAATAAAAATAAATAAATAAATAAAATAAAATAAAGATTAAAACTAAAAATTAAAATAAAATTTACACCAACGCACATAAATCCAAAAAATAAGGAATGACAAAAATAAAGATCTAAAAAAGATAAAAATAAAAATAAAGTAAAAAGGTACAAATTAAACACACAAGGGTTCAGGAATAGGTCTAGGATTAGGTTTGGTTCGGGGTCGGGACATCGAAACTCTTCGGTGCAAGCTCAAATGGAACTTCTGACTTCACGGTGCTTTGATTTATTCGTTTCATATTTTTGACCGCTATTGTGTCGCAATTATGCCGATTTAGCAATATTTGATATCGCGACATCATATTGACCTGAGAAATAAACAAATACGAACATAAGGTCATTTTTATTAAAAATGAGTGACTAAAATGCATCTATTCAGTGCTTAAATTATACACTTTTGGATGCTTATCACGAGACATGTCATTACCGGGAACTCGCATACTGATGACTCGAGTGTCATCATGTGGAGATAATATTCCCTTAAAATCTGACCTGGAGAATCTTACAACAAGGCTATCCGTATCTACGCGTTTAAGCTTGCTCGACTTTATCTGTGTCTCTGCAGAGTGTACTTCTATCCTCTTTGGTGTTTGACGCGACAAAGAATGTGTCTCAGAAGTGAGTACTCTCTAGGCTCAAGTGCAAGCTTGTCGCTCAAGTAATAATCCGATAAGTCGGGTATCGATCCTCAGAGAAATAGAACAACAGAGTTGTAACGACGTTGGACATATGAAGGAAACCTAACTTTGACTCTAAGAAAAAGGGAAAGATGATTTAAATGGGCTACAACTATATGCAATTTTGAAAATGATTAACTAGAGAAATCAAGGATGAATGAAATGCAATTACTATAAATTATCTAAAATATTGACGATGATTGAACAAGACTTGAACTATATGATGAGAAAAATAGGACGGGAATACAATCCCTTAACTCTAGTGTGTTGCTAGCACAAAATTAATCGTAAATCTAAGTGATTAATTAGACCCATAATCTAGTACTCCCAAGCATTACATATATGAGGTTCAAGCTCGCACCATACATAATCAGAGGACGAGTAAATCGGTATTGCGATAGCTACACTCGAATTGCATTCTGAAGCATCCCGGTTAACCTGGAGTAAACGAGATCCAAAGATCTACAATGATTGTGTCGCTACGCAATACGATCATAATAAATCCTTAAGTTTAGAGGATTGATTTTATACACATGCAACTATCACATCAAGTTGAGTTCATGCATCCCAACCCTAAAGAATCTAGCCGGACATGTTGTACCTAGCTATGCATGAATTAACTACGTTGCATGCGAGAGAAATCATAATGAGACTATCTTGAAACATGCAAAGAAGTGTTATGAACCCAGAAACTGTTTGAGTCATGCAAAAAAAATAACTATGCAAGAACAATAATAAGAAGAATGTAATTTGGATTAAAACTTGAAAACAAACCCGTAATGAATCAATCTTGAAGCAACAATTCAAACTATGTTCCTAGGTGTTCATCTATTTTTTTCTCTACCAAAAACTGATCAAAACTATGCAAAACTCCCCTTTTTAAGTCATTACCATCGTACAAATATGTTTTAGAAGAAGTTGTAACAATATAAGACTCTTTAGACCAATCGACTGTCAAGGAAAAATTTGTGCATCAAGACCCCCGAACCGGTTTGCAGGTACCCCGAACCGGTTCACAGTGTGGTTCAGGAATTTTTGCTAGTTTTGGGGTCTCATTTCTTCAATTCAACACTTATAATTTTCTTCTTCTTTTCTTCTTGGATTTTTCCTCAACTTCAAATGATCATACCTCTTTAATCGTAGCTCGTATTTTGGGTGCCGTTTCTTCCAGTATTCTTGTTGTTCCGAGATTTTCAACTTTCCAGCTGGCCCCACCTCCGGGATCAGGTTGTAGAATTATAAAAATGCCCTTGAACTTGCCTTCCTAGCCTTTCTTTCATTGTTTCGATTTCTCTTTCGCACCACATGTTCAACTAACCTGTAAAACACATAAGAGAAACCCAAAACACGAAATACTTGCCAACGAAGGTTAGTAGTATAAATGTGAGTTAAATCCAAATCAATTGCGTCACTCGGGTTCACAAAGGTATCGAAATTAAGGGGATAAATATACAATATTTATGCCCAATCAAAGCCCCCTAACTTAGATCTTTGCGCATCCCGAGCAAGGTAAAGGAAAAAGAATATTGTCACAACTCTTCCAAATAATTTATTGGGATAGAATACCTTTTTCGCGGGCAAACGATTGCATTTAGCGTATGCAACAAGCCTTTAAACCCCTAGGTTACCCTAGTAGGACAAGTGGTGTCTCGTGAGGGTTTGTAGTGAATATACCCACAAAATTCGGCTCAAAGAAAATTCAAAATATGCAAAAATTATATAATTCAAACTTTTTCAGAAAATAGTCATCATCAAATTATGTTCAAGAGTCTCAAATCATAGTGCGTGTGTGCGAAGCCAAAAATTTAATCGCGAATTTTTACTGATTAACCATTACGTTACTTATCCGAAAATTTGTTTTGATTTCAAAATGTCATGTGATGCTCTCACAAATGAATCACTCGAAATGTGGCTATTCTCTCGGTATGCATGATTTATAAGAGTACATATATTAGAAATCGGTTCACGCACACAAATAGAAAGACGAAAATTTTATGGTAATCGGATCTCATCAAAGGATTACGAATATAAGAAAATGGGAACATTGCCTCTAATTCACATATTTGATCTCTTTTATTATCTTTTGGTGTTTTAGCTCTCTATGCGGTAACCAATTTCGCAATTTTTGGACTCGGTTAGGACTTTTATGGGTTAAAGGTGTATTAGGTAAAATGGTAATGATTAGGAACTTTGGAAATGGAAAATTTTCTTATGATGTCTGTTAGTGCATTTCCGAACTTTTGCTCATTTTTTTCTATTTTTTTATTATTTTTTTACGCTTTTCTTTTCTTGCTATTTTTGTTGAGCATAGCTATTCTTTTCTTGCCCCTTTTCTGCACTTTCTAGACTTAAATTCCGACTTTTTCCATTTTTCACAATTCCAGGATATTTGGGTTTTTCGGGTTGTCAAACGAAAGGAAAAATTATTCAACTCAATTTTGGGTTACAAAAGGGATGATTTTTCATAACTTTTTATGGCCAATATTTTTGGGTAACAAACAATGGCCTACTTCATTGTCCAAACTACTAATTGCGTTACCATATGCGTTTCAAGATGAATTTAATTTAGATATTTCTTTGACACATTTTTCAAGGCAATATCACACACATTTCTCAAACCGATCAAAGTGAAAGACTTGAGATCCTCGACGACTTATTAGGTCGCTAAAAAGAACTTTGAGTTAACAATTAACTCGGATTGATTTATAAATTTCACAAAAATGAAAGGCTTGAATCTCACTGGGATTTGTTAATCTCCACAATTATTCGTCAAGTCGTCAATTTTTGCTCAATTTCCATCTCTGGTCAATTTCGGCTTTGTGTATTGTGTTTTTACAATTTGAGACTTTAAACTGACTTTTAATGATATTTTTAAAAAATTTGAATTGCAATTTTTATTTATTTTGAAGACATATTTTTGGATTTTTCATAATTTTATGATTTTTTTTTGAGATTTTTGGGCATTTTTGAAAATTTGTGAAGTTTTAAAAACACGCACTTGTGACCCCCCTAACTTAGAGTTTTGCATTATCCTCAAGCAAAAAGGACTAAAATCTAACTCAAAGCGAATTAAAAGTGCGAGAACATAAAACGAACAAATAAAATAGAAATTCATGATTTTTATATAGATACGGAGAATCCCGTGTTACAAAGGAGAGGGTAGAGCATACAACACACGAACATCTAACAATATATATGGGCTTCATTAGGGAGACGTATTTGAGGGTCCGGGTGCGTTGGGATCATATGGATCATAAAAGAAATTCGAAGGGGGTCCACCCAAGTTGGGCTCATATAAATGCGCTTGGAGACGATGCATCATGCTTGTGTCCCTTTGGTAGGCCTGTTAATCCCATTGATAGGTCGCTTGGTCTCGATTATATTGGGTGATGGACCGATCAAAACGTGATTCAATCGCCGAAAGGCGCCTATTAAAATTTGCACCGGGAGGCTTAAAGTAGGAATCGTCGTCCTCGTCTTCATCATATTCTTATTTTTCCCCTACATCCATCATTGGGGCGTCATGTTCCTCCTACCCCGCACTCTCATCTAGAATGGGATGGTCGGGGTGGGCCACCCTCATTTGTTGTTCACTACGGGTGGTAGAGGTGCTTCCCATGGGGCGGGGGAGCCGAACTTGCTGCCCCGGATCATCCACCCCGTCATCAATCAGAATTTCCATGATAAGGCGGGCATAGGGGAGTGCCGCTTTGCCCCACTCGTGTAGGCGGCATTGAAGATATCAGCGTAGAAGATTTGGGCCAGATTTAGCGTGCTCTCGGGGTTGAGGAAATGGTAAAGGAAGTTGGCGTGACGTAGCCGGACCACCGAGTCATTGGTGGTTTAGTGGATTGCTTCACATGCAATTAGGTGCGTGAATCACACCGTATCGAAGAGACTTCCTATGGGAAAAGAATCGCGCACCCATTCCTCCCCGGGTGCCATTCGGGCAATACATTCTTCTTTGGTGCAGAGGGCACCATTTGTGGGATACATGAATGACACGGGAAGGACAACCCCTTTTGCCCACATTTTGCGCTCAATGATGGAGGTGGAGAATAGAATTTGAATACCGTCAAGATAGGCCTCATGAAGCGTGGATGATTTGCGAACGAGTGTCGTGTAGAACTGCAGCTTCAAAATTGGTGTTGCTCGTAGGAGAGAGGAAGGAGCACCACCCACGACGGTTGAAAAGGGCGGTGACGTCACCAGGAAGTTGCTCCCAATTGACAAAGAACTAGATATGGATTGGACGCGTGGTCGAAAAATAGCGCTCGACCCAATGGTGCTCGTGGATGCACCGAAATAGCCCCTACCCTTGTCATCAAGGACGGTGGTGTCGTCATATTTGTGAGGGCAGAAATCGGCTTGGCGGGGGCATGACATGGTGAGAGATAGATAGATAGATAGAGATAGATATGGATGATATGGTGTAGAAGAGAGGGAGAATGAAATGAGGTGTGAGAAAAGGAGAGGAGTGAGTGTTAATTTAAAGGTGTAGGTGTGGGGGGTTGGCTTTTGGTGGGAAATGGTAATAGGAGTTGAGGGAAAGGAAGGGGGGGGGGGAGGAATTTGGAGTGGAAAATGAATGGAGGGAAGGAAGGGGGAAAAGAGAATGAGTTTGGAAAAGGGAGGAGATGAATCTGCCAGGTACCATGAACCGGTTCGACTGGTACCCCCTATCGGTTCGCCGCCCGAACCGGTTCACCCTGGGGTTCGGGGGAGGCTGCTGGCCTGGAAGTTGGATTTCAATCTTCTCTAAAAAATTAAGTGTTCGCTCGTGTCTCCTCTCATGCGTATGGCCCCTAGAAATATCCTAGACCCCTGGTGCCCTAAAAATACTTCAATCATGCCCTCGAAATGCGTGCAACCTTGCTCAGAAAGTGTACTAGCTCACTCCCTCTCGTGAACTGTGCACCGAACTCCTAAATAACCTAACTCACACACTACTATTGTACACAAGAAATCACCCCATACGCGTCGGGGGTGCGACGACCTCTCATTTTCAGCTCAATTGACCCCATAAATAGGGTTCGACAATCAAATGGTGTTGACTTCTTCCACGCCTCTAGATATGGCTTTAGGTGTTGTCCATTTACCTTGAATGTATTTCCCAATTTTAAATCATCTAATTCCACATCTCCGTGAGGGAATACA
Source organism: Sambucus nigra (assembly GCA_949130495.1). NCBI lineage: Eukaryota > Viridiplantae > Streptophyta > Magnoliopsida > Dipsacales > Adoxaceae > Sambucus > Sambucus nigra. The sequence goes on along the minus strand of OX422221.1, from coordinate 327,976,890 downwards.
TTTTTTACAACAAACGGGCCAGACCATCGTGACCGCAACTTGCCCGGAAATAGATGAAGCCGAGAGTTATAGAGAAACACTTTTTGTCTGGAAAGAAACTCTTTGCGTCGAATAATGTTATCGTGAGCGAGTTTCATCCTTTCTTTTGAAATTTTTGCGTTCTCATACGCATCATTGCGTATCTCTTCTAACTCATTTAATTGAAGCTTGCGAGCTTCACCGACTTTATCCATGTCATAATTCAACTTCTTAATCGCCCAATACGCCTTGTGCTCTAATTCAAAGGGAAGATGCAAGGTTTTCCATACACAAAGCGGAAGGGGGACATCCCTAGTGGATTTTTATATTCGGTAAGATAGGCCCATAGTGAATCGTTCAATCGAAGTGACGAATCTTTCCGAGTGGGATTGACGGTATTCTCAAGAATGTTCTTGATTTATCGATTCGCTAATTCGACTTCCCATTCATTTATGGGTGATAGGTTATTCCAACCTTGTGAACGACGCCATACTTTCTCATGAGCTTCGCGAATGGACTGTTGTAAAAGTGCATGCCATTATCACTAATTATTGCTTTCGGAGCACCGAAGTGGGAAAGTATATGTTCCTCTAGGAACCTAATCACCACTTTGCTGTCATTTGTCTTGATAGCTGTAGCTTCCACCCATTTAGAAATGTAGTCTACCATGACAAGGATGTATAGGAAACCAAATGATGGTGTAAAAGGGCCCATGAAGTTAATACCCCAGCAGTCGAAGATCTCAAAAATGAATATCGGGGTTAATGGCATCATGTCTCGTCGGGTAATCGCCCCCATCCTTTGACACATATTGGAAGATTTGCAATAATTATTCACATCTCGGAAAATTGTGGGATAATAGAGGCCGCATTGAAGAATCTTAGCGACCGTCTTTTTCATCGAAAAGTGACCTCCACAAGCTTTAGAATTATATAATTGGATGACTTTTTGGATCTCGTCATTCGGTACGCATCGTCGAATGATTTGGTCGGTGCAATATTTAAAAAAGGAAGGGATCGTCATAGAAAAACATGCGCGACCAAGTGATGAACCTCTTATTATCTTGTGGTGTCCAATCGGGAGGGATGACTCCCGTGACAAGGTAGGTCACTATATCCGCAAACCATGGCAAATAAAAGGTGGCAAATAATTGCTCATCCGGAAAATATTCGTCTGTGGGTATTGGATCACTAGGTACGTCGGACGAATGCAGTTATAAGTGGTCGGCAATGACGTTTTCTACTCCTTTTTTGTCTTTAATGGTGAGATTAACTCTTGTAGGAGTAGGATCCACCTTATGAGGCGCGGTTTTGCATTTTTCTTCGCAAGTAGGTATTTCAATGCCGCGTGGTCGGTGAAGCAAGTGATGGGAGAACCGATAAGGTAGGATTGAAATTTGTCAAGAGAAAAAACTACCGCTAACAACTCCTTCTCTGTGGTGAAGTAATTAAGTTGTGGTCTGGTAAGAGTCCGTCTAGCGTAGTAGATGACATGAGCCTATTTATCTTTTCTTTGGCCCAAAACAACCCCTATCGCATAATCGCTAGCATCACACATAAGCTAGAATGGTAAGGACTAATCTGGAGCAGGCATGATGGGAACGAACACAAGCATGGTTTTTAATTTTTTAAAAGCGCTATGGCATGCTTGTGTCCACTTAAACGGGGTGTCCTTCATGAGAAGGTTGCTTAAGGGTCTAGCGATGGTGCTAAAGTCCTTAATGAATTTTCAATAAAACTCCACGTGGCCCAAGAAGGAGCGCATGTCTTTGAGCGATTTTGATGTGGGTAGATCGGCTATGACATCAATCTTAGCCCTATCAACTTCAATTCCCTTTGATGAAACTATGTGGCCAAGAACTATTCCCTCAGTGAACATAAAATGGAATTTCTCCCAATTTAGCATTAAGTTATTCTCCACACACCGGGCCAGTACTTTTTTCAGCTTTACTAGACAAAGATCGAAAGAGGTGCTAAAAATGCTAAAATCGTCCATGAACACTTCAAGTCCTCTCTCAACCATGTCGCTAAATAGACTCAACATGCACCTTTGAAAGGTCGCGGGTGCATTACACAAGCCGAATGGCATACGTTTGTAGGCAAATGTACCAAAGGGGCAAGTGAAGGTCATTTTCTCCTGGTCAAGTACATCCACCTTAATTTGGTTATATCCGGAATAACCATCAAGGAATCAATAGTAAGGGTGGACCGCTACTCTCTCAAGCATCTGATCAATAAATGACAAGGGAAAATGGTCTTTTCTATTTATCGCATTGAGTTTCTGGTAATCAATGCAAAGGCGCCATCCGGTGGTGGTACGTTGGGAAACTAGCTCTTCCTTAGCATTTTCAATCACTGTCATGCCCGACTTTTTTAGGACAACTTGAATAGGGCTCACCTACTTGCTATACGAGATTGGGTAGATAATCCCGACATCCAATAACTTAATGATTTCGGTTCTCACCACTTCTTTTATATTATGGTTTAGCCTTTTTTGCATTCCTCTCGAGGTGGTACCAATGGGTGCAAATCAAAGGACTTATCCACTTCAAATCAATAATACACCAACCGAAAGCACTTTGGTGCCTCCTCAGAATCTTTAACCGTTTACCCTCCTGCTCTTCGTCTAGGCTAGAGGAGACAACAATAGGAAATGTCTCGTCCTCTCTTAGGTATGTATATTTAATATGGGAGGGTAGTTTCTTCAATTCGAGGGTCAAAAATTTATCACTGGAGGGAACCATGCGTGCCTCCCTTGGCGGTAACTCCTTGAATCGAGAAACCCAACTTACATCTCTTGCATCCTCGTCCGACGCTTTCTCATCAAGTAGCTCTCTCAACTCCTCAACTTCCCTCTCGAATTCAGTAGCTGTACCCTTACTCTCGTCCCTCGACACTAAGCAGGACCCTAGGGAATATCCATAATAATTTTCCTCAAAGTACTCCTCTACTATCTCGTCGATTAATCTCACTGCGTGAAGATAATCTTCTTTCTCCGTATATTAGGCTATATGGAATATGTTAGTCTCTAAGGTCATGTTCCCAAAGGTGAGTTGCATCTGCCCATTTCGAGTATTGATATTTGTGTTGGCCGTAGCTAAGAATGGGCGCCTAAGAATGATGGAAACATGATTTCTCGAGGCGAAGGAGGGATCTGTGTCCCAAATGACAAAGTCTACCGGGAAGTAGAAAGTGTCAACTTGGACGATCACATCCTCAACTATACCTCTGGGGATCTTCACGATTCGATCTGCTAACAGGCGAGTGATATTTATGGGCTTAAGGTCATCCAGATCAAGTTGCCTATAGATGGCGTAAGGGAGGATATTGACACTTGCTCCCAAGTCAAGAAAGGCTTTTTCAATTTTATTTTCTTTAACGATGCAGGAAATGGTGGGTGCACCGAGATCTTTGAATTTTGGAGGGAGATCATTCACGTTCTGTGCTAGAAATACGTTTTTCTTTACCTTCATCTTTCTCTTTACTGTTAACAAGTCTTTGATGACTTTTGCATAAGCTGGAATTTGATTAATAGCATCGAGGAAAGGTAAATTTAGCTTTTCTTGCTTTAGCACGTCTAGCACTTCATCACGGGGATTCCCTTTGTGGGAAGGAACCAACCTTTGAGGAAACGATACCGCGGTGGGTGGTTTCACTACTACTTCAGGCTCACTAGTGTCTTCTTTATCACTCTCTTTCAAGGTTACATTTTCGGCCTCATTCGTGCCGGGCTAAATATCATTGTCTTTGGTTGTGTCGTGTGGGAGAGGTGATAAATCAATGACTCTCCCACTACGAAGAGTGGTCACAGCTTGATATTGCTCCTGATGTTCTGTCGAGGCGGAGTTAACATTTATTTGACCTTGGGGAAGACTTTGGCCTTGGGCAAGAAACTTTCCCTTCTCTTGGATACTTAACGATGATTGCATCTTTGAAATATTTGCATTTATGTCATTGATCATGTGCTCATATCTAGCATTGGTTGCATTCTGGGTATTGATAAATTGGTTCATTGTATCCTCAAGATTTCTCCGTGGTGGAGTGATATATGCCCCTTGAGGTGGTGATGCTTGTACATATCCTTGCATGTGTGGAGCTTGTTAAAAGTGCGATGGTGGAGGAGGGGAAACATGTGAATTGGGATTCATCGCAGCATGTTATTTCCCATAGCTAAAACCAGGATGGTTTTTCCATAAAGGGTTGTAAGAATTCCCGTGCGGTGCACCGAAGTTACCCTTAAATCCTCCTATACCACTTACTTGCTCTTGAAGCATAACTTTATAGGCGGGTATTATCGGGCATTCCTCTGTTGAATGAACTGCCTCACAAATCGCACACACCTTCTCGACAGAGTTTGGGATGGATCTAGTTGGTCCCCTTGCACATGCCTCAAGTATTTCTCGTATTCCTTTCTCAAGTAGATCGAGTCGGCTGTCCATCATAATATTCTTTTCCACGTGAAATAGTCGGATGATGATGGAATTATGGTCGCTTGACGCATTCAATTATGAGCATTAGGGTCAGTTGTGTCCCATGCTTGGGTAGTCTCGGCGACATACCTCAGGTGAATCTCAGCATCGTTGGCGTCTAGGTCGACAAAGGGACCATCAAACATGGTTTCATCGAGTTGTTTGGAGTTTATATTCAGCCCATTATGGAAGAAGGAAGTGATTTCCAGTTTATCAAGTCCATGATGAGGGCACGAAGTGACTAACTCATTAAAACGCTCGTAGCATCGATCTAATGACTCATTTTCTAGTTGTCAAAAAGTTTAAATTTGAGCCTTGATGGAGTTCGTTCGATGTGTAGGAAGTAATTTCTTGAGAAATTTAAATTTTAACTCGTTCCATGATGAAATTGAGTTTGGAGGTAAAGACCATAGCCAGGTCTTAGCCTTGTCCTTTAGCGAGAATGGGAAGAGTTTGAGGCGGATCACATCTTTTGTGCAAGTTTGATCGCTAAGGGTCTTACACGCCTCCTCAAATTCCATGATATGGAGATATAAATTTTCTGAATCCATTCCATGATAGGTGGGAAGTATCTGGATCATCCCATTCCTAAAGAGAAATTTCCCTGCATTATATGGGAGTAAAATGCATCCCGGAGTGACAGTGCGCTCGGGATATAAGATTTCTCTTAACGGGCGGTATGGGGCCTCTTCCTCCCCGGCGGCTGCACTACCGTATTGTGACATGTCTCTCTCTCGTAATGACTCTGTGTCCTCACTTGGTATGCTCGGAGCGTGCTCTGAAAAGTGTCCTAAGAGGGAAAACAGAGTGTTATTTGCAATTGAGTGTGACGGTGTGGGAGGTGGAACCCAGAATTGTGGAGCATTAGGAGTGTGAGGGCTATCGGGGTCGTACTCAACTATCGAGTTTTCGTGAATGTGGGTTGGAGTATTATGGGGAGTTGGAGTGAGTTCAAAATTTTGCATCAACAGGCTTGTGAGAGACGAGGAGGAATATTTTTGTGCTTTAAATTTTTTTTTTTTATGGTTTTTTTTTTTGAAATTTTTGGCCAAAGTTTGAGATTGACTTGATCTAATCCTAAGTCTACCTATGTCCCCGACAACGGCATAAAAAATTTGACGCGACTACGAATGTGTCTCAGAAGTGCGTACTCTCTAAGCTCAAGTGCAATCCTGTCACTCAAGTAATAATCCGATAAGTTGGGTATCGATCCTTAGGGAAATATGACAACAGAGTTGTAATGACGTTGAACAGACGAAGGAAACCTAACTTTGACTCTAAGGAAAAGGTAAAGATGATTTGAATGGTGAAATATCTACAACTATATGTAATTTTGAAAATGATTAACTAGAGAAATCAAGGATGAATGAAATGAAATTACTCTAAATTATCTAAAATATTGACGATAATTGAATTAAACTTGAACTATATGATGAGGAAAACAGGACGGAAATACAATCCCTCAACCCTAGTGTATTGCTAGCAAAAAATTAATCGTAAATCTAAGGGATTAATTAGACCCAGAATTTAGTACTCCCAAGCATTATATATATGAGGTTCAAGCCCGCACCATACATAATTAGAGGATGAGTAAATCGGTATTGCGATAACTACACTCGAATTACATTATGAAGCATCCCAGTTACCCTGAAGCAAACGAGATCCAAAGATCTACAATGGTTGTGTTGCTATGCAATACGGTCATAATAAATCCTTAAGTTTAGAGGATTAATTTTATACACATGCAACTATATCATCAGGTTGATTCATACATCCCGAACCTAAAAAATCTAGCTGGACATGTTGTACCTAACTATGAATGAATTAACTACGTTGCATGCGAGAGAAATCATAATGAAACTATCTTGAAACATGCAAAGAAGTGTTATGAACCCATAAATTATTTGAATCATGCAAGAAAAATAACCATGCAAGAACAATAATAAGAAGAATGAAATTTGGATTAAAACTAGAAAATAAACCCGGAATGAATCAATCTTGAAGCAACAATTCAAACTATGTTCCTAGGTGTTCTTCTATTTTTTTCTCTAGAGAAAACTGATCAAAACTATGCAAAACTCCCCTTTTAAGTCATTACCATTGTACAAATATGTTTTAGAAGAAGTTGTAACAATATAGGACTCTTTGGACCAATCAGCTGTCAAGGAAAAATTTGCACATCAGGACCCCCGAACCGGTTTGCAGTTACCCCGAACCGGATCACAGTGTGGTTCGGGAATTTCTGCTGGTTTTGGGGTCTCATTTCTTCAATTCAACACTTGGAATTTTTTTCTTCTTTTCTTCTTGGACTTTTCTTCAACTTCAAATGATCATAACTCTTCAACCGTAGCTCGGATTTAGGTGCCATTTCTTCCAGTATTCTCGTTGTTATGATATTTTCAACTTTCCAGCTGGCCCTACAATGCCCTTGAACTTGCCTTCCTAACCTTTCTTTCATTATTTTGATTTTTTTTCGCACCACTTGTTTAATTAACCTGTAAAACATATACGAGAAACACAAAATATGAAATACTTGCCAACGAAGGTTAGTAGCATAAATGTGAGTTAAATACAAATCAATTGCGTCACTCGGGTTCACAAAGGTACCAAAATTAAGGGTATAAATATATAATATATATGCCCAATCAGTGTTGCCTTTGCTTCAACTAAGTGAGCCTTTCTATTTGCTAGCTCAGCACCTTTACCTGTTTGGCCACCACATATTAATTTGACATCTAAGGAAATCATATGCAAAGATGTTTTATCTTTTGAGATTTTTATTGGAAGGTCAGGATCATCGTCTCCACTGTCGTTAAACTACTAATTATTTTTATTTTCCTTCACTTTCCTTCTCGACCTATTGTCCCTTCTCCCATTGTTTCTTTTCCTACCTTCATCCTTCCCACTATCATTACCCACGTATTTTATGAGCTTCCCCTATTTTAAAAGTTTATTAATCTCATCTATTAGGGCAAAACATTTGTCTATCGTATGACCGCCGTCTTGATGGAAGTCACACATTTTCTTTTATCTCTTTTATGGCGAAGAAATTTTAGCTTTTCTGGCCACTTGAGTTCCCTATCGTCTTTAATCTCATTCAGTATTAAATTCGAGCTTACAGTCATTGGTGTATACTAGGTAAATTTATTGCCACTCGATATTTTCTTCCCATCTTTATCCTTCATCTGGACAAACTTTCCATTACCTGTCTCCGTTGTGTCCTCTTCTTGGCCACCTTGCCTCCTTCGCGTTCATGATCCTCCCGAATGTGGCCAAAAGTTCTGTTATGGTTTTTGGAGGATCCTTTAAGTGGTTCCATAATTTTTTTTGATTGTATCTCTCCTTTTTAAAGCGAGAGATACACTCCCTCAGAGGTTCATTTTCTCTTTGCTTGACATTTAAGAGATGTGGTATGCACTCCAATGGCTTCACGTCGAAGAAAAAATTATGAATGAACTTCTGTAATAATTGCCTAAAATTATCTACAGAACCTCTCGACAAGTCAATGTACCATACATGTGTCGGTCCTGTAAGAATACTTGAGAATGCTCAACACTATATCTCCTCAGGTATTGAATAAATATCGACTGCTGACTAATATATTTCAATGTGATGAACGGGATTTGTGCTCCAATCATACCTCGGTGTCACACTCGGTGATTTAAACTTGGCTAGGGTAGGATACCTAACAATCCTCGGTACAAACGGAAACCCTTACATATATCCTCTACGACTGGGGTCTCGGCTATTGATAAAATTGATCTTGTCCTCTAACCTTTGAATAAAACTATTTTAGGGTTTCTCTTCTATCGCCACATTGTCTCCATCCCCTTCCATCACAACTGCCTTATGAACTGGCTCTCGGTAGGTGGACCTCTATCGACTCTTGACTTCTTTATGGCCTTATCTTTTATGATCTCGTCTCGTCCTCTCATCTTTATAATGACTATTTCCCTTCACGCCACCTATATTGTGAGATTGTGAGTGTTGGTCTTGTCTTGCTTCATCTCTAGGTTTGAGATGATCAAAGGTCGATCCTCTGCTTAACTTATTAAATGTTGAGCATCTCTGTTGGCTCCTAGGAATATGCTGAATGCTATTAACTTGGTAGGTTTATGCTGGTATTACTTTAGGGATCCTGTGTTGCCTGAAGTTTCATACCTCTTCCAATAGTCTTCCTCATCACAATCTTGGTCATTTCAGTATCCTTGAATCTGGTTTCCAAGGTAGAGATACAGTGAATCAAAGATGTCCCTCTACCTGGTATGATGTCGTGCCTCTTTGGTTACGGTTTGGTATTATAAGGATAAATTTTTTAATTGAGTCCATTTGAAAATATTTGACTTATTCCCAAAACAAAACATTATTTTGAGTCATAAATAGTTTTTTATATTCTAACAATTCCCATAAAGTCTATTATGTGTTTGTTGAAAACGTAGCATCGAAGCTTCACAAATTATATCATGTCGAGTTTTATTGGTACACGTTTCACATCTTTATTGCATTCCGATCACTCATGTATGAACGCATTATATTTATGGAGTTTGAAAAATGTTTTAAAGGATGGATATTTTGTTTATAAATAGTTTACAACGTTTAAAATATTTTCAAAAGGGTTTATCTTCGTTTATTTTGAGCTAATTACAGTTTAGAGTCGTATGGAATCACATCTTGAGTTTTAGTGGTTCAAACGAGATAAGATGTTGTTCTAACGACATCGTACAGTCATTCTAACGACTTATGGATTTTGTTAGAACAATATAACAACTCAAATTTTTTATTTAAAGAATTTTTGTCTCAGAATTTCGATAAGTGCAGAACTATATTCCAGAAAATAGTTTCATTTTTCTGCACAAAAGTATTCTAAGGTTTTCAAAGTTAAAAACCATCCTTAGAGTTTAAAAATATCCAAGATTTCTTATTCTATTACTATAGAGATCTTATTTGCACCATCAGAGATTGTCCATCACTTTGAATAAATCGTTTCATTCAGTTTTGTGGTAAATAAATGATGGAGTTCGTGTTTAGAATCAATAGACGGTTTACCAAGCTGTATCTGTGGACGTCGAGGCTTTCGTGGACACGTGTGCTACGGACAGGTATCGTAGAAGGACTTCTGCGTGGTCACTGTGGAGGAGAGATTAAAGTGAAAAAGAGCATCAAGGCTTGTGGGGATCGAGTCATTGTGTAAGTTTGTGTCTCTTCATTTGTAAGAATCCGCATCATAGTGATTGTATGGCTTGGGTCGTTCGAGATTTTTTCCTTTAGTGGTTTCCTCGTACATCCGACGTTGTGAACATAGTTATTTTTCTATCTTTAATCACTTAGATGCATATTTAGGATTAAACAAGATAAAATTGGGTTTAATTGAAATTAGTCCACAAACTTGGTGCGTATAAAATTTGGAAAAAGGGTTTTGAAAGAAAGTTGTTTTTACATCCTTAAAGCACTTTTGAAATAAAAAGGGACCTATTTGTGTGTTGATCCCTTGTGTTTTTAAGGATGAATTTTGGAAATCTTGAAAGTTTTGAAGCTCCTATTTTTTATGGCACAAATTATACTTATTGTAAAATGCGAATGAGAAGTGATTTGAAATCAATTGATGAGCTTGTGTGGTTAGCAATTGAAAAGGGTTGGACTCCACTGGTCGCACGATAAGGTGAGTCCACTAATTTGAAACTCGTTGAGCCATGGATCGAAGCCAAATATAGACTTGCATTTTATAACTCTAAAGGTCTTCAGGTTATTTCCTCACATGTCACACCGAAAGAGTATAATATAATCATGACGTGTGAAAGTTAAAAAGAGGCTTGGGGTATTCTTGCACTTACTCACGAGGGCACTAGCACAGTTAGGGCGTCTAAACTTCAAAACCTCACTACACAGTTTGAGACAATTAAGATGCTACAAAGTGAGTCGTTTGATGAGTTTTATGCTAGATTATCCAACATAGTCAACCTGTCATTTAATTTTGGAGAGAAAATACCCGAAAATTGTGTCATAAAGAAAATCTTAAGGTCATTGCCAAGAATATTTGATGCAAAGGTGATCGTTTTGAACTCCTTGGGTATGCTTGAATCGACAAAACTTGAAGCGATTGTAGGTGACTTACAAATCTATGAACTCGATATGTTTACCTCCAAGCAAGCGCCAAAGAAAGAAAAGGGCATTGCTTTGAAAGCCCGAAAGGAGGAGACTAAAGTTTCGGATGATGATTCCAATTCCGATCTTGAGTATGTAGCATTGTTGGGAAAGAAGTTCAAAAAGTTTCTTAAGTTCTAAAAGCAATCGAGAGATGCCAACTGACTTAATCAATCCAAAAATAATAAGGTTGATTCCACCCCGAAAAATAAGAGTGAGAATATTAAGAGGGATGAGTTAGATAGGCATTTTTAGTGTGAGGGGTATGGTCACAAGGTAGCCGAGTGTCCCAATAGACTTAGGAAGGAGGGCAAGAAACCGATAGCATATAACGCCTCCTTAAGTGGTAACGAACCAAAAGAGGGACGAATTCCCACATTGAGCGTAACTTTGTAACATTCATGGCATGTCATGTAAATCTTCTCATGAAGATTCTCATATGAATGACACTTCTGAGGTCGTGGAGTGTGAATCCCAAGGGAGTGAGGGTGAAGCAAGTGAGTAAGAGGATATTGATGTAGGAGAGTTACAAGTTGCCTTTAATGATTTATATGCGAAAGCAGTAAAGGTGAAAAAGTAAAACATGAAGTTGCAAGCTAGGTTGAATGAGCGTGCCATAGAAAATAATGTTGCTTTGATTGAGGATCTTAGGTCACAGGAGAAGAATCTTAAGGAGAAACTAGAATACGTTGCGAAAGAGAGAGATAGTCTTCAGGGTTTAATAGAGGCTTTAAAGAAAGAGGTTATACAGTTTGAGGAGTCTAGGCATTTGCTTGAGTCTAGGATTTGTGAGTTAGATGATAGATTGAGAGACTCGAGTAAGGTGAAGTTTGATTTAGAGGCTAGGTCGGAGAAGTTGGAGAGGGTGTTAGGCACCATCCAAATCAAGGTAGATAGGTTTGGTATAGGCTACGATGATAGTGTCGTTCCCATTTCGAAAGCCAATGCCAATCGTGTGAGAGAACCGATTAGGAAATTAAGAGAGGTCCACATTTAGGTCACATTCCTCGCCGTATTTACACTTGTTCCCATTACGATAGGAAGGGTCACCTCATGAATTATTGTTACGAACTTAAAAATGATCCTAGGAAGTTTAAGAATAAAGTCATTTCGGTTCCCAAAACCACCATGCGTCGTTACAAATCTACTTGGGTTAGGAAATCGAACTTAGTGGCTTTAGGAATTAAACTTCATGGTTCTTGTTTGGTTGTACTTGATTCTTCCCATGCAAAATCTAAAGGATGATTGTGTTGCCATGTTTGTCATATGCTAGTCTTTGATTCATGATATATATCTTGCTAGTATTATAACATGTGTATCTCGTTGTATTATATTTTTTCATTTTTTGAGACTTATTTGAAAAAAATACAAAAATATTTTATTTTGATAAATTTTTTGAAAATACAAAAAGATTTTTGGTCTCGTTTATTTTTGAAAAGACAAAAAGATTTTATTTTTGGGTCAAAATATTTAAAAAAAACTCATAAAGATTTTCAATTTATCTTTTGTGTCTTGAGTTTTCATGTTTGATATGATATATTGGTGTGCTTGGACCCCCACCATTTCACTATCCATGTGGCTAGGACATTTGGTCATAATTGTTGATGCATTGAATGATCTTAACCATTAGCTAAATGGTGTTGTTTGGAAGTTGATATGCATTTGGATTTGACTTTGTATATATGTTATATTTGTACACATGCACGAGTTTATATGAAGGTTTGACATCTCATGCATATTTGAGTTTGGTGAGATGTTCTTATCTCAATTTTGTCATTTATGCGTAATAAGACTCAGGAGGAGGTGTGCATGTAAGAAGCGTTTACCGTGAGAATATTGCTTATATTGAAAAATGATGAGTGTTCACGAAAAAGGGATGCAAGTGAATAATAATCACATCATGAAAGCCACCATTTAAAAGATCACAAGAAAAAAATTAAGGTAATAAAAAGAATCCTATGCCAAAAATAGGGCTAATAGGATTTCTCTAAGTCGAAAAAAGTGGAAACATTAAAAAGAGCTTGAAAAAGAAAATTTATATATTTGAGGTTGTTTGGTTGGAAAATTAAACGGGTTTGCACCACGAATCCTTATGTTGAAAATTGTACGATGATACTATTATTTGTAGAATCGTTAAAATTCCGGATTTGTGTGCATATTGTTTGTTTAGTTCATTTAGCTCATAATATTAATTATCACATATGGATAAAACTAAGTTTGATGACATTTAATAGTTAATTAGAGCTTCTTGATCGTTTCGATGTGTTCATATTGTGATTCATTTGTTGTAGTTCACACACATTCACTCCATATCCATGTTTGATCACATTGATACTATGTTAGCATGAAACTTACATTATTTTTCTTGTTTTATTTTTTAGTTTTGAGTCTGTTTTTGCTACCGTTTCTTATCTCCGGTACATGTTTTCATGAAATTTTTTCACTGGGCAAAATATTAGCATTTTTAGGACTGGAATACATAGTTTGATGATGTTGTTCAAGCGATATATGGACTTCGTTCGAATGACATGCCCAAGTCGTTCGAAGTCTGCTTCAAATGACAAGTTTTTCGAGGCATTGATTTTTTTAAAAATGGTCGTTAGAAGGATGCTTCAAATGACAGCCTACTATTTTAAGTCATTTTTGACCCCGTTCAAATGACTTGCCCATGTCGTTAAAACGACCTGTCTTTCTTTTTGAGCCCTTTTTTGTTTTTAGTTACTGATTCATATATATGATTACATCTTTTTGTTTTGGTACTTCTAGGTTCATTGGGAAAGTTTACATGCAGTTGATATAAATTATTCATGTGTTGATTCTTATGCTACATTGATTATGTTAGTTATATTCTTGCTTAGATTGATATTTCATTCGATGAGATTGTTTGCTAGCTACAATTTGGTGTCGTCTGATTATTTTTAGCTGGAGTTTTCATGTTTATCTAGATATGCTTCATGTGTTTATCTCATTCTAGATATGATATTTGTTTATCTTTCTCACTTATTGTCTATTCGAGACAAAAAGGGGGAGAGGTGTATGTGTTCTCGGAGAAGTAGTTTGTTGCAAATTGGTATCATGATCTTTGATCTTTGGCTTTCCATATTAGTATCATGTTCACTTGCATCAAATTAATTTACACAAATTGGTACCCTTATTTTAAATTAGTATGTCTAACCAATGACTTGTTTTACATACTGATATTTTTTATATCATTTGTTCCTTCATACTTCATTGGGTATTTGTCTGTTTCATGTGTGTAGGAATTCTTCAGTGAGTCGAGATATCAATACTACATCACATTCAGACAACTAATGCTTTTAGGGCCTGTATATACTAGTCTTGTCCTGTATATTTTGATTTGGGGTTTTATGGGATGGGATTTAGGTGTCATACGACTTGACGACCCGATTTAGGCCTTTCACTATTTGGGTTTTATCCCGGAATAGTGAAAGGGGGAGATTTATAAGGACAAAATTTCCAATTGAGTCCATTTGTAAGTATTTGACTTATTCCCGGAACAAAACATTGTTTTGAGTCATATATAGATTTTTATATTATCATGATTCCCATAAAGTCAATGACATATTTATTTAAGACGTAGTGGCGAAGATTCAAAGATTATATCATGCTGAGTTTTATTGGTGCACGCTTCATGTCTTCATTGCATTTCGATCTCTCAAGTATGAACGCATTATGTTTATAGAGTTTGGATAATGTTTTAAAGGATGGACATTTTGTTTATAAATAGTTTACAATGTTTAAAATATTTTTAAAAGGGTTTATCTTTGTTTATTCTGAGATAATTACAGTTTAGAGTCGTATGGAATCACATCTTGAGTTTTAGTGGTTCAAACGACATAAGATGTCATTTGAACGACATCTCACAGTCGTTCAAACGACTTGTGGATCTCGTTAGAACGATATGCCAACTCAAATTTTTTATTTAAAGAATTTTTATCTCAGAATTTTGAGAAATGCAGAACCATATTCTAGAAAATAGTTTCGTTTTTCTGCACAAAATTTTTCTAAGGTTTTCAAAGTTAAAAACCATCCTTAGAGTTTAAAAAGATCCAAGCTTTCTTATTCTATTGCTATATAGATCTTAGTTGCACCATCAGATATTGTTCATCACTTTGAACAAATTGTTTCATTGGGTTTTTGCGGTGGAGAAACTAAGGAGTTCGTGTTCCGAATCCGTAGACGATTTACCAAGCTGTATCGGTGGACATCGAGGCATTTGTTGACCCGTGTGCTGTGGACAGGTATCGTAGAAGGACTTTTGCGAGCGGTTAAAGTGAAGAAGAGCGTCAAGGTTTGTGGGGATCGAGTTATTGTCTAAGTCTGTCTGTCTTCCTTTGTAAAACTCCACATCATAGTAATTGTCTGACTTGGGCTGTCCGAGGTTTTTTTCCTTAGTGGTTTCCTCATACATTCGTCGTTGTGAACGTATTTATTTTTCTTGATTTAATCACCTAGATGCATGTTTAGGATTAAATAAGATATTATTGGGTTTTATTGAAATTATTCACAAACTTGATGCGTATAAAATTTAGAAAATGGTTTTTGAAAGAGAGTTATTTTTGACATCCTTAAATCACATTTAAAATAAAAAGGGGACTATTGGGGTGGTCCCCCTATCGCTGTGTTCGCCATCTCTCTGGCCGCCGGAGTTATGATATTCGTTGTTGGATTATCATGAATCCTACCCATCATGCTTTGACTTAATTCCATAAACTTCTATTGCATTTGTTGTTGGTGGACCACTAGGGATCTCAGTAGTATAGCCACATCAACTATTTTTGACTGTTGAGGCAGATGACTGGAGCTAGCCTAGGTGTTACATAGAAGATCAGTGGCCATTTCAAGTGAGATTGATTTAAAGCAAAGAGAGAAGAGACAAAGTATCAAAACTAGAAATGGGTTGATTTAGAGAAAACTTGTCAAATACAATTCAAGCTCTTTCAATGGTGATTTAGCTCCAACAATGGTTTTACTGGATCACCGCCAGATTTAAGTAGGAGTGTTTAAGAGAAGAAGAAGAAACAATCTCTTCCCGTATACAGCGCCAAAAATGATGATACATGATTTCACCACCTCAAGTCAGTGATCATCTCAAGCTTCTATAACTGTATAACCATGGTGAAATAAAAGCATTAATATATGGAACATATGACAAGCAAAACAAATGAGAGACAAAGAGAAGACAAACATTTAATTGGTTCGGCCTTGGCCTACCTCCACTATGCGAATGAGTAATGTTTCTACTATAATATGAGGTTGGAAGCTATTAAAGTGTTTACAAGCTATCTTTCTCTCTCTATAATGCTAATTGGATAGAGTAATAGTAGGGTTTACCATTCTCGATCTCTTTAGAAGATGGAGGAACCATCCTTTCATAGTGTTGGAGATGCACAGTGTCACACCTAGCATGAAGCCTATGTGCATATGGTAAATGAACTAAGTAAAGATCCACAACTATACATTACATATGCAATCCATAATGAATAAATATTCCCCTCACGTGGGGCTGATTTGTTGTGATAGTTTTATTCACATGCTCCATTGATGCCTAGATCACATGTTTTATGTAAGTTATTGGTGTCTACGCTACGAGGTCTCTACTGGCCGAGATTGATGTGGTTTCCCTCCATGTGGATAAGGTCGAGAGTAATATATAGTTATCGATTGATATGTCCGATCTTGGCTTGATGAGGATATACGAGGCCAACATAGGTTATAGCCGAGACAGTGCAATATCATGACCTAAGTCCAACAGTAGCCTCTATGTGCAGCAATCGATTATTCTTGGGGTCTCGGAGACCGAGACTATTTATCCTGGCCCATTGTGATGTGGGTCCATATGAGGATGAGTTTGATATAAGCTAGAAGGGGGATGCTGCTGAGTGGAATCGTATCCAAACGAGGTCATACATATGTATATCACACAGACAGTACATTATATTTAGTAGTGAGAGGGCATTAAGGAGACGAGATATTCTTAGAATTTCGAGTTAGGTATAAAGAGAATAAAATTTGAGGACGAACTTCCTTGTTTAAGGGAGGAGGAATGCAATCCTCTACATTTTTATAGTAATTAATAAATTGTGAAATTGATTATCGGATATGGATGAGTTGTTATGTGACGCGTGGTGTGTCAATTTATGACTTAAGTTGATAGAGTTTTGAGATGTTATTCACTGGATTGATATGTGACCACAAAAGGTTACATAAGTTGTATTGTGTATTTAAGTTACATGTTGATTTATATTGATGTTAGAGCACTCATAATAATCCATTAAGATAAATAATTAAGTGAGTTAATAATATGGTCACTTATGGATTGGTCAGGGACTAGGTGTTAGGGGTTTCCTTGTTTGGATTATTCCCTTGGTATCAGGTCCCACCGATAGTGAAGTAGGTTCTTAGAATATCGAGTCGCGATCTCATTAATTAATTATTATGATTTCAAATTAAGCTATGTGTATTGCATTTTTAAATAATTTAATAAGATAATTGAATTAACACAATGAGATTATTGGCTAGTAAATGATGTTAACCTTTAGTGGGTTTGTATAACATTTAGAAAGTCTGGTTTGAACTTATTTTAGTGGAATTTTAATTCGTTGGGTTAGTATATAAATTGGGACAATTTTCGGGTCGTTTGGAGCTAATTTTGGGCCTAGGCTTAATTTCGTGGTTAGTAGTTTCATTTAATTATTAGATTAACCTATTTCTCATAATACACTTTTGGAAAAACCACAGATGTTAAGTAATATGTGAAGAAGCCATAGCTTGGAGATTGGGAGTTTTGGCTTGGAGGATTGTGGGAATTGGGGAATGATTCACATCTAACAAAATTAGGGTTCAATCCATAATCAAGTTTACTGTCTTTAAGAATACAATTAGATTTGTATTATACTGATAGCAATGTGTTGGAATCCATTAAGATCATATTAAAAATCTGATTTTGATCATAATCAACCCTAAATTCGTAATTAGGACTAAACAATTAATGACCCCTAATTTTGTATTAAAGAACTCATGCAATCTTATTAAAGAATAGATTAATTGGGATTTGAATAATTGAAATATGACTTAGATATTGTTAGATGTGAATCATACATTCTTTAATATGTAAAATCCATGTTATATTCATGTGGATTGATGTTAATTCGTACGCTAATTACTCCATTGTTGTGAACAACATAAATTTAGGATTTCACTAATGAATTTTGGGTTTAGATCTTTATAAGAGTTTTAATCATGCAAAAATTGTATAAATAGGTTTCTATAATTTATATGTTGGATGTGTGTGAAGGAGAAGGGTTAGTTTGGAGTTATAAAGGCTTTGGGTTTGAAGGTTTTCATCCATGGTCGCACTAGTCAAATGGTTGAAGAAGAAGGGGACATGGGCCCATCAAATCTATCCTACCTATCACCAGATTAATCATACCCATATAAATATTAGAGTTTTGAATTATAAATGCATGGACTCTGGTTACGTAATTTTCATAATTTAATGAATATCTTATGAATATTTTCTCAACACTGCATCATGATGAAATTTTGGGTTTGTCATTTAGCATTTAGGCTTTGCATTGTGTTCGTTGATTTAGTTGGGGCATTGATTAGGGACTTATATTTAATTTAAATGAGGTTATATGAAGTATGTTTGGGTATAAAAACTGTAATACCCCGTACTTTTAGGGATAATTAAATTACATGAGTGGGCGTAATTTGATAATTTAAGAAATTTATGAGTGTAATTAAATAAATTTAAAATATAAAGTAAATAGTAAATATTAGTTTGCAAGTGTCAGATTAATATTTACATGGATTATATTTTCTTACTGGACTAAGTAAAAGAGTAGGATTATTTTAATTATATGTCGCAGTTGGGTAAAGCGACAGAGGATAATATTTTAATTGGGAAACCCGTATTAAGATGTGTTGGGTTTAATTAGTGAATTGTAGTTAAGTGACCCGGATGGAGATTTAGAGTACGCGGTTGGTTTTGAAATGGCCGAGTTAGTCAAATTAGAGTATCCGGCAGTAATGTTTAGGCTCCGGGGATTGTTGGACTAGTAGGGACTCGCAATTGAGTAAACGAGTCATTTTTGGGTTTATACGGGAAAAACCCTAGTCTCTATTATAAAGGCACGAGAGAGAGAGAAAGAGAAGGAAAGAAAAGAGAGAAAAGAAAGAAGAGAAGAAAGGAAGGAAAAAGAGGAAGAAAAAGGGGATTCCGGGCCAAACTCCGCGGGATTCGACTCGAGATCGTCGAATTTTATCCACGAGGTAAGTGTTTACTTGCTTTATTCATTTGTGTGTGCATCTCATATTATAATTGGTAAAATAGATAAATTTAGGGATAGAACCCTTAAAATAAATTTGGAAAATTTGAGTTTAAGTTTACAAATTTATGTGTTATAAACTCTTGATAATTTCTAGTGTTAAATCCATGATAATGGAGTGTAGAAATGGTTAGAAATGGGAGAAATGATAAAACTGGGGCTTTAATGGTTTTAGGGTTTAAATCTAACAGAAATGGTTTAATACCACAAATAATTGATGTGTTTAGTATATCATAGTTGGTAGATGATTATATTGATGGTGGATGACATTGGGATGATTTTTAGGAGTGGTTTTAATGAAGAAATTGGGAGAAACGCCAAAACAGCCATAACTGTCTCGTGCTAAATTTTGTACAGGACCGGATCGGTCCAGTTTTTGCTGATTTTTAGAAAATGAAAGTTGTAGATATTTTCAATACAGTCACGTGGGCTCCGATCGCGTATTTTTCTGATTTTTTTGGATTTGATATGATTTTATTACTGGAGGGTGTTTGAGACCGAAATAAATTGTGGAGATAAATATTAGGGGTTCTTAAATATAGTGTGAGGACTTCTAAATTATTAATTGAGTGAGGTGCATACCTTAAGTTCTTTGAAAGTAAAATCCAAGGGCTTACTAATTTAAGGGTGTTCGGGACAAGTAACACTCGGAATTATATTTCGGCGGGCGATTATATATATATTATGCGTGTCGAAAATATTTATATAACGCCTATATGTTGGGAGTAAATTCTAATATGCGAATAGAATGGAAATTAAGGATAGGGGCTACAGATGCATGAGCGGCTATCCGGGGTCGGTTGATGACTATGATTATAGGTAACGCGATACCTACAGGATTAAAACACGTTGAGAGTATACTTATTTAATTAGTATGAATTGGTATATTTAGAGAGTATATAAATCCTTAAAAGTGATTAAGGGTAGAGTTATATATTAAGTAAGAGAATACTTTTGGGTTTAGTATTTTTAATTGTATGAGTGCTTATATACTATTACGAATGGAAACATTTTGGATTATTGGCTATCGCTATGAGAGTTTGGCAATTATAACAATATATATATATATATATATATATATATATATATATATATATATATTTGAGAAGTGATGTAAATTATATATACGATGTGATTACAATATATATAATATGATACGAATAAATATATCTGTGTGTGATTGGTATATTTGTACTCTAGAGGCTGGTTCCACAGGCTTTCCCGGGCGTAGGGTTGGAACAACCAGATTATATATTTTCTCTAGTACGATCTGGGGAGGTTACACGATGTGGGTGAATCCACAGGCTTGAGGAGCAGGGAGAGTATATCCCCATGTTATATCATCCCGTGTACGAGTGAGATGTGTGTACTCCACTTGCAGAGGGAACATGACCGCCTCCATCGTTGTGTATTTTTACCAGGACTGTGAGTGAGTCTGGCTTGGTACCGTAGTTGAGTGAGTAAACTCGGATTCAGATAGGCACTATGAGACTACATCCTCGAGTTATAGCTCGGTGGGGTGGTTATTATACTTATTGTGTATAGTATATTGTTTGTATATGAAGATGCGGTATCATAGAAAGTAAACATATATAAAATGAGAAGAAAGATAAGAGTTATCCCCCTTCCGGTAGATTATATTAGAATTTAAATTGTGATTTGTATATTAAAGTGAGAACTATATATATATACGAGATTATATATAATAAAGTGGAAATGATATTTTAAACTAGTGAAAGTTTTGGAATATGAACGGTATATATATATATATAACTATATATATCCATATGAGTTTTTATATATGCATTATGCGGTGAAGGCCTAATGAATCCCGATGATCAACATTTCCAGGTAGTAGTGTATCGGGAAGGTTCCTTGTTTTGATTTCGCTTCGTGAGACACTCCATGCACGAACGTAGCGCAGTGTTGGGAATGGGGAGAAGTTTAACCCTTAGTACTTGGGTTTATGAGGATTTTTAGAGGACGGGTGATAACATATTAGTTAAATGGGGTAACTTAACTAGGTTATTTAAAAGGTATGTGATAGATGTGCACTATTAGAAGAGGGGTGAGGGGTATCTCATGAGAGTGCGATACCAATTTAAATATGAGAGATTTCATATTTTTAAAATATGGCATTTGTGCACTTGCAAAATATTTTCAAACTCGGGCTCTGACCCGTTCCTCTATTTTCTCCTCTCTTGCTATATATATATATATAGGTGTCCAGACACAGGGACGCCTGGATGATGATTCCTTCGAGTCACACGTTTGCTTCAGCAACTGTGGATGCATGCTGATTTACTGTAGACGCTTATATCCTTGAGATCTAGATAGGAGGTATTGTAGAAACATTCGGCCCGATAGCCTAATTGTATTCATTTATTCTTTTACCGCATTTTAATTTATGGCTATTCGATTTTGTTGTATTATGTTAAACCGAGTGTTCGATTATTTTATTTCCTTTCAGTTTCGTGAATATAAACTGTTGTGATTGATTTATTTGGTTGGTTTGGTTAAAAAAATTAGTTAAATTTTTTTTTGACGCCAGCCTAATAGGTTATTTGTAATTAATTTGGTTTTCGACAGTGATGCTGAGAATGAACCATATGAGACTCTTGTTTTAATTTGGTATAGGATTGATCACCCGGTACTTTATTAAGCAGGGTGTCACAAATGGTATCAGAGCATCAGGTTCTAGTGTCCTTAGAAATCCGTGTGAACGTACTACACTTTTAATGTTGCTCTCGATTTGATATAGAGCCTTATGATTAGGATTGTTGATTCCTCTTGTGAGATTTTGTTCTCCTGTAATTATATTAGATTATAGTAAATCTTTTGCACGCTCATTCGAGATTCGTGTGCTGATCGAGGAAGGGCGACTAAGGAAGGTCATGATGAGGGAAACAGGAGAAGGGGCTTAGTTGGATCTGTTAGCTAAAGTTGAAGACCAGGACCGTAGTAGAGGTCACTCTCCTTGTGTCATTTGTCAAGGATTGTTGCAACGACTACGAAAGTATAGTAGTTATGAGTATCTAAGTACCGCTATAGTAAAGAGTGGTGCTAAAGTTGAATTACCCCATGAAGCTAAGTTGATGGAAGAAGTTTAAAAGGGTCTTTGATAAGGACCACGTGTTGAAGTTAAGTCATATAAAGTAAGTGTAGCATTACTCAGTGGGAGTAGAAGGCTCAGAAGATTTGGCTTAAAGCAGGGTATGGAAATACCCATATGTGAAAATTCGAGGAAAAATTTTCACTCGTGGGAGAAATATTGAAATTGTGGGAATGGTGGTCACTATGTTTGAGGGAGCAGGATGTTTTTCTCATTGAGGGATCTCACGGACGGTTTTAACTGCGAGTTCTTTTGGTTTATCGAAAATGAAGAGAATGTAGTTCTTGAACTATTCACACGAGGATCGGTCAGAGGCCGGAAGTGAATAAAGGGCTATATGGATAAGTGAACTTTGTACCGAATTAAGGTAGGTAAAATGAAGAGAGAGTCCTTCAGAAGAATGATAGGCTCACTAGAAAGTACTCCTAACACTTATGGAGAATTTGTGTTCGTGGGACCCCATTGGTGGACATCCACTCGGGGAGTTTATTGAAACAGGGTAGTTGAGTCCGGTAGCATGTTTCCTTTAGTAGGAGGAGATGAGGGGACTAAGGAGGTGATTGTCAGGATCGAGGCTATAGAGTCCAAAATACTGATAACCTTTACATGGTTTGGGTGGTCAAAGATGGGGAATGTTGCAATGTGGGCTGTAGAACCACACGGTTAGTCCTTGCCCGGTAGGAGTTAAAGGACGAGAGTAGGGTGCCTATATGGGGTATTAATTAAAGTAGTTTTTGTTCTGTTACGACAAATGTACCATGTTCGGGAACCATTTGGAGTAGCCAGGGTAATTGGCAAGAATGATGTTATGAGTTTCATCTCGGATGAAGGAGGTATTTCTGTGTGACAAGAGTTGGGTCACAGTATTTTGTTAACCCTAGATTCGTGTGTGATTCGAGTTTACTGGAAGCATCGGTAACATTATGAGTGAGTCTGGTTTGGTACCGTGGTTGAGTGAGTAAACCTAAATTCAGATAAGCACTATGAGACTACATCCTCGAGTTATAGCTCGGTGGGATGGTTATTATACTTATTGTGTATAACATATTGTTTGTATATGAAGATGCGATATCATATAAAATAAACATATATAAAATGAAATGAATGATAAGAGTTACCCCCCTTCCGGTAGATTATATTCAGATTTAAATTGTGATTCGTATATTAAAGTGAGAACTATATATATACGAGATTGTATATAATAAAGTGGAAATGGTATTTTAAACTAGTGAAAGTTTTGGAATATGAACGATATATATATATATATATATATATATATATATATATATATATATATATATATATGAGTTTTTATATTTGTGTTATGCGCTGAGGGCCTAATGAATCCCGACGATCAATATTGCCAGGTAGTAGTGTATCGGGGAGGTTCTTTTTTTGGATTTCGCTTCGCGAGACACCCCACGCACGAACGTAGCACAATATTGTGAATGGGGAGAATTTTAACCCTTATTACTCGGGTTTATGGGCATTTTTAGAGGACAGGTGATAACATATTAGTTAGGCAGGGTAGCTTAACTAGGCTGTTTAAATGGTATGCGATAGGTGTGCACTATTAGAAGAGGGGTGAGGGGTATCTCATGAGAGTAGGATGCCAATTTAAATATGAGAGATTTCATATTTTTAAAATATAGAATTTATGCACTTGCAATATATTTTCAAACTCGGGCTCTAACTCGTTCCTCTATTTTCTCCTCTCTTGCTATATATATATATATATATATGTGTGTCCAGACACAGTGATGCCTGTATGATAATTCCTTCGAGTCAAACATTTACTGCAGCAACTGTGGATGCATGCAGGTTTACTGTAGACACTTCTATCCTTGAGATCTAGATAAGAGGTATTGTAGAAACATTCGGGCCGATGGCCTAATTGTATTCATTTATTCTTTTACCGTACTTTAATTTACAGCTATTCGATTTAGTTATATTGTGTTAAACCGAGTGTTCGGTTATTTTATTTTATTTCAGTTTCGTGAATATAAAATGTTGTGATTGATTTATTTGGTCAGTTTGGTTAAAAAGATTAGTTAAAAAAAAAATTGACGCCAGCCTAATAGGTTATTAGTAATTAATTTTGTTTTCGATAGTGATGCTGAGAATGAACCATATACGACTCCTCTTTTAATTTGGTATAGGATTTATCACCCGATATTTTATTACGCGGGGTGTCACAAAAACATTGCTTAAATACCTTGACATTTGAGTCAAAGTATGTTAAGTCGGGTAATGTTTTATAACAACATTTATCGAGCTTGAGGTGAGAATGTAGTGGTAACTGACAAGTAGGTCTGTGATTGATTTAGAATGGTTATGAAATCAATATGTTAGGGACAATATTTAATTTAGAAAACTTGAGTTTTGGGTTTAGAATTATGATACCGAGAGATGCTTAGCGAATGTTCAGATTTCACGATAGTTTAGAACATGTTTATAACCCATCAAGTAGGGTATTATTTGTTTTAGAATGATTCTTATGAACATTAGATGAGACGATACCAAAACTTTGGAACCTTGGGATTTCGGGATAGAATTATATATAAATGATTAAGTTAACGTCTGTATTAACTTACGATAACATTGATTTTATGTGCAAACCATTGAGGGCGATTTGTGATGTTTGCTTGATTTGTCTGCAAACATATCCTTTATTTGTGTTCTCATGGGGGACTTACTATAAGGGATTTAATGGGGCTCGTATAATGTTGACTACCAGTAGTATTCCTGATGATTAAGACAGGATCTACTTTGGTCCTATTTACCCCAATCCTATTACTAACATACCTTTTTTTATGGGAAATAAACGGGGGAGTTCTTTCTTATAACTTTGAGTTTGGAGTCTATATGATAAATGGGAAGGTGTAATGATGTTACCTTTTCTATTTCTGAATGTTATAGGACTGAGACGATCTATAACCATACAAAGTACACAGGAGTGATCCCCGAATGTAATAGGGATAGGCTTTCATACTTTTATTTATAGGCTTGTGGACAGCCCTAATGAATTTATGTGAGCTGAGCATATTCACGGATATTCTGGACTATGTGATTATGTATTATTGTACATTGAGATGATTGTAATGGATTATTAATTATACTAGTGAAGTATAACCATAAGCTTATGATGCAAGAATAATATTATAAGACATATATTGAACTAGAGATGTATATTAATTATACCAGAGTTGTATATGTTGAACTGTGATTTGAGAATATTAAAGTCTGATATACCAGAGACATACTTTTAGCAGCATAGCCTGGGATAGATATGTGATGTTGGGGGATATGCTTGCTAGTATTGTTATATTGGTATCATATTAATTATATATCATTTGTTCCTCCATACTTCAAATTAGGGGTGATAATTTGTGACACGACTCGTTAACCCGACACGAAATCGACACGCTTTAAGTAGGTTTGGGTATAGCCCTAACGGGTTCATGTCATAAACGGGTGGACCCGCCAGACCCGTTAAGAAAACGAATCGGGTTCGTGTATATTCACGAAACCCGTTAGTGACTCGTCACCCGTTTAGAACCCGTGTGACCCGCTACCCGTTTACAACCCGTCACCCGTTTATAACCCTTCACTCGTTTAGAACCCGTCACCCATTTAGAACCCGCGACCCGTTTGCAACCCGCGACCCGTTTGTAACCCGTTAACTCATTTATAACCCGTTAACGCACTAACAACCCGTAATCTAAGCATCCCACATCGTTTTGTTATGAAAATTCTCTATTCTTGACTAAGTATAAGTAAGTTGTTTCCTGTCTAGATTTTTAAAGTAACCGGGCTATCGGGTTAAACGGATGAATTGTGTTAAACGGGTGAATCGGGTTAAATGGGTGAACCGGGTTAAACAGGTGAACTGGGTTAAACGGGTGAACCGAGTCAAAACCATTCGTTTATTTAACGGGTGTAAACGGTTCGTATCGTGTCATTCGTTAAGTAAACGAATCGTGTATGAATTTCATTTTTCCACCCGTTTAGTAAACGAATCGTGTTTGGGTGGATGAATTTTTGACACGATTCGTTCATCACCCGACACGAACCCGACTCGACACGACCCGTTGCCACCCCTACTTCACATGATATTTATTTATTTTGTGTGTGTAGTGATTATTCAAAGATTTGAGATTATTACGACTACATCACATTCAGACAATTCATGTTGTCGGTCCGATATTTGTTAATAAGATTGTGTCCTGTAATTTCATTTTGGGTTTATGGGATAGGATTTAGGTCATTCATCTTGATGGCGCAGCATAGGCATTTCACTTTTTTGGTTTTGTTCCAGAATAGCAAAAGGGGGGCTATTTGTAAGGATAAATTTTTAAATAGTGTCAATTGGTATGTATTAGCATTATTCTGAGAAAAACCATTTTGAGTCATAGATAGATTTTATTTGTCACCATTCCTATTTAGTCTATGATGTTGTGTTGAAGATGTAGCGGCCAAGTTTCAAAGATAAATCATGCCATAGTTTTGGTGCACATTTCAGGTCTTCAAATTTAATTTTTCGAGATTCTCTCACGTATGGATACATATTGGTTTATGGGTACTTGGTAAATATTTTATAAGGATGTTATTTTATTTAAATATGATTTTAAAATGCTTTTAATTTTTTTTTAGATATATCTTGTTTAGAGTCATATGAAACATCTCCTTTAGTTTGGGTGGATCAAACGACTTTAACAGTCGTTCAAACGACATGTGGATGTTGTTCAAATGGTATGGACTTATTGGTCCAACGAGATGGATATTTTGTTCTAACGATATGCCAATATCGTTAACGATATGCCAATATCGTTCTAATGACACGCCAACTCAAAGTTTTTATTTAGGGCGTCTTTTAACTCAGAATTTCATAAGTGCATAACATACAGAATTTCACACAACCCATACGTTTTCTGTGTTTGTTTACCAAAGGTTTCCAAAGATAAAAACATCCATCGTATTTACATGATTCGAGTTTACATACCATATATTTTTGAGATCTTGTGTTTGCACCACGGTTTCATTCATCATCATTTGAAGAACTGGTTTAATGCGATGGACTCTGTACTTGTTGATTGATGGTTGCCAGCTATACCAATGGATATCGAGGCACACGTCGACTTGTGTGTTCTGGACCTCATGTAGGTGGACTCCCGCGTTGCGCTGTGGATGAGCGGTTGAAGGGAAGAAGAGGTATCAAGACTTATGGGGATCGAGTCGTTGTGTAAGATTGAAATCTTTCTTTAAAAATCGTATTATAGTAATTGTCTAGCTTGGGCCGTCCGCAGTTTTTTCTGCTATGGTTTCCTCGTACATCGGTACTTTTTGTGAGCATTATTTACTTTATCTTGCTTAATCATACTATATGTATGTTTAGGGTTAAGAAGATAAACTTGGATTAATTAGTTTAGTTCACAAAATTGGTGCTAAATAAAATTAGAAAAAGTTTTTGAAAAGAAAAATTGTTTGAACCTAAAGGACACCCAAAAATGGGTTTTACAAATTGGTATCAGAGATGGAAACACTATTTTACGGTGTGAGTGATCCCACATGTGTTTAGGTATGAATTTTGGTATTTATGAAGGTTTTAGAACACCGATTTTTGACGAGTCTAATTATGCTTATTGGAAGATGAGAATGAAGTGGGCACTTAATGCTATAGATGAGCGTGTCTGGTTAGTGGAAGAAAAAATAATGTACACCACCAGTCAAAAGAGAGGGTGAGGCCACACATATAAAACCTATTGCGTCATGGACCGAAGCCGAACATAGACTTGCACAATACAATTCCAAAGGTTTAAATGTTATTTCTTTGTCTGTCACACCGAAATAGTAATTGTATTATGATGTGGGAAACGTTAAAAGAGGCATGGGATGTCCTTGCACTTACTCACGAGGGAGCTAGTACGGTTAGGGCGTCCAAACTTCAAAATCTCACTACCCAAATTGAGACAATTAAGATGTTTGAGGAGCTTTATACTAGTTTGTCCCATATTGTCAACTTGTTATTTAACTTGGGAGAGAAAATACCCGTTAACTGAGTCATAAAGAAAATCTTAAGGTCGTTGCCTAGTAGATTTAATCCAAAGGTGACCGTTTTGAAATCCTTGGGTTTACACGACTAAAAAAAAACTAGAAGAGCTTGTAGGTGACCTACAAACTTATGAGCTTGACATGTTTACCTCCAAGAAAGTTCCAAAGAAAGAAAAGGGCATCACTTTGAAAGATCGGAAGGAGAAAATAAAAGTTTCGGAGGATGATGAATCTGACACCGATTTTGAAGATTTAACCTTGTTGGCAAAGAAGTTTAAAAAGTTTCTTAAGTTTCAAAAGTAATCAAAAGATGCCAAAAGTCCAGAGAAATTCAATAACAACAAGGCCGATCACTTCCCTAAGAATCGAAGTGAGAATGATAATAGGGATGAGTCGGATATGTGTTTTGGTTGTGAGGGTTATGGACATAGGGTAGTGGAGTGCCCCACTAGACTTAAGGAGGGTATAAAACTGATTGCATATAACACCGCCCTTAGTGATAGTGAACTGGAAGAGGAAGAAGATACCCCTATTGAGAATAACTACACCGCATTCATGGTTTGTCATGTGAGTGACGATGATAAATCTTCTCATGAAGATACTCATGTGAATGACACTTTCGAGGCCATAGTTTGTGTGTCCCAAGCAGTTGAGGGTGAAGAGAGTGAGGATAAAGATGTAGAATAAAGTGAGTTGCAAGTTGCCTTCCGTGAGTTATATGAATAAATGGCGAAGGTGAAGAAGGAAAACTTGTTTGTATGCTAAGTTAAAAGAATGTGACATATAAAAAAATGATTCATTGATTATTGATCTTAGGGAACGGGAGAAGACTCTTCGAGGGAAACTAGAATACGTTGAGGGTGAGAGAGATAGTCTTAGTGGTTTGATTGAGGCTTTGGAGAAGGAGATTCTAGAGTTTGAGGAGTCTAGGCATTTGATCGAGTATGGGATTAGTGAGCTTGAGGTGAGATTAAGAGATTCAAGTAAGGTTAAGTTTGATTTGGAGGCTAGGTCAAAAAAGTTGGATAGGATTTTAGGCACCGCCCAAATCAAGGATGATAAGTGTGGTATATGGTTCGATGAGCATTTTGTTTCCATTACTAACACCAATCGTGTGAGAGAGTCAACTTGGAACGCTAGGAGAGGTCCACATTTAGGTAACATTTCTCGTCGTTTTTACACTTACACTCATTGCGATAAGAAGGGAAACCTTAGACGTTATATTATGACCTTAAAAATGCCCCTAAGAAGTTTAAGAATCAAGTCATTTCGATTTACAAAACCCCCATGCTTCGTTATACACCTACTTGGGTTAGGAAATCGGACTTAGAAGCTTTAGGAATTAAACTTCATAACTCTCTTTTGCTTGCACATTATATTTCTCATGATATTTCTTACGAATGATTGTGTTAGCTTGTTTGTCATACGCTAGTTTGCTTCATGATAAATATTTGCTAGAGGTATGACATGTTTATCTCTTTGTATTATATTTTTTCCTTTTATTTGAGTCTTATTTGGAAAAATAAAAAAATATTTTTGGTTTCATATATTTTTGAAAAATACAAAAAGATTTTGTTTTGGGTTCAATTGTTTTTAAAAAAACAGATAAAAGGATTTTCTTTTTATTTTTGTCTAGTGAGTTTACACTTGATATGGCATATTAGTGTGCTTGAAACCCCATTATTCCATCTTTCCACGTGGCTAGTACATTTGTTCATGATTTGAACACAAAGATTGATCTTAACCATTGTTTTAATGGGGTTGTTTCAAAATTGACTTAAATTTAGGTTCAACTATACATATGCCATTGCACACCTGCACGAGATTAATTGAATGTCTTACTTCTCATGCACATTTGAGTTTGATGATACATTCTTCTCTCAATTTTGTCATCTACGTGCATATTAGACTTAGGAGGAGTTGTGCGTGTAAGAACCTTGCTTGTGAGGATTTATATTGCATATGAAAAAATGATGAATGTGCACAGGAAAGACATCGAGAGGCATGTGAACTTGTTGTGAAAGCCACTGTTTAAAAGAACCCATGAAAAAATTAAGGCACGAAAAAGAAACATATGCCAAAAATGGGGCCAGTAGGAAATCTCTTAAAAGATAAATTAGATCTTCAAAAGAAAATATGAATAGAAAAGAATTATCAATTATGAGGGAGTTTTAGTTGAAGATCAACGGGTTTTCACATACAAGTCCTAGGTTGAAAAGTCGTGTCATGACACTATTGTTTGTAGAATCGTCAAAATTTTTAGACTTGTGTGTGTGATGTTTGTTTTGTTCATTAAGTTCAACTTTAACTGTCAGATATGGCTAAAACGTAGTTTGATGATACTTAACGATCAATTAGAGCTTCTTGAACGTATGTTTGTGTTTGGATTTTGATTCATTTGTGATTAGTTACACCCTTTCATTCGATTCCATGTTTGAGAACATTGATAGTATGTTAATGTGTAACTCACATGTTAGTTTTGAGTCTGTTTGGCTACTATTTTCGTACCTCTAGTTGCTTTCATCAGAAATTTCTTCACTGGGCAAAAGTTGCATATTTTAGAAATGGAATAGAAGTTTTGTTAAGTCGTTAGAACAACTTGTGGCTGTCATTCAAATGACGTGACCACTTCATTTAAAGAGTGGATTAAATGACAATTCGAACGAGCAACAGTTGATGTCATGTATGGTTGTTCAAAGGGTCATTAGAAAGGTGTTTTGAACGACGTGCTACTATTTTGGGCCGTTTCTTACATGGTTCGAACGATATGTCTCAGTCATTCAAACGACCTGGCATTGTCACCCGAACGACCCAACCTGGATTTTTATCATTCGATTTTTTATAGTACCCGCTTCGTATGTATTATAATATTACACTGTTTTGGTACTTCTAGGTTATTTTAAACAGTTTATGTGCAGTTGATATTGATTATTTATTCTTTGATTATTACACTGCATTTGTTTTGTTTAGTCAATTCATTTTATATTGATGATTATTCTTTGTGACTGTTTACTAGCTATGATTTGATATATTTTGATTATTATGCAATTGTTCATCATGTTTATCTAGATATATTGATGTTATATTCATGCTAGATATTCATTTATATATTTATTTTTCACACTAGTTGTCTATTTGAGACAAAAGGGGGTGAGATAGATATGTGATGTAGGGGGAGATGTTTTATAGTATTGTTATATTGGTATCATTTTGATTATATATAATCTGTTCCTCCATACTTCACATGGTATTTGTTTATTTCGCGTGTGTAGTGATTATTCAGAGATTCGAGATTTTTATGACTGCATCACATTTAGACAGTTCATGCTGTTGGTCTGACATTTGTTTACTAGATCGTGTCCCATATTTCTTTTTGGGTTTATGGGATGGGATTTAGGTCAAAATAGCCAAAGGGGGAGATTTATAAGGACAAATTTCCAAATATTGTCAATTTGTATGTATTGACATTATTCTGAACAAAAACTACTTTGAGTCATAGATAGATTTTATTTGTCACGATTCCTAGTTAGAGTATGGCATTGTGTTGAAGACGTAGCGGCCAAACTTCAAAGATAAATTATGCCTTAGTTTTGGTGCACGTTTCACGTGTTCAAATTTGATTTTTCAAGATTCTCTCAGGTATGGATACATATTGGTTTATGGATACTTGGTAAATATTTTTTAAGGATGTTATTCTATTTAAATACGATTTTAAAATATTTTTAAATTGATTTTTCTGATATATATTTTATTTAGAGTCGTATGACTAATCTCCTTTAGTTTGGATGGATCAAACGACTTTAATAGTCGTTCAAATGACATATGGATGTCTTTCAAACGATATGGACTTCTCGTTCTAACGAGATGGATATTCGATTTAACGACATGCTAATATCATTATAACGACACGCTGACTTAAAGTTTGTATTTAAGGTGTCTTTTAACTCAGAATTTCGTAAGTGCATAAGATACAAAATTTCACACAACCCATACGTTTTCTGTTTTTGTTTATCAAAGGTTTCCAAATCTAAAAACATCCATTATGTTTAGAAGATCCAATTTTACAATCCATATGTTATAGAGATCTTGTGTTTGCACCACAGTTTCATTCTTCATGATTTGAAGAACTGGTTTAGTGCGGTGGACTCCGTACTTGCTGATTGACGGTTCCTGGCTACATCGATGGATACCGAGGTGCACTTGGAATTGTGTGTTGTGGACCTAACGTAGGTGGACTCAGTTGTAGAGAATAAGAGGAATCAAGACTTGTGGGGATTGAGTCATTGTTTAAGACTGAAATCTTCCTTCATAAAACGTATCATAGTGATTGTCTGGCTTGGGTCGTCCGAGATTTTTTCTCATTGTGGTTTCCTTATACATCAACGTGTTTTGTTAGCATTTTTACTGTATCTTGCGTAATTACACTAGATGCATGTTTAGGGTTAAGAAGATAAAATTGGCATAATTAGTTTAGTTCACAAAATTAGTGCTAAATAAAATTGGAATTTTTTTTGAAAAGATTTTTTTTAATCTAAAGGACACCCAAAAGGGCATTTACATATTCTTATTGGAAGAGATAAATTGAAGAATGTTGAAGCGGAGATACTTACTTAAAAGGTGAATTTATGTCACAGGGGCCGCACGTGGGTTGGGAGTAAAACCACATGTTTATTTTGGTTGTTTGGGTTGGATAACTTAAATAACGTGAAATTAAGTTCATATGGGAGGAAAATTTGTTATTATTGGTGTGTCCCAAATGTAGTTATATCCTTAAACACTATAGACTTTTTACGTCTAATCCTTGTTGTTGAATTGTTTTCTACAGGTCTTAGGCCGTTGTTGATGTCCTAGACTTGACCTATTCGTTGAAGGATTTTCTCTAACACTATTTTTTTCATCATTCCTAGGTTGTAAGAGTCGAGCATCGCAAATCCTTTATATCAATGTATGCATTCTATTTTAGTCATCAGTCAACTGCATTATTTGGATTTTATCGAATCATACAATTATATGAGATACATTATTATTATTATTATTATTATTATTATTATTATTATTATTATTATTATTATTATTATTATTATTATTATTATTATTATTATTATTATTATTATTATTATTATTATTATTATTATTATTATTATTATTATTATTATTATTATCCAGGATTTGGAGTTGTTCTATTGTTATTAGATGGTATCAAAGACATTTTATTTTACTCAACATTTTCATTATTTCTTATTGTAATTACTTTATCCTTTTTATTTATTTCCTAAATGATGAGAATGTTATTAATTATTTTTTACTATCGTGATTTTTTGTATTAGACTTGATCAATCTATTTATGAATTTTATGATGTGTCATAGTTAGTATTAGAGCATTCCATATTCTAGTGTCCTAGGGTCTTACGTGCATCCATCACTTTTTTGAGTTTCATTATTTGACTACTTTAGAGCTATACATTTTAGGATTTATACTCTTAATAATGATAATCACTTAGGGGGGTTTCGTGCCATTGGGAATGACGAACGACCCGAATATTGAAGTCTATTAGGAGGATTCCTCGTTTGTATTTCATTCGTGAGGCGTACCATGCTTGAGGTTAATTTTGGTCGAGAGTTGGGGCCTATTGGAGATGAGACTTCTAGTATGTGTTAGCTAATGGTTTGAGGGGAAGTGTTTTCCATTCTTTATTTACTATGGAAATATGATCAAGTTTACAAGACCTCATCAAGGCAACCACATGGTATCCCAGTAAGAGGGCGAGTTCAAATATCTTTCTCTTTCTACACCAGAAGATATTAATACAAAAGGAAAGCAAACATTTTTGTTAGAATAAACCTTAAGTTAATTGTTTGACATGTAGTATTGGGTAACCCATCCTTTACTACTTACGCTCAGGTGGTGGAAATTTCCTCCTACATCGCTAGGATCATTATAACTAATTGAAGGAGGAATGAGGCTGAAATAGGCCCAAAAGACAAGTGATGTGTACATGACAGAGGAAGTATATATCAATCGTGTATGTATCATTTCATGGTCATGGTTTTCAATGATATTGTGTTAAAGGTGAAATATTTGTAACAGTACTGGCTGTTACACTCAATATTATGTAGCGGGTGGTTTAGGCCCAAGTGTTGAACTATTTTACCAGAAGATGGTATGCAAACTACAGTTGGTAGGAGTTCCCTTTCTCATTTTTATTAAGACTGTGAATTATGTTCCAAGGGATATTATTTGTGCTGAAGGGTCCTAAGCTACGTAAGGTAGTTTTATCTGAGGCGCTTGGTTAGTGGTTTGTTGTACATCCCAAGGGTAACCAAATGTACCGTGATTTGGGGAGTTGGTATGAGTGGTTAGGTGGAACAAATATTAGTGTAACTAGTGTCTAGGTATGCCCTTCCAGTAGAGAAGGTAGATAATCAAAGACATTGGGGAAAATATAGTTGCTAGAGATCCCCATGTAGAAGTAGGAAAGTTTATCCTTTGATTTTATCGTGGGGAAGCGAGGTCCCAAAGTGGACATGGGACCATTTAGGCCATTTGCATTAGATAGACAACAGTTTATTAGAGATGGTGGTTGGGAATTTATTTCAATTCGATTGTGTTTGGGATATCTCTGACGAGGTGGCACTCATTATAGAGCATATAAAGATTATCAGAGCAGGCATAAGAATTTTGGAGATGGGAGGAGGCATAGATTATAAGTCTCTTCGATGAAAGAGATCGTGTGCTTTTGAAGGTCTCCTCAATGAAAGGAATTGTGAAGTGCAGTTCTAAGAGAAACTTAGAGCCCGAGATATACGTCATTTTTCATGATCTTGGATATGGTGGGGCTAATGGTTTTCGACCTTACCCGATCACTTTCAACGTGTGCATGACGTCTTGCACGTATACATGATAGAGGAAGTTCATGAAGGACAAGTTGACATTTTAATAGTTATACTATTTTGGTTTAAATTATAGCCGAACGTGTGTTAGGATGATAGACTTAGTAGTAGAGGATGTTATGCGGGTAAGATATTCTTAGACTTTCTAATTAGGTATATAAAGAATTCAAATTTTGAGGAAGAAATTTCTTATTAAAGGGGGAGGAATTCAATACCCCGTATTTTATAGAATTTATAATAATTGTCATATTGATTATTGGTTTACGATGAGTTGTTATTTTCATAGGACATACGGTATGCTATTTGATGATTTTAGATGCTCGACTTTCGATATGTTGTTTAATGCATCAAGATGTGACTTTCAGATTTCACATATGATGTATAACATGTTTGAGTTGCGTGTTGATGTGATTGTATTACTATAGATGTTAGAGAACTCATAATAATTCATTTAGGTAAATAATTAAGTGACTTAGTAATATGTGCGTCTATGGAACTGCCAGGGGCTATGTATCGTAGGTTTCCTTGTTTGGACTATTCCCTCCGCATCGGTTCCCATCGACCACGAACCAAGTTCTTATAATATCGAGTTGCATTCTTGATAATTAATTATTAAGATTTTAACTTGGACTACGTGTATTAGTTATTTAACTAATTTAATAATATTATTAATTAACGTAATAAGATAATTGACTGTAAAAGATGTTTATAAACCCCGACTCTTGAATATATTATTTCATGGCACATTATGATATTTTTTACATAAGATTTATAAGATATGTATTTTCATGGGTTTACATGTGCGTTACAAATATTATATGCTTGTTGCATGATGTTGAATGGTGTTTTGCATGCAAGGGTTAACGATGATATTTTATGTAAAATTTTTACACCGGACAATATATTTATATGTATTACCTAATTACTGGATGAGTTTTACAAAGTTTGGTAAATAAAATACCATGTTTGTGAAAAAAGGAATAATTTTCGGGCGAAGGATTATTTTTTAAATAAATAGTATTTATCAACAAAGTGTAAATAATATTTTGGTAAAAAAATGTTATTTTATGTTTTGGGGCACAAAACCTTATTTTAATTAAATTTTATTTTGGTGAGAAAACTAAGGAAGGATAATTAATGGGAAATTGTGTATTCTCACAAATTATAAAATTTTAGTACTATTTGAATATTGTATATATATATATATATATATATGTTGTATGTAAAATTACTATCCCACGTGGACCAATGATAAATGTACACTTGTCCTCCTATGTGGCTGACCAACCACCTTGATCGACATCAGAGATACTTAGTCTGCTGGAAGGCTGACCAACTCCAGAATGACAATCATCAAGAATATCAAAAGTTACTCGGATGGGATGCCACCCAACACTAAATTCCAAGAGTTTCATTTATTGTACACAGATGTAAATGCCTGACAATAAAAAGGCGTTCCATCTCTAGGGTTTTATACCATTATAAATACAGAATACTCCCTCAGCTCAAGGGACAAATCAATCATTCTCAAACATACCACACAGAGATATTGTAACTAGTATCAATAAAAGTAACAGTGGACGTAGGATTTCTTCATAGCCGAACCCTTGTGTGTTTGATTTGATTAACCTACTATATTTTATCTGTGATTATAAATCTGGATTAAATTCATTTTTAGACATCAACAGATTGACGCCGTCTTTAGGAATGACTACTAGTCATTGTTCTTCACCTCATATATTTTATTCTTTGATTTATAGAATGACAACTCAGCCTGGCGGTTGTCGACAATAATCATGAAATATTCGCTCCCCTGGTGAGACAGACCTCTATAAGATCCTGTTCAATTTGTCTAAAGGATAGGAGGCTATACAAGAGTTATTTAGACAATTGGATCGCACAATGCAATATAAGTCCTCCAATTCTAGAAGAGATATGCCACCTCCACCAGCTAGAAATGAAAGGAGTTATCTTCTCGTTCTTCTCATAATAGATCATACTGTACTAATGCAATTTCCTCACTTCGATCAACGAATTACTATACTGGTATATCTTTTCAAAGAAAGTCCAAGTGTATTGAAGAGTCTGAGTAAGGAGTCTACTTTTGATCATTTAGGTCCCTGAGCAACCAGAAGTCATCACAGGGATAAGGAGTGTCATCGTGAACAAATAGAAGATTCTGTGAGATCAAGAGCTAGTATGAGTGGCTTTGTACGTATTGAGTAAACCTTTCAGAAGGAGAGTTCATCACATAGACACAGTAAATCCACTAAATCTGCTTTGGATAAATCCAAACCAGAGGAACATTCCTGGAAATGAGCCATGCAGCGATTAGAATATTGACTGGGTGAAATGGCCCAAACAAAAAACCCATTACAAAGGAGTTTTATTAAAGGCTCACCTTTTGTCGAGGCTATTGTGGATTACCCCACACCTTCTAGTTCAAGCCACCAGTGGTCACTTCTAAATACGATGGGAAAATTGATCTAGTTCTACATATTGACCAGCATCAAGATGTTATTGACATTTATTCTGTCCTCGACGAGATGAGGTGCAGAGCTTTCTACAGTTCCATCACAAGTGCAACCCAAATATGGTATAATAATCTGGTTAAAGGTAAAATTTATAGTTTTCACCAATTGGCCAAATTTTTCATTGATAAATTTTGCTTTGGGGCCAAGCCGATCAATAGTGTCACTCGTCTCTTGATCGTGCGCGAAAAGTCAGGAGAAAGTACCCGGGATTATATTACTCGGTTTAATAAAGAAAAGTTAGAGGTGGTGGTTTATGAATAAAAAACGGTGGTTACTGGTAAAAGATCTTTACTATGCCTTGGCAAAAAACCCAGCTAAGACTATGATAGAATTGATGGTTAAAGCTGGAAAAATCACGAATGCTAAGGAAGCCAAGACAGCAAAAGAAGCACTAGAGAACAACGCTGAGGGACAAAAGAACAACTTATTCAAGAAAGATAAAAAAGATAAGAAGTATGACAGGATCAAGAAGTTCGAAGAGTATACTCTTCTCATTAAGGGTGTTCACCACATTCTGGAAGAAATCAGGGGTAACAAGGATCTAAATTATCCTGAGAAATTAAGGATGCCCCCAATAAAAGAGACAAGTCCAAGTATTATGATTTTTATCGCGATCACGGACACACTACTGATAGCTTCATAACCGTAAAAAATAAAGTTAAAACTCTTATTCGATGGCGAAAGCTGACAAAGTTTGTCGATCAGAATGGTAGTCAAGATATCAGAAGGAGATCTGAGTCACCGAATGAGGAAAATAAGACGATAAAAGAGCACGCAACAATTATTATGAATATGACCCTGACTTGCCCAAGAAGCACGACAAACCAGAAATGGATGTAGGTATGATCTCTTTTGGTTGTCATTTTATCGTAGGTGGAGATGCAGATGAACGAGATGGACTTGCTGAAAGAAAAACGTACTTAAATAAAGCCAAAGCTTGTACCACTATTAGGTAGATTGATATGGCTGATAGCAGTGATGGTCGGCCCATAAAAGTCAACAAAGAGAAGTTGGTGATCGACTTATCCAAAAAGTATTCGAGTGGGGTACTTTATCCTCACGATAATACCTTGGTAATTAATCGTAGAGTTCACCATGGCATAGTGGCAAGAGTTGTGGTTGATAATGGGAGTTCAACTGATGTAATGTTTTATAACTCTTTTCAAAGCTTAGGATTAAAAGACAGTAAGCTAGAACTGTATCACAGACCTCTTATAGGATTTTTTTGGAGAAAGGCTATATCCCTTGGGAACTGTCAAGCTAGAAGTATTGGTCGGCACTTGACCATCGAGCAGGATGTAACAAATTTGATTCTTAGTATTGGATAAAAATATGCCTTCATCCTACAACATAATCCTTGTTCGGACAGGGTGAAGCAAGTGGAAGTTGTTTTGTGTAGTGTGCATCAATTCATGAAGTTCCCCACCAACTACACAGTCGGCATGGTATATAGTAACCAGATGGAGGCACGGGAATGTTATTATACTTCAGCCAACCATCTAGAAAAAGAGGGGCACAACTACTTTCCATATTGATACTTTGGATCCTCTCAAGGAGGAGGACTTAGTGAAAGGACATGTCATGGAAGAAACATAAACTATTAAATAGATGATAAGAAACCAGAAAGGATCACCCAAATTGGCTCAAGACTAATACCTTCTATCAAACAAGAATAAATTACATTCATAAGAGATAAGAAGATTGTGTTCGACTGGAGTTACGAGGATATGTAGGGGATTGATCGCAATTTCATTTGTCACGAACTTAATATTACAAAGAGGTTAGGAATATTTAGTAGAAGCGCAAAGTTTTCAGCCCAAAGAAGAACACATCGATCCAATAAAAGGTGGAGAAACTGTAGAAAGCCCAATTTATTGAGGATACAAAATATCCGACTTTGTTGGCCAATGTGGTAATGATTAAAAAGAAGATGTGTGTGGATTTTACTGATTTTAACAATCATGTTTAAAAGATCAGTTTATTTTACCAACGATTAATCAATTAGTAGATTTCATAGCAGGTCATGAATTGCTCAGCTTTGTTGATTCTTATTCTGGGCATAACCAAATCAAGATGAAGCCGGAGGATATGGAAAGCAAATCCTTCATTACCGTCCAAGGAACTTACTGCTAAAATGTAATGTCCTTTGGGCTCAAGAATGCTGGCGCAACATATCAGAGGTTGGTAAAAAAATTCTTTGAAGACCAAATTGGCAAGAATATGGAGGTGAATGTAGATGGCATGCTCACCAAAAGCAAGTTCGCCGCCGACCACATCACTAATCTGGCCCAGACTTTTGACCAACTGGAAAAACATCAAATGAAGCTCAATTCGTCCAAGTGCATATTTGGAGTCCAGGAAGGTATGCTCTTGGGATATATTGTGAATCAAAGAGGGATCAAAGCCAATCCTGATAAAATAAAGGCTTTACTAAAAATGCAATCCCTGACCAATAAGAAGTATGTGCAAAAGTTAATAGGAAGAGTAGCAACCTTAAATAATTTCGCATCATGGGCTACGAACAAATGTCTTCCATTCTTCAAGGTTCTTAAAAAGACCTTTGAGTGGAACGACATATGTGAAAAATCTTTTTTGGAATTGAAGAAGTATTTTGGGTCTCTCTCTTATTTATTTTTGTACTCGCATGATAATTGTTGCCTCCCCCCCTCGGGTGAATTTTGTGGCCAAACAATTGACCTCGTCTGTGGGAAACGACACAAAAAGTCTTTCTTTCTTGTTAGAAGAGATGAGGATTTACGTTGCAAGAAAATGGTTTATACGCATCCTAATCAAGAGATAAGTTTTCTTTCTCTATCTGTGCATAAATAATTATAAATTTTGTACACAATTATATGATTTATATACACATCATTTCATTGACGCATGATTCACGTATATTTATGTTCATGAACTGTCACAATCACAAATTTTATATTTATAATGGTAGTCAAAGAGTAAAATAAATAAATTAAAAGCAGCGAAAATTTAATGATTTTTATTAGGGAGATGCCTAGCATCTTATTACATAACCGAGTCCATAATAAACGAAAATACATAATTTATTCATACATGCCACATATAAAGTAAAACCGGTAGAAAATATTCAGGAATCATAAGAGCTGATAAGTCGCGGTGTAAATATTTCAATGGGGACTACCATCTTTGTTTACTACCACCCATATGTACGTAACGAAAAAGATTTTTTGAGGTAAAATAGAATAAAAGTCCAGACATGCGGGAAGTATCCCATCTTCTTCAGGTTTGTCTTCCATCTGGAAGGAAAATAATTAAGATACATGCTAAGTAGATAATTTTTATTTTTATACAAGGTACGGGAGAAAAAAGTATTGTGAGAAAGTAATTGGATTTAATATTTATGTCATACAATCTGGAGGCAACTTAAATATCAAAGAACGCTCAGGGGTATGCTGGCGTTTAATGATATGTAAGTGAATGATATGGTTGAGTGTAACAAATTAACGTCAAATAATAACAAGATAACCCATATATTATCGGTTATAAGGGCTTCAATTGCATAGACATACCATTACAATATCGTCCAAATCATAATATATACTTGGACAGGCAATTCCAAAATATTTGGGGAATAATAAACATAATAAAGGCTCGGCACACTTAGCTAGAGTGGTACTCATATGCATGTAGAAAATAAAACTAGGCACTCAACATCAGAGTCCTACAACACACTCGAATTATCTTAGTATTCCGGGATCTAATACCTGAATTGTAAGGTATAGTAGGTTGCATGGCTATACAATAATTATGGGTAAACAAAAAATGTTTAGTGGCTTTTACTGAGTCATAAGTTGTAATGGCTTATCGATTTTAGGAATAACTAAATATCGACAGAATCAATATACGGAATAGACCTGAACTACACAAATGAGTTCATATTTGAAATACGAGTTCAACATTATCATAGAGTGATATAACAGTAAGCAATTGTGAAAGGCATAAGCTTAATTCTAATACTGAAATTAAAATCACTTACTTTGAAATTTTCTATGAAAACCGGGTGTCTACGCTTAATTCACGAGTTGATTGGGAAGTCTAAAATTATAAAAAGTGTAAGTAGGTCATAAAGGCCAATATAATACTGATGTAATGTAGTAAGATACAAAACTGAAATTAATTGCTGTGTAAAATTAACTACGAGGGTTATAATTAACATTTTAAAAGTTTTTAAAATTAATGTTTCCTACATTTCTAGTTGGATTTGAAATTAGTGATAGAAGACAAATTAGTTTTATTTAATCCAAAGAAATCGTGGAAAAAGTTTGGGGTCATTTTGAAATACTTTGAAAATAGTCAGGGGTTTATGAGTAAACTAAAACTTATTTTTTTTAAACTTAAAACTTGTTTTCTCGAGAAAATGGTTTCCTGGGATCCAGATAGGGTGAAGTAATATACCATTTTGTTTAGAATTAAACAAAAATATTTTTTTTAAAAAATTCAGATTTTTTTTATTGGAGACGCACCCTCACATGCTGAGTCAATCTAATCACACACCTAATTTGACTCCCACTCGCGCGCATGTAACTCACTCATTCGACTTTAGGGTTTTGAAACTTTGCCC
Source organism: Sambucus nigra (assembly GCA_949130495.1). NCBI lineage: Eukaryota > Viridiplantae > Streptophyta > Magnoliopsida > Dipsacales > Adoxaceae > Sambucus > Sambucus nigra. The sequence continues at coordinate 327,934,724 of OX422221.1, read as the reverse complement.
TTAAATTTGAAACATTTTAGAAATACTTTTAAGTTAATTCCTGAATGAAACTTGCCTAATTTTTTAAAAGGAATCCAACCATATTGGTTTTGAGAATTTTGGTGGGCTAAATTGTGTTATTGGGTTTCTGTAAAAATGGTGAAACTTCTACCAAATATAAGTAACTAAAATCTACGATTCCTATTTCAGCACCATTAGGGTTTTGCTCTATGTAAAAAATGTGGAAGAATAAACCTAGTTTGTGGGATTTTGGTGAAGTAATACAATCGAATTAATTTTTTGAAATTTTCAGGGCCGAAAACTTCAAGATCAATTTGGGCGTATTAAAACCAGGTTTTGATCCAATTAAACTTTGCACCTAGGTTCCTGAGAACCTAAGGCCAACTTACCTCACTTTGAAACTGGTTTAAAGCCAAGGAAGAATAATCCATCATTGAAGCTCAAGCTTTAATGGAGTTTTATGATTTTTGATCCATTTCAGTCCATTCCTATTTTAACAGTCACATGAAAACTCATAATTCTACTATATATATATATATGTGTGTGTGTGTGTGTGTGTGTGTGTGTGTGCGTGTGTGCAGAAACATAACCAAATTGAAGAAACATGCATTCATGCTTAAAAAAATAGAAAAGTATAAACTCTCATTTTTTGTGACACCCCGCCTAATTAAACATCGGATGATCAGGCCTTCATTAAATTAAAACAGGTTTCTCAAATGGTTCATTCTTAGCATCACTGTCGAAAACTTTTTAATTACTAATCCTCTAAGTAAAATTAGACCGGTGCCAAATTTTATCTTTATTAAAACAGAAAAATCGACCATGCGGAACAAAGTACAAATAATCATGTACTATAATTCAAACATCAAAGTAAAAGTACAACAAAACAAAAGTATTACTGAATAAACCATCGGCTAAAAATCCCAAACAACAATAGAATAACCACTAGTCTGAAACTAACATCTGAGACTAACACCGGACCACAAGTCCATACATAGAAGAGTGCGAGATCCTGTGCTAGATCTGAATGAGAGATATCGTCTAGTCAAATCCTGTAAGCATCCACTATGCTACAGCTCCGAGTCTGGAATGGAATCATCACACATGGCGTCCCTGTGGCTGGACACCTAAAAGGTTTTGAAAATATTTTATAGTAAGAGTTAGTACTCAAAACATTTTGAAAATATTTAGCAAGCGTTTATCACAATATAAAATGCGGTTATTGATTACACATATTAGGTTCTCGTACACTCTCTTGAGTTAACTCACCCCTCATCTTTGGTGCACACCTAATGTTCCACACTTAGTTTGTCTAGCCATACTTCTCAAGCTAACTAAAACCAAAGTAGTAAACTGAACTTATCTGTACCCAAGTTCCAGTACCGCCCATACAGTACAACCGTTTTACTAACATCTCGCGTATGTTAATTAATTCTCAATTAACATTTCATCTATGTTATTTTTCAAGACTTCTCATTTAGCTTCACTACTAAAATTACTACAATTTTCACAATAGTTGACTTTCCCACTTATGTAATTAAGTTCCGCTACTTGAATGACTAAATAGATTTTCCCTATCTAAAGGTTCATTTCGAAATTAAGTTTCACTACTTAACTTACCAATTCAGTATGTATCTTTAAATACACAATATATCAATCTACTAATATACGTAAGTAGAATATCATCAGGTATATATATTTCACACACAATATATACTAAATATTAGTCACTGCTATTTTGCCCCTTTTATACACATAAAGGACTCTTGGTTCGGAATGATTCATCGACCCCAAGTAAGAATTGGTTCGGCATGATACATCGATCCCAATTATTTTAAAAATATATATATATACACATATTCTGGTTCGGGACTCTCTCATCGCGACACCAGTTCAAAGTTTGGTTCGGTATTTCTCATCGACCCCAAACTTATAATAACTTTATGTTAGTTCGGAATGTCTCATCGACCCTAACATAATTAATTTAGGAATAATATCTCTACCTAAAAGATTACATAATTCAGTAGGTACACGCCCGACCTATTAATCATATACGTACGTAATATTTTAATCTCATATATTTACCGTACAATATTCGCTTTACGATTTATCTCATTAATCGTATTTATTTGAGTATTCACACAACTCTAAGGGTCCTAGTTACCCCTTACATATAATTTCAGTAGTTATTGCTTACCCTACTGGTCTATTACTTAAATTGAATTTACTTCGCCCCGTAACGCAATTTCCGAAGTCCCCGATACTCTACTAAATCGGATTATTCTCCTCGGTCCATAATCCAAGCCCTACACCCAATGGCCTTATTGGACCTCAACAATATACCTACTAGTCTTATTCTTACTCCCATATCAGTATAATGTAAATCCTAGAATACCCATTCATTCCCGAACTCAACGAAGGATTAAACACAAAATTTTCGGGAAAACAGCTTGCGTCGATCGATCGATCGACGGCTGGGTTCGATCGATCGATAGTTCAAGATCGATCGATCGATCGAACAGGGACAGACGCAGTCTGTCTTCTTCGTTGATCCTCTCCTCCATTAACAAATTTCCAAACTCCATTATTGTCCACCAAACTTTTACCCAACGATCCTAACATATTTCCACATATACTAGGACAGTTTCTAACGTGTCAATTACATCAAAACTCCAATTACTTTAAAGAAATAATGAATTAAAACCCAGAATTTCTTGAAACCCTAGTTATGGTGTTCTTCCCATATTATCATTCAAAATCCAGATTTTTATTCCGAAAATCATCAAGTCTAATCTGAATATTAATCCTCTACATAGTTTAAATCATTCTACATGCGATTCCTATCCCAACATGCATAAATATCATCTTTCTCCAATCAAAATATTGATTTAAACAAAACTATTCAAAAACCCTACACATGGGTATTATAATTTTATAAATTTTTGCAATAAACAACTTGCCTTATGATCAGTAGGATCTGATTTCGTGGTTTTTGTTGATGATTGATGATCTTCATCCTTCAATCCTTCTTCCCCAACAAGTTGATGGTAGAAACCCCTTTGAATCCTTCCAAAATCTTCTTTTTGCTTTAGAAAGTGGTGCCTCTCCTCTCTCTAATGGTATTGGTGTTGTCATGGGTGTTCTAACCCTAATTCATCTATCATACGGCTGATATAAAACTCTCAATTTCGTAGGTCTCCATACCCTCTTATGTTAAAAGACCAAAACGCCCCCGAACGGTCTCGGTTTAGTCCAAAATTGCCCCGGGACTCAACTAGTATCCCCGGGTATGCTATTTTGACTAATTTGACCCTTCCGGACTCATTGGTGGCCTCTAAATTATCATTTGAGTCACTTAAAAATATTACTCGTTCTCACCCCAACACGGTCTACACGCGTTAAGTAACTATTTACCATAATTACAATTTTAAATAAAACTCTTTAAGTTACTACTCTTACGTAATTTAAATCAAGACGATATTTTCTCATTTAATTCTCCAATCTAATTAAATGGAATATTCAGAAATACGGGGTATTACATACTTCCCCCCTTGCAAAGGAATTTCGTCCTCGAAATTAGGATAAGGCTGGTATTAAGGCTAAGGACCTTAAATATAATTGCACCCTCTAATACCCAATACCAAATCATAATATCCTAACGGTCATCCCAAGCACATGACCATTTCATCATAATTTTTTATCGCACGTTACCCATGCCGCACATATCATAATTAAGTCCCACTACTTAATTTCTCCATAGATTTTCCCAATCCAACGTTAATTCTTGAAATTAAGTTTCTCCCTACTTAATTTACCCATTTGATGTATATCTCTATATAACATCTAAGTGTCTACTATCACTCATAAGTAGAATATTATAAGGTATATATTTCACACACTATATATACTTTAAGGAAAAATTGGTCCGGCAAAAAAATCATTGGCCCCAATAATCTTATCATTTACATTGGTCCGGGAATTCCTCGACCCCAAGGTAAATGTAATGCACATGTCGGTTCAGACCTTCCGTCGATCCCAATATTTATCATTGATTTGGTTAAAAAAAAATATCGGCCCCAAATCGATCCCCCATGTATTGGTCCGGAACATCATCGACCCCAATACAGAGATTAAGCACACTTACTATCGCACATAAGTAGTAAAAATCAATAGGTATATATATCTTACACATAACATATACTACCAACACTTATTTTATAATCACCCCCCTTCTATAACACTTTTGGGGTTATTGGCTCGGAATTCCACCTCGATCACCAATAGTTATTAATTACTTATCTCGGGATCACATCTCGAGCACCAATATGTGTATATATATCTCATCGCACATGAGTAGACAATTGTGAGCCATATATTTCACATTTCATATACTTTAAAATGTCACACTCCAATAGAATGTCCTCATATCACGCGTTAAGGACTAAAGGTTCGAAATGTCTCCTCGAACCACACCCAAAGTACATGTATTGTTCGTAATCGGTACCCACGAACCTAATCCTCATGTACAGTCCATATAGGCACTCACTCTATTTATAAATATGCTCTTATAGGCATACATTCAACCTATGTATTGATTAGTGGGCTTCTCCAAAATTCCACTATCATAAGGGCGTATCATCATTCTTTCTCACTAACATTGAGTCGTAGGTAGCACAACGTACTCAAAATAAAAATTTATCTCTATTCCTTCCTGACTTTCTCTCACAGGGTGGAATTTTAGGATTTCATCCTGATTCACAATCATGTAGAGCGACACCTTGCACTCTCCCTTTTTAACTACATACTAATCCATCCCGGTCACCCCATTTCGCTACCCCCAACGAAATGTTGGCTTAATTATGATGTTCACAACCCATCAATAATTTATAAGTCTGACTCCTCACTCCCTCATTGGAAATGTGGGTTCACTACCACATTCCGGTTGTTCATTTCGATTCTAACTTGTCTATTAACTAGAGGTGTATCTGGAGACAATCTCACTACGTCTCTCCTCAACATCGCTTCCCACTTACTTCATCTTTCCTGAAGTGGTACTCTATTCCCCTTTCTCTCCGGGTTTATTATACTTTACAATCCTTGCACTCTTCGCAATTAGCGCACTTTTTGGCTTAGTTACTTTATAAGGATCAACATTTTAGTAACACGTAAGTCATTCACAACACTCAGTCAAGTAGCACCTTGCGCTACTTCTTCACCATAATTAGGTCTCCCATATCAAGAGATAACCTTTGAACAGTTTCCCACCGACTTTCAGCCCATAGTGTGTGCTGGATCTCTCAGCACATATAATCTTGGATTATCGTCAATCTCCCATGACGTTCAACCCATTTCATCGATATGACTTGTTTCCTATTTTCCCCACCGTCGTACCAAACATATTCCGCATCCCTCTATCTCGGATGTCTAAGTAATCCAATTGACTAGGGCGCCCATACACCCTTTTCTCCGTGCACATTTGCAAAAACATTGCAAATGTTGCACCCGTATCATGCTTTTCTTCAACTCCTGCCTAGTCTACACGACGTGACTACAATCTTGTCGGTATTCTTAATACCCTATAGGCCAAAAATCAAATCCTTGCCCACAAAGTCCCACTTATCCCTTCGTGGTGAGGTAAGCCTTTTAGTGTTTCTCTTCAACACTACCGGCTCCACTGATGCCCTAGCATCTAATAATGCCACTTCTCCTGACATGTAAAAATTCAGTCTTATTCCCTTTCGCAACCGAACTTAAACAAGGGACTTCTCCCCATGTATTCTTACAGAGCATTGTCGGAACACCACATAGTCAAGATACTCAAATTCTATTCCTCGACAATATGTGCAACCATACTCCAATGTTTCTAACGGAGTCAAGTGGCACCGCATTTATGCTATCACTAAGTCTTAAGCACTAAATACAACAGCAAGCTCGATCTCTCCGCTCACCGGTAATACTACATATCTTGACTCACATCATTTAGGTTCCCACACACCGAAATCAATTACTAAGAGATGTTCATAATCTCCGAAGTTTCTCACATTTTGATGAATAATGACAACTCGACCCTTTTTCAGGTGAGGAGTCGTCATATACCCCATTCACTCGAGGCTAAAACTCATATACTTCCTTATACATCGCTTTGGTGATTTAGATGGTTCCCGGACATAACACGCTTGTCCTCTCCAGAATGCAAAACTTATTGGAGTTATTATTTCTTCAAATAACTTCCAGCTAAAAATAAAACGCGTGGCCCTAGAATCCACACTAGACATCTTTTAAAAAAAAATCCTGACTCCAGGCCATGCTGACCGATTTGGGTACCCCTCCTCTCGGACTGGGTAGTCTCGATCCTGAACACTATCATCTTGGTTCCCTTAGTTCTGCTGACCAAGAGGAACGCACTATGGGACTTAATAGTCCCGACTTAGGATCTAATCATTAAATCCTCTAGTGGGTTTCCACTTATGGCTTGCACCATCCCCATTACATTCAGTCTTACTCTTTGACTAAATCTCTAAACTCCCTGAGCTCCGCCCACCCAGGAGCATTAACCTCAACCTTGTAGGAAGTACCATATTGTCTTCATATACATAAGTCGTTCAAGAAGAGTTTTACCAAAAATTGCGAGCTATAACTTGAGAGTCCATTTTCTCAAGGGCTCTTTTCCCTTATACCTATCTCATCGGTACAAGTTCACTTCATGCGATAAATTTCTATCTCACGATTGGCCTCTACTAGGCTTTCACGTGAGGGGTTCATATATTTCCATTCACTATGCTTCTGAATCATCATTGGAGAACTTTACGATTAAACTATACGTAAAGTTCTTCTATTTATATATAAGGACCCTCGGTCCGAATGTAGTGACTGGTATCCCCGCCACGTTGCCTGAAAATTTACTCAAATTTTTTTCACTTCTGAGTATTTCTACTCCGTCCCAAATGCCAAAACCTCTGGACATACTACTTCCATTGGTTAACATGAACAGTCGCCGTTTTATCACATTTACGGCTCGTTCTCATCAAATTTTCTTCAGACCTACTCCCACTATCACTGCATTGGGCAGTCTAAACTAGCATCCCTCTTACCATCGCGACACTTGGAAAATGCCTGCTATGCCTCAACAACCCTTGCAGCAGTTACTTCCATTACCCGTTAGGAGTGACCTCTACCACGGTCATCTCTCCTATGATTGCCATCTTCGAACACCCCATGCTTTATGCCGAGCTCCTCCCTCCTGTAGTCCTGCTAACGCCAATGCTGGACCTACCACCATATTCGACGTACCGTGCCCAATCGGACTCGTATAAATATAACACTACGTCTATTAAATAGCAGGAGAACGTAAACTACGTACGTAGAGGAGTACAATCATCCTAAGATAGGGCTCTATATCAATCAAACGATACGCTGAAAACGTAGTAAGCCGTATAGATCCTATGGACACTTGAACCTGATGCTCTGATACCATCTGTGACACCCCGCCTAATTAAACATCGGGTGATCAGGCCTTCATTAAATTAAAACAGGTTTCTCAAATGGTTCATTCTTAGCATCACTGTCGAAAACTTTTTAATTACTAATCCCCTAAGTAAAATTAGACCGGTGCCAAATTTTATCTTTCTTAAAACAGAAAAATCGACCATGCGGAACAAAGTACAAATAATCATGTATTATAATTCAAACATCAAAGTAAAAGTACAACAAAACAAAAGTATTACTGAATAAACCATCGGCTAAAAATCCCAAACAACAATAGAATAACCACTAGTCTGAAACTAACATCCGAGACTAACACCGGACCACAAGTCCATACATAGAAGAGTGCGGGATCCTGTGCTAGATCTAAATGAGAGATATCGTCTAGTCAAATCCTGTAAGCATCCACTGTGCTATAGCTCCGAGTCTGGAATGGAATCATCACACATGGCGTCCCTGTGGCTGGACACCTAAAAGGTTTTGAAAATATTTATAGCAAGAGTTAGTACTCAAAACATTTTGAAAATATTTAGCAAGCGTTTATCACTATATAAAATGCGGTTATTGATTACACATGTTAGGTTCTCGTACACTCTCTTGAGTTAACTCATCCCTCATCTTTGGTGCACACCTAACGTTCCACACTTAGTTTGTCTAGCCATACTTCTTAAGCTAACTAAAACCAAAGTAGTAAACTGAACTTATCTGTGCCCAAGTTCCAGTACCGCCCATACAGTACAACCGTTTTACTAACATCTCGCGTATGTTAATTAATTCTCAATTAACATTTCATCTATGTTATTTTTCAAGACTTCTCATTTAGCTTCACTACTAAAATTACTACAATTTTCACAATAGTTGACTTTCCCACTTATGGAATTAAGTTCCGCTACTTGAATTACTAAATAGATTTTCTCTATCTAAAGGTTCATTTCGAAATTAAGTTTCACTACTTAACTTACCAATTCAGTATGTATCTTTAAATACACAATATATCAATCTACTAATACACAGAAGTAGAATATCATCAGGTATATATACTTCACACAATATATACTAAATATTAGTCACTGCTATTTTGCCCCTTTTATACACATAAAGGACTCTTGGTTCGGAATGATTCATCGACCCCAAGTAAGAATTGGTTCGGCATGATACATCGACCCCAATTATTTTAAAAATATATATATACACATATTCTGGTTCGGGACTCTCTCATCACGACACCAGTTCAAAGTTTGGTTCGGTATTTCTCATCGACCCCAAACTTATAATAACTTTATGTTAGTTCGGAATGTCTCATCGACCCTAACATAATTAATTTAGGAATAATCTCTCTACCTAAAAGATCACATAATTCAGTAGGTACACGCCCGACCTATTAATCATATACGTACGTAATATTTTAATCTCATATATTTACCGTACAATATTCGCTTTACGATTTATCTCATTAATCGTATTTATTTGAGTATTCACACAACTCTAAGGGTCCTAGTTACCCCTTACATATAATTTCAGTAGTTATTGCTTACCCTACTGGTCTATTACTTAAATTGAATTTACTTCGCCCCGTAACTCAATTTCCGAAGTCCCCAATACTCTACTAAATCGGATTGTTCTCCTCGGTCCATAATCCAAGCCCTACACCCAATGGCCTTATTGGACCTCAACAATATACCTACTGGTCTTATTCTTACTCCCATATGAGTATAATGTAAATCCTAGAATACCCATTCATTCCCGAACTCAACAAAGGATTAAACACAAAATTTTCGGGAAAACAGCTTGCGTCGATCGATCGATCGACGGCTGGATTCGATCGATCGATAGTTCAAGATCGATCGATCGATCGAACAGGGACAGACGCAGTCTGTCTTCTTCGTTGATCCTCTCCTCCATTAACAAATTTCCAAACTCCATTATTGTCCACCAAACTTTTACCCAACGATCCTAACATATTTCCACATATACTAGGACAATTTCTAACGTGTCAATTACATCAAAACTCCAATTACTTTAAAGAAATAATGAATTAAAACCCAGAATTTCTTGAAACCCTAGTTATGGTGTCCTTCCCATATTATCATTCAAAATCCAGATTTTTATTCCGAAAATCATCAAGTCTAATCTGAATATTAATCCTCTACATAGTTTAAATCATTCTACATGCGATTCCTATCCCAACATGCATAAATATCATCTTTCTCCAATCAAAATATTGATTTAAACAAAACTATTCAAAAACCCTACACATGGGTATTATAATTTTATAAATTTTTGCAATAAACAACTTGCCTTATGATCAGTAGGATCTGATTTCGTGGTTCTTGTTGATGATTGATGATCTTCATCCTTCAATCCTTCTTCCCCAACAAGTTGATGGTAGAAACCCCTTTGAATCCTTCCCAAATCTTCTTTTTGCTTTAGAAAGTGGTGCCTCTCCTCTCTCTAATGGTATTGGTGTTGTCATGGGCGTTCTAACCCTAATTCATCTATCATACGGCTGATATAAAACTCTCAATTTCGTAGGTCTCCATACCCTCTTATGTTAAAAGACCAAAACGCCCCCGAACGGTCTCAGTTTAGTCCAAAATTGCCCCGGGACTCAACTAGTACCCCCGGGTATGCTATTTTGACTAATTTGACCCTTCCGGACTCATTGGTGACCTCTAAATTATCATTTGAGTCACTTAAAAATATTACTCGTTCTCACCCCAATACGGTCTACACGCGTTAAGTAACTATTTACCATAATTACAATTTTAAATAAAACTCTTTAAGTTACTACTCTTACGTAATTTAAATCAAGACGATATTTTCTCATTTAATTCTCCAATATAATTAAATGGAATATTCAGAAATAATTTTTTAACTTTGAAATAGCTCTCAGCTGGGATGGTTTTCTACTAAGGTAAAAGAGGGTATTTATAAGGTTTGTGGAGAAGAGTTAATTGGTGGGTTTAGATGTGGAGATGAGGATGAATTGCACAAGTTTTTAACAAGGTTTTATTGGATGTAAAATGGGTATTATGTTTAACCCACATGGTGCAAGCCTTGCTGGCCGTCCAGCTGGTGCCATGTTAAGGGTAAAGGGTAAATAAGTTTGGGGTTTTGGTCATCGGATAGGTTTTAAAATAGTTTTAAGGGCTTTAAGTTAATTTATAAAATTTTAGGGTCTTAAGTGCAATTTATTCAATTCTAAGGGATTGGTTCTTAATATTTTTACAAAATATAAGTCATTTGATTAAACTCTGAGTGAAAGTTGGGCTTCAATAGATATAAAAAAGTGTAAGTTATCTTAAATCTTTCTTTAAGGGCATATTGGGTAATTTGGTAAAAGTATATAGTTTATTTGGAAATTTACATCTATTAAAGGGACTAAAGGCATGCTTAGAGTGGGTTGTTACATTCTTTCAACCTAAAAATTTTTTGTCCTCGAAATTACCTAGAAAAGTACCGGCATATTGTTTACTGATAGTGTCCTCTGTTTACCATATTGCCTCTTCTATTCCGTGGTGTCGCCAAAGAATATTGACTAGTGATATGGTTTTATGTTGGAGAATATTTTCTTGTCGGTCGAGAATCTAAATAGGGATTTCTTTAATCTCGTGGCTGGATTCGATTGTCGTATTCTTTCGAGTAATGATGTGAATTGGGTAAAATTATATTTTCGCAACTATAAAACATGAAACACATCATGGTTATTGGATAGTTCGGGGGTAATTCTAGACGATATGCTACTGGTCCAATATGTTTGATGATTTTAAAGGGACCAACGTAGCGAGGTGCTAATTTTCCTAATTTTTCAAATCGAATTATCCTCTTTCTTATAGAAGGGTCTTTCGGCGAGTGTTGGCATAACTCTTTTGTCGACTCTGAGGTGAATGTAATCTTTCTCGAATAAGGCGTATCCTTCCCGTGGTTTCAATGGTGATCTAGGGTCCAAGTGTGTGATTTTCCCCTGATTCATTCTAGCATAAAGGCAAACGAAAGGGTCATTTATAAAGGGCTTCGTAGGGAATGGTCTGAATGTTGGTCTGATAACTATTATTATAGGGGAATTTGATCAAGGCAAGATGATTATTCCATGAGCCGATAAAGTCTAATGTGTAGGCTCATAACATATCTTCCAGAGTTTAAATTACATGTTCGGATTGTCCGTCGGTTTGAGGATGAAAAGCAGTGCTTAGGTAGAGTTTGGTTCCTGAGGAGGTTTGTAAAGCTTGCCAAAATATTTCGATAAATCTGGGGTCTTGATCACACATAATAAAAATTGGTACTCCATGAAGTCTAACAATTTCCTTGATATAAAGTTCACTAGTTGTTGGAAGGAATAGGTGGGTCAGGTTGGTAGAAAATGGATGGATTTTATAAGACGATAAAAAATAACCCATATTGTATTGTATCCTTGAGAAGTTCATGGAAATCCACTGACACAGTCCATGAATATGTGATCCCATTTCCATTCTGGGACGGGGAGTGGTTGGAGTAAACCGCTAGGGCGTTGATGTTCAATTTTCACTTGTTGGCATGCTAGACATTTTATTACGAAGTGTACAATATCTTTCTTCATACCGGGCCACCAATAATGTTTCTTGAGGATGTGATACATCTTGTTGCTTCCAAGGTGAATAATGAATTTAGAATGGTGAGCTTCTTGAATAATTTCTTCTCGTAGTGAGGTGATGAATGGAACACACACTCGATTTTTGAATTTTAATCCACGCTCGGGGTTCAAAGTCCAATCTTTTTCGGTGAGATTGCTTCTAAGTTTTTGCTTTTGGGAATGCAAAAATTCATCTTGGTCTTTAAGATCAATGATTCTTTTGTGTATAATGGGACGATCGATAATGTTGCGTCAAATAACTTGGGTCTTGGAGGAGTATCGTTGTAGGTTTTAATTTCTAATGGTTTCTAAGAACACAAACATACTGTGGAGATTTCCCTGGTTTTTACGGCTTAAGGCCTCAGCGACTACATTACCTTTTTGGGGAGGGTAAAGTAAGTTAAACTTATGATCTTCTAATAATTCTATCCATTGTCGTTGCCAAAGGTTGAGATCTTTTTGCGTGAAGATGTACTTAAGACTCCTATGATAAAAAAAATACCTAAAATTCTTCTCCATATAGATAACATCTCCAAATTTTTAGGGCAAAGACTACTACGGCTAATTCCAAATTGCGTACTGGATAATTATGCTTATAAATTTTCAATTATCATGATCCGTACTCGATCACTTTACCTTGTTGCATCAATACACAATCAAGTCCTTGTAATGAAGTTGTGTGAACATCATAGCTGCTGTAATTGGAAGGAATGATTAGGACGATGGAAGTAGTTAATTTTTCCTTCAAGGTAAAAAAGGCTTGTTCATATTCGAAAGTCCATATAAATCGAACATACTTTAGGGTTAAGTTCATTAAGGGCAGGTCAATCCGAGAAAAACATTCCACAAAGGGTCGATAATATTCGACAAGTCCTAAAAAGATACATATTTCTCTGATAGTGGTAGGTTGAGTCCATTCGCGGAATGTTATGGTTTTGGTTGGGTCCACTTGTATACCTATTTCAGTGACTACATGTTTAAGTAACTTTACTTCCTTAATGAGAAAATAGTATTTACTCTGTTTTGCATAAAGTTGATGTTTACGAAGGCTTTCTAATACTATATATAGGTGATCTTCGTGTTATGTATTGGTCTTGGAATAAATTAATATGTCATTTATAAAGACAATCAAGAACTGATCTAAAAAAGGGAAAAATATTATATGCATTAGGTGCATAAAAGCGGGAGGGGAATTCGTTAATCCAAAGGACATAGGAATTCAAAATGCTCGTATATCTTTCGAAAAACGGTTTTGGGTATATCTTCTTTCTTAACACGAAGTTGGTGGTATCCAGATCTTAAATCAAAATTTGAAAATATTGTTGACCCCCGCAATTGGTCAAACAAATCACCTATTCTTGACAATGGACATTTGTTCTTGATGGTCACTTGGTTCAATCTACGTTAATCGATACATAACCGAAAAGATCCATATTTCTTTCATAAGAATAAAACTATATTTCCCCAAGGTGATGTATTGGGACATATAAATCCTTTCATGAGTAGGTTGTCCAATTGTGTTTGAAGTTCTCGCAATTCTAGTGGAGCCATATGGTAAGGGGGTACGAGATAGGGGAGGGATTTGGCAATAGATTGATAAAGAATTAAATTTCTTGAGGTGGGGGTATTTCATGAAAATATTTGACAAACACATCTTTGAAAAAGTAGGTTTCTTTTTCACTCATTTGAAAAAGTAGAGGTTAGTGGGGATATCATCCTTGAAAATGAAATGAAGTTTGATGGGGTGGTTTGAATGTCACCATCTTTACATGACAGTCAATGTGAGCATAGTTCAGGGATAATACACAAATTCCTATAATTAAATCAAATTTTGTTAAATCGAGAACTATAAGATTTATTGTCAATGTCCTGGTTCTAAAATGTAAAGGATGACATTTACAAATCCTATCGATAATGGACATCTTTCCTTTTGGCATTTCTATAGTAAAAGGGTGAGCTAATGGACTGAAACATAATTATAGATGAGTCATACATAAATGACTAGTGAAAGAATGGTTAGATTCAGAATCAAATAATATATGTGCAAAAATATTACAAAAAGGAAGATTACCTTCGACCACACCATGGTAATCTGGATTTTTCACTGGGACAAAGGAGAAATTCTGACCTTGGTTCTTATTGAAGGGTTCTTGCTTTCTTTCATGAGGATTTTATTACGATAATCGGTTAGAGTTATTGGTTGGATTCTTAACAACAGATTTGATAAAGTTTGGGGAAGTAGAATAAGGAGGCATGTGTATAAAAGGGATTTAGGGTCTAAGATGTCCTACTTTGTTGAATTAATTACAATGCATCAGAGGCCTACTATGATTGTGTTGAATCTTACTAAACACTCGGCCATCCTTAGGCTTGTTATAAGGATAATCTCGTTGATTTGTCTGCTTCCTAATAACAAGGGATTTTGAGAAGGAGTAAAGGTTCGGGTCGTGTTGGTAGAGGCATTTTATTTTTCTATAAGGGAGGTAATTTCAATCATCCGATTAAACTCTAAGACTTGTAAAGGAATGATGAAGGATTTAATGTTCTGTCGTAAAACTCACCCTAAATGTTTGCACTTTTTACGTTCGGTCTCCACTTATTCTTGAGAATATCGAGATAATTTAGTGCATTTAGTCTTATACTAGGTAATCGTTATTTATTGTTATTATATAATTAGGAAATATATAGTGATTTGATATCTTATTGATTCATAAAAGTACTTATTGAAGAAGATTTCTTCAAACTATTCCCATGTTACTTCACTTAAATTTTTGGAACGTAGAATAGACTGTCACCAGAAATCTACATCTCCTTCGAATAGATATAAAGCCAATCTTACCCTAAGTTCAGGGTTAATGCCTACCCCGTTAAGTACTTTAAGTGTCTAACAAATCCATCTTTTTACTTCAACCGCGTCGGGGTTCCCAAAGAATGCTGGGGGGTTTTGTCTAAAAAAATTCCTTAAGGTCATTCATTCTTCGAGTTTCTACTGATAGATCATTACTTACGAGGGGTAGAGGCATTTTCTATTGTTGCTGGGTTAGTATAATTAATTCTTGTAGACGACATAAAATTCCTTCATTAGGGGTAATTGGATTGGGTATTTGTGGAATAGATTGTTCATCCTGAGTTCCATTAGTAGTAGATCGAGTATTAACCATCCTATATAAATAATATATCAAAAGATAAATTACAAGTAGAGACAAAGCAACATACTTGTTTTATTATATCACGCTGGGCTACATAGTATTATACAGGCAAAAAAAACAAAAAAATATAACCTAGTTGTTAAACTTAATTTATAACAAAAGAACGGTAAGTAATACAAACGAACTATTAGTTTAAACTACTGCAATCATTTGGTAATATGGGTTTCATCTACTCGCATCGCACACCTGCAAATTTTATTTATTTAAATCCATATTCCAATAGTGGTTTTAAGCCATTTGGGGAACCATAAGGTCAATCTCGAGATCTGGGCCATCTTTAGAGGGATCTGAATCATTAGGGGATGAACTGGTATTCATGGGGGTAAAGATAGTGGTAGCAGGAAAAAGAGAACCATAGTGTGACACCCCGCCTATTCATCCTGGGTGATCATTCCATTATTAAATTAAACAGGAATCATAAATGATTTCTTTCTTAGCTTCACTGTCAAAACATAATTATGTTACTAATACCCTAATGGTCCGGTGTCAAAATTTTATTGATATGCAATAATTTAAACTATTAAACCACATTCACCATTCCATTAAACAACGTAATAAATGATAAAACAACTGAACAAATAAATGTGATAGGAATAAACACTCCAGATTGAAGTGCACATACAATAGTCCATAATTAAAACCAAATCCAACAATTGGAAATAAAATGGAAATGCAGTAGCTCTGAAATAACCACTAACTAAAGATGGGCGACATGCCTGACTGAGATAATTGAATGATGAAAACAAACTGATAAAATTAGAAGCGTCTACACCGAGGTCCTGTAACGTCCACAGCAGTATCATCACATCAAATAAGAATGGACTCCTAAGCTTGGATTACCTATGGCTGGAGACCTAAAAGGTTTTTACAAAAATAGATTTGAAATGGGTTAGAGAGCGAAAACATTTGAAAAATATTTTCAAGTATTTAAAATGCAATAAGAGCAGATACTGTATACATGTTAACTTCACGTACCCTGACTTGAGATCCTCACCTCTCAACTATTGTGCACGCGAACGTATTCTCCTAAACCAACCTAGTTATGCTACCCTGCCTAACTAGTTTGAACTAAGTCTCTCCCTGCTAACTAACTCGCTGTGCCCACCCATATTGCCCATATAATACATTATCGAATTTCAAAGCCCCTTTTGGCCAGTAAAAATCAACAAGTAAGTATTAAGTTTCCACATACTTAAGTTACTTTAGATATCAATATCTATCTTATCTACTAATGCACACACAGTAGAATAAATCACAAGGATATATGTATACACTACTCTTGAATTATATACTAATAAGGCATCCCTGGGTGGAGACCCGCGATGCGTGCATACTCTGCTATCGAGTCTTGGTACATCACTTACTAGGTAAAGGACTTCCGGTTAGGAATCTCTCACGAACCATAAATTTATTTTTTACATAATTTGGAGGCGAACATAATTCTAAGAGTTTGGTTGCTCACACCTAAAGCACCCAAATAACCGGTCACACTATCATGCACACAAGTAGTGCTCAACCCTAAGATCTACGTTCTAAGGCATAAGTCTAAAGTTCCCCCTAATGGGCTCATCAGGATAAGAAAGTCCACGGCGTGGAACCTCCCGTGATAGCAGGTAGCGTAGGTATGTTCACATAAATAAGAAGTCACACAATAGGTATTCACGAAACCTATATATATATATATATATATATATATATATATGTGTGTGTGTGTGTGTGTGTGTGTGTGTGTAACCTATAATATATCCCGTACGCATTATATAACTCTCGAATATCCTACGTATGATCATTTTACCATTACACTTCTCATCGTATATTCCCGAGTATTTTCCACTACTCGAAGGGTCCCAATTACCCCTTTAAATTATTTTAGTAGCTATAACATCTCTTTACTATTGGTCTGTCCTTAGGTTCACTCATGCTCTCGGTGACCTGTTCTAATTCTCGTGAATTTATTAAATATCAAAATATGCCCAATAATTCCTAGCCTTAATTATCCTCAATTGGTGAAACCTCAACCCCACCGTATGCTTACTGAAATTACTATCTCCCTCATTAACATTTAATAATGCCCCAAAAGTCTCCCCGTAATTTATTTGTGGATTTAGAGCGTAAAATAAAAAAGGGCCAAATTCGGGACCCCGAATCTATTCGGTGGAGAACAGGAATCAATTCGCCTGTCGAATCGGTTCAGGCATCAGGCCAAATCGATTCTCCCCAGACAATTTCATCTTCTTCATATAATTGCAACGATTTCCACCATTTTAACCCTCTGACCTTCATAATACAGTCCAAAACTCCCAACCAAGTGTACTAAACCCTATAATAACGTATATAAATGATTTCTAAGGTAACCAAATCATTAAATCATCAAGGGGAATCATTTAAACCGGATTAATCCTACACTTTAATCCCAAACCCCTAAATTATTCTTTCTTTGTTTAAGAACATCAACAACCCAGATTTCTCCACATTCTCATGTTACCAAATTATCGGATTCGTGCTAAATACATTAGTGGATTATTTCCATTCACTACACTAATTCTGGCAAATTGTCACGGTCACTTGTCAAGGTCAATGACCATGACAATTTTGGGCGAGACAACTTTGTTTGTCATAGACTTGTCACGGTCATTGATCGTGACAAGATCATTAGAATTGTCACAGTCGTGTCACGGTCCTTGACTGTGATAATTTTTATCACGGTTAAGGACCGTGACAAACCTGTGACAATGTTTAAAAAATTGTCACGGTCAATGACCGTGACAACTTTCTTTGTCAAGAAATTGTCACGATCAACGATCGTGACAATTCTGGGCAGAATTGAAAAAAATTATGCTGGGCAGTATGGCCACTGCCACTGCCCAACAGTATATTTATACCTGTTATAGCAACGTTGTACATGTTCAAACATCATATATCCAAATAAAATAGAGATAATGCAAATATATATTCAAAATAGAGAGAATATGCATCACCATATAATCCAAATATAATTCAAATGTAACAACTTAAAACAATTCAATTCAACCTTAAAACAATTCAATTCAAACTTAAAACAATGTCACTAAATGTGTGGGGTATGGTTAACTCTGAGGAGGTGAGTAGGCCACACGATATACGAATTAACACACCCACTAATATACACCGTGCCACATTGTTCGCGCAACCACAATGGGGAGTTCTCCTTCTCAGGCATCACATGCGTGACGAGCACCTTGGACTCGATGTCTTGAAGCTCATGTCCATAAACTAGTGCACCCTGGATGATATTCGGGTCCCTCAACCCCCGCCCTATCCGCTGGCCATCAAATATGTCCATTATAAACACGCTCGGCCAACCAAGTGTCGACATCGATCTGTTGAAGGGAGCCAAATAGGGAAGTGGATCATCAAAGTCAGCACGTGTCGTCGATGAAGCAACGAGGTCCACATCCTCGTCCTCGTCCTCCCGCACCTCCTCTTCCACCGCCTTCTCCTTCTCCTTCCCTTTACCCTTACGGTTTTCGCCCAATGAACGCTTCACGAATGAGAACATATCCCGGACCGTCGCCTCCAAACGTGACAGCTTCGCGTCATGTGAATCCACCGTTCAAGCCAACCCGCTGTCGCTCGTCTCCAATCCGCTGATCCTAGATTTGGCCACCCGTGATCTCACCCCCTTGTCCTCCCCTTGCGATCAGAGCCAAACACTTGGGTGAGCGCGTCTGTGGACAAAGATGCCTTATCGTCATCAGACTGCGACTCATGCACTTCCTTAAGCTTTGCCTGAAACGATAAAAAGCACATGATTAGTAAAATAAGTAAATTAAAAAATTATAACGTAATTAACAAAAAGTTAATTGTTGGATTACTTACAATCGTGTCCGCGACGCTTGGAGACACCTCCTTGTCCTTCCCCTTCTTCGTCCAAAGAGCCACATAAGTATCGAGCCTATGTGGCCTACCCCCAGGGCCACTCCCCGTCCCCTGAAATAAAATAAAGTAAAATTAGTATCGGCCCCGCAAAGTAAAATAATGCAGAATAATATATTTTATGTAGTTATAGAAAAATTAAATCTTACCACCACCACACCCCTCCCCCACCATACACACGCACACGTACACGCACACACACCACCCCACCCCTCCCCCCTCCCCCCATCACACACACACGCATACACATACACCCCACCACCCCCTGCCCCCTCACCCCACCACACACACACACACACACACACCACCACCCCTTGCCCCTGTCTCTCCCCTCCCTAGCCCCCTGTCCCTCCCCCTCCCCCCACCACACACGCACACGCACACACACACGCACACACACACCTCACCCCACCCCCACCACCCCCACCACACACATATATACACACACATATAGAAATGAAAGAGAAAGAGAGGAAAAAACATACCTTAGAGAGAGAGAGAGAGCTAGAAATCACTTAGAGAGAGAAAGAGAGGGAAAATCAAAACGGTGGGAAAAAACATGAATTTAATCTCCCAATCACACGCCAATAATCATTTATTCATGAAAATATTCAATTCGACACTAACATGGATAGTATATGCACTCAAAGTTTTGCAAGATAAACACTTGCCTTGAGTTTGTAGGTCTGATTTATGCAGAAAAATGGTGGAGTTGTCTTCCTCTCCTTCTGATCTAAACTCTGGTGGTAGTGGTGGTGCAAAAGTGGTGTGGGGAGCCTTGGAATCCTTCACCTTCCTCCTCTAATGGCCTCTCTCTATTTTTTTCTAACTGCTAACCCTAGCACCCTAAACACACATGCTAATATAACCCTAGTAAATTCTTTGGTCCCTACTCTAAAAAGTCAAAGGACCAAAATACCCTTCCGGGGTGCCGGTTTGGCCTAAAAATGCCTCTGGACCCAATCCAAACCCCTGAGTACACTTTTCTGACTATCTCGACCCTTCTAGACACACTGGCATAGTCTAAATGACCATTTGGATGATACATAAATAAATCACATTTTATCTCATAAATTTAAGTCTCGACACGACTCACACACGCATCCCAACTAAATTACCGTAAATACCGTATTTTTACTCTCGATAATCATATTGCATTATTACTAATTTATTAATCGTTCACGGAGTAATATGCAATATAATTCATACAAATATATCTTAACCCTTGTCTCGCTAATTAATATTTATTTTAATCCAAATTAATTTCCTATTAATTTCCATTTTAATTTAATTAATCCAAATATAAAAATAATTTAAAATAGAGGGTGTTACATACTTCCCCCCTACTAACGGAATTTCGTCCTGAAATTCAGAAAAATACCTGGTATAAATAACTTTGGATATTTGTCACGCATCCCATCCTCGCTCTCCCAAGTTGACACGTCGGCATTACAGTGCCCCCACTGAACACGTACAAGTGGAACTTTCTTTGACCTCATCCTCCTCTCACTATGGTCTAGAATAACCACTGGCCTCTCCTCATATGAAATATCGGGTTGTAAATCAATCTCCTCCAATCTAATTTGAGTGTGAGCTAACTTATCCCGTAGATATCGCCTCAATGAAGAAATGTAAAATACATCGTGAATCCGATGAAAGTGCTCCGGCAATCCGAGTCTATATGCAACTGGCCCAATCCGCTCAATGATAGGGAATTACCCCATATACATTGGTGCCAACTTTCCTTTATCCCGAACCCCATTATCGACTTCATAGGAGATACAATACCCAGTCCCCCACATTAAACTCTAGGAAGAACCGCTTGGCATTGACATAACTCTTTTGTCTATCCTGAGCTATCCGTATACGACTCCAAATCAGATCAATCTTGGTCGAAGTATCCTGAATTAACTCTGGTCCAAGAAGTGTGTTGTCCCCCACCTCTAAAAAATAAGAAGACGTACGACAAGGTCTACCGTATAATGCCTCAAATGGTGCCATGCCAATTGTAAACTAATAGGAGTCATTATATGCAAACTCTGTCAGTGGAAGATACTGCTCCCAAACTCCACTAAAGTCAAGGATACACATATGCAACATATCTTCTAACATTTTATTCGTCCTATTTGTTTGCCCATTCGTCTATGGGTGATAGGTCGTACTCAATCGCAACTCTGTACCCATGGCCTCCTGAAAACTCTGCCAAAAATGAGACACGAAGATCTTGTCCCTGTCGAAAATAATATCTAGTGGAACCCCATGTAGTCTTACTATCTCAGTGATGAAGATCTGGGGATATTATCCCGTGGTATAATCCGTTCGAATTAGAATAAAATGGGTCACCTTAGTTAACCAATCCACTCTCACCCAAATGGAATCGTGACCCCTCTGAGATGTCGGCAACCCAGTGATGAAATCTATGGAAATGATCTCCTATTTCCACATTGGTATCTCTAAAGGCTGCAGAACCTCTGATGGTTTCTGATGGTCCACCTTCACCAGATGACAAGTGGTACACTTCGAGACAAACTCTGCTATGTTTTTCTTCATTATACTCCACCAATACTACCGTCTCATATCCTGGTACATCCTACCCCCTCCGAGATGTATTGCAAACCGTGATCTGTGCGACTCTGCCATCATCGCGTGTTGCAAGTTCTCCCCATCTGTAATAATCAATCTCCCATTAAAGCGTAAGCCTCCCTCTGAACTCATGAAGTAAGACTGTGCTCCCTCGGATATAAACTGTCGAATTCGGCCGTGACAAAACGAATCCGCTACCTGGGCCTGTACAACCCCCGTCAAAATCTAGGGGTGATAGTTATAACCGACATGAATAATCTAGAAACTGAATCCTGGTGTCCCATCTCCTTCCATTTCGACTTCCAAACTTCTGCCACATCCTCACTGGCCTATGCCTTAACGCGTCTGCCACCACGTTAGCCTTCCTCAGATGGTACTAGAAGTCGAATTGATAATCCTTTATAAATTTTACCCACCCATGCCGATGCATATTCAACTCTCTATAAGTGAACAAATACCATAGTGACTTATGATCTATGAATAAACGAAACCTCTCCTCGAGAAGGTAATGCCCCCAAATCCGCAGTGCAAATACGACTGTCGCTATCTCCAAGTCATGTGGGTGGCAATTCCTCTTATGAGGCTTAAGCTTACGTGAAACATAAGCTATGGAATTATTCTCTTGCTGTAGCACACCCCCAAGTCCCTATAGGGACGCGTTAGATTAAACAAGATACTCTACTCCTGTCTTGGGAAGTGTGAGTACTGGTGCTGAAGTTAACTTATTCTTTACCTCATCAAAAGATAACTCAAGCATCATCCCAGGTAAATGGTACCCCTTTGTGAATCAAGTTCATTAACAAACCCGCATTCTTCAAAAACCCATGAATAAATCATTGGTAGTACCCGACTAATCCAAAGAAACTGTGCACCTCCGTCGGTGTCGTGGGCTGTCCCTAGTCCCCCATCGCCGACACCTTACTCGGATCCACTGATATCCCCATATCAGATACGATATTCCCTAAGTACTATACCTCACGCAAATAAAATTTTCATTTCTCAAACTTAGCATACAATTGATGCTCCCTACGCAGATGCTGTGCATGCTCCTCCTCAGTCCGAGAATAAATCAGGATGTCATCAACAAAGACAATGACAAACTGGTCCAAGAACTCCCTGAACACCCTATTCATCAAGTCCATAAACACCGCTGGTGCATTGGTTAGTCTAAATGGTATAACTCAAAACTCATAAGACCTATATCTTGTCAGAAAGGCAGTCTTAGATACATCTTGCTCCTAGATGCGCAACAGGTGGTACCCTGATCTCAGATCTATCTTAAAGAAGTAGGCCGCCGCTCTTAACTAGTTGAATAAGTCATCGATTCATGGAAATTGATATTTATTCCATATCATAAATTTATTTAACTCCCTGTAATCCACACATAGGCGTAGAGATCCATCTCTCGTGTTCAAAAATAGCACTGGGGCACCACAAGGCGAAGTACTTATATAGATAAAACTTTGTCCCAAAAGCTGCACAATTTGATACCGTAGCTCCCTCATCTCCATAGGGGCTATACGATATGGAGCACGGGCTATCAACCGAGTTCCCGATGCTAAATCAATGATAAACTCTATCTCTCGGTTAGGCAGCACTCCCAGTATCTCCTGAAATACGTGGACGAACTCACACACAAACATAATTGAATTTAGGGAGATCACTACGCCCTTAGAGGTCTCCTCCTTTATATAGTATAAGTGAGTTGACGATCCTCCTTTGGGATGGGGCATCGCTACTAAGAACATCTTCTGACCCAAAATCACAAACATGATGCTCCTACTGTAACAATCAATCATGGATCTATACGCTGCTAGCCAATCTATGCTAATAATAGCGTAATACTCTGACATATCTAACACGAGCATATCGACGGGAAAAATAAGTCTCTCAATGTCTATACTCACACCCTGACAAATAAAGAAGATAAGTGTCCCGCTACCCAATGGTGAGTTTATGCATGTGACTGTACTATCGACCGTGTCTAACAACCCCGCGGCTCATGCAAATCTAGTGGCTATAAACGAGTGTAAAGACCCAGTGTCAAATAAGATATGCCCTGAAGTCCCATGTATAAAAAAATGTACCCTCAACTGCAGGCGACGCCTGTAGAATTGCGGCCTGGTGGACGTTGTACACACGGTCCGTAGTGTAACTTCCCTTGCTGTTCTGGGGCTGTTGGGACAACTGGTATGATAGGCAGTGCTGGAAGGGCGATGAAAAAAATAGGCCTCTGGGCTCTTGACAAGTGTCCTGCTGTTAGGAAACCCTTCACTTATCAAGGCAATCCCGATGTTTGTGGCCATTCTTTCCACATGTGAAACATCTACCAGTGAAATTCCTCCTCTCTGGCCCTACTGGCCCAATTAAAAATATTATTGGCCTCGCTGACCCTGATAGCCACGCTTGTGTCCACCCTGCCCCTGCTTGAAATCTCCTGATCGAAAACTCTTAGTAGAATCCCCCTGCTGGGAACCCTCTCACCCTATCTCGTCTGAGTCTGAGTCAATTATGCCCCACTGGCACTGTCACCCCCTGTCCTGTCCTATTGGCTAGACTCTCCTGCGTGTTTGCTTCCTTTCACGTGAAAGCGGTGATCCTGATAATGCAGTAAAACGACACTCAAAACATCCGTATACGTCTTTAGAGTGGGATTACCCAATAAATGCTGTCGGATTCTCTAGCTAAGACCATCAACAAATAACTGTATTCTCTTCTCCTCTTTGCCAAGCTCATCTGGTATGAAATTTGCCAACTCAGTGAATTCCTCCTCATATTCGTCCAATGTCCTTACTTCCTGGGAGATGGATAAGAACTTTCTCCTCATCTCTGTCTGAATGGTGGATGGAAAGTACTTACGATGGAACCGCTCCCAGAACTTATAAATAAGCATGCTATCCCTCTCCTGTGCAGTGGTAACAGACTCCCAGCACTGCAAGGCTACCCCCACTTGCTTAAAAGTATCTAGTATTTATCTCTGCGTATTAGTGCACTTGTACATTCCTAAATACCGTTCGATGTCCTTCTTCCTTTGGCAAGCAGCAACGACATTTGAGCTTCCCTGAAACTCGAGAGGATGAACCTTCTGAAAGACGTATCTGACTTGATCCCAGGCAAAAGGAAACGAGTTTGCCTGGTTCGGTTCCCCAACCTGCGACTGAGGTGGCACTTGTGATGCCTACTGAGCAAATATGGTCAAAGTTACGTTAACCACCGGTGCAACAATAGCGGTGACCTGAGCAGCGTTCATAGTCCCCTGTGGCTGAGCTAGAAGCGACTTAGGTTGTTCATCTCTGGTGTCTCGTGGTACAAGTCTGGGTGGAATTTGAAACGAAAGGAATTTCTATACATCCACAGTTCAATATATCTCAAAATAGTTGAAGTAATAAATGCGTAATCACGAATGCAACAATCCGAGTAGTAGGGATCTTTATCAAAGAATGCTACGCAGAAAATATGACAAATTTGTAGCACTAAACTAACCACAACCTAAAGATGTGCGACATGCCCTAATGAGACTAAATGATGAAAATGAACTAATACAAGTGGAAGCGTCTACTATCTAGGTCCTACAACATCCATAACACATGCAGCATATCAAATAAGAATGGAATCCTAAGCTTCACATCCTTGTGATTGGACACCTAAAAGGTATTTACAAAAATAGATTTGAAACTGGTCAGAGCCCAAAAATCTTTGAACAATATTTGCAAGTACTTAAAATGCAGTAAGAGCATATATTGTATACATGTTAACTTCATTTGCCCTGGCTTGAGATCCTCACCTCTCAACTATTGTGCACGCCTAACGTATTCTCCTAAACTAACCTGGTTAAGCTACCTCGCCTAACTAGTTTGAGCTAAGTCTTTCCCTGCCTACTGACACGTTGTGTCCACCGGTATTTTCCATACAATACATTATCGAATTTCCAAACCCCTTTAGCCAGTAAAAATCACCAAGTAAGTATCAAGTTTCCACATACTTAGTTACATTAGATATCACTATCTATCTTATCTACTAATGCACACATAGTATAATAAATCACACACATATATGTATACATAACTCTTATATTATATACGAATACGGCATCCCATGGTAGAGACCCTCTATTCGTGCATACTCTGCTATCGAGTCCTGGTACATCACGTACTAGGTAAATGACTTTTGGTTCGAAATCGCTCTCGAACCATACATTTATGATTCACACAATTTGGAGGCGAACATAGTTATAAGCCTTTAGGCTACGCACACACCTAACGAATCCAAATGACCAGTAACACTATCATACACACAAGTAGTGTTCAGAGCTAAGCTATATGTTCTGAGGAACAAGACTAAAATCCCCCCCCCCCCCCCCCCCCCCAAATGGGCTCATTAAGATAAGAGCGTCCACAACACGGAACGTTCCGTGATAGCAGGTAGCGTAGGTATGTTCACACACATAAGAAGTCACACAATAGGTATTCACACAACCTATATATATATATATATATATATATATATATATATATATATATATATAATTAGTATAGGTATACCCGTAACCAATAATATATCCCGTGCGCAATATATAAATCTCGAATATCCTACGTATTATCAATTTACCATTACACTTACCATTGTATATTCCCGAGTATTTCTCACTACTCGAAGTGTCCCAATTACCCCTTAAAATCATTTCAGTATCTATAACATCTCTCTACTACTAGTTTGGTCTTAGGTTCACTCATGCTCTCCGTGACAGTTCTAATTCTCGTGAATTTATTAAATATCAAAATATGCCCAATAATTCCTAGCCTTAATTATCCTTAATTGGGGAAACCTCAACCCTACCGTATGCTTATTGAAATTGCTATATCCCTCATTAACGTTTAATAATATCCTAAAAGCCTTCCCGTAATTTATTTGTGGATTTAGGGCATAAAATAAAAAAAAATTGGCCAAATCTGGGCAGCCGAATCGATTCGGTGGAGAACCCGAATCGATTCACACCTGACAATTACGTCTTCTTCGTTTAACTTCTATGATTTTAACCATTGGTATCCCTTTAACCTTCACAATACCAAGTGTACCAAACCCTATAATAACATAGATAAATGATTTCTAACGTAACCAAATATTTAAATCATCAAGGGGAATCATTTAAACCAGATTAATCTTGTACTTTAATCTCAGAACCCTAAATTATTCTTTCTTTGTTTAAGAATATCAATAAACCCAGATTTTTCCACATTCTCATGTTACTAAATTATCATATTCTTGCAAAATATATAATTGGATTATGTTTATCATGATTTGTACCCAATAACATGAATTTAATCTCCAATCTAACGTCAATAATCATTTATTCATGAAAATATTCAATCCAACACTAACATGGATAGTATATGTACTTAAATTTTTGCAAGATAAGTACTTTCCTAGTTTGTAGGTCTGATTTTTGCAAAAAAATGGTGGAGTTGTCTTTCTCTCCTTTCGATCTAAACTCCGGTGGTGGTGATGGTGGTGGTGCAAAAGTGGTGTGGGGAGCCTTGGAATCCTTCACCTTCCTCCTCTAATGGCCTCCCACTGTTTTTTTCTAACTGCTAACCCTAGCAACCTTGACAAACATGCTGATATAACCCTAGTAAATTCGTTGGCCCCTTTAATCTAAAAATCTAAAAGACCAAAATACCCTTCTAGGTCGCCGGTTTGGCCTAAAAATGCCCCGGGACCCAATCCAAACCCCCGAGTACACTTTTCTGACTATATCGAACCTTTTGAAAACAATGGTGTACTCGAAATGACAATTTGGATAACCCATAAATAAATTACATTTTATGTCATAAATTTAAGTCCTGACATGAGTGATACGCACATCCCGACTAACCGTAATTGTCGTTTTTCTCACTCACGAAAATTATATTGCATTCTTACTAATTTATTACTCGTTCACTAAGTAATACTCAATATAATTCATACAAATAACCCTTGACTAGCTAATTAATATTTATTTTAATTCGGATTAGTTTCTTATTAATTTCCATTTTAATTTAATTAATCACAATATAAAAATCATTAAAAATACGGGGTGTTACACATAGTCGATCGGCGAATCAGGGGGAGTAAATATAACTTCATTGGGTGGTAAGACATCCCATGCAAGATGGATTGCTTGTTGAAGAGTGTCAGGATCTTCGGAGAATCTATGGCATGTCGGGTTGCTTGAGCCTTTATCATACGACGACCAATAAGCAGAATGTGTTTGATTTTAGGAGTCGCAATTGCCCAATCACGATCAATACTCCTTATGTGTTGGCAAAGCTTTGTGTAACCGACTTCGTTAATTTCTCTCTGGAACCTTTCGCGAGTTGAATCACGAATGTCCAGGTATATATAGTCCCAAATATTCATTACTGCAAAACAATATGAGTAACCAATGTGATAAAGGAAATATTTATAGAAATAATCGTATAAACTGTAGGCAAAAGATTCTTGTATTTGGTCCCACATAGGCATAAAACCTGGTGATGCTCTGATACCATGCTGTCGCACCCGCGAATTTTATGTTTATAATGGTTACCAAAGAGTAAAATAAATATCAGAAATAAATTTAAGGCAGCGAAAATTTCAAAGATTATTATTCGAGAGATGCCTAACATCTTATTACATAATTGAGTCTAAAAAAAATAGAAACACATAATTTATTCGTACATGCCACATATAAGGTAAAACTGGTAGAAAACATTCAGTAATCACAAGAGCTAATAAGTCGCGGTGTAGATATTCCAATGGGGAATACCATATTTGTCTGCTACCACCCATACGTATGTAACTGAAAAGACTTTTCGAGGTAAAATAGAAAAAAAGTTCATACGTGAGCAGACATGCCAAGTAGATAATTTTTATTTCTATACAACGTACAGGAGAAAATTGTATTGTGAGAGAGTAATTGGATTTAATAGTCATGTCATACAATCTGGAGGCAACTGAAACATCATAAACTATCGGGGGTATGCTATTAGGGTTTTCACTGATAATAGTCATAAACTGACAGGTAATCCCAAAATATTTGGGGAATAATAAACATAATAAAGGCTTGGCACACTTAGATAGAGTGGCACTCATATGTATGAAGAAAATAAAACCAGTCACTCAACATCGGAGGCCTACAAGACAATTAGAATTACCATGGTATTCCGGGGTCTAATCCCTAAATCGTAAGGTATGCTACTAGGGGTTTCACTGATAATAATAATAAATTATAGGGTAATATTTAATTATAATAGGTTATAGGTCTATACCACAATTAAGGGTAAACAAAAAGAGTTAAGCGGCTTTTACTGAGTCATAAGTTGTAACGGTTTATCGATTTTAGGGATAACTACATATCGAGAGAATCAATACATGGAATAAACCTTAACTCTACAGATGAGTTCGTATTTGAAATATGAGTTCAACATTATTACATAGTGATATAACAATCAGTAATTGTGAAAGACATAAGCCCAATTTTAACACTGAAATTAAAATCACCTACTTTAAAATTTTCTACGAATTTCGGGTGGGTACATCTAATTCACGGGATTGATTGGGAACTCTGAAATTATGGAAAGTGTAAGTAGGTCATAAAGGCCTAATATAATGCTTATGTGATGCAGTAAGATACCAAACTAAAATTAATTGCACTGTGAAATTAACTAGGAGGGTTATATTTAAAATTTTAAAAGGTTTTACAATTAATGTTTCCTACATTTCTACTTTGATTTGAAATTAGTGATAGAAGACAAATTGATTTTATTTAAGCTATAGATATTATGGAAAAAGTTTGGGTTCATTCTGGAATACTTGGAAAATAGCCAGGGGTTGATCTGTACAATAAATTTTATTTTTTTTAAACTTTAAACTTGTTTTCTCGATAAAATGATTTTCTGGGATCCAAAAAGGTGATGTAATATACCATTTTGTTCAAAATTAAAAATTAAAATTTTTGAAAAAAAATCATAATTTTTTTATTAGAGACGCGCCCACACGTGCTGAGTCAAATAAATCATGCGCCTGGTTTGACTCCCACTCGCGCGCGTGTAACCCACTCGTCTTCAACATTCGACAGTTTGATTTTAGGGTTTTAAAACTTTGATCTTAAATTCAAAAAAATTTAGAAATTCTCTTAAGTTGATTCCTGAATGAAAGTTGTTTAATTTTTGAAGAGGAATACCACCATATTAGTTTTAAGAATTTTGGTGGGCTAAATCAAGTTATTGGGTTTCTGTAAAAATGGTGAAATTTTGATCGAATATAAGTAAATAAAAGCTATGATTCCTATTACACCACCATGGTTTTTGTTCTATGTAAAAAATGTGGAAGAATAAACCTGGTTTGAGTAATTTTGGTGGAGTAAAACTCTCGAATTAGTTTTCTGAAATTTTCAGGGCTGGAAACTTCAAGCTTCGACTTGGGGTATTAAGACTAGGTTTTTGTCCAATTAAACTTTGCACCTAGGTTCCTGAGAACCCATGCTCAACTTAACTGGTTCAAAGCCTAAAGAGCATAATTCACCATTAAAGCTTTAATGGAGTTTTATGATTTTTGAGCAATTTCAGTGCTTTCTTACATTAATATTCACATGAAAACTCATAATTCTACTCTATATATGTGCAAAAACATAACCAAATAGAAGATTCAAGCATAGAATAATAGAAAAACATAAACTCTCAAATTTTTACTTTGAAATAGCTCTTAGTTGGGATGATTTTCTATCGAGGTTAAAGAAGGTATTTATAGGATTTGTGGAGAGGAGTTGATTGGTAGAATTGGAGGTGTTGATAAGGCTAAATTGCACAACTATTTACAAAGGTTTTATTGGATGTAAAATGGTTATCATGTTTAACCGACATGGAACAAGCCATGCTGGTTTTCCAGCTAGTTCCATGTCACCAAGGGGAAAGGGTAAATAAGTTTGGATTTTGGTGTTGGTCCTTAGATAATTTTTAAATAAGTTTTAAGGGTTTTAAGTGAATTTATAAAAGTTTAGGGACTTGTGTGCAATTTATTCAATTCTAATGGGTTGGTTCTTGATATTCTTACAAAATATAAGCCATTTGATTAAATTTTGTATGAAAGTTGGGGTTCAATTGATATAAAAAAGTGTATATTATTTTAAATTTTTTCTTTATGGGCATTTTTATGATTTGGTAAAAGTCTAGAGTTTAATTGAAGATTTCCATCTATCCAAGAGACTAAAGACATGTTTAAGGTTTGTTTAGAGTGGGTTATTACATGGAGCTTGTATTCAACTTTTATTTATCTGGGAATCTCCATAACGGTGTTGATTTTGGATCATGTTCTTTATTGATCTTAGATAAATATCATTATCGAGGTCTGAAATGACTCCTTGAATATCTGGACTCTTATGATAATTATTCACTGTACTTTTGTCTCTGTAACTGAAAATAAGAAGAGATAAACATCAAGAACAACTTGATGTCTAAAATTGGTTGTTATTTTAAATTAACCACGTCAACCAATTTTATGATCACAAATAAACAATAAAAGAGAAGTAAATTATACACGAGGTTTTTTAAGAACTTCGTATGTGAAGAAATGCCCACGTCCACTATTATTGTATTGATTTTGATGATTACAGAAAGCTAGGTACTCTTATTTTCGTGAGAATAACCTATAATCCGTTCTATCTTGCCTTTTGTGAAAGGAATATAATGTATTTATAGTGACCCGGAGATCAAGGGTAAGAATTCCTTTATATATTCAAGCATTTACGCCTGTACATAATGAACATTATGGTTGATAGTGTCGAGCATGTGTGGGTTGACTCTTAGCTGCTCTTTCCCACATGATATCTATTTATCTACTTTGATGGTCTACATTTTTCAGGTTGGTCGAACATCTAGCCGATTAACTACCTTGATGGCCGGTCAAGTGATTGATGACTAAGACCGTTGTCACGTAAGGACACGAGTGTCCATTTCTGATTGGTCCACGTAGATGGATAATTTTTGGTATCAATAGAAGCCCCCAATGCTTCATTCTTGATATTTTTATTGAAATGATAAGGTATGACTCAGATAGAATTGTTCGACAATCTTTTGTGGTCTTGGTCGTCGGTCGACCTATAGGACTAGTAAAAAAATTCATTATTTGATCATGTAATGAAAATTTCATGAATAATTTGAATTTTAGAGAATTGCCAAAGGACATATCAGTAATTTTCCATCTTTCGAGCTGTTCAGCTGTTAGAATGTCAATCGTCTATACATTTAATCATTATATGCGCTATTTTCTATGCCAATAATAAGAGACGAGATTTTGGCTGGTTTCTGTACCACAAATTTTAAAACTTTCGAACTGTCTTTCATCCTCAATCTTTCTTTTTGCACCTATTCTCACACTTGCTTCTGCCACCACTTTCTCTGTAAGATTTTTTCTTCCCTTTCTTTCGATTTCTTTCTTTACTGCAATCATGGTGTATATTGTCCATGGGGACTCTTTAGATGAATTTAGGTGGTGAAATATTCCAGATTGGGTAGACTTAGAAATACATGTTCCACCATTTGATGTTTTATCATTGCTAGAGGGACATTGGATTCCTTCGCGGTTTATAGGTGAGTGTGTTATTACCTTTCCCCCAATTGCTTCTTTCTGGAAATTTTTAAATATTTTGACCTTGTCCTTGCTAGCGTAGCCCCCAATGCATGGAGAATAGTAAATGGAATTCCCAGGCTTAATAAGATATATAGGACCTATATTGGCATTCCTAGGTTTATATTTTGCTACAAGTGGGTTACTAGTGATAACACCTATTACTTGAAAACTAGGTTTGTCAAGAGAGCCTTAGTAGTCAACTTACCAGATTCTAAGGACTATTTCAACTATGGGGTAATAGCGATGAACTGGCAACATGATCCTCTTTAAAGAGGAGAAGTGTGTGAGGGCCCAGGTGTCCTCAGGAAGGACATGACATAGGTTGCTGAAATGATATTATATTTCTCTTTCCAGTTGATCAACTTTTTCATGATATGTTGATTAATATTTCTTGCCCTATTTTGTACAGTTGAGAGTAAGAACAAGTGCCATAAGGAAGGGGACATCAATCTTCAAGAGCTTAAATTATGTGGAGCATTCATCAAAGAATTGGTGAGGATCATCCTAGAGAAGATTCCTACCTATTGCAATACATAATCTATATTACTTCTTTTATTGCTAGGCTAACTGTTGCAGCACATTCAATCCCTATTAATTTGGGAAAGGAACCAATTCCCACTTCTTCAGCTGAGGAATCTACTGGAGTTGAGAAGGATTTTGGGACTTCTTCTTTATTTGAATCATTGGACATCTTTGCTATCCCTACTTCACCAGTAGTAGGTGTGAGCAAGAGAAAAATCCCTGATTTGATAACTCGACCCTTGTCTCCTACTACCAAGAAGGATACAGAGAAAACTCTCAAGGCTATTGATGGCAAGAAGTCCAAAGTGATCGAGAAGGTGTCTAAGGTTGTTGAAAAAATACCTTAAGTCATCAATACTGACGAAATTGATACTACTCCACCTCACTAAAGAGGTTGAAAAAAGGTTTATCTAGCAAACAGGCTCAAAAACTGTTGCCGACCAATAGGAGCTGGTAAAAAAATATCAATCTGATTTGGAGGTTGATAGCTCATCTTTTGTAGCTATCAATTATGGTCTAGCCAGAATTCTGATTAAGGTTGGGTCCCTTCCTACTGATAGGGAAGTTATTGGTCCCATGCCTCGACTAAGGTTGTCAAAAAGAGCTTGCCCGGATTTGGCCTTGGTAATCCTTTCCCTTATTATTTGTCTTTATTGCCTCATTTATCTTTTTCTCTTTGTCTTTCTGCAGTTTCTGGTGGATTTTAATGAGATAATGGAGAAAGGCGATCAATTGCGTTCTTTTGGAGGAGATGTGGAAAAGTCTTATGAAGGTCTGAAGAAATCTTTGGAAGCTAGCTAAGAAGCTTTGGCAACAAAGCAAAAATCTTGGGAAGAAGAACTAAAGAGAGCCAACGAAAGGGCCAATAATGCCAAGAAGATAATTCAGACTGCTGAGGATAATTTGAAAGTAGCATAAGATAGGGTCAAATGTGCTGATGACAAACTGTAAGAGAATCAAACTCTTCTCTAGACTGCCAAAAAGAAGGCAGGAGATCTAACCGCTAATTTTGCTGTTGAGAAAGTAAAAAATAAGACAATAAGGGATACCTCCTTTGATAAGGGTAGGGATAAAGCAATTTTGGCTACCTCTGCACAAATTGAATACGTCAGGAAGAAATATTTTAAGGACAATTGGTCGGAGGCTCTTAAGGAGGTCGGCACTACGGAAAACTCTGAGCTATTCTAGAGGTATGATCCAGGTAATCCTGTAAACTTGGAGGAAGAATTTTAATGATGAAGAGGGATCATGTGAATCTTCCCTGCAACCTGTTAGGTCTGTTCTGGAGCTAATTGGTGAAGCTTCCCTTCTTACCGACCTGTCTTCTGAAGTTAATATCCAGGATAAGGAGAAGGTCTAACTCCTTTATTGTTTATCTTTCTTGTTAGTAATTTTATTGTTCTTTCTTACCTATTTTGTAGTAGGAATGCCTCTTTATAACCCATTTCCTTTATTAATGAAAACATCTTTTTGTGATTAATTACATTTCGTTTGTTATACTTCATGCATGAGATAATTCGCCCTCCTCATCTGATCAATAGGACAAGCAGTTGCAATAGGCAAATGCTGAGAGATTTTAATTACATAAGTTCCCCCTATACCCTGTATGATCCTCCTATTGGGATGGAGAGAGTGCAACAAACATCTTCTGAAATGACCAAAGCACAAGCGAAATGTTCAGCTGGATAATTCTTTTATTTTTTGTACTTGACTGATCTTAAATGTAATACATTTAGTATGTGAATAAAAATATATGTACTTATTGTCAAGTTATGATTAGTTAATCAGTTAGTTAACTAAGCGATTTGTTTAAATGACGAGTCATTAAACTGTGATGATAGGGCCTTAGATTCTACTAATGCACTTAGATGAAACTATAAATAGTTTTGTTGATCCAAGTTGTAGCATTATTTATCAGTGGCGACCAAGCGTATGAGGAATGTATCTATGTATTCTTGTATTTAGGAATGTATACACGTCTTCCTGCATTAAATCTAGTTGGGTAAAACTTATTTTTAACTTCTTGAGTTGTACACGAAGTTTTACAGACTTCTTGTTCTTGAACTATCAAAGACGAAGTCATACATGAAGTAAGTTATCAGTGGCGACCAAATGTGTTAAGAATATATGTGTATATTCATGTGTTTAACTTGGTTGGATAAATCTTCTTATGTTAATACATGGAGCTTTACTGACTTTATATTAGTGACTTTTTAATACGAAGTCATACATAAACTAATAACTTGATCGAGCAAGACACGATTGCGTTTTAAGCTGTTGGTGCAGCTCGAAGCACTTGTTAAGCTGTTTGTGCATCTCAAATTTGATAAGTTCAACCTGATTAAGTATTTGATTTATGTAGTTATTGCCGTCTGTTGATCGACAAGGGATGAAGAATTTGATTTATGTAGTTGTTGTCGTTTGTTGATCGACAAAGGCTGAAGACCAAGAAATATTGTTTGCTTATTATTTCTGGGGATGTATATCGCGTACGCCGGAAAAAATTTAAAAAAATTGGAAACTTAAATCAAGATATTTTATTGAAATTGAAATAAAGTTTTATTGAACATAAAGAAAAAAGAAATACAAAATGCCTTTATTTACTAATAGTATTTTCGAAGGTGCTCGGTGTCCTAAGCTTTCTTGAATTCTTCCCCATCAAATGTCTCTAATCGAAAAGTTCATGGTCAGATTACTGCTGAAATGCGATATGGACCATGCCAATTTTGCCTCAAGCTTGTTGCCTTTATGGATGAATTTCTTGAGGATGTAGTTGCCTTCTTTTAAGTTGGTCGGCTTAACCTTTTTGTTGTACAAGTGAGCAATCCTTTGTTGATACGCAACATTTTTGAGGATGACATCTTCTCGAACTTCTTTCACCATGTCCAAATAAAATCATCTCAGTAGATCACTCTTGGGAGAGTCAAAGTTTAACACTCTATGAGTTGGTAGACCTATCTCGGCTGGTACTATGGCCTCTATCCCAAATGCAAGCACATAAGGTGTTTCTCCAGTTGTTATTCTCGGCGATGTTCTATAAGCCCAAAGAACAAAGTGCAACTCATTAATCCAGTTACACTTGACAGCATAAAGTGTCTTCTTCAATACATTAAGCAAGGTTTTGTTTGTCATTTATGTTTGACCATTTCTTTATGGATGTCCTGGGGAAGAGTGAAGTTTCTGAATCTTGGATTGAACATAGTATGCTTCAAATTCAGCGTTATCGAATTGGGTGTCATGATCAGTAATGAAGGCATAAGGCATGTTATACCTACATATGATGTTTTTCCATATGAACTAATACACCTTCTCGTAGGGCATCTCTATCAATGGCTCTACTTCTACTCACTTTGTGAAATAATCAACAACTACCACCAGGTATTTGAACCTGCCTCTGGTGGTCTGCAGTGGGCCGACCAAATTAATTTCCTAAATGGCGAATGGCCAAAGAGAAGTGATTTGTGTTAAAGTAGCTCTTAATGCTTTGTGAACTGCAGCATACCTCTGGAACTTATCACATTTTCTTGCCAAGGACCTACAATCTGCCTTCATAGTTTCCCAGTAATACCCTTGTGTGTTGATTCTCTGGACTGATGACCGACCAACTGAATGATCTCCACAAGAACCTTCATGCACTTTTTTGATAAAATTAACAACTTCCAATGGGTGGACACAGCGCAATAAGGAAACAGTATATCCCCTTTTGTATAGGAATCCTTCTTCCAACATATTTCTTGATGCTTTGTACCGAAGCTTTTTTGCTTCTTTTAGATCAGTTGGTAAGGTTCCTTATTCGATGTAAGCCTTAATTGGATCCATCTAGGATGGTCCCAAATCTACAACAATGAAACTGATCATTGGATCCTCATCTATGCTCCTGGTTTCTAAGATCTCTATTGGAATGTTTCTCCTGAGTTCTATTCTTGTTGCTGAAGCCAACCGAGCAAGCGCATCAGCTCGGGCTTTTGTAATCCTTGGTATTCTATTCATCTGTACACCTAGAAATTTAGAAATGACCTCCATTGCCTTGACCAAGTATCTCATCATCGAATCTCCCGTGACTCCATATATATGATCCACTTGGTTAACAATCAAATGGGAATCACTGTGTTCCACTACTTGCTTGGCGTCTAATGATTGGGCTAACTCTACTCCAACAATTAAAGCCTCGTACTAATTTTAACTATTTGATGCTTTGAATTGAAACCCGAGGGCATATTCCACATCAATATTGTCGGAAATATTAAGTATGATACTTGCTCCACTATAAGTTGCGCCTGAAGATCCATCCATATATAAGTTCCATAATGGAATTTCACTGTTAAAGCTTTCTGTAGACAGAACTCCATGGCGGGATATCTTCTTACTTTCTTCTGCATACTTCTGAGCCATCTCTTGAGTAATGGACGACTCTGGATGATCCACTATGACTTTGGATTGCTTTGGAGCTGAGCTATCTTTCAGAGAAGTCTTCTCGACAGGCAAGTTTGGTTGGTCCGTAGCCTTTGGATATGTAAACTCTGCAATGAAATCTTCCAAAGCTTATCCTTTTAATGATGATCTTGGCTAATAAATGATGTCCTATTCTCCCAACTCTAATGCCCAATACATCAACCTGCCTGACTTTTCAGGTCTGTGAAGTGCTTGTCGAAGAGGTAGATCAGTGTACACTACTATGGCGTGCGCCTGAAAATAATGCTTCACTGAGAGATAAGGCCAATTTTTCCAAGTATGGATACTTGATTTTGGCTCCCCTGAATGCTATGCTGGTGTAGTAAACTGGTTTCTGGATCCCATTCTCCAAACGAACTAATGTCGAGCTAACTGTAGACTCAAAAACAGTTAAATACAAATACAACTTTTCTCCCAAAAATGGTCAGGATAACAATGGCAGAGACCCCAAATACTTCTTTAACTCTTGAAATGCGTATTCACACTCCTCATTCCATTCGAAGGTCTTTCTAAGCACCTTAAAGAATGGTAAACACCTATATGTTTCTCGAGAAACAAACTGATTTAAGGCAACCACTCTACCAGTAAGTTTTTTAATTTTTTTTGTTGGTTGGTGATTGAATTTCAATCAGAGCTTTGATTTTAGCAAGGTTTGATTCTATTCCTCTCTGGTTCACTATAAAGCCGAGGAACATTCCTTCTTGCACACCGAATACACACTTGGTCGGATTCAATTTCATTTGATGCCTTTTTGTTGGTCAAAATTTGACTAAGGTCCTTGATCTGATCTAAAGCTTTCCTACTTTTAGTCAGCATATCATCTACATACACCTCCATATTTCTCCCAATCTGTTCTTTAAACACCTTAGTGACCAATCTCTATCATGTTGCTCCAGTATTTTTAAGCTCGAAAGGCATTACGTTGTAGCAATAAGTACGTCGATTTGTAATGAAAGAAGTGCTTTCTCTGTCCTTTGGTATCATTTTTATTTGGTTATATCCAGAATAGGCATCCATGAAACTCAACAACTCATGTCCTATTGTGGAATCTACCTGTGGCCATCTCGATCGACGCGACGTTCTTTCTGAAGGGAAAGGAGAAAGAGGATCTCCCGGGGAAGAAAATTGCGTCGCGACCTCGCACCCTTCTCTTCGAAAAGGGGGCTTCGGTCGTCGTCGGTGTGGGGTGAATGTAAATAGATAGAGTATTCTTTCCTATTTTGCTCAAAACAAGCAAAATAATATGTTGCCACATTAAGAGAGTGGCATCATGGACAAAACTGATGCGTGCGAAACCAATAGATCGGAGGTCCGGGAGCTAAGTTATGGAATGGGAAGGTGTTAGGCACCCAACCCGCCCTTTCGGTCTCTCATGGGCAAATGTTTATATTTTCCTTTTTATCCCCGTGAACTGTATGCATGTTTTTATATAATGGAGATTGGAATCGTTTGACCCATTCCATGGAAAAGATAGGGTGAGGTCATCCATAGGAATATTCCTAAAACAGTAAAAATGCAAAAGATAGAATATGAGCGTTCATCGCTATATTGATCATTATTGGGAAACGATAATATGTGTGGGATGAGATGCAAACAAATATGTTATATATATGTATGATGATAATGAGTAATTTTGAGGATTATGAAAAAATAAGAGGAATGAGAAAATTAGCAAAATTGAACTCGAATCTCTGATTTTAGTTCAAGACGCCTACGTAGCCTATAAAGGCATCAAAGTCCACGTAGTTCGAATATAGAGTAGGAGTGGGGTTTATCCCATAGATTCGAACGGAATTTTATTAGGTGTGTGCGTGTAGAAAATGTGTTTCTAGTTTTGGAAAAAGTGTGGTGGATAATTCCGTTCGGAATTTACGGATGTAACCCACTTTTATTTGTTTTTGTTTTTTTAATAAAAAATAGAGTATGTGCGATGTTCTAATAAAAACGTAGATGCTAATATGTATGAACTAAATTATAAATCAAAAGTAATTTATGCAAAAACAAGAGGTTTGAAAGAGAGGGATAAGGAATTGAACCTTCTTTTAGATCTTGAGCTTGAATCTTGGATGAAATCCTTTGAACGTTGATGGATATTGATGAGAGAGAAGGATATTTGCTAAATTGGTTGTGAAAAGGATGGGTATTTAGGCTTGAATGAGATTTCTCATATGGAACTTCGCTGACTTCGAAAGAATGTTGTTGAGGTCAGTGATGCGGATGGATTTGTGCCTTCCTCCACAATGAGGTCATGGCCCTTATTTATAGGGTCAGGGGGTGCCGATCAGCGTACTCCAGAGGGTGCCTATCGACAGGTCACCCTTG
Source organism: Sambucus nigra (assembly GCA_949130495.1). Lineage (NCBI taxonomy): Eukaryota > Viridiplantae > Streptophyta > Magnoliopsida > Dipsacales > Adoxaceae > Sambucus > Sambucus nigra. Next base: position 327,894,986 of record OX422221.1, on the reverse strand, counting down.
ACACTGTGCCAATAGGAAGGGTTCAGGACCTACCAATTGGAAGTCCCGTACGGACTTTTCTAGAAAAATGATTGCAGAGCACAAACTGTTGATCCGAATTACGCACGGGGCATACCGTTATAAAGTTATTTTAGAGTCCTATGAGAGTCTTTTGGATCGCTCTCGGGTCCGGGAGATGACTTTAGGTCAAATGTGGCACGAAAGCGCATATCGGTCCTTTGGATGAGAGACCGTCGGACTCAAACGGATTGTTCGTCCGCATGGTAAGTCAGAATTTCGCACAGGGTGGATCGTTGGAAAGGTTAGGAGATGTAATTCGACATTCCAAAGAGTTTTGCTCAGTTCAGAAAGTTGACCTTGGTCAACCGGGGCCCGAAAGCACCCGGTGATCTCTCAGAGTAAAACGGATCGTTCGTCCGTACCATAGGTCAGAATCGTGCACGTCTTGGATCATTAGAAAGGGTATTCAGTGCCCTTTATAGATTCATTCAGTCTTGTTAGAGCTAAAGAGTTGACTTTGGTCAAACAGAGTTCGAGAGCACCCGATGGCCTCCGGATCAATTTTTGGGGGAAAACTGATCGTTCGTCTGAATAGTTATGTTGTTTCACGCACAAGGAGGATCACTGGAAAGGGGTTTCAGTGCCCTTCGAAGATTTAAAGAGCTTTGGCTCTGACGGTGAAGTTGACCGGAGTCAGATGGGTTCGATTCGGGGTCCGAGAGCTCCCGATGGGCACTCGGAGTGCAACCTAGGTTTACGGTGGAAGGGGGAAGCATTAAGAACCTAAGGAGAGACTTAGGGGGTCCTAGAATGTGGTGTCTACACTAACAAATGGTCAATTCTGGGAAAATGGAAATGGTCATTTGGGCAAGCCTTATTAAGATCATTGAAATCTACACACATTTTCCACTTATCATTTTTCTTCTTGACCATAACAACATTTGCCAACCTTACTGGATATTTGACATCCTCAATGAATTGGGCTTTTTGTAGTTATTCTACCTCCTCCTGAATGGTCTGGTTCTTCTCAGGACTGAACACCTTGCGCCTTTGCTTGATCGACTTGGCATCCCTATTAATTTTGAGCTCATGACAAAGGAAATTGGGATCAATCCCTTGCATATCTTTATGACTCCAAGCGAACACATTCTTTCATTCCCTTAAGAATGCAACCAGAACCTGTTTGAGGAGTGGATCCAATTTGGGTGGTTCTTTCTACTTTTTCATCATCTAAGATTATGCTTTCAATAGCTTCTACTATTTGTCCTTTGGCTAGCTCTGTTTTATCTCGGGGATCCAAAGTATCAACCTCTGACTCGCTGTTGGGCGCCATAGTGTCTACTTGGTAAGTGGTTGTCTTTTTCTTCAAATAGACCAAATCTTCCTACTCGGCTGAAGAATAATATCATTCTCTGGCTACATTCTGATCACACTTTACAATGCCAACTCCGAAGTGACTAGGGAACTTTAAACATTGGTGGATTGTAGATGGTACAACTTCAAATTTTTTTAGTCACCCTGCCGAGGATCACATTGTAAGCAGACTGGACATTTTTATCCATAACAAAGAAATGTATCTTTTTGGTAGGGATGGAAATTTCCCTTAAAAATTCGGGTACCCACGGATACCCGAAAAAAATCCCCCAAAAATCGGGAATCGAGGCGGGTTCGGGAGTTAAAAAAATCTTCAAAAAATTTCAAGTCGGTTTTAGGTATAGCCTCGGGTCTCCACGGGGATACCTGAATTATTAATATATTAGTATTATAATAAATATATGAGATATTAGAATAAATGAGAAATGGGTTTTACCCTAACTCTCTCCTTAGCTCTGTGCTCCCTCATCTCAAAATCAATCCCTCCCTCCCTCATCTCCCACGACCACCCACGACCACGCCTCCTTTCGCTGACCAGTGTTGCTGCTTCAACCACGCGATTTTTTTCCAGTTGCTTTTCACTATGAGTCTTGGGTATCAGGTCTGGTATGTTACCTTTCCAGGCATGTCCTGTATCACAATGCGCATATTTTGTGGTCATCAAGCAAAGTGAGTCCAATTGAAAAAGGGTGCTACTGATACTGAGTTCCAACATCTTCTATTCTAAGGTGCGTCATTCTGGGTCATCTGTACCATACTTAACAATTTGCATTTATTAAACGATTTCACACTTAAAGATTCTAAGCCTGTCTTTTATCTGCCCTAGATTTTAAGTTTTGCTACTCAAAAGTTTCATTAAGATCGTTAATTCAATACAAACATGTTTGCCTCACTATCTATGTATATAATTTTATCTACATGTGCATACAGATCTGTTAGATTTTTTTGTTCCTTATTTGTTTTACGTTTTGTTGAAGCTTTATTTGTTGTTCCTGTGTGATTAAATGTTATTCCTGTATTTGGTTTATGTCAATTACCAAATTTATTTAAGCTTTATTTGTTTTAGGTTTTTAGATTTTTGTCTAGTTCCACCCACGACCTGCTAGAAGTTTGTTTATGCTCTGTAAACCCAAGTTTATTGATAATATCTTTGTTTTCGATTCAGTACTACTTTTTTTTTTAGATTTAACAGATAATGAGATAATTTAATAAATGTTAATAGAAGGAAAATATTTAGATGAAATGAATTTTTTATATTAAAAAAAAAGAAATGAATTTCTTTATATTAAAAAAAAAAGAAACGGGTTCCCCACGGGGAAACCGATACCCGTTTTAAACGGGGACGTGGATCCCCGAACTCGTTATAACGGGGAACGGGGAAGAGATGGGGAATGATATTTCTAACAGGGATGGGGAGTTAAAACCCGACCTCGAACGACCTGTTGCCATCCCTACTTTTTGGTGCAGTGTGTTGGACAAGTGCCGAATAACACTTCCAACTTGACTATTCCAGAGGGATACACTTTTTCCCCTGAAAATCCAATCAAGGGTATTTAGTATGGTTCCAATTGGCTAAGCTTTAATCCCAAGCTCTAGAAATAGGGATATAACAAGATATCAGTTGCACTTCCATTATTTATTAGAACCTTGGTGATGATGGTCTCCTGGATTCTAAACTTGACGACCAATAGGTCATCATAAGGATACAGTACTCCAGAGAGATCATTTTTTGAAAAGTCGATGACTAGTTTGTCTTTGTTTACTTTCCTAGGACGATCATTATCTTTCAAATTGATACGTTGTATGTAGGAGAAGGCTTGTGCTTCATTCAGATAAGCTTTCCTCTCAACAGTCTGATCTCCTCCAACTGCATCTCCACCTGTGATGACATGACAATCAAAAGAACCAAAACTTATCATAGCTACCTCAATTTTTAGTTGCTTTGACTTATTCGGTAGGTATGGATCGCCTTCATAACCATCTTTATGGACTCGCTTCCTGTCATCTCTAGGTTTGTAGGGAGAATTTAGCCTCCAATCTGTTTCTCGGCTTTCATGCCAATCAACAAATTTTCTCAGCTTTCCTCGACGAATGAGGGATTCAACTTCGTTCTTTATAGAAATATAATTATCGGTCGTGTGTCCATGATCCTTATGGAATCAACAATATTTGGTTTAATCACTTCTGTTGGGGGGTGCCCTCAGCTTATCAGGCCACTTCAAATCTTTATTGTGCCTAATTTCCTCAAGGATATGGTGGATATTGACAGTTAATGGGGTTTATGCTTCATATTTTTGGGGCTCATCTTCTTACTTTTGTTTTTTCTCCTTCTTTTCAGGTTTGGTTATTGGGCTTTGCTTTGCAGCCATTGCTTCTTCGACATTCATGATTTTTTAAGCCTTAGACATGAGCTCTGGTGTTGATGCCTCCTAGGGGGCCGTTCGGGGGTTGTTTTGGGTTTTCACCCTCTAACGCCATGTTTTTAAGCGCAAGTCCTCATATTTTCAAATTACCATCGTATTCTCAAATCGGGAGTCCCATGGTTGCGCGGTAAGTTCCAAAGAGTTATATTGTTCCCGTGGGGGGTGTTGTGCCTCCCACGGGGCCGTTCAGGGGCTGAATTGGGTTTTCAACCTCTAACGCCACGTTTTTAAGCCTAAATATAGAAATATGAAAATTATCGTCGTATTCTCAAACCGGGATCCCGTGATTGTGCGGTCAGTTCCTACAAGTTACATTGGTCCCGAGCGAGGTAATGGTGCCACTCACGGGGCCGTTCGGGGGCTGTTTCGTGTTTTCATCCACTAACGCCATGTTTTTAAGCCTAAGTCTAGAAATATGCAAATTATCATTGTATTCTAAAACTGTGGGTCTCATCATCCCGCGGTCAGTTCCTACGAGTTACATTGGTCCCGTGCGAGGTGTTGGTGCCACTCACGGGGCCGTTCGGAGGCTATTTCGAATTTTCACCCACTAACGCCATGTTTTTCAGCCTAACTCTAGAAATATGCAAATTATCATCGTATTCTCAAACTGGGGGTCCCATGATCGCACAACTAGTTCCTACGAGTTACATTGGTCCCCTGCGAGGTGTTGGTGCCACTCATGGGGCCGTTCGAGGGCTGTTTCGGCTATTCACCCACTAACACCATGTTTTTAAGCCTAAGTCTAAAAATATGCAAATTATCGTCGTATTCTCAAACTGGGAGTCCCGTGGTTGCGCGGCCAGTTCCTACGAGTTACATTACTCCCGTGGGAGGTAATGGTGCCACCCATGGGGCCGTAGGGGGGCTGTTTTGGGTTTATATATTTAAACGCCATGTTTTTAAGACTAAGTCTAGAAATATTCAAATTACCATCGAATTCTCAATTCGGGAGTCCCTTAGCTACGCGGTCAGTTCCTACGAGTTTTATCGGTCCCGTGGGAGGTGTTGGTGCCTCCCACGGGGCCATTCGGGGGTTGTTTTGACTTTTCACCCTCTAAAGACATATTTTTAAGCCTATACCTCATATTTTCAAATTACCATCGTATTTTGAAACTGAGAGTCTCGGGGCTGCGCGATCAGTTCCAACAAGTTACATTGGTCACGTGCGAGGAGTTGGTGCCTCCCACGGGTCCGTTCGGGGGCTGTTTTGGGTTTTCACCCTCTAACGCCATGTGTTTAAGCCTAAGTCCTGATATTTTTAAATTATCATTGTATTCTCAAATCGGGAATCCCGTGATTGCGCAGTCAAGTCCTATGAGTTATATTGGTCCAACGCGTGGTGTTGGTGCCACTCACGGAGTCGTTCGGGGGCTGTTTCGTGTTTTCACCCACTAACGCCATATTTTTCCTAAGTCGTGATATTTTTAAACTATCGTCGTATTCTTAAAATGGGAGTCCCGAGATTGCGCGGTAAGTTCCTACGAGTTACATTGGTTTCGTGCGAGGTGTTGGTGCCACTCACGGGGCCGTTCGAGAGTTGTTTTGGCTTTTCACCCACTAACGCTATTTTTTTAAACCTAAGTCTAGAAATATGTAAATTATCATCGTATTCTCAAACCGGGAGCCCTGTGGCTGCGCGATCAGTTCGTACAAGTAATATTGGTCCCGTGGGAGGTGTGGGTGCCACCTACGAGGCGGTAGGGGGACAGTTTCGGGTTTTTACCTTACAAGTTTTTAAGACTAAGTTTAGAAATATTCAAATTATCATCGTATTCTCAAACCGGGAGTCCCGTCGCTGCGCGATCAATTCCTACGAGTTGCATTGGTACCGTGGGATGTGTGGGTGCTTCCCACGGGGACGTTCGGGGGATGTTTTGGGTTTTCACCCTCTAACGTCATGTTTCTAAGCCTAAGTCCTCATATTTTCAAATTCTCATCGTATTCTCAAGCCGGGAGTCCCTTGATCATGCGGTCAGTTCCTACGAGTTACATTGGTCCCGTGCGTGGTGTAACTGCCACTCACGGGGCCGTTTGGGGGTTGTTTAGGGTTTTCACCCACTAACGCCATCTTTTGCCTAAGTCTCGATATTTTTAAATTATCATCGTATTCTCAAAATGGGAGTCCCGAGATCGCGCGGTAAGTTCCTACAAGTTACATTGGTCCCGTTCGAGGTGTTGGTGCCACTCACGGGGCCGTTCGGAGGCTGTTTCGGCATTTCACCCACTAATGCCATGTTTTTAAGCCTAAGTCTAAAAAATACAAATTATCGTCGTATTTTCAAACCGAGAGTCCTGTGGCTGCGCGATCAGTTCCTACGAGTTACATTAGTCCCATGGGACATGTCAGTGCCACCCATGGGGCCGTACAAGAGCTATTTCGAGTTTTTACCATTAAACGCCATGTTTTTAAGCCCAAGTCTAGAAATATGCAAATTATGATCGTATTCTAAAATTGAGGGTCCCGTAACCGCGCGGTCAGTTCCTACGACTTACATTGGTCCCGTGCGAGGTGTTGGTGCCACTCACGGGGCCGTTCGGGGGCTGTTTCGACTTTTCACCCGCTTACGCCATGTTTTTAAGGCTAAGTCTAGAAATATGCAAATTATCGTCATATTCTCAAACCGGGAGTCCTGTGGCTAAGCGGTCAGTTCTTACGTGTTGCACTGGTCTCGTGGGAGGGTTGGTGCCTCCCACAGGGACGTTCGTGGGCTGTTTTAGGTTTTCACCCTCTAACGTCATGTTTTTAAGCCTAAGTCCTCATATTTTCAAATTCTCGATGTTTTCTCAAACGGGAGTCCCGTGATCACGCGCTCAGTTCGTATGAGTTACATTGATCCCGTACGTGGTGTTGGTGCCACTCATGGGGCCATTTGGGGGCTGTTTCGGGTTTTCACCCACTAACGCCGAGTTTTACGTAAGTCCCAATATTTTTAAATTATCGTCGTATTCTCAAACCGGGAGTCCCGTGATCACGCGGTAAGTTCCTAGGAGTTACATTGGTCCCGTGCGAGATTTTGGTGCCACTCACGGAGCTGTTCGGGGGATGTTTCGGGTTTTCACCCACTAACGCCAGGTTTTTAACCCTAAGTCTAAAAATATTCAAATTATCATCGTATTCTCAAATCGAGAGTCCCGTGGCTGTGCGGTCAGTTTTTATGAGTTACATTGGTCCCGTGGAACGTGTTGGTGCCACCCTTGGGGCCATACGGGGGTTGTTTCGGCTTTTTACCTTTAAACGCCAAGTTTTTAAGCCCACGTTTAGAAATATGTAAATTATCATTGTATTCTCAAACTGGGGGTCCCGTGATCGCGCGGTTAGTTCCTACAAGTTACATTGGTACCGTGCGAGGTGTTGGTGCCTCCCACGGGACCTTTCGGGAGTTGTTTTGAGTTTTCACCCTCTAAAGCCATGTTTTTAAGTGTAAGTCCTCATATTTCAAATTACCATCATATTCTCAAATCGGGAGTCCCGAGGCTACGCGAGTTTAGTTCCTACGAGTTACATTGGTCCCGTGGGAGGTGTTGGGCCTCCCACGGGACTGTTCGGGGGCTGTTTTGGGTTTTCACCCACTAACGCATTGCTTTTAAGCCTAAGTCTAAAAATATTCAAATTATCGTCGTATTCTCAAACCGGGAGTCTTGTGCTCACGCAGTCAGTTCCTACTGGTTACATTGGTCCCGTGCGAGGTGTTGGTGCCACTCACGGGGCCGTTCGGTGGCTATTTTGGGTTTTCACCCATTAACGCCATGTTTTTAAGCCAAAGTCTAGAAATATGAGAATTATCATCATATTCTCAAATCGAGAGTCCCGTGGCTGCATGACCAGTTCCTACGAGTTGCATTAGTCCCGCGGGAGGTGTTGGTGCCACCCACGGGGCCGTTCGGGGGCTATTTCGAGGTTTTCACCCACTAACGCCATGTTTTTGAGCCTAAATCTTGTAATATGCAAAATATCATCGTATTCTCAAATCGGGAGTCCCGTGATTGCGCAGTCTATTCCTACGAGTTACATTGGTCCCATGCGAGGTTTTGGTGCCTCTCACGGGGCTGTTCGAGGTTTGTTTCGACTATTCACCCACTAACGCCATGTTTTTAAGCCTAAGTCTAAAAATATGTAAATTATCATCGTATTCTCAAACCGAAAGTCCCGTGATTGCGCGATCAGTTCTTACGAGTTACATGGATCTCATGGAGGTAATGGTGCCACCCACGGGGCCGTGGGGAGCTGTTTCGGGTTTTTTCCTTTAAATGCCATATTTTTAAGCCTAAGTCTAAAAATATTTAAATTACAGTCGTATTCTTAAACTGGGAGTCCCGTGGCTACGCGGTCAGTTCCTACGAGTTACATTGGTCCCGTGGGAGGTGTTTGTGCCACCCACGGGGCCATTCGGGGGCTGTTTTGGGTTTTCACCCTCTAACGCCATATTTTTAATCCTAGTCCTCATATTTTAAAATTATCATCGTATTCTCAAACCGAGAGACCCATAGCTGTGGGGTCAGTTCCGACGAGTTACATTGGTCCTATGGGAGGTGTTGGTGCCTCCCACAGGTCCGTTCGGGGGCTCTTTTGGGTTTCACCCTCTAACGCCATGTTTTTATGCCTAAGTACTGATATTTTTAAATTATCATCGTATTCTTAAAAAGGGAGTCCCATGATCACGCAGTCAGCTCCTACGAGTTACATTTGTCCCATGCGTAGTGTTAGTGCCACTCACGGGGCCGTTCGGGGGCTGTTTCGTGTTTTCACCCACTAACGCCATGTTTGTAACCCTAAGTCTAGATATATTAAAATTATCATCGTATTCTCAAATCGGGAGTCCCGTAGCTGCGCGGTCAGTTCCGACGAGTTACATGGTCCCATGTGACGTGTTGGAGCCATCCATGGGGCCGTACGGGGGTTGTTTCGGGGTTTTACCACTTAACGCCAAGTTTTTAAACCCAAGTCTAGAAAATGCAAATTATCGTCGTATTCTCAAACCGGGGATCCCGTGATCGTGCGGTCAGTTCCTACGAGTTATATTAGTACCGTGCGAGGTGTTGGTGCCTCCTACGGGGCCGTTCGGGGGCTGTTTTGGGTTTTCACCCTCTAACGCCATGTTTTTAAGCGTATGTCCTCATATTTTCAAATTACCATCGTATTCTCAAACCAAGAGTCCCAGGGCTGCGCGATCAGTTCCTACGAGTTACATTGGTCCCATGGGAGGTGTTGTACCTCCCACGGGGCCGTTCGGGGGCTATTTTGGGTTTTCACCCTCTAACGCCATGTTTATAAGCCTAAGTCTAGAAATATTCAAATTATCATTGTATTCTCAAACCGGGGGTCCCGTGCTCGCGCAACCAGTTCCTACTAGTTACATTGGTCCCGTGCGAGGTGTTGATACCACTCACGGGGCCGTTCGAGGGCTGTTTCGGGTCCACTAACGCCAAGTTTTGCCTAATTCCCGATATTTTTAAATTATCGACGAATTCTCAAATCGGGAGTCCCGTGGCTGCGTGGTCAGTTCCTACGAGTTGCAATCGTCCTGTGGGAGTGTTGGTGCCACCCATGGGGCCGTTCGGGGGATATTTTGGGTTTTCACCCACTAACGCCATGTTTTTTAGCCTAAGTCTAGCAATATGAAAATTATTGTCATATTCTCAAATCGGGAGTATCGTGATCGCGCAGTCCGTTCCTACGAGTTACATTGGTCCCGTTCGAGGTGTGGTGCCACTCATGGGGTCGTTCGAGGGTTGTTTTGACTATTCACCCACTAACGCCATGTTTTTAAGCCTAATTCTAGAAATATGCAAATTATCGGCGTATTCTCAAATCGAGAGTCCCGTGGTTGTGCGGTCAGTTCCTACGAGTTACATCGGTGTCGCGGGAGGTAATGGTGCTACCCACGAGGCCGTAGGGGCTATTTCGAGTTTTTTTTCCTTCAAATGGCATGTTTTTAAGCCTAAGTCTAGAAATATTCAAATTACCATCGTATTCTCAAATCGGGAGTCTCGTGGCTGCGCGGTTAGTTCCTACGAGTTACATTGGTGTCGTGGGAGGTAATGGTGCCACCCACGAGGCCGTAGGGGGGCTGTTTCGAGTTTTTTTCCCTTTAAATGCCATGTTTTTAAGACTAAGTCCAGAAATATTCAAATTACCATCGTATTCTCATACCGGGAGTCCTGTGGCTGCGCGGTCAGTTCCTACGAGTTACATTGGTCCCGTGAGAGGTGTTGGTGCCTTCCACGGGTCCGTTCAGGGGTTGTTTTGGATTTTCACCCTCTAACGTCATGATTTAAAGCCTAGTCCTCATATTTTAAAATTACCGTCGTATTCTCAAATCGGGAGTCCCTTGATCATGCAGTCAGTTCCTACGAGTTACATTGGTCCCATGCGTAGTGTTGGTGCCACTCACGGGGCCGTTCGGGGGCGGGTGTTTTCATCCACTAATGCCATATTTTTGAGCCTAACTCTATAAATATTCAAATTATTGTCATATTCTCAAATCGGGAGTCTCGTGGCCGCGCGGTCAGTTTCTACGAGTTACATTGGTCTCGTGTGAGGTGTTGGTGCCACTCATGGGGCCGTACGGGGCCACTCGGGGGCTGTTTCGAGTTTTCACCCTCTAACGCCATGTTTTTAAGCCTAAGTCTAGAAATATGCAAATTATCATCGTATTCTAAAACCGGGGGTCCCGTGATCGCGCGGTCAGTTCCTACGAGTTACATTAGTACCGTGCGAGGTGTTGCTGCCTCCTACCGGACTGTTCGGGGGCTGTTTTGGGTTTTCACCCTCTAACGCCATGTTTTTAAGCGTAAGTTCTCATTTTTTCAAATTATCATCATATTCTCAAATCGAAAGTCCCAGGGCTGCGCGGTCAATTCCTACGAGTTACATTGGTCCCATGGGAGGTGTTGTGCCTCCCTCGGGGCCATTCGGCGGCTGTTTTGGGTTTTCGCCCTCTAACGCCATATTTTTAAGCCTAAGTCTAGAAATATTCAAATTATCGTCGTATTCTCAAATTGGGGGTCCCATGCTCGCGCCGTCAGTTCCTACGAGTCACATTGGTCCCGTGCGAGGTGTTGATGCAACTCACGGGGCCGTTCGAGGGCTGTTTTGGGTTTTCACCCACTTGCGCCATATTTTTAAGCCTAAGTATAAAAATATACAAATTATTGTTGTATTATAAAACCGAGAGTCTCGTGGATGCGCGGTCAGTTCCTACGAGTTGCATTGGTCCCGTGGGAGGTGTTGGTGCCACCCACGGGGTCGTTTGGGGGCTGTTTCGAGTTTTCACCCACTAACGCCATGTTTTTTAGCGTAAGTCTAGAAATATGCAAATTTTTGTCGTATTATCAAACCAGGACTCCCGTGATCGCGCGGTTAATTCCTATGAGTTACATTGGTCACGTGCGAGGTGTTGGTGCCACTCATGGGGCCGTTCGAGGGCTGTTTTGGCTATTCACCCACTAACGCCATGTTTTAAGCCTAAGTCTAGAAATATGAAAATTATCGTCGTATTCTCAAACCGAGAGCCCCGTGGCTGCGCAATCAGTTCCTACGAGTCCCGCGGGAGGTAATGGTGCCACCCACAGGGCCGTAGGGGGCTTTTTTGGATTTTTACTTTTAAACGCCATGTTTTTAAGCCTAAGTCTAGAAATATTCAAATTACAGTCGTATTCTCAAACCGGGAGTCCCGTGGCTGCGCGGTCAGTTCCTACGAGTTATATTGGTGCTGTGAGAGGTGTTGGTGCCACCCACGAGACCGTTTGGGGGCTGTTTTGGTTTTGACCCTTTAACGCCATGTTTTTAAGCCTAGTCCTCATATTTTCAAATTACCGTCGTATTCTCAAAGCAAGAGTCCCGGGGTTGTACGGTCAGTTCCGACGAGTTACATTGGTCCCGTGGGAGGTGTTGGTGTCTCCCACAGGTCCGTTCGGGAGAGGTTTTAGATTTTCACCCTCTAAGTCTAGAAATATGCAAATTATCGTCGTATTCTCAAATCAGGAGTCCCGTGGCTGCGCGGTCAGTTCCTACGGATTGCATTGGTCCCGTGTGAGGTAATGGTGCCACCCACGGGGCCATAGGGGGCTGTTTTGGGTTTTTAACTTTAAACGCCATATTTTTAAGCCTAAGTCTTAAAATATTTAAACTACCATCGTATTCTCAAATCGGGATTCCCGTGACTGCGCGGTCGGTTCCTATGAGTTACATTAGTCCCATGGGAGTTGTTGGTGCCGCCCACAGGGCCGTTCTGGTGCAGTTTTGGGTTTCACCCTCTAACGCCATGTTTTTAAGCCTAGTCCTCAAATTTTCAAATTAACGTCGTATACTCAAATCGGGAGTCCCGTGGCTATTCGGTTAGTTTTGACGAGTTATATTGCTCCCGTGGGAGCTGTTGGTGCCTCCCACGGGTCCGTTCGGGGGCTGCTTTGGGTTTTCACCCTCTAACGCCATGTTTTTAACCCTACGTCTAGAAATATTCAAATTAGCATCGTATTCTAAAACCGAGAGTCACATGAATGCGCGGTCAGTTCCTACAAGTTACATTGGTCCCGTGGGACGTGTTGGTGCCACCCATGGGGCCGTACAAGGGCTGTTTCGAGTTTTTACCTTTAAATCCCATGTTTTTAAGTCTAAGTCTAGAAATATGCAAATTATCATCGTATTCTCAAACTCGAGGTCCCGTAATGACGCGTTCAGTTTCTATGAGTTACATTGGACCCGTGCGAGGTGTTGGTGCCACTCACGGGGTCATTCAGGGGCTGTTTTAGGTTTTCTTCCACTAACGCCATGTTTTTAAGCCTAAGTCTAAAAACATGCAAATTATTGTCGTATACTCAAACCGGGAGTCCCGTGGCTCCGCGGTCAGTTCCTACGAATTGCATTGGTCCCGTGGGATGTGTTGGTGCCACCCACGGGTCCGTTTGGGGGTTATTTTGACTTTTCACTCACTAACGCCATGTTTTAAATACTAAGTCTAGAAATATGAAAATTATCATCGTATTCTCAAATCGGGAGTCCCGTGGCTGCGCGATCAGATCCTACACGTTACATTGGTCCCGTGGGAGGTCTTGGTGCCACCTACGGGGTCGTAGGAGGGCTATTTCGGGTTTTCACCCTCTAACTCCATGTTTTTCAGTGTGAGTCCTCATATTTTCAAATTACCATCGTATTCTCAAACCACGAGTCCCAGGGCTGCGCGGTCAGTTCCTACGAGTTACATTGGTCCCGTGGGAGGTGTTGTGTCTCCCACGGGTACGTTCGGGGGCTGTTTTGGGTTTTCACCCTATAACGCCATGTTTTTAATCCTAAGTCTGGAAATCTGGAAATTATCATCTTATTCTCAAATTGGGGGTCCCGTGCTCACGCAGTCAGTTCCTACGAGTTACATTGGTCCCGTGCAAGGTTTTGGTGCCACTCACGGGGCCGTTCGGGGGTAGTCTCGGGTTTTCACCCACTAACGTCATGTTTTTAACCTTAAGTCTAGAAATTTTCACATTACGATCGTATTCTCAAACCGGGAGTCCCGGGGCATCGCAGTCAGTTCCTACGAGTTACATTGGTCCCGTGGGAGGTGTTGGTGCAACCCATGGGGCCGTACGGGGGCTGTTTTGTGTTTTTACCTTTAAACGTCAAGTTTTTAAGCCTAAGTCTAGAAATATGCAAATTATCATCGTATTCTCAAACCGGGGGTCCCGTGATCGCCCGATCAGTTCGTACGAGTTACATTTGTACCGTGTGAGGTGTTCGTGCCACTAACGGGGCTATTCGGGGGCTGTTTCGGCTATTCACCCACTAATGCCATGTTTTTATGCCTAAGTCTAGAAATTTTCAAATTATCATCGTATTATGAAACCGGGAGTCCCGTGGCTGCGCGGTCAGTTCCTACGAGTTACATTGTCCCGTGGGAGGTAATGGTGCCACCCACGGGGCCGTAGGGGGCGATTTTGGGTTTTTACATTTAAAAGTTGTGTTTTGAAGCCTAAGTCTAAAAATATTCAAACTACCGTCGTATTCTCAAACTGGGAGTTCTGTGGCTGCGCGGTCAGTTCCTACGAGTTACATCGGTCCCGTGAGAGGTGTTGGTGCCTCCCACGGGGCCGTTCGGGGGCAGTTTTGGGTTTTCACCCACTAACGCCATGTTTTTAAGCCTACGTCTAGAAATATTCATATTACCATCGTATTCTCAAATCGGGAGTCCCGTGGCCGCGCGGTCAGTTCCTACGAGTTATATTGGTGCCGTGAGAGGTATTGGTGCCACCCACGGGGCCGTTCGGGGACTGTTTTGGATTTTCACCCTCTAACGCCATATTTTTAAGCCTAGTCGTCATATTTTTAAATTACCATCGTATTCTCAAATCGAGAGTCCCGTGGATGTGCAGTCACGACGAGTTATATTGGTCCCGTGGGAGGTGTTGGTGCCTCCCACGGGTTCGTTTGGGGGCTATTGTGCGTTTTCTCCCTCTAACGCCATATTTTAAGCCTAAGTCCTGATATTTTTAAATTATCATCGTATTCTCAAAATGGGAGTCTCGTGATCGTGCGGTGAGTTCCTACGAATTACATTGGTCCCGTGCGTGGTGTTGGTACCACTCATGGGGCCGTTAGGGGGATGTTTCGTGTTTTCACCCACTAACGCCTTGTTTTGCCTAAGTCTGGATATTTCTAAATTATCATCGTATTCTCAAAACGAGAGTCCCGTGATCGCATTGTAAGTTCCTACGAGGTACATTGGACCCGTGCGAGGTGTTGGTGCCACTTATGGGGCCGTTCGAGGGTTGTTTCGGCTTTTCACCCACTAACGCCATGTTTTTAAGCCTAAATCTAGAAATATGCACATTATCGTCGTATTCTCAAATCGGGAGTCCCGTGGCTACGCGGTCAGTTCCTACGAGTTACATTGGTCCCGTGGGAGGTGTTGGTGCAACCCATGGGGCCGTACGAGGGCTATTTCGTATTTTTACCTTTAAATGACCTGTTTTTAAGCCTAAGTCTAGAAATATGCAAATTATCGTCATATTCACAAAGTGGGGGTCCCGTGATCGCGCGGTCAGTTCCTACGAGTTACATTGGTATCATGCGAGGAGTTGGTGCCACTGACAGGCCCGTTCGGGGGCTGTTTTGACTTTTCACCCACTAACTCCATATTTTTAAGCCTAAGTCCAGAAATACGCAAATTATCATCGTATTCTCAAATCGGGAGTCCCGTGGCTTCGCGGTCAGTTCCTACGAGTTACATTGGTCCCGTGGGAGGTGTTGGTGCCACCCACAGGGCTATAGGGTGCTGTTTTTGGTTTTTACCTTTAAACGCCATGTTTTTAAACCTAAGTCTAAAAATATTCAAATTATCGTCATATTGTCAAATTGGGAGTCCCGTGGCTGCGCGGTCAGTTCCTACGAGTTACATTGGTTCCGTGGGAGGTGTTGGTTCCTTCCACGGGGCCGTTCAGGGGCTGTTTTGGATTTTCTTCCTCTAACGCCATGTTTTAAGCGCAAGTCCTTATATTTTCAAATTACCTTCGTATTCTCAAACCGGGAGTCCCATGGTGGCGCGGTCCGTTCCAACGAGTTACATTGGTCCCGTGGGAGGTGTTGTGCCTCCCACGGGGCCGTTTTGGGTTTTTAGCCTCTAATGCCATGTTTTTAAGCCTAAGTCTAGAAATATGGAAATTATCGTCGTATTCTCAAATTGGGGGTCCCTTGATCGCGCGGTTAGTTCCAACGAGTTACATTGGTCCCGAGCGAGGTAATGGTGCCACTCACGGGACCGTTCGGGGCTGTTACGGGTTTTCACTTGCTAACGCCATGTTTTTAAGCCTAAATCTAGAAATATGCAAATTATCATCGTATTCTCAAACTGGGGGTCCCGTGATCGCGCGGTCAGTTCCTACGAGTTACATTGGTCCTCTGCGAGTTTTTGGTGCCACTCACGGGGCCGTTCGAGGGCCATTTCGGCTATTCACCCACTAACGTCATGTTTTAAATCCTAAGTCTAGAAATATGCAAATTCTCATCGTATTCTCAAATCGGGAGTCCCGTGGCTGCGCAGTCAATTCGTACGAGTTATATTGATCCCGTGGGAGGTAATGGTACCCCACGGGGCCGTAGGGGGATGTTTCGTGTTTATATATTTAAACGCCATGTTTTTAATCCCAAGTCTAGAAATATTCAAATTACAATCGAATTCTCAAACCGGGAGTCTCGTGGCTTCGCGGTGAGTTCCTATGAGTTACATTGGTCCCGTGGGAGCTGTTATGGCTTCCCACAGGGCCGCTCGGGGGCTATTTTGGGTTTTCACCCTTCAACGACATGTTTTTAAGCCTAGTCCTCATATTTTTAATTTACCATTGCATTCTTAAACCGTGATTCCCGGTGTTGTGCGGTCAGTTTCGACAAGTTATATTGGTCCCGTACGAGGTGTTTTTTGCCTCCTCCAGGTCCGTTCGGGGGCTGTTTTGAGTTTTCACCCTCTAACGCCATGTTTTTAAGCCTAAGTCCTGATATTTTTAAATTATCATCGTATTCTCAAAAAGGGAGTCATGTGATCACGCGATCAGGTCCTACGAGTTACATTGGTCCCGTGCGTGGTGTTGGTGCCACTGAAGGGGCCGTTCGGTGGTTGTTTTGTGTTTTCACCCACTAACGCCATGTTTTGCCTAAGTCGTGATATTTTTAAATTATCTTCGTATTCTCAAAACGAGAGTCTCGAGATCTCATGGTAAGTTCCTACGAGTTATAGTGGTCCCGTGCGAGGTGTTGGTGCCACTCACGGGGTCATTCGGGGGCTGTTTCGTCTTTTCACCCACTAACGCCATGTTTTTAAGCCTAAGTCTAGAAATATGCAAATTATCATCTTATGCTCAAATCGGGAGTCCCGTGTGTGCGCGATCACTTCCTATGAGTTACATTGGACCCGTGGGAGGTGTTGGTGCCACCCACGGGGTCGTAGGGGGAGTGTTTCGGGTTTTTACCTTTAAATGCCATGTTTTTAAGACTAAGCCTAGAAATATTCAAATTACCATCGTATTCTCAAACCGGGAGTCCCGTGGTTTCGCGGTCAATTCTTACGAGTTGCATTGGTCCCGTGGGAGGTGTTGGTGCCTCCTACAGGGCCGTTTGGGGGATGTATTGGGTTTTCACCCTCTAACGCCATATTTTTAAGCCTAAGTCCTCATATTTTCAAATTCTCATCGTATTCTCAAACCGGGAGTCCCGTGATCCTGTGATCAGTTCAACGAGTTACATTGGACCCGTGTGTTAAATTCCACTCACGAGGCCGTTTGAGGGTTGTTTCAGGTTTTCACCCACTAACGCCATGTTTTGCCAAAGTCGCGATATTTTTGAATTATCGTCGTATTTCAAACCGGCAGTCCCGTGATTGCGCGATAACTTCCTACAAGTTACATTGGTCCCGTGATAAGTTTTCGTGCCACTCACAGGGCCGTTCGGGGGATATTTTGGGTTTTCACCCACAAATACCTTGTTTTTAACCCTACGTCTAGAAATATTCAAATTAGCATCGTATTATCAAACCGGGAGTCTCGTGGCTGCACGGTCAGTTCCTATGAGTTACATTGGTCCCGTGGGATGTAATGGTGGCACCCACGGGGCCGTAGGGGGGTTGTTTCGGGTTTTCACCCTCTAACGCCATGTTTTTCAATGTAAGTCCTCGTATTTTTAAATTACCATCGTATTCTCAAACCAGGAGTCCCGGGGCTGCGCGGTCAGTTCCTACGAGTTACATTGGTCCCGTGGGAGGTGTTGTGTCTCCCACGGGGTCGTTCGGGGGCTGTTTTGGGTTTCACCCTCTAACGCCATGTTTTTAAGCCTACGTTTAGAAATATGAAAATTATCATCTTATTCTCAAATTAGGGGTCCTGTGCTCGCGCAGTCAATTCCTACGAGTTACATTGGTCCCGTGAAAGGTTTTGGTGCCACTCACGGGGTCATTCGGGGGATGTCTCGGGTTTTCACCCACTAACGCCATGTTTTTAACCCTAAGTCTAGAAATATTCAAATTACCATCGTATTCTCAAACCGAGAGTCTCGGGGCATCGCAGTCAGTTCCTACGAGTTACATTGGTCCTGTGGGAGGTATTGGTTCAACCCATGGGGCCGTACGGGGGTTGTTTCGAGTTTTTCCCTTTAAACGCCATGTTTTAAGCCTAAGTCTAGAAATATGCAAATTATCATCGTATTCTCAAATCGGGGGTCCCGTGATCACGCGGTCAGTTCGTACGAGTTACATTGGTACCGTGCGAGGTGTTGGTGCCACTGACGGGGCTGTTCAGGGGCTGTTTCGACTATTCACCCACTAGCGCCATGTTTTTAAGCCTAAGTCTAAAAATATTCAAATTATCGTCGTATTCTCAAACCGGGAGTTTCGTGGCTACGCGGTCAGTTCCTACGAGTTACATTGGTAACGTGGGAGGTAATGGTGCCACCCACGGGGCCGTAGGGGGATATTTCAAATTTTTACCTTTAAACGCCTTGTTTTGAAGCCTAAGTCTAGAAATATTAAAACAACCATCGTATTCTCAAATCTGGAGTCCCGTGGCTGGGCAGTTAGTTCTTACGAGTTACATTGGTCCCGTGGGAGGTGTTTGTGCCACCCATGGGGCCGTTCGGAGGCTGTTTTGGGTTTTCACCCTTTGATGCCATGTTTTTAATCCTAAGTCCTGATATTTTTAAATTATCCTCGTATTCTCAAAATGGGAGTACTGTGATCGCGCGGTCAGTTCCCACAAGTTACATTAGTCCCATACGTGGTGTTGGTGCACTCACGAGACCGTTCGGGGGCTGCTTCGTGTTTTCACCCCCTAACGCCATGTTTTGCCTAAGTCCTGTTATTTTTAAATTATCATCGTATTCTCAAGACGGGAGTCCCGTGATCGCGCAGTAAGTTCCTACGAGTTACATTGGTCCCATCCGAGATGTTGGTGCCACTCACGGGGCTGTTTCGGCTTTTCACCTACTAATGCCATATTTTTAATCCTAAGTCTAGATATATGTAAATTATCGTCGTATTCTCAAATCGGGGGTCCCGTAATCGCGCGGTCAGTTCCTACAAGTTACATTTGTCCCGTACGAGGTGTTGGCGCCACTCACGGGGCCGTTCGGGGGCTGTTTTGTGTTTTTACCCACTAACGTCATGTTTTTTAGCCTAAGTCTTGAAATATACAAATTATCATCGTATTCTCAAATCGGGGCACCTGTGATCGGGCGGTCAGTTCCTATGAGTTACATTGGTCCCGTGCGAGGTGTTGGTGCCACTCACGAGGTCGTTCGAGGGCTGTTTCGGCTATTCACCCACTAACGCCATGTTTTAAGCCTAAGTCTAGAAATATGCAAAATTATTATTGTATTCTCAAACTGGGAGTCCCATGGCTATGCGGTCTATTTTTACGAGTTACATTCATCCCGTGGGAGGTAATGTGCCACCCACGGGGTCGTAGGGTGGCTGTTTCGAGTTTTTATCTTTAAACGCCATGTTTTTAAGCCTAAGTCTAGAAATATTCAAATTATCGTCGAATTCTCAAATTGGGAGTCCCGTGGTTGCGCGATCAGTTTCTACGAGTTTCATTGGTCCCGAGGGAGGTGTTGGTGCCTCCTACGGGGCCGTTCGGGGGCTGTTTTGGATTTTCACCCTCTAACACCATGTTTTTAAGCCTTGTCCTTATATTTTCAAATTACCTTCGTATTCTCAAATCGAGAGTCCCGTGGTTGCACGGTCAGTTTCGATAAGTTACATTGGTCCCGTACGAGGTGTTGGTGCCTCCCACAGGTCCGTTCGGGGGCTATTTTGGGTTTTCACCCTCTAACACCATATTTTTAAGCTAAGTCCTGATATTTTTAAATTATTGTCGTATTCTCAAACCGGGATTTCTGTGATCGTGGTATCAGGTCCTACGAGTTAGATTGGTCCCGTTGGTGGTGTTGGTGCCTCTCACGGGGCAGTTCGGGGGTTGTTTCGTGTTTTCACCCACTAACTCCATGTTTTGCCTAAGTCCTGATATTTTTAAATTATTATCGTATTCTCAAAATGGGAGTCCCGAGATCACGTGGTGAGTTCTTACAAGTTACATTAGTCCCGTGCGTGGTGTTGGTGCCACTCACGGGGCCGTTCGGGGGCTGTTTTGGCATTTCACCCACTAACGCCACGTTTTTAAGCCTAAGTCTAAAAATATGTAAATTATCATCGTATTCTCAAACCAGGAGTCCTGTGGTTGCGCGGTCAATTCATACGAGTTACATTGTCCCGTGGGAGATGTTGGTTCCCCCATGGGGCCGTAGGGGGACTGTTTCAGGTTTTTACCTTTAAGCGCCATATTTTTAAGCCTAAGTCTAAAAATATTCAAATAATAGTCATATTCTCAACTCGCACGAGTTGCATTGGTCCCATGGGAGGTGTTAGTGCCACTCACGGGGCCGTTCGGGGGCTATTTCGAGTTTTCATCCACTAATGCCATGTTTTGCATAAGTCTAAAAATATGCAAATTATCGTCGTATTCTAAAACCAAGGGTCCCTTGATCACGTGGTCAGTTCCTACGAGTTACATTGGTCCCGTGCGTGATATGGCTACAATTCACGGGGCCATTCGGGGGCTGTTTCAAGTTTTCACTCATAAACGCCCTATTTTTAAGCCTAAGTCGAGAAATATGCAAATTATCGTCGTATTCTCAAACCGGGAGTCCCGTGGCTGCGCGGTCAGTTCCTACGAGTTACATTGGTCCTGTGGGAGGTGTTGGTGCCACCCACGGGGCTGTTTCAGGTTTTTACCTTTAAACGCCATGTTTTTAAGCCTAAGTCTAAAAATATTCAAATTACCATCATATTGTCAAACCGGGAGCCCCGTGGCTGCGCGATCAGTTCCAACGAGTTACATTAGTCCCGTGGGAGTTGTTGGTGCCTCCCACGGGGCCGTTCGGGGCTGTTTTGGATTTTAATCCTTAATGCCATGTTTTTAAGCCTAAGTTTTGATATTTTTAAATTATCATCGTATTCTCAAACTGGAAGTCCCGTGATCGCGCGGTTAGTTCTTACGAGTTACATTGGTCTCGTGTGTGGTGGTTGTGCCACACACGGGACCGTTCGGGGGCTGTTTCGAGTTTTCACCCACTAATTCCATGTTTTGCCTAAGTCCTGATATTTTGAAATTATCGTCGTATTCTCAGATCGGGAGTCTCATGGTCACAAGGTCAGTTCCTACGAGTTACATTGGTCCCGCGTGAGGTGTTGGTGCCACTCACAGGGCCGTTCGGTAGCTGTTTCGGGTTTTCACCCACTAATGCCATTTTTTTAAGACTAAGTCTAGAAATATGTAAATTATCGTCGTATTCTCAAACTGGGGGTCCCGTGATCGGGCGGTCAGTTCCTACGAGTTACATTGGTCCCGTGCGAGGTGTTGGTGCCACTCACAGGGCTGTTCGGGGCTATTTCGGATTTTCACCCACTAATGCCTTATTTTAAAGCCTAAGTCAATAAATATGCAAATCATTGTCGTATTCCTAAATCGGGGGTCCCGTGTTCGCTTGACCGGTTCCTTAGAGTTATATTGGTCCCGTCCTGGGTGTTGGTGCCACTCACGGGGCTGTTCGGGAGCTGTTTCGGGTTTTCACCCTCTAACGCCATGTTTTTAAGACTAAGTCTAGAAATATGCAAATTATCATCGTATTCTCAAATCGGGGGTCCCGTGATCGGGCGGTCAGTTCCTACTAGTTACATTGGTCCCGTGCGAGGTGTTAGTGCCACTCGCGGGGCCGTTCGAGGGCTGTTTTGGATATTCACCCACAAACGCCATGTTTTTAAGCCTAAGTCTAAAAATATACAAATTATTCTTGTTTTCTCAAATCGGGAGTCCCGTGGCTGTGCGATCAGTTCTTACTAGTTACATTCATCCCGTGGGAGGTAATGGTGTCACCCACAGGTCCGTAGGGGAGCTGTTTCGGGTTTTTATCTTTAAACGCCATGTTTTTAAGCCTAAGTCTACAAATATTCAAATTACCATCAAATTCTCAAACCGGGAGTCCTGTGGCTACGCGATCCGTTCTTACGAGTTACATTGGTTCCGTGGGAGGTGTTGGTGCCTCCCACCAGGCCGTTCAGGGGCTGTTTTGGATTTTCACCCTCTAAAGCCATGTTTTTTAGACTTGTCCTCATATTTTCAAATTACCTTCATATTCTCAAACCCAGAGTTCCGTGGCTGCGCGGTTAGTTTCGACAAGTTACATCGGTCCCGTCCGAGGTGTTGGTGCCTCCCACGGGTCCGTTTGGGGGTTATTTTGCGTTTTCACCCTCTAACACCATATTTTTAAGCCTAAGTCCTGATATTTTTAAATTATCATCCTATTCTCAAATCGAGAGTCCCGTGATCACACGGTCAGGTCCTACGAGTTACATTGGTTCCGTGCATGGTGTGGTGCCACTCACGGGGCCGTTCGGGGGCTGTTTCGTATTTTCACCCACTAACGCCATGTTTTGCCTAAGTCCTAATATATTTAAATTATCATCGTATTCTGAAAATGAGAGTCCCGAGATCGCGCGGTAAGTTCCTATAAGTTACATTGGTCCCGTGCGAGGTGTTGGTGCCACTCACGGGGCCGTTCGGGGGTTATTTCGACATTTCACCCACTAATGCCATGTTTATAAGCCTAAGTATAAAAATATGCAAATTATCGTCGTATTCTCAAACCGGGAATCCGGTGGTTGCGCGGTCAGTTCCTATGAGTTACATTCTCCCGTGGGAGATGTTGGTGCCACCCACGGGGCCGTTGGGGGACTGTTTTGAGTTTTTACCTTTAAACGCCATGCTTTTAAGACTAAGTCTAAAAATATTCAAATAATCATCGTATTCTCAAACCGGAGTCCCGTGGCTGCGCGGTCAGTTCGTACGAGTTGCATTGGTCCGGTGGGAGGTGTTGGTGCCTCCCATGGGGCCGTTCGGGGGATGTTTTGGGTTTTCACCCTCTAACGCCATGTTTTTAAGCCTAAGCCCTCATATTTTCAAAGTCTCGTCGTATTCTCAAACCGAGAGTTCCGTGATCATGCGGTCAGTTCCTACGAGTTACATTGGTCCCGTGCGTGGTGTAAGTGTCACTCACGGGGCCGTTTGGGGGCTATTTCGGGTTTTCACCCACTAACGCCATGTTTTACCTAAGTCCCGATATTTTTAAATTATCAATAAATTCTCAAATCGGGAGTCTCGTGATCTCATGGTGAGTTTCTACGAGTTACATTGGTCCC
This sequence comes from Sambucus nigra, assembly GCA_949130495.1. Classification (NCBI taxonomy): domain Eukaryota; kingdom Viridiplantae; phylum Streptophyta; class Magnoliopsida; order Dipsacales; family Adoxaceae; genus Sambucus; species Sambucus nigra. The sequence continues at coordinate 327,871,963 of OX422221.1, read as the reverse complement.
GTGCAAGGTTTTGGTGCCACTCAGAGGGCCGTTCGGGGATGTTTCGGGTTTTCACCCACTAACGCCATGTTTTTAACCCTAAGACTAGAAATATGTAAATTATCATCGTATTCTCAAACTGGGAGTCCCGTGGCTGCGGTGTCAGTTCCTACGAGTTACATTTGTCCCGTGGGACGTGTTGGTGCCAGCCATGGGACCGTATGGGGCTGTTTCGAGTTTTCACCTTTAAATGCCATGTTTTAAGCCTAGGTCTAGAAATATACAAATTATCGTCCTATTCTCAAATCGGGGGTCCCGTGATCGCGCGGTCAGTTCCTACATGTTACATCGGTCCGTGCGAGGTGTTGGTGCCACTCACGGGACTGTTCGAAGGATGTTTCGAGTTTTCAGCCACTAAGGCCATGTTTTGCATAAGTTTAGAAATATGCAAATTATCATCGTATTCTCAAGCTGGGGGTCCCTTGATTGTGCAGTCAGTTCCTACGAGTTACATTGGTCCCGTGCGTGGTGTGGCTACCATTCACGGGGTTATTCGGGGGCTGCTTCGCCTTTTCACCCACAAACTTCCTGTTTTTAAGCCTAAGTCTAAAAATACGCAAATTATCATCGTATTCTCAAACCGGGAGTCCCGTGGCTGCGCGGTCAGTTCCTACGAGTTACATTGGTCCCGTGGGAGGTATTGGTGCCACTCACGGGGACATTCGGGGACTGTTTCGAGTTTCACCCACTAATACCATGTTTTTAAGCCTAAGTCTGGAAATATGCAAATTATCGTCCTATTCTAAAATTGGGGGTCCCGTGATCGCATGGTCAGTTCCTATGATTTACATTCGTCCCGTGTGAGGTGTTAGTGCCACTCACGGAGCCATTCGGGGGCTGTTTCATCTTTTCACCGACTAACGCCCTGTTTGTAATCCTATATCTAGAAATATGCAAATTATAGTCGTCCTCTCAAACCGGGAGCCTACGAGTTACATTGGTCCCGTGGGAGGTGTTGGTGCCACTCATGGGGTCGTTCGGGGACTGTTTCGAGTTTCACCCACTAATGCCATGTTTTTAAGCCTAAGCCTAGAAATATGCAAATTATTGTCCTATTCTAAAACCGGGGGTCCTGTGATCGTGCAGTTAGTTCTTAAGATTTACATTCGTCCCGTATGAGGTGTTGGTGCCACTCACGGGGCCGTTCGGGGGCTGTTTTGCTATTCACCCACTAACGCCATGTTTTTAAGCCAAAGTCTGGAAATATGCAAATTATCGTCGTATTCTCTAGTCCCGTGGCTGTGCGGTCAGTTCCTACGAGTTACATTATTATCTCGCGAGTTGTTGGCGCCACTCACGGGGCCGTTCGGGGGCTGTTTCGGCTTTCACCCACTAACACCATGTTTTTAAGCCTAAGTCTAGAAATATGAAAATTATCATCGTATTCCCAAATCGGGGGTCCCGTCATCGCGTGGTCAGTTCCTACGAGTTACATTTGTCCCGTGCGAGGTGTTGGTGCCACTCACGGAGCCGTTCGGGGGCTATTTTGTGTTTTCACCCACTAACGCCATGTTTTTAAGCCTAAGTCTATGCAAATTATCGTCGTATTCTCATACCGGGGGTCCCGTGATCGGGAGGTCAGTTCCTACAAGTTAAATTGGTTCCGTGTGAGGTGTTGGTGCCACTCACGGGGCCGTTCGAGGGATGTTTCTGTAATTCACCCACTAACGCCATTTTTTAAGCCTAAGTATATAAATATGCAAATTATTATCGTATTCTCAAACCGGGAGTCCCGTGGCTGCGCAGTCCGTTCTTACGAGTTACATTCATCCCGTTGCCGTAGTGGGATGTTTCAGATTTTTATCTTTAAACACCATGTTTTTATGCCTAAGTCTAGAAATATTCAAATTATCGTCGAATTCTCAATTCGGGAGTCTTGTGGCTGCGCAATCCTACGAGTTACATTGGTCTCGTGGGAGGTGTTAATGCCTCCCACGGGATCGTTCGGGGGCTGTTTGGGATTTTTACCCTCTAACGCTATATTTTTAAGCCTTGTCCTCATATTTTCACATTACCTTCGTATTCTCAAATCGAGAGTCCCGTGGTTGCGCGGTCAGTTTTGATAAGTTACATTGGTCCCGTGTGAGATGTTGGACCTTCCCACGGGTCCGTTCAGGGGCTATTTTGGGTTTTCACCCTCTAACACCATATTTTTAAGCTAAGTCTTGATATTTTTAAATTATCATCGTATTCTCAAATCGGGAGTCCCGTGATCGGGCGGTCAGGTCCTACGAGTTACATTGGTCCCGTGCGTGGTGTTGGTGCCACTCATGGGGCCGTTCGGGGGTTATTTCGTGTTTTCACCCACTAACGCCATGTTTTGCCTAAGTCTTGATATTTTTAAATTATCATCGTATTCTCAAAATGGGAGTCCCCAGATCGCGCGGTAAGTTCCTACAAGTTACATTGGTCCTGTGGGAGGTATTGGTGCCACTCACGGGGCCGTTCGGGGGCTGTTTCGGCATTTCACCCACTAACGCCATGTTTGTAAGCCTAAGTCTAGAAATATGTAAATTATCATAGTATTCTCAAACCAGGAGTCCTGTGACTGCGCGGTCAGTTCCTACGAGTTACATTGTCCCGTGGGAGATGTTGGTGCCACCCACGGGGCCGTAGGGGGACTGTTTCGGGTTTTAACCTTTAAACGCCATGTTTTTAAGACTAAGTCTAAAAATATTCAAATAACCGTCGTATTCTCAAACTGGAGTCCCGTGGCTGCGCTGTCAGTTCGTACGCGTTGCATTGGTCCCGTGGGAGGTTCTGGTGCCTCCCATGGGGCCGTTCGGGGGATGTTTTGGGTTTTCACCCTCTAATGCCATGATTTCAAGCCTAAGCCCTCATATTTTCAAAGTCTAATCGTATTCTCAAACCGGGAGTTCCGTGATCACGCGGTCAGTTCTTACGAGTTACATTGGTCCCGTGCGTGGTGTAAGTGTCACTCACGGGGCCGTTTGGGGGCTATTTCGGGTTTTCACCCACTACCGCCATGTTTTGCCTAAGTCCCGATATTTTTAAATTATCATTGTATTCTCAAACCGGGAATCCCATGATCGCGCGATGAGTTCCTCCGAGTTACATTGGTCCCGTGCAAGGTTTTGGTGCCACTCATAGGGCCGTTCGGGGAATGTTTCGGGTTTTCACCCACTAACGCCATGTTTTTAACCCTAAGTCTAGAAATATGTAAATTACATCGATTCTCAAACCGGGAGTCCCATGGCTGTGCGGTCAGTTCCTACGAGTTACATTGGTTCCGTGGGACGTGTTCGAGCCAGCTACGGGGCCGTACGGGGGATGTTTCGATTTTTTACCTTTAAGCGCCATGTTTTTAAGCTTGGTCTAGAAATATATAAATTATCGTCGTATTCTCAAATCGGGGGGCCCGTGATCGCGCGATCAGTTCCTAGGTGTTACATTGGTCCGTGCGAGGTGTTGGTGCCACTTAGGCGGCCGTTCGGGGGCTGTTTCGAGTTTTCACCCACTAAGGTCATGTTTGGCATAAGTCTAGAAATATGCAAATTATCGTCATATTCTAAAACCGAGGGTCCCTAGATCGTGCGGTCAGTTCCTACGACTTACATTGGTCCCGTACGTGGTGTGGCTACCATTCACGGGGTTATTCGGGGGATGTTTCGGCTTTTCACCCACAAATGCCTTGTTATTAAGCCTAAGTCTAGAATTATGCAAATTATGGTCATATTATCAAACCAGGAATCCCGTGGCTGCGCGATCAGTTCCTACGAGTTACACTGGTCCTGTGGGAGGTGTTGGTGCCACTCACGGGGCCGTTCGGAGGCTGTTTCGGGTTTCACCCACTAATGCCATGTTTTTAAGCCTAAGTTTGGAAATATGCAAATTATCGTCCTATTCTAAAATCGGTGGTCCCGTGATCGCGCGATCAGTTCCTACGATTTACATTCATCCCGTGTGAGGTGTTGGTGCCACTCACGGGGTCGTTCGGGGATTGTTTCGTCTTTTCACCCACTAACGCCATGTTTTTAAGCCTATATGTAGAAATATAAAAATTATAGTCGTATTCTCAAACCGGGATTCCCGTGACTGCGCATTCAGTTCCTACGCATTACATTGGTCCCGTGGGAGGTGTTGGTGCCTCCTACGGGGCCGTTCGGAGGTTATTTTTTGTTTTCACCCTCTAACGCCATGTTTTTAATCCTAGTGTTCATATTTTCAAATTATAGTCATATTCTCAATATGGGAGTCCCTGGCTACGCGGTCAGTTCCTACGAGTTACATTGGTCCCGTGGGAGGTGTTGGTGCTTGCCACGGGGCCGTTCGGGGCTATTTTGGGTTTTCATCCTCTAACGCCATGTTTTTAAGCCTAAGTTCTTATATATTTAAATTCTCATCGTATTCTTAAATCGGGAGTCCCGTGATCGTGCACTCAGTTCTTACGAGTTACATTGGTCCCGTGCGTGGTGTTGGTGCCACACACGGGGCCGTTCGAGGGCTGTTTCGGGTTTTCACCCACTAATGCCATGTTTTGCCTAAGTCCTGATATTTTGAAATTATCATCGTATTCTCAAACCGGGAGTCCCGTGGTCATGCGGTAAGTTCCTACGAGTTACATTGGTCCCGAGTGAGGTGTTGGTTCCACTCACGGGGTCGTTCGGCGTTTTCACCCACTAACGGCAAGTTTATAAGCTTAAGTCTAGAAATATGAAAATTATCGTCGTATTCTCAAATCGGGGGTCCTGTGCTCACGAGAACAGTTTCTACAAGCTGTTTTGGGTTTTCACCTACTAACACCATGTTTTAAAGCCTAAGTCTAGAAATATACAAATTATCGTCGTATTCTCAAATCGGGGGTCCCGTGATTGCACGGTCAGTTCCTATGAGTTACATTGTTACCGCGCGAGGTGTTGGTGCCACTCACGGGGCCGTTCAGGTGCTGTTTCGACTTTTCATCAACTAATGCCATGTTTTTAAACCTAAGTCTAAAAATATGCAAATTATTGTCGTATTCTCGAACCGAGAGTCCCGCGGCTGCGCGGTCAGTTCCTACGAGTTGTATTGGTCCCGTGGGAGGTGTTAGTGCCACCCACGGGGTCGTTTGGCGGTTATTTTAAGTTTTCACCCACTAACGCCATGTTTTTTAGCCTAAGAAAAGAAATATGCAAATTATCATTGTATTCTCAAACCGGGAGTCCCGTGATCACGCGGTCAGTTCTTACGAGTTACATTGGTCCCGTGCGAGGTGTTGGTGCCACTTATGGGGCCGTTCGAGGGCTGTTTTGGCTATTCACCCACTAACGCCATGTTTTTAGGCCTAAGTCTAGAAATATGTAAATTATCGGCGTATTCTCTAGCCGGGAGTCCCATGGCGGCGCGGTCAGTTCCTACTAGTTACATTGGTCTTGTGGGATGTGTTGGTGCCTCCCACGGGGTCATAGGGGCTGTTTCGGTTTTTTTTCTTTAAATGCCATATTTTTAAGCCTAAGTCTAGAAATATTCAAAGTATGATCATAATGTCAAACTGGGAGTCCCGTGGCTGCGCAGTAATTTCCTACGAGTTACATTGGTCCCGTGCGAGTTTTTGGTGCCACTCACGGGGCCGTTCGAGTTTTCACCCACTAACGCCATGTTTTTAACTCTAAGTCTAGAAATATGAAAATTATCATCGTATTCTCAAATCGGGAGTCCTGTGGCTGCATGATTAGTTCCTACGAGTTACATTGGTCCCGTGGGACGTGTTGGTGCCACCCATGAGGCCGTACGGCTGCTGTTTCGGGTTTTTACCTTTAAACGCCATGTTTTTAAGCTAAAGTCCCGAAATATGCAAATTATTGTCGTCTTCTCAAACCAGGGGTCCCCTGATCGCACGGTCAGTTTCTACGAGTTACATTGGTCCATGTGAGGTGTTGGTGCCATTCAAGGGGTCGTTCGGGGCTGTTTCGAGTTTTCACCCACTAAGGCCATGTTTTGCATAAGTCTAGAAATATGCAAATTATCGTCGTATTCTTAAACCGGGTGGCCCGTTGATCATGCGATCAGTTCCTACGAGTTATATTGATCACGTGATTTGTGTGGCTGCCACTCATTGGGCCATTCGGGTTGTTTCTGCTTTTCACCCATAAATGCCCTATTTTTAAGCCTAAGTCTAGAAATAAGCAAATTATCGTCGTATTCTCAAATCGGGAGTCCCGTGGCTGCGCAGTTAGTTCCTATGAGTTACATTGGTCCCGTGGGAGGTGTTGGTGCCACCCTTGGGGCCGTGGGGGGGCTGTTTCGTGTTTTTACCTTTAAACACCATGCTTTTAAGCCTAAGTCTATAAATATTCAAATTACCGTCATATTGCCAAATCGGGAGCCTCGTGGCTGCGCGGTCAGTTCTTACGAGTTATACTGGTCTCGTGGTAGGTGCTGGTGCCTCCAACGAGGTCGTTCGGGGGCTGTTTTGGGTTTTCACCCTTTAACGCCATGTTTTTAAGCCTAAGACCTCATATTTTCAAATTACCGTCGTATTCTCAAATCGGGAGTCCCGTGGCTGCGCGATCAATTCCTGCGAGTTACATTGCTTCCGTGGGAGGTGTTGGCGCCTCCTACGGGGCCGTTCGATGGTTATTTTTTGTTTTCACCCTCTAACGCCATATTTTGAAGCCTAGTCTTCATATTTTCAAATTATTTTCATATTCTCAATACGAGAGTCCCTGGCTACGCGGTCAGTTCCTACGAGTTACATTGGTCCCGTGGGAGGTGTTGGTGCTTGCCACGGGGCCGTTCGGGGCTATTTTGGGTTTTCATCCTCTAACGCCATGTTTTTAAGCCTAAGTTCTTATATTTTTAAATTCTCATCGTATTATCAAATCGGGAGTCCCGTGATCGCGCGCTCAGTTCTTACGAGTTACATTGGTCCTGTGCGTGGTGTTGGTGCCACACACGGGGCCGTTCGGGGCTGTTTCCAGTTTTCACCCACTAACGCCATGTTTTGCCTAAGTCCTGATATTTTGAAATTATCATCGTATTCTCAGATCGGGAGTCCCGTGGTCACTCGGTAAGTTTCTACGAGTTATATTGGTCCCACGTGAAGTGTTGGTGCCACTCACGGGGCCGTTCGGTGACTGTTTCGGGTTTTCGCCCACTAACGCCAAGTATTTAAGCCTAAGTCTAGAAATATGCAAATTATTATCGTATTCTCAAACCGGGGGTCCCGTGCTCACGAGAACAGTTCCTACGAGTTACATTGGTCCCGTGCGAGGTGTTGGTGCTACTCACGAGGCTTTTCGGGGTTGTTTCGGGTTTTCACCTACTAATGCCTTGTTTTAAAGCCTAAGTCTAGCAATATACAAATTATCATCGTATTCTCAAATCGAGGGTCCGGTGATCTCCCGGTCAGTTCCTACGAGTTACATTGTTACCGTGCGAGGTGTTGGTGCTACTCATGGGGCCGTTCGGATGCGGTTTTGACTTTTCACACACGAACGCCATGTTTTTAAACTTAAGTCTAGAAGTATGAAAATTATCATCGTATTCTCAAATCGGGAGTCCCATGGCTGCGCGATCAGTTCCTACCAGTTACATTGGTCCTGTGGGACTTGTTGGTGCCTCCCACAGGGCCGTAGGGGGGCTATTTCGGGGTTTTTTTTATTTAAACACCATGTTTTTAAGCCTAAGTCTAGAAATATTTAAATTACTGTCATATTGTCAAACCGGGACTCCTGTGGCTGCGTGGTAATTTCCTACGAGTAACATTGGTCTCGTGCGAGGTTTTGGTACCACTCACGGGGCCGTTCGGGGGATATTTCGGGTTTTCACCCACTAATGCCATGTTTTTAACTCTAAGTTTAGAAATATGCAAATTATCGTCGTATTCTTAAATCGCGAGTTCCGTGGTTGCGCGATTAGTTCCTACGATGGGACGTGTTCGTGCCACCCATGGGGTCGTACGGCTGCTGTTTCGGGTTTTTACCTTTAAATGCCATGTTTTTAAGCCAAAGCCTCGAAATATGTAAATTATCATCGTCTTCTCAAAATGGGGGTCCCATGATCGCTCGGTCAGTTTCTATGAGTTACATTGGTCCATGCGAGGTGTTGGTGCCACTCACGAGGCCGTTTGGGGGTTGTTTCGAGTTTTCACCCGCTAAGGCCATGTTTTGCATAAGTTTAGAAATATGCAAATTATCGTTGTATTCTCAAATCGGGGGTCCGTTGATCGCGCGGTCAATTCTTACGAGTTATATTGATCTCATGCTTTGTGTGGGTGCCACTCATGGGGCCATTCGGGGGTTGTTCGGCTTTTCACCCACAAACGCCCCATTTTTAAGCCTAAGTCTAGAAATAAGAAAATCATCATCGTATTCTCAAATCGGGAGTCCCGTGGCTGCGCGGTCAGTTCCTACACGTTACATTGGTCCCGTGGGAGGTGTTGGTGCCACTTACGGGGCCGTCGGGGGCTGTTTCGAGTTTCACCCACTAATGCCATGTTTTTAAGCCTAAGCCTGGAAATATGCAAATTATTGTCCTATTCTAAAACCGGGGGTCCTGTGATCGCGCAGTTAGTTCTTACGATTTACATTCGTCCCGTATGAGGTGTTGGTGCCACTCACGGGGCCGTTCGGGGGCTGTTTCTGCTATTCACCCACTAACGCCATGTTTTTAAGCCAAAGTCTGAAAATATGCAAATTATCGTCGTATTCTCTAATCGGGGGTCCCGTGATCGCGCGGTCAGTTCCTATGAATTATATTGGTCCCGTGCGAGGTGTTGGTGCCACTCACGGGGCCATTGGGGGGCTGTTTCGAGTTTCACCCACTAATGCAATGTTTTTAAGACTAAGTTTGGAAATATGAAAATTATCGTCATATTCTCAAACTGGGGGTCCTGTGATCGCACGGTCAGTTCCTACGATTTACATTCGTCCCGTGTGAGGTGTTGGTCCCACCACGGAATCGTTCGGGGGCGGTTTTGTCTTGTCACCCACTAACGCCATGTTTTTAAGCCTATGTTTAGAAATATGCAAATTATAGTCGTATTCTCAAACCGGGAGTCCCGTGGCTGCGCGGTCAGTTCCTACGAGTTACATTGGTCTAATGGGAGGTGTTGGTACCTCTCATGGTGCCGTTCGGGGGCTGTTTTGGGTTTTCACCCTCTAACGCCATGTTTTTAAGCCCAGTCCTCATATTTTCAAATTACCATCGTATTATTAAACCAGAAGTCCCGTGGCTGTGCGGTCAGTTCCTACGAGTTACATTGGTCCCGTGGGAGGTGTTGGTGCGTCCCACGGGGCTGTTCAGGATTATTTTCGGTTTTCATCCTCTAACACCATGTTTTTAAGCCTAGGTTCTGATATTTTTAAATTATCGTTGTATTCTCAAACCGGGAGTCCCGTGATCATGCGGTCAGTTCTTACGAGTTACGTTGATGCAGTACGTGGTGTTGGTTCCACACATAGGGACGTTCGGGGGCTATTTTGGGTTTTCACCTACTAACGCCATGTTTTTCATAAGTCCTGATATTTTGAAATTATCATCGTATTCTCAGATCGGGAGTCCCATGGTCTCGCGGTAAGTTCCTACAAGTTACATTGGTCCTGCGCGAGGTGTTGGTGCCACTCACGGGACCGTTCAACGGCTGTTTCAAGTTTTCACCTACTAACGCCATGTTTTTAAGCTTAAGTCTAGAAATTAGCAAATTATGGTCTTATTCTCAAACCGAGGGTCCCGTGCTCACATGAACAGTTCCTACGAGTTATATTGGTCCCGTGTAAGGTGTTGGTGCCACTCACGGAGCTGTTCGGGGCTATTTTGGGTTTTAACCCACTAACGCCTTGTTTTAAAGCCTAAGTCTAGAAATATGAAAATTATCATCGTATTCTCAAACCGGGGGTCCCATGATCGCGCCGTCGGTTCCTACGAGTTACATTGTTATCGTACGAGGTGTTGGTGCCACTCACGGGGCCGTTCGGATTTTCACTCACGAACGCCATGTTTTTAAGCCTAAGTCTAAAAATATGCAAATTATCGTCGTATTCTTAAATCGGGAGTCCCGTGGCTGCACGATCAGTTCCTACGAGTTACATTGATCCTGTGGGAGGTGTTGGTTCCACCCACGGGGCCGTAGGGGGGTTGTTTCGAGTTTTTATCTTTAAACATCATGTTTTTAAGCCTAAGTCTAGAAATATTCAAATTATGGTCATATTGTCAAACCAGGAGTCCCGTGGGTGCGCGGTCAGTTCCTACGAGTTATATTGGTCCCGTGGGAGGTGTTGGTGCCTCCTACGGGGATGTTTAGGGTCTGTTTTGGGTTTTCACCCTCTAACGCCATGTTTTTAAGCCTAAGTCCTCAAAATTTCAAATTACCGTCGTATTCTCAAACCGGGGCTCCCATGGTTGAGCGGTCAGTTCCTACGAGTTACACTATTAGAATGAGATGACACCCGTTGGTCAAGTGGCACCAAATTATGCATGATCAATGGCAGAGGTTGATTGTTAGAGTGTAATAATTATGCAATGGGAAATCATGATTTAAATTATATGTATCCTTGGGTGTGACACGTGTGAGAGGTCAATATCGATGGGATAACTAGGCAATTTTGATCCTTGGGGTAATACCGTGATTGATTGTTAGGCCAATGAGCATATAAATTGATGTAGGCCAACGCTACAGATAAGTCAGTCTTAGTTGATAGGATGTTATCCTTATAGGTGAACACCTTAATGGTTATGGTCGATGAATGTATCTACAACTGTTAGCTTCGGGGTAAGAAAGTATTAGGTCCCTTGGTTACAGGCTCGAGTTTTGTAGGTCCCAATTCATGTGCCTCGACTGTAATGTGGATTTGGAAAACCTTAATGATTAGGGTAGCACAGGAATGAATCGAGATAATTGTGGTGATTTAGTATTAGGTAAATGAGTTGTGATGTTATAAAATAGTACCTCTTGAAACGTCATTAGGGTGGGCCTCGTGGGCAATACCCGACGTCCGGTGTCCTACCAGATTTGGGTTGGTATTGATTTAGAGTTTGGTGATTATAGTTTGGCATCAAGAAAAAAGATCCATTGTGTCATTCATGGGCATGGCCCTTCGTGTTCATAGGCAATGCTCGATGTCCGGTATCCAACCAAAATATATAGTTTTAGAAATTAGTCAGTTAACAAGTAGTATGATGTTCACATAGTAAGGCAATTCAGTTGCAGTGGTTGAACACTCATAAGAATTAAAGGATGTAGGTTTGTGAAATCGTGTTGACAATTCCCTTGGAGGTATATACTAAGGTTTGTCTAATGAAATGTTAATGCGAGGAGTAGTGATTCCCTGGTAACTGTGAACCTCAGGTTGTGTAGCATAGCTCATGGTATGTCTTGTGATCTCTAGTAATAGGTGTGTAAACAGTTTAGAGAAATAAATGAGTTTGATGTCTTCTCCCATGAGACATTGGGAATCATTGTTGTATTGAAATTTATATAGGTCATGGTAGACCATTGATGATTTTAGTACGTCTAGATCACATCGATTTGTGGCAATGCCTTGGAGTTATTGTTATAGATTTTGTTTATAGTTATGTCATGACATGACCTTGGAGGATAATTTTGAAAATAGGTTGACCAATATTAGGTGGTACACCTGGGAGACTTAGTACACGATGATGTTCATCGTGGCTTTAAGAGATAGCACTCGGGATGAAGTATTAGACTTGATTATAACACCTACGTGTGCTACCCATATGGTTAGTAATGACTCTGTTGAGGGAAGTCAGCAGGCATGAGTGATGCTTGAGAGTTGAGATTCCATTAGGATGGTTATGAATTGGGGTCATAGGGGTTGTGCTAAGGGTGTTAGCAATGATTCTTGAGTTGAATATTTGAAACTATATGAGAGCTGTGAGAGTGATCTCGAAAGTTGAGGTTAGCTACCGCGTGTTGAAATTTCGGGGACCTAGTCTCAATGGGTCGGTAACTATTATAAGTTCCAAGAGAAGTAATTTCACCTTATATTAGGATAGTTATGGTTACCAAGTGATCGATGGGTAACATTAGTCCTAAGGAGGGAAGCCTAGCATTTCATCTTCACGAAGAGGATTGTTTTGGTATTCCATTCGTAAGGCGTGAACGGGTGATTCTTGCAGAGAACTCGTCAGGGTTAAGGGGACAAGCCAGGGTGCATGGCAAGGCTTAGGTGCTTAATAGGTTTCAATAATAATTGGAGACTTTAAATGTAGGTTGTGGGTTCGCACTTCGTGTGGGTCGATTTATTGTCAGAATTTGATTGTTTCCCTTAGGCATGGTAATCGCCTGATTCGTTGAATTTCTTATGTCATCATTGATCCCAGTAATGGGAAGTCGTTGATTAGTTTGACATGGGTGCGGCACTGCGTGAGCTCGGTAGTTACGCGGGTTAGGCTTATTGCGGTTGATGTGCCATGGTAAGTGAATGCGCCCTTCTTCAAATGCACCTTTATTTTACACTAATCTGTGTGTGCGCGCGGTCTTGCATTTTTGCACATAGTTTGCATGTGTTGAATGGTTAACATATTTGTTAGTCAACCGGTATAACTAGTTACGGCTTAGCCGTGAGTCCCAAGGTTGTGACTTGAGAGTATTATGAATATTGAAACTTAATACGATGTGAGGTGGTATTAGTGTTACGCTCCATTACGAGTTATAATTAACAAAAATGTGATCGCCCGTGCTTGATCGCGCTACGATGATTCTTGGTTAGCATAAAGATCTTGTAAGAGGTACCTGTCGAGTAAACCACTGGGGTTAAGTGATTATCTTAAATAGTTGATATGCGTGATGTGAAGTGTTAAGGACATATCAACCCAGGCTAGGCATGATCCAAGATTTTTTTGAAGAAATGTAGGTTGCGAATCTTAACGTGGGAATGATCCATATTAATGAGTTCATTATTGATGTTCCGATAACTGATGAGTATCAATCATCTCGAGGTTTTGTTTTGATAGACATGTTAGGCATGTCTGCGATTTTTCAAATAAGACCGTAGGGTCGTCGTGATTGGATTAGCAACGATGGTTGATGAAATTGAAATCCTTGGGTTTAGACCATAACATTGAGGATACTCTGGGATTTGAAACTATTTGTAGGTGATTGGGTTGTAAATTGTGATAAGCAGAGAATTTTGAGGAGGAAATTCCCTAAGGATGGAAGTTTGTAATACCCCGCCTTGACAGTTGGATTAAAATAATTATATTGTATATAGATTTTATATGACGAGAAATAAATTGTAATTATAGAAAATTGTGGGTAACAAATTGGATTGAATAAAGACAACTATTGGATTATAGATTGTATATAGATTATATATAGAGGGTAAATGGTAAATATGGAAAATGATTGAAGAATAAAAGAAAAAGAAAAATAAAAAGAAAAAGAAAAAGAAAAAGAAAAGAGAAGGACGAGATGTCGTGCAAAGCATATCGTTCAAACGAGGGAAGATGTCCTTCGAACGACATCTACGGTTGTTCGAACGACGTCTGACACAAATCAGACCTGCCACTGTGCTGTCATCGTTGGGACCATTGATCGAATTCGGACGACTGGGATTTAGGAGAGTATATGTGTTGGGAGTTTTAAGGTTCAAACATGTATAAAGAGAAGCGTGTAGTGGGAACCACCCACTGCCAAAAAATCTGGAAAATCTCTGCACCCTTCCTTAATCTGTTATTCCCCATTATTCTTTGAGTGTAGCACCTACACCCACACCACTAAGTATTCAGTCCTTCCCCACTGTTAAGGTATAACCACGAGATGTATAGAGTTGTTGTGGGGAGTTTCAAAGAAGCCTAATATATAAGTGTTGTTGGTGGTTTTATGAGGTGTTCTTCGAGCAAGAAGATGTGTCTGTGGAAGCATTTTTGGAGTGTGTTGGAGCTTCCATGGAGGCTTGTTTGGTGGTGCTTTTTGTGACTCCTTTTAGGACGACATTTGGAGGTGGGGGAGTCACCCATCCTCACCATCACTACCACCATCTTTGAGGACCATTTAGGTAGGCAATCTACTATATACATTTGAGACTCTCTCTCTCTCTCTCTCTAATATATATATATATATATATATTGTAGTCTTATTGTCGTGGAATGATTAATAGTAGGATTATCATGAAATATTGATGGGTTCCCTAGTAAATTGATAATGGACATTTTCATGCAATAAAAATGTAAGAAAATATTATATGTGTGATTTCCTAATAAAATCGAAAATAGACATTTAAATGGAAAATAAAAATGTTAGAATATATTTTTTATGTGATTTCCTAATAAAATCGAAAATAGATATTTTTATGGAAAATAAAAATATAAAGAAATATTATTTGTGTGATGTTTCTAGTCAATAGATATAATTGACATTTTTATGGAATAAAATTGTTGGAAAAATATATTTTTTGTTAAAAAATAAAGAATGGAGAATTATTTCAAGGTTTTGAAATGATAAAAATGGGTGCTAATGAAAATAGTGTATTTTATAATACTTTTGATGAAAAATATTTTATGAAATAAAATGTTTGCAAATAAGGTGATTTTGTTGAAATTAAAGAATAAGTAAATATTTCAAGGTTTGAAATGTTGAAAGATGGTATTTTATAAAATTAACATTTCTAGCAATATTGGTGTTAAATAATTTGTGAAATAAAATGTTTAGAAATGAGGATTTACTTGGTAAATATTTGGTGAAATATGTTTAAACCAAGTAGTAGGATTTTGGGTTTAAAATCCACCTTCTCATGTACATATAAGCTTGTAGTATTTTGATATTAATGTATAAACAAGTTTAGAGAAGGTTTTGTTGAGTTTAAACATAAGATTAGAATAATTGAAAAGTTAGTCTTAAAAGTATGTATAATTGGGACTAAAGGACATAATGTGTATGAAGTTAAAAGACTACATGTTAAATAAAAGAAATAGCAATTTTCTTGTAAAAGTAGTCTTAAGGGTGAATGTATTTCTAGAATAAAGAAGTAAAGAAACGTGTACTTGGGAATGTTGATAAAAAGTATTAATTTAGTGTTAATGGGTAAACATGGAATGGTTAGTGATTGTAACTTACTAATGTTGTGAAATATTAACACTTATGGGATTACAAAGGGATTAAAGGTGTAAAAGTATTACCAATCAAGTAAAAGATTAACCCAACTGTAAAAGGTGTTAAAGGGTTAAAATCATTCAAGAAGTTGATGTGAATGACTTAATAGTGTTTTGGGGTGAAATTAACACTTGTGAAATAAAATAAAAGGTGGTTTTGGAAACAAATGGGTAAAATGGTAATTTTACTTAAAGTGGAATATTTTTATGAAATAGAAATGTTGGAAATGGTGTTACACAAAGTGGTCCTAAGAAAATATGATTTGTGTAATAAAAACAAGGTTAATGTGTAAAGGACATGAAATGGTAAAATTCAAAGTGTAACACAAGTGGGGCGGTAAATTCCCTGGTTTTAGCTTCGGACGGGTAAAAAGAGATAAGTGGAATAATATGGACATTTGTAAAATGTTAAAACACATAAAAGGAACTCTGACGACACTGGAATAAAGCAATAAGGGCTAGAAGCCCTTAGGTGAAAATCCCTAAATCACTGGTCAGAGCATATGGTGCGTATTGCCGGGAGTGTGGATCCCATGGAAGTATGTGGGATAGGAAGATTTCGAGAAAAGATAAAAGAAATATGAAACATATCAAGAAATGAATTGTGTGGTAAAACGTATTAATACAACCTAACTTGAATGAAAGTAATAAGTGTTATGGTAAAGGTGAAATGGACAAGTAAATGCTTAAACCTATCAATGTCCATAAGGGAATGAAAAATGGTTAAAATAATTGAATAAATGGTTAGTTTAGCAAGCTAAATGGTTTAACTCATATTTAACACAAGAATGTGTCGTAAAAAGAATTTTCAAAGATTAAATAAGAATTTTCTAACACGATAAATGCATGTGTTGAAATGGTAATTTTCAATGAAAATACCAAAGTGTAATGAAATGAATGAAAAGGGTTAAATTTCGGTATATGAATGGATTTGGATAAATGAAGTGTAATGGTTTTATGTGTTGAATCGGGTGAGTTACATAAAGTGACAATGGTAACTATGAAAAGAGAAAGCCTTTAATAAGATTAAGGTAAAAGAGAAAGCCTTTAATAAGATTAAGGTTTGGACGAGTAAGGTTTTCGAAAGTAAAATGGTTATTGCATTGGAATATGTATTTTTCAAAGGTATATGTATGTAGATATATACATAATTTTGCATGCATGTGGTTGTAGTGTGTGAGTATTCCTTTTTGCCGTTCGTTTCTATACTGCATGTATAAATTCCACTGGACATAATCTCACATCCCCACTTTGTTATGGCAGGTTGGGAGCGGTTCCATATTTTGAGGGCGTTAAATTGGTGAGTATACTTTATTTAAGTTTACGTTAGTAGCTCTGTTACTTGGTCTTCAGGGTTCTCTTCATGGGTCCCTCACATAGTTCATCTTTAAATTGGAATCTCATGCTAACAATTGGAGTGTTAATGTGACACCCCGCCTAATTAAATACCGGGTGATCACTCCTTTATTAAATTAAATCAAGGTAAACAGTTGGTTCATTCTCAGCATCACTGTCGCTAAAAATACATTTTTCCAATTTAACACCCTAAATAATTAAGCTAAGTGTCAAAACCATTTTTATACATACATTCTAAATTTTAATTAACGAAAAAGATTTATTTATTTAAAAACAACATTTCTACAATTAAGAATCACACCACGATAAACCAAATAATATAATACATTCGCCAATCGAATGTCAACATATGAAACTAGAATCACAAATCCATACTGAATAAATCCCATAGAACAATACTGGAAATAACTGAAATATAAATGTCCCAACAACAAATGAAATAATGGAAAGGGCGACACATGCCCAATAAATGAGAATGCTAGAAGTGGAGTCAATAAAGGAAGCCGTCTACGCAAGTGACCTGTAACTCCCACCTAAGCTACAGCACGTTCCTCTCAAAGGACCCTAAGCAAGACGCCCCTGTGGCTGGGCACCTGAAATATATACATATATATATACAAGAGAGAGAGAAAAAGAAACGGGTCAGAGCCCGAAAGTGTGTTTGATTTAAAATACGTTTAGCAAGTATTTAAATTGATACAGGCCAATGCAACAACATATTAGTGCGTCACTCTCTTGAGAAATACTCACCTCTCTTCTAATGTGCACACCTATCGCACTAATCTTCCCAACGGTTTGTTTTATCAATTATCGCACTAGTCTTTCTAAAAGATTTAACATATCTTAGATTACTCGTAAGATTTACAATTCACTATTTCCTCTTTAAAAAGATGTTCCAATTTGTAACCAAAGTTCTCTATTTTTAACTTTATAAAAACAATAAAGTTTCCAGTGACATATTATACTTTCTCAAAACAAGTATTTATAATTTGAGCCAACAACCATGTCCTACTTATCAAATCTCAGTGGGCAATTTCAAATATCATAATCTCATATATATATTAACTACTCGTATAATATATATATATATATATATATATATATATATATATATATATATATATATATATATATATATATAACAGCACCCCGAATAAAACTATGGTGCGTGCATACTTCCACTATCCAAACCCCATACCACTCAAATCAAGGGGAATACAAATTCGGAATCACTCTCGAATTGTATTAACACATATACAAACAATATCGAGGCGAAGCATAGATTCCAAGTCTCTAAGAGGATGGCACATACTCGCGTCTCTTAGGACCGTCTGAACTATCAATTCGATAGCCTATACCAAGGATATCTATCTTCTAGGGTACAAGTCAATATCCCCCATAAAGGTCCCATCGAGATAAGACTGTCCCCGCGCGGTAACCTCAAGGATAGCAAGTAGCGCGGTATGTTTTTCACATGTATATAATATATGTACACACAATCATATAAATATACCACTTTATCATATTAACATAGGTTCTCCACGTTACCCATAATTATACCATTTATCCTTAATTTCACATTTAGAGAAATACGTATAAGGTTTCGTTCCTAACCTTAACTCGAAGGGTTTTCTCACTCATTACCTGACACTCGTGGACTATATCCTCACAAATCTGAAATTCAGTAAGTGTCTTTATTAGGTTCCAATGTAACTCTCTTACGCACCTCACCCTTTAAATTTATAAATTCACCAACCCTAAAGTAAATGTCCCATAAATACCATTCTCGTTGAAGATTAAAGGTCCAAACATTTATTCCTATGCCGTACTGGTCCTCAATGTCTCCCAAATAATTTTATCAAGAATGCCCAAGAATTATATCACGACCATTTGAATTTAACTCATTTAAAGAGGGAATTAGGAGTCTGCCAGGAGGGTTTGATCGATCAAAGCTTGGGGCTCGATCGATCGAACCTTCGATCGATCGAAGCTCTAGGCTCGATCGATCGATCAAGCAGGTCTGGGCAAAATTCTGCAGAATGCAGTTACGGGTTTCACTAAACTTCTTCATCCAAAACTATGTTTTTCCATTCCAATCGTCCCAAAAATCCTACTATCATCATTATAACATTATACCAGGTGTTTATAACATAAAGCATGTGTATAACTATCATTAAACATGGATAATTAACTCAAAATCCCATCTAATCATCAAGAACCCTAGAGTTTTCCTTAATCAAGGTTCTAATATGTTTTTACCAGAAATTCCTTCTAATATATCATCAAAATTTCGTGGGTTATATTCCTCTACATGGCAAAGGTTCCAGAATTTCCATATAATCAAAACTACATGCATTATCCTAACACAAATTGAGTTTTCTTCCATAGTTTCCATCTCTAAACAATCCTAGACTAATATGAAGATTGCATTAACGAAAATACGCAAGTTAAATACTTGCCTGGGATTTTTGGTATGTAGATTCACGGCTGATTTTGGTATGGCTGCGTTCCTTGTCTCGCGATCTACGCGGTGGTGGTGGTGGCGGTGCAATCCGGTGGCTTTTTGGCCTTGAATTGCCTTGGAGCTCTCTCCTCTCTTCTCCAATGGCCGTCACTTGATTTCTGGATATTCTAAACCTAAAAGGCTAACCTAATGGCTGATATAGGTTGCTAAAATTCGTCGGTTTAATTACCCAATTATGTAAAATGACTAAAATGCCCTCCCGGGGTACTAACTAGGCCTAAAAATGCCCTGAGACCCAAACTACACCCCCGGGTACACTTTTCTGACTATCTCGACCCTACCGGACGCGTTGGCGCACTCAAAATGACCATACGGACAACTTATAAAATATTCACTTTTTATTTAACCAAATTAGTCCCGACGTGACACGAGCACGTTCCGACTTAAATTTCCGAAATCGTCATTTAATTCACTCATGACATTCAATATAACCAATATAATATATTACTTTTCTCATTAGTAATATTCAACCAATTTCCCATAATTACTAACTCTCGTCACGTTAATAATTATAACATATTTAATTTTCGGATTTTTATTAAATAAATCATTCACATTAAATTTAATAAATCCCCAAATTAATATAGCATAAAAATACGGGGTATTACAGTTAATTAAATTAAACCTGGACTAGCAACATTAATTAGGTTGTTTCATCGCACTTCACACCTAACGTTCGGTTCAAACCGAGTTAAGTCACTGGTAACCCATAAATTTGGGTCGGGGCATAACAATTTGATAGAGGACATAGGAAAGATAGATCTCGAGAGGTCATTACATAACCATCTGTCAAGCCTATCAATCACGAGATCCTTTTCCTTTCTATTGTTACACCATGTTAATCTACAACCTTCGTAACCTAGGTCAATGAGGTAATCAGATTCAATGGCTTGTTTAAAGTCCTCTATATAAGCTTTAATGACTGGATTCCCCCTATTTTCACCTCATCACATGCCATTACATTGAAGTTGCCGCAAATGTTAGAGTGAGATCATTGAATTCATTTCTTATAAGGAATATCTCATTCAAAGGCCTCTCCTGATCTAGCCTATTGCACTTGGCATAGACTAGTGAAATTATTACTGGTTTGTGAAAAGAATTGTGGGATATGTGTAGGATTAGTCATTGATCCATATTCTTTTTAATATCTATTTTGACTCCAAGCCTCCAGAAGACACAAATTTTTCCATTGGAGTTGCAAACCCATGGTCAAAACCCCATTTGAACCTATAGTTATCAAGCTTATGTGCAGAGATAATTGGTTCTAAGATGATTAATATAAGTAATTTGTATATGTTTTTAAGTTTTTTTAACTCTGTTTGAGGTGGTCCAATTACTAACCCCCTAATATTCCAAATAATTAAATTAATCATGATTAAACTAGGAAGTATAAAATTTAGGAAGAGTTTTTATACCTGGCAGATGCTCTAGTAATTCTTGTGTACTTTGGGTTTGCAATCTTTTGGCTGCTGGTCTTACTTTTCACCTTTCTTCCTTTTTTTCAGCTAATAATGCCCAATGACCCTTTACTCTTTTGTATTTCTTTCTTTAGTATGGAAGCATAGTCCCTAAATTTTTGAAGAGAGGCCTCATCAACTCTTTGCTCATCCCCATCTGATGCATAGAGTTTTGGGATTCTAATGGGAGAGCATGAGCTTTCAGGTGCGGAATGAGGGGACAATGGGATGACCTTTACCCTATGTGAAATGACTACATGTGATGGGACTCTCCCCTCAGTATCTCCCCTGCCTCAAACAATTCTACCTTCTCCAATGGATTAAGCCCCACCTTTTTATCAGACCAATCTAGCAATAAACCCCCCTAAGAGGAGAGGATCCTCTTTAGTTAGGCCACTGGACTCCTCAATTGAGAATGACTAGGCCATCCTACCCATATGGGTTGACATTTTAAAAGAAGGTCTTCATCATCACTATATATTTGATAAACATTCTCCTCTTGAAGCCTTTTTAGTTTTCCTGCCTTTCCCATGGTATATTCTTTCGGGTCCTTCTCTGGTTTAGAATCAACATCTACTATTACTATACCCTTATTCCTCCTTCCTATTGTAGTAGATTTAATTTGTGTTTGTGGTGTGTTAATTTCATTAAATAATGCAACACTATCCACTTCTTTAGTTTGCTCAGTCGGTTGTTTGTAGGATGACAAGTCAAATTTGAGGGTAGCATTCACTGATAATACCTAAATTACGTCCCCAAGCGAGGCCACAAGCTTCTCCCTTAAGTCATAGAAGCTTGTTCCATCTAAAGCATCACCCATACTGAATTTATCTCCAAGCCTTGTACTCCCCTTTCCACCAATCCGATCCTTCGTTGGCATCCCTGCACCCACCACTCCATTCAATAAGTAAGAAGATACGTTGTGGCCTTTCTCGTAGCATTTGAAGCAGTATGGAGGGATGTTATCATATTGAATGGGTTGCTAAAAACTGTGGTCCCCATTGGCTATCCACACTCTGGAAAGAGGCTTTTGCATCAGGTCCATTTCAATGCATACCCTCGCAACACTGGGTCTTATTAAATTTGTTGTAATCGAATCCATCTTAATAGAATTACCCACCACTTGGGCAATAAAAAACAGGGGGTTTCTAGCAAAGAGGTGCAGAGGAAGATAAGGGAAATGGACCCAGATTAGGGAAAAGCTTCTCTCACGTTCTGGACTTCAATTATAGCGCCATTTGAATGTTCTCATTGGTAATCCCTCGATCATCCACATTTCTCTTAGCCAAAGTCGGAGAAAGTCTTCTTGGTGATTCAACACAATCAGTATGTGTTTTTTATCAATTAATCCTACAAAATATGCTGATTTAAATTTGAAATGAGAGAGAGATTTTTTTATATTCTCCAAATTTGGTCGGCCATGGGTAAACTTACTTACAATTGACTATTTGAAGGGTTGTGTAAGTTCGTTAATCTCTGTTTGAGATAAGGAAATGAAGGCTTCATCTCCAACCTTGGTCGGTTGCTTTAGTGGTGTTTTGCAAATTTTCACCATCAGAAGATTCTCTATAAGAAACTTGATAGATGATCTCTGGAAGCTGAGTTAATGTTGATGCGCGACTTGGTGGTGCCATGACCAAGCCCATCCATCGACCGGATATAATTGCTTGGACAGTTCAGTTAGAAACTAGCCATTTTAGAGGAATAGAGAGAGCACTTAATGACCTTATGGCTATTACTTTGGAGCACATTTTCACTGTTATTGTTTGAAAATGATTCAGAGGCATTTTCCTTTATTTCTCACTGTAAGTTCTTCTCTTACCCTTCTCTTATTTCTCTGTAATTTTCTTCAAGCATCAGCTCCATTAATTTTGTCGTTCTTTCTCTTTAGCTTTAATACCCTGTCCCAAAAATTGAATTAAATTATATATGGATTATAAATAAAGATGAGTTAATGATAATTATAGAATAATTATGGGTAAAATTAGAGAAAAATAAAATAAAAACAAAAAGGGTCGTTTAAACGACAAGGTACTTTCGTTCGAACGACAAGGAGAGGTCGGGAGAAGGGTCGCGAGAAGTAGGGCATCAAACGACGTTCTACTGACTTACAGTAGTAGGTCGCGTGAAGGGTAGCACAATCTACAGTTTTAACGACATGGGGAAGTCATTCGAACGACCTAGGGTTGTCGTTCAAACAACGTAGGTCAAATTTTCAATATCAGTTGCCCTTGTGTGATGTCATAATCTCAGTCATTAGATCTTTGAGCTGTCGAGCTTAGATCAGCCCAGAAGGGGCAAAATGGGATTTTTAGTCTTAAGGAGGGTTTTAGTATGGGTTGTTTGGGTTTATTATGAGTCGGTAGAAATGAAAAAATGATAGAGAGAGAGAGAGAGAGAGAGAGAGAGAGAGAGAGAGAGAGAGAGAGAGAGAGGTGGGTGGACTTCCAGCTCCACCCACCACCAAACCACCACTCGTCCACCATACTACAACCACAAAACACCATTTGTATGGTGTATTCCACCATATTTGAACCATATACACCCGTTTCCACCATGATAGAAGATGAGCTATGAAATTTAGAGTGATTATTGAGGGGGTGGTGGAGAAGATGAAGATAGATTTTCATGGAAGTTTGAAGTGGGTCTTGCTTGGAAGCTTAGATGGAGCATTTTTAGAGGTTGCATTTAGTAACCCCTTGAGGCTACCTTTGAATGTGGGGGTTGATCCTCCTATACCAATATTTCTACCACCATTATAGCCATTAGATGTGGGAAAACCTTACTCTTAGTGTAAGATTTATTTTGCACATTTGTAGTCTTGTAGTTAGACTATTTGAGTAGGGTGCATTTAGTTAAATAGTTTAATTATGACAAGCTACAAGTTGCATACTATGGCATGGCTGCATCCAAATTCCCAGGGGTGATACATAGCACATGGAGTTCCTCAAAATAAAGATTAGCAACCATCGATCAACCTGCATCATATGTCGTCCAGGAGATAATGCACTTTATGTTAAACAAATCAAGAAGGTAGATCAAGAATTTCACGAGAACCGAGCAATACTGCAGAATAAATACTCCATCCTTTCAAGTAAACCATCAAGCATGGAGCATTGGGGGCTTCTGTTAACGCAAAAATTCTCCATCTACGAGGACCAATCAGAAAAGGACACATGTCATCCTACGTGGCAATATTCGACACCCGAGGAGAGTTGGTCGGCCCCCGAGGAGAGTTAGTCGGCATACCAACCAGGAAGGTCAAAGGATAACTATGCATTTAATGTGCATTAATGAAGATGATAGCGCATTTAATGAGCCTTAATGTACATTTATACTGTATTGATAGATGACAACACATAGCATACCAAGCAATTCAACAATTAGATTCGTTGAATGTAGACATAAATGTCTATATACAATGAATCTCTTTATCTCCCATCACTATAAATACATGTATCCCCTTAGCCAAAAGGAAGAGATCCGGAAGAATCGAGAGACACCATACACAAGATCCACACCTTTTTCTCTCTCTACACCACATTGTGCTATTGTAAACCCCTGGGAATAAAATAACAGTGGACATAGGCTTTATTCATAGCCGAACCACTTTAAAAATCTTTATCTCTCATGTGCTTGATTGGATTGCTTTCATCTATTTATCTGTGATCATAAAAATGGGATTCGGTCCAGTTTTTTGCATCAACAATATTCCTTTAGATAAATTTTATTATACCAGTGTTGCTTATGTTCCAAAGGCTCAACCTCTATCCGCTTGGTGAAGTTGTATGTGCCAATAAGGAGATACTTTCGATTTCCTGGTGATATAGGTAGGGGATCCACAATATTTAATCTCCGTTATGAAAAAGGCTATTGACTGGTCAAGTATTTGAGGTCGTTGACCTTCCTTTATAGTTCTGAACACCAAAGATTTAATCCGATATGACTCTCATATATCCCCCATGAAGCTCATAAAAGACTTAATCGACATCGTTGGGATGCATGCATTGAAGGTAAGTCCTAGTGAAAGATCATTTATATAGATTTCCATCATGATAGGGGTAAAAATAATTAGCCTTAAGTCTTAAATGATGAGCCTACCTTTTTCCAGTAGGCAGTATATCTTCTCACAAGTACGATATGATGGGATCTATCCAACTTGGATCTTTTTGGGCAGTGAGGACCGATTCAGAAACCTTGGGATTCGTAATTCTTATTTGGGAAAGGTATTCCTCCTCAATCAATCTCCCGAGATTAAAGTTAACAGCTAAGTCCAAAGTGACTAAAAGATTTGGATGGTTATTGTTTCCTTAGTATAAATGTTGAATTTGAACTCTCTTGAGCTTGGCGATCAGGTCTTGGGTGACCTGAAAATATGCCGACATGCATTTATCCCTAGTGTTATAGTCTCCTGATATTTTGTTGGATACCATCCTTGAATTAAAGACTACTTTAATATGACTTGTGCCAAGCGATATGTCATTCGTCAATTCGATGATAAGGGCTTCATATCTGGCCTCGTTATTGGATGATTTAAATCAAGCTTGATTCCTTTCTCGAGCATAGTTCAATTAAGAAAAAATTCTATTCCTGTCCCTTTTAAGTTGGAAGCACCATCAACACCGAGTGTCCACCTATTGAGACGGTCAAACTCTTCGGTGGTAATTTGATCGGAACTTTCTCTTTCATCAGGCTCTTTCCCTCTAGTGAACTTAGCGAAGAAATTTGTTAAGACCTATCATTTGATTGCAGTTCTAGGTTAATAGTAGATGTGGAACCTCCCGAGTTCCACCAACTACTCGGACATTCTAGAAAGGTTGGCTTTTATGAGAATTGTCTTGAGTGGGAAAGAGGTGAAAACTATGATTGAGTGAGCTTCAAAGTACTACTTCAATTTTCGAGAAGTGATCACTAGAGAGAAAGATGGTTCATCGAGATGAAGTTAGAGTCTTTTTGCGTCTAGTAGCGTCTTACTGACATAATATATTGGGTTTTGATGCCCCTCTTTTTCACACATTAAGACTCAGCTAACTACGTGGTCGTACATCATAAAATAAAAGGAAAATGGATCACTCGAATTTCGGACAACGAGCAGAATTGGTCAGCTTAAATAAAAATTGATTTCTGTAAGTGCCTTTGAGCATTATTCATTCCAAGCCCAGACCTTCTCTTTATTAAAGAGCTGAAAGAGTGGTCAACACTTCTTAGAGGACTTTGAGATGAAGCGGTTAAGTGTTGCTAACATTTTAGTCAACTTTTATATGTCCCTAACTGTTTTAAGTGGTTGAACATTATTGATTGCCTCAATCTGATCGGGATTTGATTTAATTCCCCTTTGGCTGACTAGGTAGCCCAGGAACTTCCCAACCTGTACTCCGGAAGAGCATTTAGCTATGTTAAGCTTCATCTTATAGTATTTGAGGACTTCAAGCATCTTCGCCAAATCTTCTAAATAGTCTCTTTTACGCTTGATTTTTGCGAGCACATTGTCTATGTAGACTTCCATGGAGTCACCCAACTAATGTTTGAACATCTTCGTGACCAACCGTTGGTAAGTTGCTCCTATATTCTTAAGCTCAAATGGCATGAGTTTATAATAGTACAAACCAAGGGTAATGATGGATGAAGTTTTCTCCTAGTCGGGCCCGAATAAAGGAATTTGATGATACCTTTAATAAGCATCCAAGAACCTCATCTGCTTATGGTTGATTTTGGGGTCGACTAACTGGTCAATCTTCGGCAATGGAAAGATGTCTTTGGGATAAGATTTGTTCAAGTCAATAAAGTTTATCCAGGTGCTACACTTTCCATTACTCTTCTTAACGAGAATTGGGTTAAAGAGACATTTGGGGAATTGAACTTCTTAAATGGACCTTGCCTTCAGAAGTTTCTCCACTTTTTTTGCCTTCTCGGGGGTTGTTTGGCGTGCCATCTGTGTGATCAACGGGAATGCCAAATCCACGTGAAGTCGATGGCACATGACTTCGGGATCAATCCCCTGGATGTCATATGACTACTAAGTGAATACACCTTGATTCTTTTTCAGTAGATAGGTCAATTCTTCCTTTTCATAATCGGTGAGGGAGTTACCAATAAGAAATTTCTTCTCGAGGTATGAGTAGTCGAACATGGCTTCTTATAATGGTTTTATGACTCTGTCGACGGGAGACACCCTTATTTCTTCCACCATCGATATTTCATATTTTAGTTTCTATTTGAGGGTATGGATCCCTCCGTGATTGCCTCTCCTATGACCACCTTTTCCTTATCTTCCTCTTGCTTAGATATGATGGCAGCGATAAACTAATGTCGGGTAGTAGCCTGGTTTACCCTTATCTCCATTATCCCCGGTCGATGATGCATTTTATCTTCTGGTGGTAGGTGGTGGGTGCAACCTTCATGGTGTGCAACCAACCTCGTCCGAATATAGCGTTGCAGGGGGATTTTATGTCTATCACCGAGAATTCTACCAACTTAGATATATCCATGCTTCGTATTGGCAACACCACTTTTCTCAGAGGCATGGTCATTTTTATGGGGGAAAAAATCAAAGGAACTTGACCCTCATGTGTCCCATATTCCCTTTTCAGTCTAGGGGATGCAGATCACGGAGACTTTCACCACAAGATTTATCACCAGCAATTCCCATCCAAAAAGTATGGACTCACTCATCACCATAATACGCTCGGTGATACTGGGAAACATACAATGAATTGGAGAATTGCCCCAAGAAGGTAGTTGTGGCTTCATTCATGATCGGCTTATTAAGTAGTTTTATGTTGCATTAGTCCCTCACGAAGAAAGAGGTCAGTACTATCGACAAATTTATGTCCAAGATTAAGAAGTATGCTAAAGTAGAGGATGTTATGGCCAACACGCAGCAGGATAACAGTCAGCCAAAGGAAACTAAGAACATAGACAAAGACAATGCTCCCAAGAAAGGGGGCAAGAAGCTGAATGGAGGATCTAAAGGTAGCAATAACGTGGATCCCATCAAGGCCCACCAGGCAATCAATACAGTTTTCAAAGAGTCAATCTACAAAATCTTAAATAAGATAAAAAATCAACAATATTTTACGTGGCTAAGGAAGATGACAAGAGATTCATCAAAGAGAAACACTACCCTAAGGTATTCCTACCACAAGGAGCATGGGCACAAGACAAAGAATTATAAAGCGCTCAAATCCCACTTAGAAGATTTGGCCCAAGTAGGCCACCTGGACAACTGTGAGGAAAAGAAGGGTACAAGGACCACTGTGGAACGTGGCTAAAAACCCGATAATGTCCTAAACGACGATGAGATGGGACACGAGTTTGCGATTGTCCACTATGCCTCAAGTCCAAATCAGATCCAAGGTATTGTTGTTCGGATGGAATTAAATAAGGTTACTGTAGTCATAGAGTCTTTCTAGATTGACCCTGTTAAAACCCCAATGGGCAAGCGCCGTCGGCTAGAGGACATTGACTACGACAAGCATATAGTCTTTACCGAGGAAAACCTGGTCGGAGTCTAAACTCCGCGTCACGATGCACCAATAATCACTCTCAGAATTGCCAATTAGGATGTAGACAAGCTACTAGTCGACCAGAGAAGCTCTGTAGAGGTCATGTACCTAAAAATATTTGACAAGCTTAACCTCAAGATGGAATATCTAAAGGAGGGTGATAGCTTGTCGTTACGAGTGAACATTATCGATGGGATCAGTCTTCCCATCGTAAATTTTGAATATGGGGGTGGTGAACTTCTTAGGAAGCTCTGGTTATTCTATTGATCTTAAGAAATGAGACTTCATTTGTCTGATGAGGGCCCTCCAGACCAGTTCCTTAGTGGATGTGGTCACTCGATGAGTGGGGTGATCGTCCGTCTCTCATCGGATGAAGTCGCAGAGATTTCTTTTGCGATGATCTCCGTCCTGATTTTCTGGCGAGCTCCTGTTCTTGGAGTGCTCTTGAATGCACCATGAACTCCTTTCTAGATTGCAAGCTTTACTCACTTGAGGATTAGGGGTTCGAGCATGGCGTTTACATTAGTTCTCTTGGAGATCCTATTCCATTCTTTCCAGGAGACGCTAAAGTTGGTCGTTCTCTTTTTGTTGGTGGTGCGTGGCATCCTCCTTTTGATGGAGTCATCGTTCATTGCTGTCCACAAGCCGTGAAATTTGGTTGGATTGTGGATGTTCATCGCTTTTCACAGACGACATCAATTGTAAGTGAAAAAATCCTACTGATGTGGAAACAACACATTTAAGCTGAGCAAAGTAAAATGATCACAATCACACAGTATGTAAATGGTTCGGCAATGGGCCTACCTCCACGGGATATTTCTCTCTCTTTATTGATCGATTGCAAATAATAAATATTGCATGCCCCTTTTTTCAGGGGTATTGGTTACATTTATAGAGAACACAAAAAGATTGAGTCGTGTGGGACTCCGTGTCTTTGGATAGCTATCGTGACTTGATCGGGTGAACTCAATTATGAGATTTCTGTTGAGCGAACTCAATTCGTTTTAATCTCTTTGCGTTGTGGTTGTTATCAACTTTGCTAGACACGCGTCAGCTGCTCATGATTGGTTGGATAATTCCCCCGCAATAAGCATTTGAATTTTTTTTTTAATTTTCTTAAATTTATTTTTAAGTAGATAATTGACATGCAAAACCTTTTTTTTAAATAAGAGAAAAATACTTATTTATTTTAATGAAATATTACAAGGGGGAATTTTTTATTCTCTTGTTCGAGTGAAAGACTCCTCGTGCGAAAGGTGCGTCCCACGAAAACCATGTTTTGTAAACAAAATTCCCCGCAAGATAACTTTATCGCGCGAGTGCTTCCTAGTTCATTTGAGGTGCAATTTTTTTTATAAACGTGTTTAACTTGTTATCAATTGCTGCAAAGTATAAATAGCAATGTAGGCGCGTCGTTCAAATTATGCAACCCAGATTTTACAAAATCCTATTAGATTTTAAGAGTGTTTTGTTGTGAGTGAGATCATGTCACTTTCATGCAAACAAAGTAAACTTTTGATTAATAATCCCCTCTGGCCTTCTTCATTAGTAGAAGATTTCAACACGAGCGATCGTGTGGGTGATTAGCATGTGGCATACGTGTGGCTATTTTTGCCAATCAGAGACGTCACTGGATATCGAGGTCTAAGGATTATGCAAGTTGAGTCCACGGATAGAGTAGCTGATTACTAGTACAAGCAGATGCATTAGAGATCAAAATGCAATGGAGTAACTTCATGGCGGTCATCGCTATCATATATCTACCAATGTCGGTGTCTTTCCAAGTCTTATAAATATTTATTCCTAGTACTAGGGGACTTGTTGGGTTGGAATGATAGTGATTTTTCTATAAGGATTTCCACTTTAAATTCATGCTCATTGTATGTAATTGCTTTAGCTCCCACATTTATTTTTGTATCACCCACATGCAAATTGACTTAATTAATTTTATGGGGTGAAAGTAAAACTTGGTTCAATTAAAAAGGATTTAATTTAAACATGACGTGGTAATTAATTATAGAATCAATTAACTGGACTAGATTCCAGGACACATACTTTTTGACAGTTGTACGCAGATTGGACTTGTGATCCCTCGGTGTACAATGATATTAGTATCCTTTTATTAGTGTACAGCATAATCTCTATCTGCATTAAATGTCTATGGAGGTTCAATCCTTGTTTTGAGTCTTCCTTATCCTTTTAGGTGCTCATTAAACTGTAGGCATACCCTTCTTTTCATTTTTGGGGCAAAATTTAGCATGAATACCATGTCCTAGAGATTTAATTGAAAAGGAAACAAGAATAAAATAGATCTTCCGCATTGGCTAATAATAATAATAACATCCTGGCTGGGCATGGAAGCTAATAAAACGCCCCCAACCAGCTCAAAATGAACAAAAACTTAAAGATTAAAATATATAATTTCGTGACTGTTATATGTCACTGATAACCAAAGCAGTAACAAAAGATGGAGAGGACCTCACAACTTTGGAAGTGAATGACATGAAATGCAAGCCGGTCTGCAACTGAATTACCTTCCCTAACTGAACCTTTCCTGGAATTACCATGTATGTTTAATCTTCGCAAGATATAAAATTCCTCGATGAATTTCTGCATGAGCGGCGATATTATAGGGGCACATCCCTATCAAACACTTCCTTGCCTTTATCAAACCAGCACTCCTTCCTCATATTCCATATCACCTACCCAAGAGACAGATCCTTCACTTCATCTAATACTTCATACTTGCTGCCAAGGCTTCCAAGATATCTGTGGCCAAATCACAACAAGGCTCTTTTGGTTTCAGGGTGAAATTATTCTGTGGGGGAATGTAACATGTTAAAAAGTATTTTAATGTATTCAGAGTTATAAGTTGTTCACTATCTTGTCCAAATAGCACAAGTATACATGTACACTCATTTACAATTTATAATAACAAAAGATCAACTCAAAAATAGGTTTTCATCATCTTACTTCTTACCCCAAACCAAATGGAGCCTAAAGTGGTGGAACTTTTCAAGAGAAGGAGAGAAACAATTTAAACAGCACCCCTGGTCTTCAAGTTCATACCCGCTGGAATACTCTTATGCATAAGATGTCAGAAAAAAGTAGCTTGACTCGGGGGAACATTTTTCTTCCAAACAGCAGCCCAAGATACCTTACAACTTTATCCCCCACAAATTTGTAAGCCATGCGCAGATGACAGCTGATACGTTTTACAAGGATTGGGGAAAAACTGCGCAAGACTAGTTCATAACTAAGGGTAAGATGACTAAAACCCATGCATTACTGAAATTTAACATCTTCGTCATAAAGTTGTCAGATGGGATATTTTGGAGTTTGACCTCCATACATTTTGGCATAACTAACCTTAGTCCCCATAATTTTCGTTTATACACATTTGAAACCAGGAATATAAAAAATGCTTTCTTATTATACTTTTGGAGGATCTTTCATGATGCTATATGAGATTTATGACACTTTTGAGTGTCAAAGGTGCATAAAAAAACTTATTGGGGCCAATGTCAAATACGCGTAAACGTATGAAGGTCAACCTTAAACTACCCTTCTCAAATTACCAGCAAAATCGCACGCAATTCAGCAGCAAAGACCCAACGAGAGGTAAGACGAACCACCTCAAAGTAATTTCTGATAGCAGCCCATATAGAAGATACACATTTGGCATTAAGGTGTACTTAATTGCAATGTCAAGGGAAAAAAAAAGTTTATGATTACGAGAAGTTGAAAATTTGTGGAAGAAGAAATGCGCGGTTTGGTGAAGGGTTCTTTAATTTTCTGGTCTCCAAAGAATACAACTTTATGAAGGTGGGTAAGAATCAGATTCCATGAAAAACTGGAAAGACTTCTAAAAATGAACTCTTTTTCGATGTTTTTCCAATTTTGCATGCATACTAATATATATATTGGTGAATTTGGTATCAACACAACTCGTTGTGCAAGGGGATGTCTTAAAAAGGTGTGGCAACCTAGCTGAAAGGTTGTTGTATGGATGTTAGATAGTGATCAATATCAATGCTGATGCCATATTTCAGCAGTATCTGTTGCATCTTAAAAGCTGCAGTTTCAACAGGATTTCGAACCCATTTTTTCTCATATCCAAGGACAAGTGCCCAATGAGTAACATCATTTGGACAAACACCACCCTCGACCATCATACATATCAAGTCACATGCATCACCAATGTTTCCCACACTACAAAATCCATGTATGAGTGTATTGTACAAGATCAGATCTGGAACTAAACCTACATCAAGCATCTTAAGAAAGAAAGCATTTGCCTCTTCCATTCGATGTGCCTTACAGTACCCATTAAGAAGAGCACTGCACGTTACAACATCTGGTTTCATATGGTGCTCACTCATGTAAAACCACACGAGAAATGTTTCTTCAAAGTTCCCTTTTTTTCCGTACCCACTCATAAGACTCGTTAATGTTACAATATCAGGAGAAAGGCCCCTTCTAATGAGCTCGTCTAATATATCTTTAGCTTCATTAACATATCCTCGAGCAATAAGGCTGTGAGTGATAATGTTATAGGTCACGATATCAGGAGATATGCCAGAAGATTTCATTATATCAAGAAGGCCAAAAGCCTTATGTAACTGACCCTTCTTTCCATAGCCATCCATTAATGTGTTGTATGCAACGACATCGGGTACCATTTTCGCCCTTATCATATTATGAAATGATTGTTCTGCCGAGTCTAAATCACCAAATTTGCAATAACCATCAATAAGTGCTGTGTAAGTCGTTACAGATGGATTAAATCCCCTCTTCAACATGTTTCCTAAAAAAGTAAGGGCGGCAGTGATGTTTCCAATTTTGCAGTAGCCCCCGACTATGGTAGTGTGATTAAAACAATCGGGAACCAATCCCAATATTGACATCTCACGAAAAAGTTTAGTAGCTGTGGCCATGTTTCCATCCGTACATAAAGTTGAAATGAAGCTGTTGTAGACATAAATATTGGGGCGAAGACTGAAAATCTCAAAAATGCCCATTGCTTTCTCCATATTTCTTGCTTTGCAGAAACCATCAATAACTGAACTAATAGAAACTGAATCAAGTGAGATACCCATCTGAATCATTTTAAACAATATCGAGGTAGCTTCTTTTAAAAGAAACATTTTGCAAAGTGAATCGATCAATATAGTGTATGCGACAACATCGGGCTTAATGCCATGCTTTTTCATTTCCATCAGTAATTTCCAACCACTTTCAAGGTTTCCAGTCATACAGTATTTGTGGATAAATAAGCTGAGAATTGAGGTATTAAAACCCAGCCCTAAGCGTTGAATCTCTTCAAGAAACTCCCAAGCCAAATCCATTTGCTCCGATACCAATAACGTCCTCAGAAGTGAATTGCAAACCCCAATAGAGGGAAAACAATCATTATGCTTCATTTGA
Source organism: Sambucus nigra (assembly GCA_949130495.1). Taxonomy (NCBI): domain Eukaryota; kingdom Viridiplantae; phylum Streptophyta; class Magnoliopsida; order Dipsacales; family Adoxaceae; genus Sambucus; species Sambucus nigra. The sequence goes on along the minus strand of OX422221.1, from coordinate 327,838,604 downwards.
GAAATTAATTTCAGAGCCACATTTGGCATATGTTCCTTTACATAACAGTCTACAAGCATGCTATATACGGTTACCAAAACCCTTCTCTCACTACGGGCCTCATGAAGGACTTTCAACAGCAAATTACACCACCAATCTTCCCCATCGTTCTCTCTCACAAGATATAAAATTAGATCAATTGCTCTATGCTTCATATTTCCAGCAACTAAAATACGTATCATTGTACATATAGATTTTACTGAATGTATCGAGCCTGCGGGACCCCCTGACCACCTGAAAAAATATAGAGCAAGGGTAGCATCCCTGCTCTCGTCAAACAGATCATTCAATATCTGGATTATGTTAAACTGATCCAAAGCGATCATACTATCGCTGTTGTTTTCTGAGCCTAAATTCCAACCCCGTCTCTTTAGTACTGCTTTTATACGTTTCAACTTATCTTCCTCTGCTTTCTGATTATATTTATATATCAAATCATCATTGTCATCAAAACGAAGAGAAAACTCCCCATGAACATCTGTACATTCATCTGAAATGCATTTGAGATTCCACAAAAACTCATGATCATTCACAGAAGGAAATGAGAGAGGTAAAGCTAATATATTCGCGGATGAGAAAAGCCTTGATTGGTCTTTTTTCCTCTTAAGTATCAGCTTGATTCCAGCAGAGCATATATTAATTATTGAGACCGATGCCTTCATGAACAACAGCAGGAATATAAGCTGCAGGACTACAAAGAAAAGATGAATAAGAACAAACGATATAAAACAAATGCAATTTTGGGCACATAACATTTTCTTTCTGGTTCCATTCGAGTAAGCCGAGTGGTGTTGAAGGGAAAATTCCTTTTCTTCCCGCCCCCAAAAAGGGCAGCATTATTTTCTAAGATGAAGCATTATATACAATGAAATTTAGAGTCATCACTGTTATGAATGTATTCCTTTGAGTCCTAGGCTATGGCTTATCCATTCTATCAAATCAAGCCATGTTCTCTCGAGTCCAGAAACCCAACAAATAAATAAATATTATCCAAAAGTTTATTTTTTGCAATTTCTTGAACAAAAAACACAAGTTATCTAGCAATCTTTTACTGCAATTAAGCAGTCCCTTTTGTTTCCCAGTTCTTGTGTTTTTGAAGAGCAAACACAAATATAAAATAGTATCACCGCTTCAAAATTGTGTAAAGGTACTCCAAAAATGCCCCCTTCAAAATCATATATTAATTCCGAATTCTCGTTCTGCTTCATTACTGTTAATCATTAGTTACACAATGAGAAAGAACAGAAAGCCATACCAGTGAGAACTGAGGAGGACGAAACCCTAACAACCTCTCCATTTAAGGAACATTGCCAACATAAGCACTAGTATACCACAATCTAGTGGGGAATAACCTTGGGTTGCAAAACCTACAAAAGTAAGCGGTGGAAATTATAGAAAATTGTCAACAAACGAAGAAAGGTGGAATCACAAGCATGACTACAATTGTTTCAACTGCTGTTACATGTGAGCACATGTATATCATCACTACATTTTTCTATTATTTCATTTTAGGTGAAAAAATGGAATTAATTAATCAAAAACTAATTATATCCTCCGGAACATGTTTTTTGGGTAGAGAATAATTTGTTGGAAAGGATTTGGTCCAGTTTCTCCACAAAAAAAAGGGTTAAAAAACCATGTTGGAATATCATAATCCCAAATCATACTCCATTTTGAATTGTCCTAAGAAGCAGGAAACCCCTGCCCCCTATTATCTCGAAGCAAGTTCTTATGTTCAACCAAGTAATAAGCACTTCCTGTACAAAAAAAAAAGATCATTTTGTATGTAGTGTCATAGCCCTCCGAGAACTTATAGGGATCCCCAATACGCGGTCAGCTTCATGAACCAGAAAAAAAGATCGGACAAGATCTTCATGGTACCATCAAGAACAATGCTAGAAAGAATTTTCCAAGTGCAATGACACTTGAGTTTATAGATATATGATCAACGGGTAAACAAATTCATTACTATCTACTAAGGGTCCATTTGATACCAACATCTGTCATGGCAAATAAGGAATCTTTCTCATTTTTCAGCTAATTGAATTCAATTCCTTGGGTCTAGGAAACCAATGATTTGGAAATTAATTCCACTCTCTTCTATCGAACAGGGCCTAAAAGCAATTAAAAAACATTATTGTAGCAAATGGCATGGGCATGATTAAGACCACAAAGTAGGACATGTCTGGCTTCCCAACTAAAAGCAACTATCACACACACTTATTGTAATTGGGCACCCTATAAGATTCAAATGCAATTCAATGATGCCACTCACTACAAGTCTGTTATAAAGTTGAACAATTACTAAATAAGCATCGCTCCCTCCGTAAATTCACTAACGTTAAGCTAAAAAATTTCGTGTTTGTTTTTACCTCTTAATACTGAATTGAGGCGCATTCATCATTAAGACGTAATATAAATACAAACATATATATATATACACACACACACACACACACATGTATATATAAATAACAGGTATTCAGCATTAGAACCAAATAAGTAACATACTTAAGTGTTTCCATGCCTTTTTTTCCCTTTCTCTTCTTGAGGTAAAGAAAGCTATATAAGAATTGGCAAGCATAGTAATCCAATGTATTAGTTGCCTTGCCACCCTAAGCAGCAATGAAATTAGAACAAAAGTTTACGAGTGCCTATTCCAAAGAAAATGTATTTTCTGTCCAAAAGAACCGACAAGAGGTATAAGCCTCATTGAGGCATTTGCTCAAACAACGAGTTTGCAAAGTAAGAAAGCACCCAATGTGTGGAGCTGGGTGAAGGCTGTGCCTGTGTTCTCTAAGCTCAAATTAGACCGGAAGAAAATGGGTAACTCACAAACATACCCACTTGTGCAGATGAGACCAAAGCCTTCTTTTTGTTCTGCTGCTGCTCACGACCTCTATTTTTCGCTCAAATATAACACTTTCAATGTTCGTCTCCACATTTTGGTCGACCAAAATGACTTATATTTATGACCGGTTATAATATACGCGCGTTAATACGTGTATAATTTATTAAATTATTTATTAATTTTGTATTATTTAAATTAATATAGATATAGATGTATTTGATTAAGGGTCAATTATTGTTTAGCCCCTTGTATAAATGAATATTTTTTAAAAAAGACAAGTATTTTCACTTTTATACATATAGTCCCTCCATATATATTATACATTTTGTCTTTCCGATTATGACCTTATCATTTTTGGAAATTTTATCTGCTCACTTCTATTCCTATATCGTAGGAGTCCAAATAGGAACGTTTGTTAGTTTTCCCAAATTACAGAGTCCGTTCTAATTACCTAACTTCTTCTTCTGGAAATTGATGAATTATATACTCAAATGTATTCAATCTCAAATTTAGGTTAACGTTTGGTACATACTTCGGATTCTTCAATGTTCTTCATCTCACTGTGATCGCTGTTGTTCTTCTTCACATTTGAAGGTATATTTTGTTCCTTTCTCAATCTTGTAATACCCCGTACTTTTGGCTATATTTATTTTTGGGATTAATTAATTAAATGCGTATTAATTGGAAATTAATCCGGGTTATAAATACTAATGAGATGCGTATTGGTATTTTATTATGTGCATATATGATTATATATGTACTTGGTATTATAAAATTTGTCGTGAGATTTATATACGGCATTTTAGAAATTTTGTTGAGACGCGTGGGACCGCCGCGTCACGGTATAATATTTTGTTAATAAAAGTGAATTTAAAATCTATAATCCGTATGGTCGTTTTGAGTGCGCCATCGCGTCCGGAAGGGTCGAGATAGTCAGAAAACACTAGCCGGGGGTATAGTTTGGGTCCCGGGGTATTTTTAGGCCATACCGGCAACTTAAAGGGTATTTTGGTAATTTCACGTTTTGAGGAATTAAAAGTGACGAAAATTTGGTTAATTAAATCTGATGTGGATAAGACCCACTAGGCCCATAACCAACCCTTATTAACCTAGAAAGCTACGTAGGTTATCATTTAGTCTTCCAACTCTCCCAAAGGAAACCCTAGCCACCATAGCCACCTTTGGAAGAAGAAAGCTTAGAGAGGAAGGGAAAGAGGAGGAATTCTGCAGAAAATCTGCAGAAAGAGCTTACAAATCCAACACCAAATCCAGAGACAATCAAGGCAAGTGATTTATTCCATTTAAATTTCGGAGAATGCTTCTTCTATGTTAGATTATTCAAAAACTTTATGTGTTCTTGGAAGATAATGAAAAACCCATAAGATTGGAGTTATTAGTTTAAATTTTGGGATATAGGTTGCATGTAGAATGTTACTGGAAGTTTATATTAAGAGAATTACTGACTTTTGTTATACCAAAAACGGATTTAAGATGAGGTTTATGAATGTTCTTGAGATAAATTGGAAAAAAAACTAGGTTTTTGATGAAGATTGATCCATATATAGCCTTTAGTTGTTGAAATATTGATTTATGGACGTTAGAAATATTGTAGGATGGTTATATGACATTACTATAACGTTATATTAGAGAATCATGCTTTAAAAATAAGTTTTGGGATGTTTTCAAATCTGCAAATCGAAGCAGTCCGTAACCATACCTGTGTAATCGATCGATCGACATTCATCAGTCGATCGATCGACAAAATCGATCGATCGAAGGTCAAGGTCGATCGATCGACCTTCCCAGAATAAATGAAGTTTTCCCTTAATTGAATTTTAGTGGTGTTAACCATTGGATAATGTTATTAGAGACTTTGTGAATACCCTTAACTTTAAGGAAGACCAGTAGGCATGATTATGAGATGGGACTTTATTTGGAATGTAATTTGAGGAATTATTCTAGATAAATGAAATTTGTCATGTGAGATAATATTTGGGTTAATAGTACAAATTTGAATAAAATTGATGAAATAAGGTTTGGGGGCAGAAGCAAAGACCTTAGGTATAAAGATGTCATATGTGAGAATTATGGGAGACTTAATAGTCTATTTGAGATAGGTTTTAAGTTTAAGGAATTACGACGTGAGACGTGTCGACCATTTAAATTATATATTATCGGGATACTTGAAATATATGGAATAATGGTATAATGATGTAGAGTATGACTTTATTAATATTGAGTTATCTAAGATGTGTGAATGCTTAGCATAAAATCTTGTGTGTATGACATACCTACCATACTTGCTATCACGGGAGGTTACGTTCGCTTAGAACCCTCTAATCCTTGTGTGCCTACGGGGGGGATATAGACTGGTACCTTGATGAACATAGGTCATAGAAGGACTTATTGTGATATTAATAAGTCTGCATGATCATGGGAGCGTAGGTATGTGCGTGACCCATGTGATGGTGACTGTGTTCGCCTCCACTATTTGTGATTTGTGTTGTCTGAACTATTCCTGAGAGATTCGGAATATGTGATCCTTATGTACGTGATGTACCGGGATGGATAGCAGAGTATGTGTGCACCATAGCTTAGATTGCGGGGTGCTTGTATCGTATATTTATGATGTGAATAATATATATTAAATAAATGGGAATCCTCATGTTAATGTTGTAAATATATTACGGTGTTGTTTCGAGTTATATAATGAGTTAGCTGACAGTTATATCAATGGCATATTTAGTATATGAGTTTACGTTAAACCTCTATTAAATTACGAGCGTTGTTATGTTAAATTAATCAAGTATTATGGGTAGAACCTTTGGCAGTCTAGCTAGATACGTTGTCACTTAGCTAGTGGTAAGGGTAGTTATAGATGGGTATTTGCATTAGGAGTGCACAGTTAGACGAGAGGTGAGAATATAATGTGAGTGCACGTCCTAACATGTACTTTGCATTTAATGTTTTAAATGTTTTTAAAGCACTTGCAGGTTTTTAAAAATATAACACATTCGGGCTCTGACCCGTTTGCTTTTCAAATCTTTTTCTTGTAAAACCATTTTAGGTGCCCAGCCACAAGGACACCAAGCATAGGTACTCATTCAGGTGACGAGCTGTAGCGGTTTGTGGAAGCTACAGGGATTTGCTCATAGACGCTTCTATCTTTTGGATTCCAGAGTCACTATCTATCAGTTGTAGGGCATGTTGCCCATTTCTATTTAGAGCATCTTTTACATTTCAGTTTCAGACTTTAGCATGTATTATTTCAGTTTCGATTATTTATTTCAGTATGGGATTGTATTGAGGGGTTTCCTCCAGACTTTATTTACTCTATTTGTGATGGTTATTCATATTACTTCAGCATGGTGAATGGTGTTATTTATTTCTTCATTACTTTTGTTGCATGTTAATCAGACTTAAATTAAAATTTGGCAACTTGCTTTTTAAATACTAGGTGGTTAGTAATAATAAAATGTTTTCGACAGTGATGCTATTAACTGAGCCAACTTGGCATTTTGAATTAATTTTATAAAGGAGTAGCTACCCGGTATTTAATTAGTCGGGGTGTCACAGGTGGTATTAGAGCCAGGTTCTAGTATCCTTTAGGATCTGTACGGCTATTATGTTTCTGCTACGTTTCTTTGATATAGAGCCCTATATTTTAGGACTGTTGTACTCTTTTTGTGTGCTTCGTTCTTCAGCTATTTTAAGTTTATAAACCGTGAACTTATAAACTTTGTTCTTATTTCAGATGCCTCCACGACGTGCACGACGAGTTCCCAGGAATGCTACGCCCGAACCCCAGCCCGCTCCAGTTCAGGGTATGTTGAACGCCGCTGGGGTTGCTGCTATAGTAGCCCAAGCGGTAAATGCCGCGATTTCCGTGATTCAGCAGGCACCGCCTCAGGCGCCGGTTGCCGCGCCAGTACAGGTTAATGCATTCCCGTCTGCTTGGGAACGTGTACGTGACGCTTTTCAGAAAGCGCATCCGCCAGAGTTTGCAGGTAGCTCAGACGTAGTAGTCTCGAGCCAATGGAGGAAGGACATACAGAGGCATTTGAGGATGCATGAGTGCACTGATGTTCAGAAACAGGTGCTAGCTACTTTCAAGCTAGTGGGATCTGCACTACAGTGGTGGGAGTCTATCACCACTGCGGAGGAGAGGGATACCCTCACGATTCAGGAGTTCTGGGTGCGGTTCGACCGCAAGTACTTTCCATCCGCAGTTCATACCGAGATGAGGAGGAAGCTGATGAGTTTGAAACAGGAGGGCAAGACAGTGGCCGAGTATGAGGCCGAGTTCACTAACCTGTTGAATATCGTTCCAGACGAGATTCCAACAGAGAAGAAGAAGATAGAGAAGTTCACTGATGGGTTGAATTGGAGGATCCGTCAGCATCTGCTTGGGAACCTATCGTTGGCCACGTATTCTGATGTGGTTAACGCTGCATTGTTGCACTGCCAGGATCACCGTTTTCATATGGCCGAGGGCAAGCGGTCGGGGGAGTCTAGCCATCAGGGCAGGACTGGAGGACATAGTGCCAGCGGGGCACAATCGGGTCAGGGGCAGAGGCAGAATGAGCAGGGTACCCAGCAGGGGGATAATAAGAGGTTCCGGTCAGGGAACTACAGGCAGGGACAGGGAGGTTTCCGTCAGGGCCATCAGGGTCCGAATGGCCAGCAGGGTCAACAGGGACAGAATGGGCAGCAGTTCCATCAGGGCCAGCAGGGCCAAGGGAGGAACGGTAACGGCCACCAGGGCCGGGGACAGCAGGGGCAGAGGGGAGGGAACTTCCCAGGGAAGTGCTTTACTTGTGGCAAGACTGGCCATAAGAAGCAGGATTGTCCTGATAGGGGCAAGGCCCCACAGCAGCAGCAGCAGGGTGCTCGCCAGGAGCCACAGAGACCTATGTTTCCCGCCGCTCTTCCTGCACCGCCACAGATGGCAGCTTTGCCACCCATTCCAGCAGTACCATCTCAGCAGGGGCAGCTACAGTATGGACGTGTCTACAACGTTCACCAAGCTGCAGTTCCACAGGCACCGCCCGCGATCGAGGGTACGTTTCCTATCCATGGCACTATGGGTCGGGTGTTATTTGATACGGGTGCTACACATTGTTTCATAGCTACACACTTCGCGAAAGCTTTAGGATTGTTAGCGACGGCAGAGAGCACAGTGACGTGTGTCGACTCACCATTAGGGAGTGGGTCACTTATTTTCTTTATATGCCGGGGAGTGGGGGTAGAGATCGGTGGTTTGGTATTGCCTGCAGACATGTTAGTATTAGACATGCATGTTCACGATGTGATCATCGGTATGGATTGGCTCGTAGCATATAGGGCCATGATTGATTGCTTCAGCGGGAGCATTGTTTTTGCCATTTCGGGGCAAGAGATGTTTGTAGTGGCGATGCCTCGCCCAGAGGGAGGATCGACCGCTCATCTGTATTACATAGAGGAGGATACCTCTAAGGAGGTTGTTATTCCTTTAGATTCGATCCCGGTTGTCAGGGAGTATTCAGATGTGTTTCAGGAGATACCAGGCTTACCACCCAGTCGTGAGATAGACTTCGTTATTGATTTGCTACCGGGTACGAGACCTATAGCACGTGCACCGTACCGTATGGCTCCAGCTAAGATGCGAGAGTTACGGGATCAGATAGAGCAGCTGTTAGGGCAGGGCTTTATTCGTAGGAGTACCTCACCTTGGGGCGCTCCAGTTTTGTTTGTGAAGAAGAGGGATGGTTCACTGAGATTGTGCGTGGACTACCGAGAGTTGAACAAGGTCACGATACGGAATAAGTATCCGTTACCTCGAATCGATGACTTATTCGACCAGTTGAGAGGAGCTTCTTTCTTCTCTAAGATTGACTTGAGGTCGGGATACCATCAGTTGCGTATCAGGGAGGAGGATGTCTCGAAGACCGCGTTCTTGTCGAGATATGGTTCTTATGAGTTTCGGGTTATGCCTTTCGGCTTGACCAACGCTCCAGCAGTGTTTATGGACTTGATGAACAGAGTGTTCAGGGATTTCCTAGATCAGTTTGTCATTGTCTTCATTGATGACATTCTGGTTTACTCTCAGACGGAGGAGGAGCACGCCGAGCATTTGAGGCAGGTTTTGCAGACACTTCGTCAGAACGAGTTGTATGCAAAATACGAGAAGTGCGGTTTTTGGCTGAAGGAAGTCCAGTTCTTGGGTCACATCATTTCCGACCAGGGAATATCTGTCGATCCGGGAAAGGTATCAGCGGTGAGGGAGTGGGGACAGCCCATGACACCAACGGAGATTCGTAGTTTCTTGGGTCTAGCAGGATACTACAGGAGATTTATTCGGGGTTTCTCGGAGATAGCAGGTCCTTTGACACATCTTACTCGTAAAGGTGTGCCATATATCTGGAGTGATGCCTGTCAGTTGGCATTCGATGAGTTGAAGGATAAATTGACCTCAGCACCTGTGTTAGCATTGCCAAGACCGGGAGTTGAGTATTTGGTTTACACCGATGCGTCTTTGCAAGGACTGGGAGGTGTATTGCAGCAGGAGAGACAGGCCATAGCTTATGCTTCCCGTAAGCTTAAGCCTCATGAGAAGAATTACCCCACGCATGATTTGGAGTTGGCAGCAGTGGTATTTGCCTTACGGATTTGGAGGCACTATCTTTTGGGGGAGAAGTTTCAGCTGTTCACGGACCACAAGTCACTACAGTATCTGTTCACGCAGAAGGAACTGAATATGCGGCAGAGTAGGTGGCTTGAATTTGTGAAGGACTACCAGTTCGACATCCAGTACCACCTGGGTAAGGCTAACGTGGTAGCAGACGCGTTGAGCCGTAGGCCAGCAGATGAGGTGGCAGAGGTGTGGAAGGCTAAGTGGAAGGAATTGGGACACCAGGATGCAGTGGCCCGATCTTTCATGTCTGTGATGACCGTTACACCGCAGATTGTCACAAAGGTAGTACGGGCACAGGCCAATGACTCGTTCTGTCAGGAGCAGATAGTTCGATTGCTAGCAGAGGGAACCGAGTCCTATACCGTCAGCTCAGACGGGGGATTGCGCTTCAATGGGAGATTAGTAGTTCTGGAAGGGGAAGAATTGCGGCACGATGTGATGGAAGAGTCGCACGGCTCACGGTTCGCGGTACATATCGGAGGGGACAAAATGTACCAAGACATGAGACGGCAGTATTGGTGGAGCGGTATGAAGAGAGATATCGCTGAGTTTGTCTCGAAATGCGCCACTTGTCAGCTTGTAAAAGTGGATCATCAGAGACCAGCAGGATTGCTACAACCGTTGGAAGTTCCGGTATGGATGTGGGAGAGCATATCCATGGACTTTATCACGGGGTTGCCTACGTCGCAGAGGGGTCACGACTCCGTTTGGGTAATTGTGGACAGGTTGTCCAAGGTCGCTCACTTCTTACCCGTAAGGACTGACTACACTACGGGACAGTATGCCCAGCTCTTCATCTCAGAGATTGTGAGACTTCACGGCGTGCCCCTGAATATCGTGTCTGACAGAGACAATATATTTGTTTCGAGGTTTTGGGAGAGTTTCCAGCAGGCAATGGGCACGGAATTGCGGTTGAGTACGGCTTATCATCCGCAGACTGATGGGCAGACAGAGCGCACCAATCAGATGTTGGAGGACATGCTACGCATGTGCATTATTGACTTTGGGGGTGGATGGGAGCAGTACCTTCCACTGGTGGAGTTTGCTTACAACAACTCCTATCAGTTCACGATTGGCATGGCTCCGTTTGAGGCATTGTACGGTAGACCTTGTCGTTCCCCAGCATGTTGGTTGGAGGTGGGGGACAACAAACTACTTGGGCCGGAAGTGATTCAGGATACTTCGGCAAGGATTGAGTTGATTCGGAGTCGCATTCGGGTAGCTCAAGACAGGCAGAAGAGTTATGCTGATGCGAAGAGGTTTTTCAGAGAGTTCCAAGTGGGGGACCAGGTTTTGCTCAGGGTATCTCCGATGAAGGGGATTATGCGATTCGGGAAGAAGGGGAAGTTAGCACCGAGGTATGTGGGGCCGTTTCCTATTATTGAGCGGATCGGACCGGTTGCGTATAGACTTGGACTACCGGAGCACTTGCATCGAATTCACGACGTGTTCCATATTTCCTCGCTGAGGAAATACCTTAGAGATAATTTGGCTCATTCTCACATTGCTATGGAGGACATCGATCTCCAGCCGGATAGCTCCTACGAGGAGGGGCCAATTGCTATTTTGGACCGAAGTGAGAGGAAACTGCGGTCAAAGATAGTTCCGTTAGTGCGTGTTCAGTGGCGACATCACAATGTCGAGGAGTCCACATGGGAGCGCGAAGATGAGATGCGCGAACATTATCCAGAGCTATTTTTAGCAGGTACTTTCTAGTTTTGAATTTCGGGACGAAATTCAGTTATTAGGGGGGAAGTATGTAATACCCCGTACTTTTGGCTATATTTATTTTTGGGATTAATTAATTAAATGCGTATTAATTGGAAATTAATCCGGGTTATAAATACTAATGAGATGCGTATTGGTATTTTATTATGTGCATATATGATTATATATGTACTCGGTATTATAAAATTTGTCGTGAGATTTATATACGGCATTTTAGAAATTTTATTGAGACGCGTGGGACCGCCGCGTCACGGTATAATATTTTGTTAATAAAAGTGAATTTAAAATCTATAATCCGTATGGTCGTTTTGAGTGCGCCATCGCGTCCGGAAGGGTCGAGATAGTCAGAAAACACTAGCCGGGGGTATAGTTTGGGTCCCGGGGTATTTTTAGGCCATACCGGCAACTTAAAGAGTATTTTGGTAATTTCACGTTTTGAGGAATTAAAAGTGACGAAAATTTGGTTAATTAAATCTGATGTGGATAAGACCCACTAGGCCCATAACCAACCCTTATTAACCTAGAAAGCTACGTAGGTTATCATTTAGTCTTCCAACTCTCCCAAAGGAAACCCTAGCCACCATAGCCACCTTTGGAAGAAGAAAGCTTAGAGAGGAAGGGAAAGAGGAGGAATTCTGCAGAAAATCTGCAGAAAGAGCTTACAAATCCAACACCAAATCTAGAGACAATCAAGGCAAGTGATTTATTCCATTTAAATTTCGGAGAATGCTTCTTCTATGTTAGATTATTCAAAAACTTTATGTGTTCTTGGAAGATAATGAAAAACCCATAAGATTGGAGTTATTAGTTTAAATTTTGGGATATAGGTTGCATGTAGAATGTTACTGGAAGTTTATATTAAGAGAATTACTGACTTTTGTTATACCAAAAACGGATTTAAGATGAGGTTTATGAATGTTCTTGAGATAAATTGGAAAAAAACTAGGTTTTTGATGAAGATTGATCCATATGTAGCCTTTAGTTGTTGAAATATTGATTTATGGACGTTAGAAATATTGTAGGATGGTTATATGACATTACTATAACGTTATGTTAGAGAATCATGCTTTAAAAATAAGTTTTGGGATGTTTTCAAATCTGCAAATCGAAGCAGTCCGTAACCATACCTGTGTAATCGATCGATCGACATTCATCAGTCGATCGATCGACAAAATCGATCGATCGAAGGTCAAGGTCGATCGATCGACCTTCCCAGAATAAATGAAGTTTTCCCTTAATTGAATTTTAGTGGTGTTAACCCTTGGATAATGTTATTAGAGACTTTGTGAATACCCTTAACTTTAAGGAAGACCAGTGGGCATGATTATGAGATGGGACTTTATTTGGAATGTAATTTGAGGAATTATTCTAGATAAATGAAATTTGTCATGCGAGATAATATTTGGGTTAATAGTACAAATTTGAATAAAATTGATGAAATAAGGTTTGGGGGCAGAAGCAAAGACCTTAGGTATAAAGATGTCATATGTGAGAATTATGGGAGACTTAATAGTCTATTTGAGATAGGTTTTAAGTTTAAGGAATTACGACGTGAGACGTGTCGACCATTTAAATTATATATTATCGGGATACTTGAAATATATGGAATAATGGTATAATGATGTAGAGTATGACTTTATTAATATTGAGTTATCTAAGATGTGTGAATGCTTAGCATAAAATCTTGTGTGTATGACATACCTACCATACTTGCTATCACGGGAGGTTACGTTCGCTTAGGACCCTCTAATCCTTGTGTGCCTACGGGGGGGGATATAGACTGGTACCTTGATGAACATAGGTCATAGAAGGACTTATTGTGATATTAATAAGTCTGCATGATCATGGGAGCGTAGGTATGTGCGTGACCCATGTGATGGTGACTGTGTTCGCCTCCACTATTTGTGATTTGTGTTGTCTGAACTATTCCTGAGAGATTCGGAATATGTGATCCTTATGTACGTGATGTACCGGGATGGATAGCAGAGTATGTGTGCACCATAGCTTAGATTGCGGGGTGCTTGTATCGTATATTTATGATGTGAATAATATATATTAAATAAATGGGAATCCTCATGTTAATGTTGTAAATATATTACGGTGTTGTTTCGAGTTATATAATGAGTTAGCTGACAGTTATATCAATGGCATATTTAGTATATGAGTTTACGTTAAACCTCTATTAAATTACGAGCGTTGTTATGTTAAATTAATCAAGTATTATGGGTAGAACCTTTGGCAGTCTAGCTAGATACGTTGTCACTTAGCTAGTGGTAAGGGTAGTTATAGATGGGTATTTGCGTTAGGAGTGCACAGTTAGACGAGAGGTGAGAATATAATGTGAGTGCACGTCCTAACATGTACTTTGCATTTAATGTTTTAAATGTTTTTAAAGCACTTGCAGGCTTTTAAAAATATAACACATTCGGGCTCTGACCCGTTTGCTTTTCAAATCTTTTTCTTGTAAAACCATTTTAGGTGCCCAGCCACAAGGACACCAAGCATAGGTACTCATTCAGGTGACGAGCTGTAGCGGTTTGTGGAAGCTACAGGGATTTGCTCATAGACGCTTCTATCTTTTGGATTCCAGAGTCACTATCTATCAGTTGTAGGGCATGTTGCCCATTTCTATTTAGAGCATCTTTTACATTTCAGTTTCAGACTTTAGCATGTATTATTTCAGTTTCGGTTATTTATTTCAGTATGGGATTGTATTGAGGGGTTTCCTCCAGACTTTATTTACTCTATTTGTGATGGTTATTCATATTACTTCAGCATGGTGAATGGTGTTATTTATTTCTTCATTACTTTTGTTGCATGTTAATCAGACTTAAATTAAAATTTGGCAACTTGCTTTTTAAATACTAGGTGGTTAGTAATAATAAAATGTTTTCGACAGTGATGCTATTAACTGAGCCAACTTGGCATTTTGAATTAATTTTATAAAGGAGTAGCTACCCGGTATTTAAATAGTCGGGGTGTCACAAATCTGAATTCATATATCAGATCATGTATGTATACGTTTTTATGTTTCATTCCTCAATTACTTTTTGAAATCGAGCTGGTATTTGATTTGTGTGATTAGGTTTGGGTGTATGTATGTATTTTGATGTTTATACTTCCTTACGTTTTTTTATTCATCACTATATATTTATTGATTTTGATTTCATTATGTAATAGATGATCTGTTTGTATGATTTATATGAAAGTAATCAGTTATGGATTGTATTAACATCATAATTGTTGTGTTTTAATTTGATTCATTATGTATTTTCTTTGATCTCATAATGAAGTTGAATTATATATGAGTTTAATTGATGTGTGTTATTCATTTATTGTTTAATATGATAGTTAGGCTTCTTATGTATGTTTTATTGTTGTATTCAATGTGGTGGTTCTTGTTTTGTAATAAAATGTGGTTTTGATGCTCTGTTTTGCCCTTTTTTATGTTTTTCTCTGTTTTTGAAAGTATTTCTCTGTTTTTTTAACAGTTTGTTAGTGGTGTTAATTTCGTAGTGTAAGATTTCATTTTATGAGTTTTGATGGTAATATGATGTCTATTTCTTGTATTTGTTTTTGCAGTTTGTAGAGCTATGGATAATATTCATGTTTGTATGTGCTCTTATGGTTGTATGTTGGCTGCTATAAGCGTTGAAGCTACAACTTCGTATTATTCTTTTGTTGATGAAGTATGTTCAAAATTTAAGATTTTGCAAAGAGAAACTGTGATATTCTCATATTCTGTTGGAAATTTTTTGGAAGTTATTTTGGAATCCGATGGGGATTTTAGGCTTATGTTGATTTGTTGGAAGAAGTCAAATTCTGATTTTATTGAAATTAAGGTAGAAGATTGTAATTGTGTTGGTAGTGAAGTTTTTGAGATTGAGGACGGTTTAATTGGCGTTGATCATTCATTAAGTTTTAATTCATTTGATGTTATTGACGAATATTTGGTTGAATCAACATCTTCAAAATCAAATTTGATTTTGTCGAATTCTTGGGCAAATGGGATTATTGAAGTTGGACAGAAGTTTGAAGGGGCTGCGAAAGAGTTTCGAATAGTTTTACGCAAGTATGCCTTGGAGATTGGATTTAAGTTTAAGTATATAAAGAATGATAATTTTAGGGTGACGGCTCGTTGTATTCAAGATGAAGATATTGTATGTAGCTGGCGTGTGCATGCATCTGTGAATGTTGTTAATGGTTTTTTCTATATTCGAACGTTGAATAATGCGCACACTTGTAGGAGCTGTGTTCGTAAGTCAAGAAGTGAAATGATGTCTTCTCAAATTGTGTCATCTGTGTTTTTAGATGAAGTTCGTGAGAAGCCCTCGATTAAGCCAATTGACATAATGAGTAGCTTTAAGAGAAAATATGGGTTTGATATATCTTACCATTTAGCGTGGAAAGGAAAAGAACTTGCTACTGTTGAGTTACATGGGAACGAGGAGAAATCTTACAGTCAATTAATGTTATATTGCAATAGATTAATTGAAACCAATCCAAGCTCCTTCTGTTTTCTTGAGCGTGATGTTGCTGATTTTCGATTTAAGAGATTGTTCATAAGCTTTGGGGCTTGTGTACTAGGATTTCAGTATTGTAGGCCAATACTATTCTTGGATGGGACCCATTTGTATAGTAAATACAAAGGGGCATTGTTGGCTGCCACGTCAAAAAACGGTGATCAAGGTATATTATTGGTTTCCTATTATTCAATTACTAAGTTTTGTTCAATGTGCTTTGCAAATCAGTAGATTTTAATGTTATTACATTGCATTAAAATGTTTTTGAAATTGTCTTAAAATGATTTTGAAAATAATTTTTCTTCTAGTAGTGACTTTATTTATTCTGGACAGTTTTTAGTGACTTTATTTATTCTGTACAGTTTTTAGTGACTTTATCAGTGTGGAAACATATTGGCATATATATATTCTTGATTGTTCAATTTTTCTAATATTATTTTTTGTTTGAAACTTTTTACAGGTTTATTTCCACTTGCTTTTGCTATTGTTGATGCTGAAAATGAGAGTAATTGGAATTGGTTTATGAAATGTCTTGGGGAGGTTTTAAATCCTATGGGGAGAGAGGTAACATTTATATCGGATCGCAATCAAGGAATTTTGGATGCTGTTCCAAAACATTTTCCAAACTCTTCACATGCTTTCTGTCTTTATCATCTTCAAAATAACATACGGGATAGGTATCGTGGATTCACTTCAAATTTTAAGGAGAAAATGGTGAAAATGTTTAACATGTGTGCATTTTCTACAACTATCGAGTCTTACCTGAAATATCGAAATGAGTTGATAAATGAGGGAGGTGGTTTGATGAGGGATTTCTTGCAAAATTGTCCGGAGAAGCATTGGTGTTGTGCATTTTTCAGTGGACGTAGATATGGGGAGATGTATTCGAATGCAGCTGAGTCATTCAATGCTTGGATTAAAGAAGCTAGATATTTACCAATAGCACAATTGGTTGAAACTATTCAAATTAAAATGATAAACCAAATCTCTAGAAGATGTCAAGAATCAAATAAATGGACAATGATATTGTGTCCTGAGATGAACAAGAGGTTGAATGAGTTACTAGCAATTGGTAGGGGGTGGAATGTTACACGATCGAGTGAGTTTATTTTTCAAGTTCATAGCGAGAAAGCTAAGACTGTAAATTTGTTGGATCGTGCTTGTTCTTGTTTCAAATGGCAATTAAGTGGATTTCCATGCTCACATGCCTTGGTTGTGATTCAATCAAATGGTCAGGATATATTTCAATATGTTGAGGAGTATTTCACTGTTGACTATTTCAAGAAGAGTTACTCATTTCCTATTGTTCCGGTGACTGGTATACAAGAAGAGGAAGTTGTTAGCAATGATGTGATATTGAAAGCCCCTATAACAAAAGTTCCTCCAGGAAGACCAAGAAAGCGTAGAATACCATCTCGAGGAGAATATCGAAGGCCAATGAAGTGTAGTAGGTGCCAAATGGTTGGGAATCATAATAAGAAAACTTTTAAAGCAACCATAGAAGGTAGTTGACTGCAGTTGATTTTTAATTTTTTTTTTCTTTACAATTGCTTTGCATTTGTCATTTGGATATAGAATTTGAAATTTTATTATATATATGAGCTTGTATTTGAGTTTCAATAAATAAGAAACAAAAGTATTGCATTTTTCTACTTTTGTTACTGTTAATATTGTTGTGTTCGTAATCAAAATATATGATTTTAGTTTCTTTGTTAGTCTAACCAAAGAAGTCAGTTCATATAAACAGTAGTTGTAACAGTCCCTCAAAGAGCCATATAACCAAATTTCTTTTACATTTGAGGGTCCGCGCCAGTGGCACTCCCACCCCACGTCTCCCCTCCCCCACACCACCAATGCCAAAGCTCTATTGACCGTCACCAATGCCAAAGCTCTTATGTTCAAACACGGTAATTCTGAAGATATTTTAGTGACTTTATTTGTGAAAAAGAATAAATCAGTTACTTAAAAAATGACAATATTCCCATAAATCTTCATTTCATTTTCTGCCTTTATTTCACATTTTTGAATGTTTAATCAATTTAAAATATTTTTAATTTTGGGTCAGTTATCAAAAATCCCTTCAAATATTTGTTAACACGCACATTTATTGCAAGCGTTTTTATTTTTTTGCAAAAAAGTTGCTCAAAGAGCCATATAACCAAAATTCTCTTATATTTGAGGGTCCGCGCCAGCGGCACTCCCACCCCACGTCTCCCCGCCACCACACCCCCAATGCCAAAGCTCCATTGACCCTCATCAGAGGTCCTTATTCAACGGACTAGTGACTTTATTTGTCAAAAGGAATAAGTCAGTTACTTTAAGAATGACTTGATACACAGCATCCTTCGTTTTATTTTCCAACTTCACAGATGAATTTTTTTAAATTACTGAGTTTATGTGTAGTTCAAAGGTTCATATATTGTTTATGTTCAATTTTTACAGTTAATAAGGTAATATGTTCAAACACGGTAATTCTGAAGATATTTTAGTGACTTTATTTGTGAAAAAGAATAAATCAGTTACTTAAAAAATGACAATATTCCCATCAATCTTCATTTCATTTTCTGCCTTTATTTCACATTTTTGAATGTTTAATCAATTTAAAATATTTTTAATTTTGGGTCAGTTATCAAAAAGCCCTTCAAATATTTGTTAACACGCACATTTATTGTAAGCCTTTTTATTTTTTTGCAAAAAAGTTGCTCAAACAGCCATATAACCAAAATTCTCTTATATTTGAGGGTCCGCGCCAGCGGCACTCCCACCCCACGTCTCCCCGCCACCACACCCCCAATGCCAAAGCTCCATTGACCCTCATCAGAGGTCCTTATTCAACGGACTAGTGACTTTATTTGTCAAAAGGAATAAGTCAGTTACTTTAAGAATGACTTGATACACAGCATCCTTCGTTTTATTTTCCAACTTCACAGATGAATTTTTTTAAATTACTGAGTTTATGTGTAGTTCAAAGGTTCATATATTGTTTATGTTCAATTTTTACAGTTAATAAGGTAATATGTTCAAACACGGTAATTCTGAAGATATTTTAGTGACTTTATTTGTGAAAAAGAATAAATCAGTTACTTAAAAAATGACAATATTCCCATCAATCTTCATTTCATTTTCTGCCTTTATTTCACATTTTTGAATGATTAACCAATTTAAAATATTTTTAATTTTGGGTCAGTTACCAAAATGCCCTTCAAATATTTGTTAACACGCACATTTATTGCAAGCGTTTTTATTTTTTTGCAAAAAAGTTGCTCAAACAGCCATATAACCAAAATTCTCTTATATTTGAGGGTCCGCGCCAGCGGCACTCCCACCCCACGTCTCCCCGCCACCACACCCCCAATGCCAAAGCTCCATTGACCCTCATCATAGGTCCTTATTCAAAGGACTAGTGACTTTATTTGTCAAAAGGAATAAGTCAGTTACTTTAAGAATGACTTGATACACAGCATCCTTCGTTTTATTTTCCAACTTCACAGATGAAAAAAAATAGTGACTTTGTTTGTGTAAAGGAATAAATTAGTTACTTACAAAATGACATCATACACATCAATCTTCATTTCAATTTCCAACTTTATTCATTTTGACAATTAATAGTCACATGGCAGTGTGTTTGTAATTGAAAAAATTAGTCACTTTAACTATGTAACAAGACATCAATTGTTGGAAACCACTTTTTTTATCATCCAACAATATTTGATTCATATAAAATGATACAAACATTCCTTCATTAGAATGCCAATATTATGTAAATGTATAACAAACATTAGCTCAACTATTAAGTCAAATACTTGTAAAAAATTGGAAACAGAGTATTTGACTAACAAAACTTCAACAACTGAATATATTGTTCCAAACATTGTCTTTTATAGGTATCTAATTCCCTAAATAAAGTCACTTTTTTGCTTTTTTGTGCTCAGCAGAATTTAGTAACTTGATAAGCATTTTTGCCCGCATTTTGTCCATTGCATTTTCTGCAAATGTTTCTTCAAGTGCCTTTCCATATGCAATTTTCTCCATGTAGTACGACACTGCTATTCCACAATCATTCCTATTAATTAAAATAAATCAAGATTAGTAAAAGAATTTTGATATAAAATAAGTTTTGTTATTGAAAGTAATATAACTTACGAATCTTCTTTTTGTTGAGGGCAGACGACAGCAAATTGGAGCTGGCTATGTGTATACGATTCTATCCAGATTTTAGCCGCATCTAAATCTATTGGCATTTCATTTGCAAAGGTTGCAGAAGACGCTATTTTTTTGCGTGGCTGTACCAAAGTAATGCTTGGATTGTTGCTTAGTTCATTCCTCTTCTCTCCAACACATTTCTCAATATGTTTGATCTGATAAAAATCATTTGACATAAATTAGCATTATATAATAATGAATTTCAGAAAGTATTTATATATGGTTTTTACCATTAGCAGAGCCTCCCTGAAGTATTTTCCTTTGTCTCTTTGGCCTCCATAACTTGTCGAGTCATAGTGCAACCATTTGCTTGCAAGCTTGTCGAATACTAGTAGAGTGAAATGACCGGGCTTTTCATGGAATAGTGGGAAGAATATAAAACGTACACTTCCAATGTACATTAATATTTTCTCAAATATTTGTTTGGTTGCAGCTACGGTCTTTCCTTTCTGGACATAGTTCTATTAAAAAAAACATAACATAACTGAATTTCATCGTTTATAGGTGAGTAAAACTTACTTTATTAGTTATTTTCATCAACATATATGATTAGTGACCATAACAGTAACATTATAAAAAATAAGTTACTTTAGCTATCAAATTTTAAACTTAAGAATAATGCTTACTAAAGAGTAAGTTGTTATAAACAAGGATTTGTGGTCAACGTTATTGTCTCTAAGCAATTCAACACAGAGCAATTCCGCATAAGCATCAATAGCCTGCACAAAATAATGATTTCAGTATCTGTTAAGTATACTTTTTAGCATGATAAAGTACTTACTGTAGAGAGAATTCGTATAACTAATTTTCACATTAACAATCATATGGAAAATTTAGAATAATAAATATAGGATTACATGGCTTGTAATTGCTTTTTTTTGTAGTATTAATGTTGCTTCTCTCCTATTGAGATAAACTCCTAGTCCAGTCCAAAAGTAGGTGCTGAAAATTAGAATAAGAATTGTAAGATTGCAATGATATGTAATTATAATGAAGTTAATAATAAAACAAAGTTTATAAGTAAACTTACTGGACATTTGACTTATCAAAAAAATTTTGAAGTTTTTTCTTCTCTGGATTTGGAATGTAAACTTCAATTTCACAATCTTGGACGATTATTCTCTGTGTCATTTCCATCAATGGATCAATTTTCATCTCACTCTTTTCTACTTCTTCTTGATTTGAACTTTCATCCAAACCAGCTGCATTGTCATCCTCTCTCTTTCTCTTATTTTTCCCAAATGTGTAATCTTCATGTACTTTCGGAACTCTGTTTGCTCTCATCTTTACACGTTTAGCCATTGAACTTGGTTCGACTTTGTTGATTTTAGATATCGGGTCCGGGCTAATTGGAACTTCAATTATTTCTCTACATTTGTTAGCAGATTTAAAAGCATTTAACTCTGCTTCCAACTTCCCGATTTCATTATTTTTTTCAATAATTTTGCACGTCAAAACAGTGACCTCATCACTGTGTGCGCTATTCCTCCTTTCTTCTTCATCTCGCAGCCTTTCTATTTCAAGAGATTGAGACCTTATTTGATCTAAGAACCGAAGTTCTTTTTCTTTACTCTCTCTTTCCATAGCCTCTATTATCATTTGTGTTTCCTCTCGAATCTTCTGAATTTCAGTGGCATTATCTTGCTTTAGCTTTGCTTCAACTTCTCTAAGCTTCAGAATTCTTTCTTTTAAGCTCCCCATCTCTTCATTCATCTCATCTATCTTCAAGTTTAACTGTTTACAGCACTCATTCCCACCTTCATACCCACCAAACATATCATTCATATCAAAATTATCTTCTCTTTTTTCATCTTGACATTCACCTTCATCTTGAACCAAATTATCTTTCAAGTTACTGTCATCATCCTTCTCTTTGACATTTTCACTTGAATTATTCAGGCCAGTTTGCGGTTGTTCATCCTATGAAATAAATAATGAAAAAACTTATATTAGTTACTTTTTAATATGTATATTTGTTTTTGATGTATAGAGTTGCAGCTAAGTAATTAAACCCACAACAAATTGTATTAGTTAATCCTAATGTTGACAGAAACAAAAATATTCATTCATAATATTGAAATTTCTGCAGAATAGTTACTTAGATTGTATAGATTTAAAATATTAGTTACTTTGATTGGATAAAACTATCATATCAGTTACCTGTTGGAATTGTAATTCAGAAATTGGCACTTCTTCGACCTTTTGAGCAACATCACGAAGATTCCATCTTGTAAAAGACGGATATTCTTCACTTATAATCGTCGATTGCTCAATGAGGTGAGTGCTCTCACAAAGACAAAACTGAAATAACATTTCATTATATTAATTTGATAAGTGTGAATGAAAAGAAAAATAACAATTTACACATTTATACGTACCGGTAATAGCATTACACATCCAATGACTTTCATTGGTGATGCATAATACTTCTGTATTGACTTCAATAAGAATGCTTTAACTGCCTTTGCCCAATTGAATGTGCCGATTTTCTCCAACTTCTCTACGTAGTTAACAAAGAACCAAGCTAGCTTTGATCCCTTGTTTGGAAATAATAGAGTGCAGCAAGTATGTAGGCATAGCAGTTTCACAAAATCTTTCTGATCTCTAGTTTGTTTCCCGTTGATGGCTTTCTTAATTGCTTTTTCAATTAAGACCTTTGTTAACTTTTTTCCTTTCCCAAAATATCGCTTCACAAAAGGTGTTTCTTGTCTATTCTTTTGCGAAATACTAAACACTTCTTCACCACACTCTAATCCAAAAATAGTTTCAATCTGTTCTTCTTCAATATCAAGCAAGCGTCCACCAATCCTAAACTTATTCGTTTGTATGTCGAATGATGAAATTATTGTGCATATTGTGGCATTTGATTTTCGAAAGCTTTCAGTTGCAATTTTTTCATCAAAAATTGCCTTAAAAATTTTCCAAAATGGAGTTTTCTTCAATAACATCAAATGTTGCAACTGTATATGTGATTTGATAGATTTAACGAGCTTGTTAAAAGGTAAAAAACTTGACCTTATTTGATTGAAATTAACCAATTCTTCGACATTCTCTTCTTCTTGGCTACTGGAGCTTGTACATGGAGGTGTATCTGATTTTGAACTTTTCATGCTTCCTACAATTTAAATAATCAAATACTATAAATAATTCAATTTATATATGCAAGCAGAGACTTTAAAAGTTACTAATATAGTAACTAGTTACTTTAATTTGTATCCCTTTGATAAATATTTCATAAAAATTTACATATTTCACTCTGATTTTCTAGTTACCTTATGAATGAATATGCAATTAAAGTGCTTAATAAACAAAATAAATCTAATTTATATGTTACTATTACTCAAAATTTCTGAAATATAAGTAAACCTAATGAAGTATTTCATAAATACACAAATTTTGTTATTATTTTCAAATTATTAAAATGTATATGAAAGTAACGACATGCAAGTCATAAATTAGGTTTTCATAACTCTAGTTTTTAACATTATTGTAGTAATTTCCTTCTAGATGAGATATATAACAATATATTTGAATAAATAGGAACAGAAAATCATCGTAAATGTAAAATTTGTGTACGTTTCCAGGTTAGGGTTTCGAAATACAAATTAATCATTCATCTGATTTTGTTCAATAGAAATGAAACGGTTAATAATCAAAATATACCTGATCGGTTTCTTCTAAGTAGTTCTGATTCGCAGTAGATTTTGATCGCAGAAAGAGAAATTTTAGGGTTTTAGAGCTGATGGTTTGCTCGAAGTGACTGAAGTGTTTGGATTGGAATTTGTTGTTTGCAAAATGGAAGGAAAAGGAAGCGTCAGTTTGAAATGGTGAGAAGTTTATGTTTAAACACGTGTGACATCATCTAGGGGCACCTTTGTCTTTTGACAAAATAAAAAAGCAAGCGGAGGTTTAATCGTGCATTGTGAATAATGACTGGACTATTCAAGTATTAAATTTTGTTTAAGGGACTAAATGGGTTAAACCCCTTTGATTAATACAAGCATTTAATTGATTGATGTATTAGGTCGTTCATGTACAATGACGGATCGCCTTTGTTGTTGGGGCCCTCTTCTCTTGCCTCACTTATCTTATTCTCCTTTTCAATTTTCAACATCTCTTCTTCTCTCAATTTTCCAACAGCAAAGCAGCAACATATCTATTCTAAAGAAAGTTTTATTTTTCATTACTCCCAACCTCCCTAATCTCAAGAGCATATCTCGGTTATTTTGAAGGAGTCTCTTTATTTTACAAGGTAATATTATTATACCCTTTTAGCTTTAGGTAATGCGGAAGCTCCCTTGTTGTTATTCAGATTAGAATTTGAATTAATTTTGTTGTTATTTAGGTTATTGTTTGAATTAATTTTATTACTATTTATTTTAGGGCTTCAAGTGGTGAATTGCTAATTTGAACTAATTCGTGGATTGATATTTGCTTGTGTGGTATCTATTGAGGTATTCATCCTAAATTTTAGTATAATAATTTTTTTAAGTTGGGCATCATGATAAATGTGAAATAATAAAAATTATGAAATTATTTTCTATTTCATCTATGAAAAAATATTTTAAAAGAACTCGTGATAAAGTTTCCAATGGTGTGGTACCACAAATCGAAAATATTGTTGTCATTTTAAAAGAACTCGTGATAAATTTTAGGGTTTGAATTAATTTTGTTGTTATTTAGGTTAATATTTGAATTTAATTTTGTTTATCTCTTTTTTAGTAATGAGTTGTTATTATATTCGATGTTGTTTTATTCGAGTTATAATTGTCTAAAAATACAAATTATCAATTAAATATGTATAAAAACGTACAAATAACCCTAACTTTTTTTCGGGGCTACCACCCCCGAACCCCTGTCATTGGGTTGTGCCCCACCTAGGCCTGTCAACGGGTCGGAGCCGGGGCGGGTTTAGGGAGATCCAGATCCGTGTAATCGGGTCTTCATAGGATTCGGGTCCGGGTCTTCATCGGGTCTACAATATTGGATCCAGATCCGAATACGTTCGGGTCTTCGGGTCTCGGGTTCGGGTCCGAGTCTGGCCAAATATTTACATTTTATTTTATCCCCCTTCTTTATTTTTTAATCTTAAATTAAAATATTTTGTAATGTAATTTAGAATATTATTAGTATAAATAAAACATATGTTATTTATGTATATTATATACATAAATATATATTTTTATATATATTACTTACATGTTATATTGATAAGATATATTTATAAATATATATAAATTTATAGTATATGTATATATATTTAAAAAATAGTAATGTACAATCTGGGTTGGGTCTTCGGGTCGGGTCTTGTATAAGATCCAAACCCTACCCGTTTAATAAATGGGTATTCGGGTCTTAGGATCTCGGGTCCAAAAAAATATGCTCAGACCCTATTATACGAATCGGGTCCGGATCGGGTCCGGGTCCAGACCCGACCCATTGACAGGCCTAGTCCCACCCCAGCTAAATTCCTAGCTTTGCCACAATTCATGTATAGAAGTCTAAATGAGGTATGTTTATATCAAATGTAAGTAGATACATTTTAAATTTTTTATAAATACTCATGTAATGTTGGCATTTGAAGTAAAGTCATAAAAAATCAAAAATATTGTGCGAGTAGTGAAGGAAAATTATCTCCTCATATTGAATGTTATCTCTCAAATATTGAGTGTGTTAATGTGTTTTATTATCTCTCAAATGTTTATTTTTATTTTTGGCAATCATGTATTTGGATGAAGGGGTTTATGGAGGTGTTTCTCAAGTTAAATGAATAATATAAAGCCTCTAATAAAAATTCTTTTCTTGTCTGAATTTTTGGGGTGTGATGGTTTTAAATGCTTTCGTAGGTTTCTTAATTTGTATGTTTGTTTCACGCATTAGTAATGCATTATATTTACACTTGAAATTTTTCAGCTGCAGATATTAATTTGTTGTGCTTATTAGATTTGTTAAAATATGTTTTGTATATATTTATAATGTGACATATATTGTATAAAATGTTTAATGTTGCATACTAAGATTTTGTAATCTATTTGATGAATTCATCTTGAATGTTTTACGGTTATTTTATGTCGCTTTCTATGTACTTTCAAACATAATAGTGTCTTTCATAACAATTTTTATATATTGATTTAATATTAATTTTTATTTATTTAAAATAATGTTAAGGTATTCAGGCACATTATCCACCATCAAAATACCATTCTACTATGTTAAATATGTTTTCAACATGTTGTAACTATATTCTCTTTCACAATATGACCTTCCAAAAAGTATCCTCGTGGCCTTGCAAGCTAGTTTTTCCATCATTTTTATATTATGCATAATGCTCTTCGAAATTTATATCGGACATTTTCAAGAGAAAATTAAGTACACAGAAGAAGGCCAATTATATCGGACATTGTTACCTGCAATTATATTATTTTTTAAATATTAATAAATAAATGACCATTGTATTTTGCCAATATAAAATCTCTAAATTAATTTTATGTGACATTTGTGTGACCTTTTGCAACACTTGTCGAGTGCAATGGCATAAAAAATGAGTGCTAACAGTCGTACTCTATAACAAATTAGTCAAAAAAGTAGATGTAAAAAGAATTATTGTTAGTTTATTATGATTTCCATCAATAGAGTTGTAGTTTGTAAATTCACACAAATTATTATAAATTTGAGTGAATTATGTTTAAAAAAATATTTCTTAAAAAATTATGTTTTAGTTAAAATATTGGGTAGGATGATTCCTAATATTATATCGCAATTATTGAGTTTTATAGGAATTTATAAAAGATAATGTATGAGCAAAGAATATGTCTTTATCTCTTATAATAAAAAAAAATCAATTATGTATATGAAATGCATTAAAGAGAGACACCTCTCACTTTCTCCTTCAAAGAAAGAGTTTGATAGTTATTATATATGATAAGATGTTGTTTGATGAGACAGATTAAAAGGTGGGATATAGTAAGAGGTATCCCATTCGAACAAGATAAAACAATCTCACATAAGAGGTGAGATGATTTAACCCACACTTATTTGGATAAAATGCATATTTTGGATAGTATCTCACTTGAAATCCTATTCCATCCAACACTAAACATGGGATATGCTAACTTTTCTTACTTAATTTCATCCAACAGGAAATGTGGGATGAGATTAAATTATTCCATCCCACCTCATTATCATGCGCATCAAACGAAGAATAAGGGTTTTAAATTCAAACCATTGGGTATATTTATGTTTTGGGCAACATGGCTCTATCACTAAATTTGTATCTCAAGCAACAAGGTCTTCCACTTTAGGTTTAGTTATAAATACTCTTAAAGGAATACTTTAACATTCTGAAGCTTTTGATACTTATCTTTACTCAATCTATATAATACTATAAAATGCTATACAAAGCATTTAAAACTTCTCTTCGTCAAGGTATCCACGTGTCACTCTATTTGGTGACTTGTATACTTATCTCTTAAACGACCGTCTATCTCATCTCATTAATTCAATTCCCTTTCGTTCGTTTAGTATCCCAAGTTCCCAACTGTTAAAAATACCAAAGAAATATACAATCAAATTTGTTCACCTGTCCTGTTTTACTACCTATCCCTCTGTCTCTTTTGGTATAAACTATTTTCCCCATAAATATAAAGCCAGCATTACAAAGACAGTCTGTGTAAAACCAAAAGACTTTTATCCCCATCTACATGTTTAGGAGCCCAATATTCTGCAGCCCTAGAGAGAGGGGGAGGGAGAGAGAGAGACAGAAGCGATATGTGGGGATTGGTAATGAAGTTGAAGACTTAGAAAGGCCTGGACAAGGTTCTCAAACGTGTGAGCTTAAGTGATCATCACTCCAAGACTAACGGGCCATGTGATCCTCTTTCCAAAAAGAAATATAAGTTTTCTGGCAAGGAGAAGGTGCGCTTGGGATCAGTTCAGGGAGAGATTTGAGCTTTCTAATAAATTTGATGGTGACTTTAAATATGGCCATACGGATCCCATATTCAATGTTTCAATGCAGTATGGGTAGAAGATTGTGGATTTTATTGTCTTGAAAAATTTCTCCCCTAAAATTTCAGGTGGACACACTCTAGGGTTGAACCCTGAAACCCAAAGTTGTGCTTGGGTGAGGAAAACGACCGCGAACGACAAGTAATTCCTTTTCTTTCTGTTATATTAGTGTATTACACTTTAAAGTTTGTTGTTTCGCTTTTAATGGGTTTGGAACATGCTGTAATGGGTTGTGATTTTTTACTGTGTGTTGATATGTATGTGCATCAACTTTTGTTGAGACTTCCCTTCTCTCTCTCTGTCGCCCCCATCCCCCGGGCATGCCTACCCACCTCCAAATCTGAAACCCGCAATCGCACTTTGTAGATCTAAAAACTTTAAAACATATTGGGTTTGTGAATTTATTTGGGCTGAAATGATTTTTTTTAGTTTTGTTTGGCATCTTTTAAAATGGTGTAGATCTCAAAACCCCAAATCGCACTTTGATGTTGATTTTGATTTTTGGGTTTTGCTGACAGGTGGTGTAGTGATGGGTGGAGGGAAGCAGAGGCGGTGGGGGAAAGTGGTTGGAGATGGTGGTTTGGATGTCATGCAGGGAGGCAATGTGGGGGATGAGAGAGTGAGGAGGGGGTCGGTTCAGGGGTGTTGGGTACTCCCGGTTGTGGTGGATAAGAGAGTGGGGAGGTGGGAATTTTCAATTATTTAATGGGGCTTTGTAAATTTAGGACCTACTTTAATATGTATTTTGAAAATAGGACATCAAACATTTTATTTATAGTTTTAGTCCCTATTTTTGAATAATGCCGCTGACGCAGACCCGTTTTCATAAAACGTCAACCAATCACAACATCCCACGTGTCCTTTTAATTTGAAAATAGAGATTAAAAATGAAAACGAAATGTTTATTGTCCTATATCCATAATCAATATTATTAGAAGTCCTAAAAGTACATAATCTATTATTTAAATTCATAGGCATTTTTTTCATTTTTGTTTTGTAATTATTTTTTTTGGATTTATGGATTATTTTATCTCAAAATGCAAGGGTTCAATTAAGTCAAAAGATTTTTTAACATTTTGTATTAAAGTCTAATTTTTGAACAAATTTGTATTTAAGTCTAAAGTCATCAATTAGTAACGTATTAAAGTCAATAAAAATTCCTTTTATGACTGTTCATATTAAACCTTCATATAGTTTTTAATATATAAAAATAGTTTTTATACATACATGACAGTTTTTTCGATAATACATAATAGTTTTTAACGTATAAAATGATTTATCATGACTGTTTTTATATCATAAATATCAGATTTTTGTGGGTTTAATAATGTTTAAAAAAATAGATATATATGATTCCCATATAATATGATAATTTTTACATGTATCAATTATGACACAAAAACTTATGACTCATTTTATCTAAAAAAATAAGTTATAAAAGGCTTTTTATGACTATTTTTAACTGCCATAAAAGACGTTTTTCTTGGAGTGTTACTAACGCAAACCCTACACCCGCAAACCTAAACCCTACACCATATCCCTAAAACTATTTGTCCACTCCTCACAATAACCAACAACATAACGGACTCATGGGGAACTGGGGACATTCTAACACCTTAAATGGGGGATTGTGAATTATGATGGGCACAAATTAATAAATAAAAATTCTACGGAAGAATCATAAAAGTATATGCTTTAATTACCAACGTGCATGCATGAACTTACAAACCAATAACATATGTACGTGGAAATTTATTGTTGGAAAGTATGTGCCTAGGGATTTGAGTCAAATTAATTAATTATGTGTCTAAAAACAAATGTTTTTTTATTAAACTAATATCAATTTACGAGATAGAATAATTTAGTTCAATTATCATGCGAGAGATGCAATTAGTAAATGAAAATTGTAAAGAGCATGCAACCATGAGAAAGAGGGTTTATTTCTCAAGATGCAGTTAAAAATGATTTTGTGCAATTGCTGGATTATATTAAAGGGTATAGTTTTGTTAGAAGTGTTTAAATTTTTATTATGTGGTAAAATTACCATTGTGAAGGTTAAAATTGCTAAATTAATAACCGTGAATATGACTAATTAAATGTCGATGTGTCATTTTTTAACTTAAATATTTTAATTAGGCTATTGGAGATACTCTTAATGGCACAAAAAAAAGTTAGTGGCACAATATATATATATATATATATCACGGTTCATCAAGTGGCGTGTTTCAATACATCCGCTGGGTCCATCTTTGCTGGCGACCGATGTGTCTTCTCAAGTAGCGGTTCAATTGATGGGTCTTTGTGTCGATGAATATTATATCAACATGTTTGTTAACTAATCCAATGACTTTCATCAGCATCGGAATGTTGGTTCATCGGAGAAAATTTGGGTAGACTAATTTCTCGATCAGAAAGACCATATTTGGATGCATTATTGTATTCGCAACATGATTTTGTATGGGTTCATCATATGTTTTTTTTTATCACAATGGCTTTTAATCCTTTACGTTTTCTATATAATAAGGAAGCGACAATCGATTTTACCGTTTGTAGGAAATATTGAAATTCTGCTATGACTCAAAGGTGAGTGTGTATCTATGTTACATATATATTGGCTAGATTTGATATTTAATGTACTGTCTTGATTTATGCTACTCTTGTATTCTTTCCAATCATAATTGTGAGATTTGAATTTTTTTATTTAGTTTTGAATGATCGTGGAATCTGGTAAGGGACAATATAGTTGCTCATGGCATTTGCAGATGGCATGTTTTCTCAATTCCATTGATTTTGCAAGCTGGACATTAAGCATGTGATTAAATGACATAAAGAAGACGTCATCTTTATGTACATACTTTGAAATATTAATTAGTTAATGTTTTTGTCTATACCACTTTGTGAAACAATGTTAATGAATTTACACATATAAAATGTTTAACAAGACTCACTTAGTTATATTATTTCTTTTTAATCTGGTGAATGTTTAATATGATAAAATTAAATTATAGATAAGTAGTTCATAATTATTAGTTATATTATACCTTATGTTCATTATGGGTTAGAACTCTGAACAAAACTAATAAGGGACTTTTTTTTTATTTTTTTTTTATCTTGGAACATAATTTTCAAAAAGAATAAAGTTCTTTCACAAACTTAAGCAATCAATAGTTATGTTTTCCATTTTAATTAATGCACTTTCGGTTTGCATTATTTCTAAATTTGACAAAGAGATATCTATATTTTTCAATTATCATTTATTTATTTATTAATTTACATTTTACAAGTTAAATTATTAAAATTAAGTTGTTTAACTACTTCTGATATAAGAATTGTGAACCGCCTGTGCATCGCACGGGTTTACAACTAGTTATATCTAATAACATAATATAACTTTGATGTCTTCTCTTAGAGGATTGACACGTGGAAGCAATAAATGTTCTAATTTATGTATATTTATTAAACAAGAGCCCAACATAGATGGGAAACCGAAATGACCCTAAATTTAATACCATGCACCAAAATAGGATCTGTGAATTGGGCTTCTTGAAGAGAGTGAATGCACACCAAAATAGATGCATGCATCTAACTTTTTATGGTTCTAATAATGTATACTCTCAGACCTATAAAGACACGTGAAAGACTCATTGATTGAAAAAAAATGTTCTGGACATTCATTTTGTGACGTGTATTGATATTTTTATATATGTGAAAGACTCATTCTTATATATGTGAAAGACTCATTCCATTATTTTTTGCTCTCTTTCCTCACTATCATTCGTCTTCATCTTCATTTTTATGGACATCAATGATTCATGGGTATGTGGGTATGTTGAAAATTCACATAAGTTTTAGTTGCATCTTATATATGTATATACACACGATTAAAGTATATATATATATATACGTGTGTGTTGATATTTTTTTGTGCATTTTATCTTTTAAGTTGGAACAACCATAGATGAAGCTCTAAAATTCGGGTATGATATTTTTTCTGTTTCTTTATATATACGTTTCCACACACACATCTTTTAAGTTGGAACAACCATAGATGAAACTCCAAAAATCGGGTATGATATTTTTTCTGTTTCTTTATATATACGTATCCACACACACACACACACATATATATGTGGGGGGGGGGGGGGGGGGATGTAGGGTTGTCTATATATATGTATATATGAGTTTGGGGGAATTGAGTTTTAACATATGGTGGTGGTTGTTTTTTTGGTTGAATTTTAAATCTTAATAATTATGGAGGTAGGTGAATTCCATTTTTTAGTTGAGTTTCTAAGCTTTCATGGAAATGTATATGTGTGACCGCAAAACACCCCTGGTGAGTCTCTTATTATTTATCCTATCTTTCTCTCAAATTATGTTAACATTGATTTTAGTGAGATGAACTATTTTTTTATCAATGATAAGCATTGTGACAATATATATATATATATATATATATATATATATATATATATATATATATATATATATATAATCTTTATAAAAAAATCTTTTAACCTTTCTTAAAAAAATAATACATATGTATATAATCTTTTTACAAAATTAATTTATAAATATAAATTATTTTTCAAAACAACACTCTTTTGGTGAAAATATAAATAAAAAAAATATTTTTTTTATAAAAACTACGGTTTTAGCTCTTTTTTTCTATAAAAACGTTTTTTTACAAAAGTTGATTTTTTTAAAGATAAGTATATATTATTTTATTATATATTAAAGTTGTATTTTTGTAAAGCAATTTCCAAAAAATTAGAGTTTTAAACTTCTTTTCTTTACATAAATTTTGTTTTAACTCGTTGTTCTTATATATATATATATATATATATATATATATATATATATATATATATATAAGAAAATGACTGTCTTTATAAAGTAAAGTTAAATTGCAAATTTTACAGACCGTTTCAGAAAACTATACATTTTATTATAAAAAAAAATATTTTTTGAGTTATACATTAATAATTTACATTTTTTATAAATAACTCAAAAAAATATTTTTTATAAAAAAATAAAATGTATTAATATTAGATTCTGAACATTAACATTACTTTATAAAAATATATTTTCTTTAAAAAAATTATATTGATATTTATAAAACAACCTTTTAAAAAGAAATTTAAGTAAAGAAATGAAGTCAAAAACTAGAGTTTTTAGAAAACTACTTTATAAAAATACAATTTTTATACATAATAAAATATTTTATGATTATCTTTATAAAATCAAGTTTTGTTAAAAAATTAAAAAATGCAAAATTATCTACTCTAAAATATTATTTTTGTGACTTTTGAAATTTTTTAACATTATTCCGTAGATTGTTCATATCATAAAATGGTTATCCATACAAAGATGACGAGTACCATGCTCTCTTGACTCTTGGTATCATGTATACGTAATTTACGCTTCCTTTCTTTTACAATATATTGTTACACATTTTTTATCATTGTAGCCGTTAAATGATATTCGTACGTGAAATTTGACTACTATGACAAATTGTGTGTTTGTTTTCAACTTTAATTCGTTACTGTACTTTTTCTCTTAATACAACAAATTGTGTGTTATATATATCGTCCCATAAAATGAGCAAGAAAATACATTATTTTTTTAAAATATGTTTTTTATAAGTAAAATTATGTTTTATAAAATTGGAATTTTAAAAAATAACTTTATTCAAAAATTATTTTTCTAATAAAAAAAAGTTTTTATAAAAATATTAGAAAGCGCCCGCGCATAGCGCGGGGCTAAAACCTAGTCTTTATTAAAAACCTTGTCCCCCCCCCCCCCCCCCCCCCTCTAGAGATGAAACAATCAAAGCGTCACCCACGTGATGAGCCTATAAGATGATAATAAATGTACACAATTAGTAGACTAAGAAATAAATAAAATGGACTAGGACATAAATAAAGGCAAAAGTATATACTTGTCCCATGATGTTGATAAATTCCTTGGCATTGGCCCAAATCTCTTAGCTATGGCTTCCACCATGGGAATGAAATTCACCTTCACCGTGGCCTTCAAAGCATCCTCGATTAAGGCACATATGTTCAAGCTTCCAGAAGCTTGAGGGTGATCATATGAATACATATTTTTGAGATATTTATAAGGGTCACAGGTCTCTCTTGACCCCTCAACCTTCCATTTACCTTATTCTAAGGTGTGAGTGGCCTCCCCCATAATTATTACATCTCCCCCCGAAGAATTTAAGGTCAAAGGCCCCACATCACTAACCTTAAAAGTTTTGGGATGAGTATCCAAGACCATGGGTCATCTTTGAAACCCCAACAAGAGGTTTACTTTCACCTATACTATTTACAATCCCAATTTAATAAGAGCGACACGGGTCTGAAGTACATGATCCTCAAGCACGGGGTTTAGGCTTCAGGTGAGCCCCTATGTGATTAAAGACTTGACAATCACCGCTAAAGAACTCCCTAGTATCAAACAAGTGGAAAAGTATATGAAAATTTATTATGGTACACTGGTGATGCTTGCTAGACTCTTTAAAGTTGAACTATGGCTTAATACTAGTCTTCAGGTAATAAGCCTCGGTGGAGGTCGACGACACTTAAGTGTATAATTAGAATAGGATCG
Organism: Sambucus nigra; assembly: GCA_949130495.1. Taxonomy (NCBI): domain Eukaryota; kingdom Viridiplantae; phylum Streptophyta; class Magnoliopsida; order Dipsacales; family Adoxaceae; genus Sambucus; species Sambucus nigra. Next base: position 327,803,971 of record OX422221.1, on the reverse strand, counting down.
TTCAAGGTTATGATGGTGCCATTACTTTTGAGAGGGTCTCCCTTGGTACTGAGGTCCTCGGGGCCAGTGAGCTGGAAGATAAAGCATTATTTCATTACATCATATATCACCAATGGTCACGGTTTTAGCCCGTGACCACCCTTATGGGTCACGGTCCAAATTCGTGACAATATTAAGTGTTGATACAAAAAATTATCCACTTACGTGGACGAATTAGAAATGGACACTTGTCGCCTTATGTGATAACAGTAATAGTTAGCAACCACCTAATTAGCCCCGAAAGATAGTTGCTCGGCAGGCAGGGCGATCAACATGAAGAATGTAGATAATCAAAGTTGATAAATAGTCACCACTTGGGAAAAAGTCAAGGGTCCTTCCATATGTGGTCTAGACTATAAACCATCACATTCATTATGTATGGGTGTAAATGCTTGAAATTTATAAAGGCATTCCAATCCTTGATCTCCGGGTCACTATACATACGTTGTATTCCTTTCACAAAAGGCAAGATATAACGGATTCTAGGATATTCTTCTTGTATCAAGAGTACCTAGCTTTTTGTAATCACTCAAATCAATACAATCACAGTGGATGTAGGCTTTTTTTCGTAGCCGAAGCACTCTAAAAACTCTTTGTCTCTTGTGTGTTTGTTTCATCACATATTATATTTTATTTGTGATTAAAAAATTAGATCTAGTCTATTTTTTTACATCAACAGATTGGCGCCGTCTGTGGGAATGTGTGTCTATTACCGTTCTCTATCTTGTACGTCTTTATTCAAGGGAAATAAATGACCCTGAGAGTAGTACTGGAAATGAAGGCAATACTACCGTTCCATCTGCTCCGCCTACAACAGCCAACTTAAATGGAATTCTTCCCAGTATTATCAGGGGTCAAGATGTCATGTAGCAAACCATGAGTCAATTAGCTCAATCATTACAAGTCAGGTCTTCAGCTATTTCTAGGCAAAATACGATTCTTTCTCCGAGAAGAGAAATACCACCTCCGCCTCGTAGGCATAGCCCACATAGTTATTTTAGGTCTTCATGTGATAGGTCTTACCATTCGAAAGTAAGCTCATCGCTCAGATCCATAAAAATTTATGACGGCCATTCTCTTTCTCCCGAAAGGCCAAGCGTTTTGGAAAGATTGAGCAGAGCTTCACCTTTTAATCGTTTGGGACCCCGAGCAAACAAGAATCATCACAAAGAGTTATCCAGAACCAATGAACATCCAGTTGAACATCGTGAAGCCTCAATCAGGTCCAAATCAAGCGTCCGATGAATTGTGCATACCAAGCAGACTTCTCAGGTTGAGAGCTCAGCACAAACACATGGTCGGGACAGCCGAGCTGCTTCAAACATATTTAAAGCAGGTAATCCTTCATGAAAGGGATCAATCCAACGATTAAAAGATCAGTTGGGAGAAATAGCCAAGGCAAAGAACCCATTGCAGCGTAATTTTGTTAAGGGGTTTCCTTTCATCCAGGAAATTGTTGATTTCCCAACTCCATCCAAGTTTAAAATCCCAATGGTTACCCCCAAATATGATGGTAAAACTGACCCAATTTTACACATTGAGCAGTATTAAGCGACAACTGACATATAATCAGTTCCTTGATGAAATGAGATGTAGAGCTTTTTCAAGCACCATTACTAATTCAGCCTAAATATGGTACAATAAATTACCCCGAGGATAAATTACCAACTTCAATCAACTTGCTGAGTTGTTCATCAGTAACTTCTATTTTGGGTCCAATCTATTTAAGAGAGTAGCCCATCTCCTGAGTGTCAGGCAATGAGCAGGGGAAACCACCAGAGAATACATCACTCGTTTTAACAACGAGAAACTAAAAGTGGATGGTTATGGAGAAAAAATAGCCATAGCTGCTTTCCATAGAAGCTATACTACACTTTGGCAAAAGATCCTCCCAAAACCATGAATGAGCTCATGGCCAAGGCAGGAAACATCATGAATGTCGAGGAAGCAATGGCTGCAAAGTAAAGTCCCCCCCATTAAGCCTGAGAAGAAGGAGAAAAATTAAAAGAAAGAAGATAAGCCCAAAAAGTACCGAGCATATACTCCATTGATGGTCAGTATTCACCATATCCTGGAGGAAATTAAGCAAAATAAAGATTTAGGGTGGCCCGAGAAATTACGAGCACCACCCAACAAGAGGGATAAGGATCATGGACACATGACTGATAATTATATAACCTTAAAGAACGAAGTGAAATCCCTCATACACCGAGGAAAGCTGAGCAAATTTATTAATCGACATGAAAGTCGAGAAATCGAAGGAAGGCCAAATTCTCCCTGCAAACCTAAAGATGACAAGAAGCAAAACCATGGAGATGATCCCGATCTATCGAAAAATCATAAACAACCAGAACTTAAAGTAGCCTATGATACATTTTAGTTCCTTTGATTGTCATGTCATTACATGTGGGGACGTATGAAGAGGAGATTAAAATACAAAGAGGAAAGCCTACTTGAATGAAGTGCAAGCCTGATCCTATATACAACGAATCAATTTGAATGATGATGATCGACCTAGGAAAGTAAACAAAGACAAACTGGCTATCGACTTTTCCAGAAATGATCTCTTTGGAGTACTGTATCCTCATGATGATTTGTTTGTCGTCAAGTTTAGAATCCAATAAGCCATTAGCGCCAGGGCCTTGATAGACAATGGAAATTTAGTTGATATTATGTTTTACCCCTATTTTCAGAGTTTAGGGTTGAAGCTTAGTCAACTGGAACCATATCGCAGACTTTTGATTGGTTTTTTAGGATAAAAACTTTATCCCCTAAGAACAATCAAGTTGGAAGTGTCATTCGGCACTTGTCCAGCAAGTTGCGTCGAAAAGATATTGTTCTTTGTTATGGATAAAAATGTTCAGTCTGTTTATAATGTGATATTCGGTAGGGTAGGTCTAAAGAAATTTGAAGCTGTACCATCCACAGTCCATCAATATCTGAAGTTCCCTACTGACTTTGGGATTAGTGTCGTGAAAGGTGATCAAAAGGCGGCTGGAGAATGCTATTACTCCTTTGTCAAGCGGGATGACTTGGCCGACATGAAGAAAAAAGCCACTACTTACTAAGTTAACACTTTAGGTCTAATAGAAAATCAGAAGTTGATACTTTAGATCCCAGAGATGAGACAAAGCTAGTCAAATGGAAGATAATAGAAGCTACTGAAAGCATCATTTTGGATAATGAAAGACCGAAAAGAACCACTAAAATTGGCTCCACCTTGAATCCACACCTCCGACAAGAAATGATTATATTCTTCAACGAGAAAAATAATGTACTTGCATAGAGTCGTGAAGATATTCCTGGGATTGATCCCAACTTCCTCTATCATGAGCTCAATATTAAGAAGGACACCAAGCCAATCAAACAAAGGCGCAGGGTGTTCAGTCGTGAGAAAAACCTAGCCATACAAGAAGAGGTGAAGAAACTGCAACAGGCCCAATTCATTAAGGATATCAATTATCCATCATGGTTGGCTAATGTCGTGATAGTAAAAAAGAAAAATGATAAGTGGTGAATGTGTGTAGATTTTATTGATTTTAATAAGGCTTGCCCAAAGGACCATTTTCATTTACCCATAATTGATCAGTTGGTGGATGCCACTTCAGGACATGAGTTATTAAGATTCATGGATGCTTATTCTGGGTATAACTAGATATAAATGAAACCAGATGACAGGGAAAACACTTCTTTCATTACCAATCGAGGTACTTATTGTTACAATGTAATGCCCTTCGGGCTTAAAAACGCTGGAGTAATGCCAGAGGTTGGTCAATAAGGTGTTTGAAGAACAGATTGGAAAAAATATGGAGGTTAATGTAAATGATATGTTGACTAAAAGTAATAAAGCTTTAAATCATATCAAGGACCTCAGTTAGACTTTCGACCAGCTGAAAAATCATCAAATAAAGTTAAATTCGACCAAGTGTGTGTTTGGTGTGTAAGAGGTAGCGTTCCTTGGCTTTATGATAAACCAAAGAGGAATTGAAGCTAATGCTAACAAAATCAAATCTCTAATAGAGATGCAGTCGTCGACCTACAAAAAAAATGTTCAAAAACTTACTGGTATAGTGGTTACTTTAAACTAGTTTATTTCTAGAGCAACAAATAGGTGTTTACCATTCTTTAAGGTGCTTAGAAACACCTTTAAGTGGAGTGCAGAGTGTGAAGAAGAATTTCAAGAATTAAAGAATTATATGGGATTTCCACCATTGTTGTCCCGACTAGTCTTAGGAGAAAAATTGTACTTATATTTAGCTATTTCTGAATCCGCAGTTAGCTCGACATTAGTTTGGTTGAATAATGAGATCCAAAAACCAATCTACTATACCAGAAAGGCATTTAGGGGAGCCAAAATTAGGTTATTATGCTTGGAAAAATCGACCTTGGCTCTCATTGAAGCATCCAGGTGAATGAAGCCTTGTTTCCAAGCACACACCATAGTACTGTACATTGATCTAACTCTTCGGCAAGCACTTCATAAACCTGAAAAGTCGGGTAAGTTGATGTGTTGGGCAGTGGAGCTGGGAGAATATGACATTATTTACGAGCCAAGGTCATTGTTGAAAGGACAAGCTTTGGCAGATTTTATTACAGAGTTCACCTATCCATAGGTTACCGACCAACAAAACTTACGCGCCGAACAGACTTTTTCATAAGAGAGCTCAGCTCAAAAGCAAGACAAAGTCATAGCCGATCAACCTAAACCATCCAACACTCAAGAGATGGCTCAAAATTATGCAAAGGGAAACAAGAAGATATTCCTCTACGGAGTTCTATCTACAGGAAGATTTAACAGTGATATTCCATTGTGGAACTTATATGTAGATGGATCTTCATGTGCAACTAGTAGTGGAAAAAGTATCATACTTAATACTCGTGATAATATTGATGTTGAATATACCCTTAGGTTTTAATTCAAGGCATTAAATAATGAATCTGAGTACGAGGTTTTGATCGCTGGCCTGGAATTAACCCAATCATTAGGCACTGAGTAAGTAGTGGCCCACAGTGATTCCCAATTAGTCGTTAACCAAATACTTCATATATATAGAGTCAAGGGAGATTTGATGACTCGATATTTGAATAAGACAATGGAACTCATTTTCAAATTTTCAAGCGTACAAATGGACAAGATACCAAGGATAGCTAATTCCCGAGTTGATGCACTTGCTCGGCTACCTTCAACAATAAGAATAAAACTCAGAAAAAGCATTACAATTGAGATCTTAGCAAAAAGGAGCATAGATGAGAATCCAATTATCACTTTCATTACTATAGATTTGGGACCTTACTAGATGGATCTGATCAAATCTTACATCGAAGAAAGAACCCTACCAGCTGATCCAAACGAAGCAAAAAAACTTTGGTATAAAGAAGCTATATATGAGTTGAATAAAAGAGTCTTATATAAAAGGGGATTTATTGTCTCCTTAATACATTGTGTCCATCCATTAGAAGTTGATGATTTAATCAAGGAGTTATATAAAGGTTATTATGGAGCTCATTCAACTGGTCGTTTATTACTCTAGAGAATTAACACACAAGGATACTGCAGGCCAACTATGAGGGCAGATTATAGGACCTTCACGAGAAAGTGTGATAAGTGCCAGAGGTTTGCTGCCATTCATAAAGCACCAAGCACCGATTTAACACCAATCACTTCTCCTTAGCCATTCGCTATTTAGGGAATTAACTTGGTCGGACCACTACCGACCACCAAAGTTAGGTTTAAATACCTGGTAGTTGTTGTTAATTATTTATAAAATGGGTGGAAGCAGAGCCCTTGATAGAAATGCCTTATGAGAAAGTATACTAATTCATCTGGAAGAACATCATATGTAGGTATGGCACGCCTTATGCCTTCATAACTGACCATGGAACCCAGTTCGATAATGATGAGTTCGGAACATATTGTGTTCAATCTAAGATCCAAAAACTCCACTATACATCAGGCCATCCATAAAGAAATAGTCAGACGGAAGTGACGAACAAAACCTTGCTTAATGGTCTGAAGAAGAGACTTAATGCTGATAAGGGTAACTGGATTAATGAATTGCACTCTGTTGTTTGGGCTTATAAAATAACACCAAGGACAACAACTGGGGAAACACCTTATATGATTGCATTTGGGATATAAGGTGTGGTACCTGGCGATATAGGAATACTAAATCATAGAGTGTTGAACTTTGATTCTCCAAAAAGTGACTTGATAAGAACATTAGACATGGATATGTTGAAAGAAGTTCGAGAAGATGTCGCGCTAAAAAATATTGCATATCAATAAATACCTACTCGCTTTTACAATAAAAGGGTCAAGCCGACCAACTTAAAATAAGGCGATTATGTCCTCAAGAAATTCATCTAGAAGGGCAACAAGCTTGAGCCCAATTGGCATGGCCCATATCTTATTTTAGCAGTAATCCGACCAGGGACTTTTTAGTTAGAGACACTTGATGGGGAGGAATTCAAGAACTCTTAGAACGCCGAGCACCTCCGCAAATATTATCAGTGAATAAATGCATTGGCATATTGTATTTCTTTTGACTTTATGTTCAACACAACTATCTTTTAAGTTCAATAAAAAATCTTGATTTTAGTTCCCTCTATTTTTCATTTTTTTTAGGAATACGGCAATATACATCCCCCAGAAACAACAAACAATAATATCTTTTGGTCTTCAGCCCTTACCAATCAACAATACATACTTAATCAGCTTGAACTTATGCCGATCAACAATACATACTTAATCAGGTTGAACTTATCCAATTTGAGATTCACTAACAACTTAATGCACAATCGTGTTTCTCCTGACTAAGTTATTACTTCATGTATGACTTCGTATTAACAAGTCACGAATAATAAGTCTAACTCGACCAAGTTAAATACAAGAATATACACATATATTCCTAACACACTTGGTCACCACTAATAATCTACTTCATGTATGACTTCGTCTTTGACAGGTTAAGAACAAGAAGTCTGTAAAACTTCGTATACAACTCAAACAGTTAAAAATAAGTTTTACCCGACTGAGTTAATTGTAGGAAGACATGTATACATTCCTAAACACTGGAATACACACATATATTCCTCATACACTTGGTCACCACTGATAACTGATGCTAAACTTGGATCAACAAAACCATTTATAATTTCATTCAAGTGCATTTGTAGAATCTAAGGCCCTACAATCACAGTTTGATGATTTATCATTGAACGATAACTTAGTTGACTAATTGATTAACTAGCCATAAGTTGATAACACAAAAGGATGTATTATTATTCAAATACTAATGGTATTACATTTAAGATTAAATAAGCACAAAACACAGAAGAATTATTCAAATGGACGTTTTTCTTGTGCTTTGGTAATATCAGGAGAGGTTTGTGGCGCTCTCCCTTGTTGCACTCTCTCTATCCCAGCAGGAGGGTCATCCAGGGTATAAGGGAAATTTATGTAATTAAAATCCCTCAGCATTTGCTTATTACTGCTGCTCGACCTATTGATCAAATGAGGAGGACGAATTATTTGGTGCACATCGTGAAGACCATAATCTCCCAAGTATTTGGCGATTAAACACTAGGGAATAGCATCAAGTGGGATCCATGATATATCTAACTTAAATAGGGTCTTGTCACAATCCAACAAATCGGGTTCATTCTAATACCACAGCTCATTGTTTTGGTCAAATTTCAACAAGGTCACTAAATTGGTCCATCCCCATCTGTAACCTTTATAATGACTCTAGGCAAGATGATCATCAATATGTTTAAGGGCATCATTACGACCTTCCATTCAGACCTCCTTGAGTTGCTTGGGAAATTAAAAAGTTAACCTTTCAACCTCATGTTGAAATTTATTCAGGACATCACTCTTTACTTTCAGTTGGATGAATTGATTGGCGATGGCTTTATCCTTAGCTTCTAGATGGATAGACAAGTCAGCAATGGCCTGCTTCCACCTATTGTAAGTAAAAAAAATATTAATCATCAGGACTATGCCTTAATTTTACTAGGGTCATTCGGATCCCCCTAGTTTTATGCTTCAGGTTTATAAACTAGGGTGTTTTCATACCTGCGTATTCCCCTCATTCGTAGCCTTTGCCATATCCTCAATATGGTGACCAAAAAGTCGAGCATGTTCCGTCCTACGCTCGTGACTAACATGTAAGAAGTTAGACTTGTAGTTCCTAAATGGGTGACTGGTCAGTAAAAATCAATGATGACCCATATAATTCATCTTACCATTATAAGTTAGCTAAGTTGATTCCGTTTCATCCCCACATATGAGACATCTATAGTGACTATAAACATTGCAACTAGACAAGGTCTCATAAGCAGGAAGGACATGGATCGCCAAATCACCATTACTTTAAGTGTGAACTTTTTACCTTTATGAGAGTCAAGTGTCGTCATGCCTTTATCCCGTAACTCTTTAAGTTCTCTAATTAATGTGGTGAAGAATATATCAATATCATTATCGGGATCCTTTGACCCAGTATCAATAAAGATAACAATGTGAACTCCTTTCTCATGGACAGTATCGAAGGGAGACTTAAAGGCGCCATGAGAACCGACCAATAACTCTGATTATTACTTAAATTATCGAAAGGGTTAAACCCATCGGTTGATAATGCAAAACGGACATTGCACTGCTCCTTTGCAAATTCATGGGGTCGTGCATTTAAAATTTTTCAAATAAGTGAATCAACCGAATGACGCATGAGATTACCACCCACCTTGTATCGAGTGTGCAATGTCATGGCCTAATCTATCCACAGGATAGTGAAAAAACTATTTTAACCCTGGCCCGAGGGGAAAATATTTCAAAAACTTTTATAGAACTTGTGAGCACTTGTGATATTTTGTAGTCTTAACTTTTATGTTCTCACAAGGCACATATCTAGACTCACTGCATACAAGAGACTTTTCCTTCTCTTTCTTCTCCTTGCGGTACAATATGCAATCATATATGCATGCATGAATAGATTTTTACTTCAAACACAAACCCTTCAAGATATTCTTCATGCTAAGATAATTGTCTGATAATGTGTTCTCTTTTGGGAGAATGTCTTTAACCAACTTAAGAATTCTGATTATGTTGTTTCTCGATAAACCAATTTGTCTCTTCAAATTATGCAAACTAATCATTGTGTACAACACTGTGCGATCTTCTTTGTAATTTTTATATAAAGGTTTAGCCGCTTTGACTTTCAACCATATGTGTTCTCGATCTTTGAGTAATTTAGCATCAACTTGTTCATTGACTTGGTCATAATGCACATTATCCGTATCCGTAGGCTGGTGGTTTTAATCATGCTGGACTCCATAAGCATCATCAATTAGGTCGGTCAAATGACGATGTGTCGACGAATCGTTCACCACTTCCACCCGATGGGATTTCGTCATGTGGTTATGTACAGGTAATTCTTCCAGAACATATGGTACATTCTTTTCCAAATGTAATGTCCATATATTATAGTCTCTCACCATACCCCACATTACTAAATGCAATTTAACATCTTCCAACGACTTAAATTTTCCGTTTATATAACGATTGCACGAACACATAATCTATTAAGATTTTTATATGCATATTTAATAAATTCTCTAATGCCCTTTACATGATTATCAGATACTCTGTGACACTCTCCCATCCATTATTTGTATTGTGGGAAAGCCATTAAGTATTCTTAAAAATTCAAATCATCTATATAAATAGGTTGGATAGAAAAACTCTAAATTTATAATTCATGCAAATTCCTTCAACCCTAAGTTGACATTCATCACTTGTTTAGAAAGAGAAACATTTTGTTGCATAGAACAACTGAGAGCATCAACAGTTTTAGTCAAAGTGTTTAAGCCATGGAGCAACGTTTTAAAATCGGGATCATGTTTTACCTCATAAGTGCTACCTACTCGTGGTGGCTCGGATCTCGAAAATTCATTTGTGCCCTCCCAATCTTGGGAGTCATCGCCTAATTTAAGGAGAAAATTGTAGGCGGCGGTGGGAGTTAAGTGCATAAATTTGCCTTTATGTATTGACTCAATCATGGTGCGAGTGGAAGGAATGAGACCATTGTAAAAACTATGAACGAGGCGACTCTTCTCGAGACCATGATGTGGGCAACTATTGATATAGTCTTAAAAATGGCCCCATGCTTCACAAAATTGCTCGGTTGGCTTTTGGTGAAAATCCTGAATGGCTTGGCGCATCTCATTGGTCTTACTTATTGGATAAAACTTGGACATGAACTTCTTCACAAGTTGTTCCCATGTATGGATAGAATTCGGTGACAATGAATGTAGCCACATGGATGCTTTATCATGGAGAGAAAATGGAAACAAGCGAAGACGAACATTTTCTTCATCTAAGTTTTGATTTTTGAAAGTAGTGCAGACCGTGAGAAATTTTCGCAAGTGAGTGTTGGGAGACTCGCGTTCAAGACCATGGAAATTGGGCAACATGGAAATGGTCGCAGGTCGAATTTCGAATTGATCCACCGGGGTGGGTGGAAGAACTATGCAAGATGGTGGGGTAGCCATTATCGGAGAAAAATAGTCCCTTACGGCACGCTCTTCAGCCATGGTGGGTAGATGAATGGTGGGAATAGAGATGTAAACTCGGGGACAATTCAAAGTGATCGGTGGAATGGAAGAAGTAAGGGGAACACTTGGTTCTCCTAATATGGAAGATACGGGAGAAAGACTACGGGAATGAATTAATCGATGATTAAATCATTGCCACGTGGGCATGCAAATAGGGATTTGTTTTTGGGTTTTTGGATTTTTTGAAAAAGAAAATATTTTTGGAGTTTTGCTTTTGTTTTGGAAAGAAAGAAAATATATATATATATATATATATATATATATTTTTTTTTTTTGAGTTTTTCATAAAAATAATAGAAGAAAATATTTTTGGATTTTTTTTTGGAAGAAAAAGGGTGGGGGAAAATTTGGACGCTAAGAATTTGGACGAATTCACTAAAACAGACTACCGAAAAAGGAATTGGACACACACAAGTGAAGGAAAAATCCCTACTAGAACATAACCAATTTTTTATCTTGAAAATTAATGAAAGGGGTAGTCAAATTTTAAAGAAATTCACGGGCGATAAAAATCACGGAATGAGTGATCGCCTTTTGCAAAATGTGTGTTCCTACTTTAATCACAAGATGCCAAGAGGCTTGCCACAGATATTCTCCACAAAGCTACTACGACAAAACGATCGGCCGGTACAACGCTGGGGACATCACAAACCCGTTTTACTGTGCAGCCGCACTTAAAACCCAGTTTCCCTGGACACTTCCGTGCCACAAAGCGAACCGTTCGAGGGTTTGCCTGGTGAAGAGGACTCTACGGGTTATCCTACAAATCAAAATGATCAAAAAGGGGCCTACGAACACCGTGTCCTATGGGGCTATCTAGTTGATTGATTTTAAATTAGTGATGGCTAGGGTAGCACACAAAGGATAAGTGATTGAGTCGGGTGATGAGATCCCTTTTCGTGAGTGACCGGGCGTAGGTCTTAGTCAATTTAATTCATTATTCCATTCAAAATTAAATGCAATAATTAAATCACACAAGAGCACGTAGGAGCACACAAGGTATGAAATCGCTAACAAGAGAACGCGAGGGTATAAGAGATGTACCTCCCACGATTTTTAGTCCGTGGGGTACCGAAATTGTTGAGTCGATCGGGGGGAGAATACGTCAATCTCAATCGTCCCCGGGAGTCCTACCGACCCAAGATAAAGAGGCTTCTAAATCCTCGCCTTTGGACGCCCTCTCTCTACCTTGTCCGGTTTCCCTATCATGCTTTCTTCAATTATTACAAATTTTAAATGAAAATGAAATGGTGTCTCTATACACCACAATACAAGCAATGATAATAAAATCCTAAATACAAACCTTCTAAAAAAATGGTGCTAAAAAAAAATAAAAGTGTAATACAAATGAATCACAGAATTTGTAAATCCTTTCAAGCACATCAAGCTCCAAAGATCGGCAACGGCGCCATTTGATGGAAAGAACTTTTCATCTCCCCAGCAACGGCGCCATTTGATAGAAATGACTTTTCGGTGTATATTTTTTTCTCGTCGTTGCTTGAAAAGCTCCTGTCATCAAAATCCTCAAATTACCTACAAAATAAAACAATCTCAAGTGTAGCGATAAGTAAGGGTATCAATCCACTTCCAAGGGGGTAAAGCAAAGGGAACACAATTGTAATTCACTTTTTTATTTTCTTTTTGTGCTTTTTCACTTTTCTACTTTTTTTTTTAGCTTTTTTCAAATATTAAAACAATTGGGTGAGGTGGTTATTTAAAATAAACTAAACTAAATGTGATATGATAATAACTAACTAGAAAATGACTAAAATGGAAAATAAAGTCTAACACTAAAATAAAATAAGAGATAAAGTGAGGTAAATAATTGTGAGAACAATCAAGGAATGAGATTATACCACAAATTTTAGCTAATTTAACTAATTAATTTGATTAATTGAATTTTCCCAAATTAATATCAAAATTACAAATCAACTCTCATTGCAAACTAATTTTAATAGTAACCTTTTAGAAAATTAAGTTTAACACCCCACAACTCTAAAAAATATATCCACACTCCTTTTAATTAATCACCCGCTAGGATCGATCAATTAAAATTTATGTCAATCTTAGAAAATAAATTTAGAGTTGAAATTCAAGTTATAATACCCCACTTAAGAAACTCCTATCTCTAGTTCGAATCTAAAATGGGTATTATAACTAGAATTTTGATTTTCTCTCGAAAATCATTTAACCTCTCTCGAGGCGTAAATTTAAGGGTGAGGGATAAAAATTAACATTCAAAAGGAATTTTCAAGTAATCAAACTAATTAAACTAAAATAACATCAAATAAGGGTTTCCCCACACCCCTTGAAAGGGGATTTAGCCTAATCATGATATTAAACATGATAATCAAACAATCAAAGGCTAATAAAATAAAATAGAAGGGAATAGAACAAGCAAACCAAATCTCTTTGAGAAAGTTGAACTCTACTCATCCAAATTGAAGCATACAATCCCTCTAATTGAGCATCAAAGTGATTTGAAATTAAATATCCACTCAATTAACTCTCTTACAATATTTAATCTCACAAATATCTAACAAAAATAAAAAGAATAAAATAAAATTATTTACAAATGGTGTTTTTCTCTACAATTCTCTCTCTAGAAATTCCTATCTAAAAGCTCTCTTTTTTGAATCTAAACTAAAAATTACAAAATACAAATAAAAAGGATAGTGGATGAATTCATAATGGACAATTAAATAATAAAAGAAATTTGTTAAAAATGCAAATCCTAACATTATAAAATTGTACATTAGAACTCATCCAAAGAAATAAATTATAGATCATTACTTTATATTGAGATAATTGCTAAAAATGCAAAATCTCAACATAAATGAATGGGTTAGAATTTACCTCCCATAAGGGATAAATTCAACTACATCAATCTATTTTGAAATAATTGCTAAAAATGCAAAAATTCATAATAGAGGGGTGGGTTGAAATTTATCCTAGACATAATTTTCACTACACACCTCTATATTGAGGCATTTGCTAAAAATGCAAGTACTCAACATAGAGGGGTGGAGAGAATTTTATCACACCAAGCTTAAAACTAAATTTGAGATCTTTTTAAAAATGGCCCAAGTCTTCAATTTATATGGTGCACATGGAGGCTAGGGGTAAATTGGGTAATTGACATGAGTGTGCATGGAAATGGTGAGAGGAGCATGTAGGTTAAATGGGGTGACACAATCAGATTTGGTTTAGAGGGTATAATGGGTATTGGGGTTAAAGTTGGTAGTTGGAGGGGTAATTGGGTAAAAGGAATTAAATGGGTGTATTAACACATTTGGTATTTTAGTTTTGATTTTTGTTTTGTGCGATTGGCTTTGGCAGGTGGAAGTCGTGTAAGTCTTTGGCTCATGGGTTTGAAATGGTTGGGTTTGAATGGAAAATGGGTTTGGGGTTTTGGACTTTGGTTTGATGGCTTTCGGGTTGTTGGTTGTAGTCGATTTGGGTTACGGGTTGGAAAGAAAAGGGGTCGGAATGGGTCGTGACTGGTCTTACGGGTATGGGAGGTCAAGATGGGGAGTGAGGAGGTGGGTGGAGAGTGAGGTCGCAGGGAGGTCGTCGGATTCAAGGCAGGTCGGGGAGAAAGGGGTTTGCTGCTGGGTTTCGCACCGAGGCTTCGCGGGTTTCGATATTTCGAGTTCAGAGAAACGCCGGAGAGAGAGAGAGAGGTCGAGTTCAGGCGACGGGACCGCCGAAGGCGGCGTCAGGAGGGAGGTCGCGCGATTGCGGCGCAGTAAGGGTCGGCGCTCGGGTTGCAGAGATAAGGAGATGGGTTGGTAGTGTGTGTTTTGTTAATGGAGGTTAGGTGAGAGGAGAGAGAAAGATGTGGGTGATGGGATGTTGAAGAAGAAGGTGAAGGATTTGGGTGCTTGAAGGTGTAGGGTGGTAGTATGAGGGTGCGGTATTAGTTTAGGGTGTGTGTCTGTTTAATTTGGACCCAACTAAAATAATAAAAGGACTCAACTAAAATAAAAAATAAAATCTAACTAAAAATGAAACAAACTAAAAATAATAACAATAAAAATATTAAAACTAAAAAAAATGAAATCCTAAGCTATATAAAAACTAAAATAAAACAAAAGAAATAAAAAATTAAAATCTAAATGAAAACTAAAGTCATAAAAAATATAAAATCCAATTAACAAAAAATAAACTACTAAAACTAATACTAATAAAATAAGACTAAACTAAAAGCTAATAAAAATCAAAATAAAATAAAATTATACTAATAAAAATAAAACAGAAAATAAAACCTAGAAAATACTAAATAAATCTAAAATAAATCCTAAAAATAAAAATGACTCAAACTAAAAATCTAAAAAAAAAATACAAAAAGACACAAACAAAACACACACAGGCTTGGGGTGATGCTTTGGGCTAGGTTTAGGCTCGGGTTTGGTTACGGGAGAGGGAATTTAGCCCATAATGCACACAATTGCCTTGATTTAAGCGTTTGAACTCTGCAATGCACAATTTGACCTACAAAATAAACATTTAAGCGCATAAGACCCATATTGCCGAGAATTAGCAACTAAAGTACGTCTATTCGAGGTATAAAATGTACAGTTTTGAGTGCTTATCACATATCACAGGCCCCTCATTGGGTTCTCTGGAGAAAAAGTTTTTTCGCTTGGGATGATCAAGTTAGATATGTTGATTGGTACCTGGCCTGCTTGTAGATAAAAAAAGGTATGCTTCTTCATGATGGATAAAAATGTCCAATCAGCCTATAATATAATCATGGGGAGAGTAGGTTTGAAAAAGTTTAAGGCAGTTTCATCCACTGTACATCAGTGTTTAAAGTTTTCGACCAATTTTGGGGTTGGAATTGTGAAGGGCGATCAAAAAGTAGCTCGGGAGTACTACTACTCATCTTCCGAGTAAGAAGAATTAGAGGAAGCCAGGAAGAAAACTACTACTTATCATATGGATGAATCTGATGAGTCTGAAATTGAAACCTTAGACCCAAGAGATGAAACGGAGCTCGTTAAAGGCTAGGTCATGGAGGCAACAGAAAGCTTTATTCTGGATAACGAGCAACCAGAAAGAACAACTCAGATTGGTGCTTTACTTGATCCGGCATTAAAGCAAGAGCTGGTGGCATTTCTGAAGTACAAAAAACAAGTATTCACGTGGAGTCATGAAGATATGTCGGGGATAGACCCAGCTTTCTTATGTCATGAGCTCAACGTCAACAAAGAGATAAAACCAATGAAGCAACGGAGAAGAGTCTTTAGTCGAAAGAAGAATCAAGCTATTCAAGAGGAAGTGAAAAAGTTGTATGAAGGCTTCTTTCATCGAAGACGTTAAATATCCTGATTGGCTGAATAATGTTGTGATGGTGAAGAAGAAGAACAACAAATGGAGAATGTGTGTGGACTGCACAGACCTGAATAAAGCTTACCCAAAATATCATTTCCCTCTGCCCAGAATAGATCAGCTGGTAGATGAAAATTCAGGGCATGAATTGCTAAGCTTCATGGATGCCTACTCCGAATACAATCAAATTAAAATGAAGCCAAAAGATAGGGAAAGTACCTCTTTCATTACCCCACGAGGAACATATTGTTACAATATTATGCATTTTGGTCTTAAGAATGCAGGTGCTACATATCAGCGGTTGATGAATAAGGTGTTTGCAGAGGAGATTGGCAAAATATATGAAGGTGTACGTCAATGACATGTTGACCAAAAGTAAGAAAGCAGCTGACCATATAGCTAATTTTAGCCAAACATTTGATCAGTTAGAGAAGTACCATATGAAGCTGAACCTGACCAAGTGCGTTTTTGGCGTACAAGAAGGCAAGTTCCTCGAGTATATTGTGAATCAAAGAGGGATTGAAGCAAATCCTGATAAGATAAAAGCCTTGCTAGAATTAAAATCCCTAACCACCAAGAAGCACTACACCAAAAATGCTAATCTGGCACGGTTGGACAAGGAGAATCTGGCACGGTTTAAATCCGTGCCAGATTTTGGCACGGTTTATTACTAATCTGGAACGGTTTAAGACCGCGCCAAAATCTAGCACGAATTTAAACCGTGCCAAAACCGTATCAAATTTGGAAAGATTAAATAAAAAAACAAAAAAATAAAATCAATTAACTTTTCATTTGGAGCCATCTTGTTTCCTTCCCCGCTCACTCTCCCGCCTACTCACCCTGTCAAGCCCGATTCTCTCTTTCCTTCATCCTCAACATCTCTCTTCTTCACCCCTGACCCAATGTTTGCTTGCTGACCATAAAAGACCCCTAGGGTTTTAGTTGCTTTAAGGGAACCAAACGCCGGTAGAAAACTTATTCTGGTCGGAGAGGTATCCTGGATTGTCGGTGCCGCAAGGGGTGGGGGCGTCACTAGACGCTGTCGCAGGGCACCACTTCTCTCTCCTTCTATCTCTTTCCCAATATTGTTGGGATCCAAGTCTCTTCCCAACTGTCTTGCAATGTTTGTGGGTGGTTGGGGGCCTAGGGTTTGGGTCTTGCAAGGATGGAATTGATTTTGGTGAAGCTTTTGGCAAATAAATTAGACCGGTGCAGCTGGAAATTTGGGGATTTGGTATAATGAGGTACCTGTGAAGAGCAGGAGGTGGTGAGAGGGTGGTCTAGCATCAGGGATGGTGGTGGGAGCGTGAATCAGTTGTTGTAGGTGATGATGCTGATGAGTGTTGTTGTATTTAGGAGTTTTACAAAGGGATGTTATTGCAGTTTGATTCATGGGTATTGGAATATGAAAATTTTAGGTATATGATTCATTGTGAACTTAAGGTTTAATGAGTTTTCATATTTGAAAACTTTATGATTCATTATCTCTGTATATTTTTTTGCAGATTGTAGGTATTCGAGCTTGAAGCTTGAAATGAAGGTATAAAATACATTATGAGTTAAATTGTTATTTTGGTTATTATTTTCAAAGTTTGGTCTACATTTTTTTAGTTTCTAAGACTTCGTATGTTTTCAAAGCTTGGCTATATTTTTAAGCTCATATTTGGGATTTTGTTTCTGTCTTAGACGAAAAAAAGTCAAATAGTGAGTGGCCTTCACATGTTTGATAAAATGTCAGTTAGTCAGGTGCAACAACCACCCTCATAATTAGATTAATCCATGGCCTTTGTTGCTCAGAGAGCACTTTTATGCTTATTGAATGTATTTGGTGTTTTACATTTTACATAACCTACAAGACGATCCTTTCCCCATTATATCTTTGTTGACCATGCATTACGATTTTTGTTTATTTCAACTGTTTTTTATGTGGGAGTATTTTCCAACTATTTTGATCTTTATTAAAATAGTATTGATTTTAAATAAAACAAGAGTGTTAGTTGCCTATGTAATGTAATGATGTTGGTAGTGGAGTGGCCATGGAATAAATTCATTAAAGTATCAGGATTAGATTGTATTGAATGAGTTGATAAATTCAGTAATTCGTTAGAAGAGACACCAAGTTGGGTCCACTGGGAAGTAGAGGATTTGAGGTGCCATAACTTGCGAGGGATTTTAAAATGCCTTGTTGCCATGGTCATGTTTTAGGCACAGTGCCTTTTTATTCTATATAGTGTTATCAAGGACATTTTCTCTTTAATCAAGTTCTAATCTGGCACGCTTAGGCAAGGAGAATCTGGCATGGTTTAAAACCGTGCCAGAATCTCTCTCTCTCTCTCTCTTTGTATCACCCCTTGCGTTATATGAAATTCAAGGAGCTCTGCCTTGGTGTGTGTGCTGGGAATTGGGGAAAGAGCCATGTGTGTGTGTGAACTAGATTTGTTTCTTTATTCTAATTGGATGAGATGTCAATTTTGTTCAATTTATGAGTATCATGAGAAAACTACAAACGTAAACTCCTAATGAAAAAAACTATATATATATTACATATATATCTTACATATATATTGTTCTAATGTATTGTCTCTCTAATTTTGACTTTGCTGCTCTAGGTGGATCCAAAAATGGTGAAAAGGATGAACAACATGCAGGAGATGCGGTGTTATACCCGGAGACGGGTGGAGTGGTCAAAGGGAAGATAGTGTTTTGCAAGGGTGCATTCATGTGGTCATTCAGGTTGTGCTTTTCTCCTTGGATAGTATAGTTACATTTGATTGATTTAGTAGATACTATTAGTATGCTATTTTGGTGCTCATGTTGAATTTTCTAATCATTTTGCAGAGGAGGAACTTCAACTAGTTGGAAATTCAGTCCCAGATTTTGAGGCAGAGGTTATATGTAATCAAGAATTCATCAAGGTAACGTATAACATAATTATGAAATATTAATTTCCATATCCTATGCATATGAACAATACTTTTTACTTAGTTAAACAGTGGTTTGGCACTTGGGGACCTAGTTATCATAGTAGGCCCAGTAAGAGGCACGAACACCTCGCATGGGATCAATGTAACTTGTAGGAACTGATCGCGTAGTCCCGAGTCTCCTGGTTTGAGAATACGACGATAATTTGTAAAAATCAACACTTAGACTTAAAAACAAGTCGTTAAGGGGTGAAAACCTAAACAACGCCCAAACGGACACGCAAGGGGCACAACACCTCGCACGGGACCAATGTAACTTGTAGGAACTAACCGTGTAGTCGCGGTTCTCCCAATTTGAGAATACGACGATAATTTGAAAAAATAACACTTAAAAACAGGCCGTTAAATGGTGAAAACTCAAACCAGCTCCCAAATGGACCCGTAAGAGGCACGAACAGCTCGCACGGGACCAATGTAGCTTGTACGAACTGACCGCGTAGTCGCGGGTCTTCCGGTTTGAGAATACGATGATATTTTGCAAAACCCAACACTTAGACTTAAAAATAAGCCGTTAAAGGGTGAAAACCTAAACCAGCCCCCAAACGGACCCGTAAGAGGCACGAACATCGCACACGGAACCAATGTAACTTGTACGAACTGATCACGTAGTCCCGGGTCTCCCGGTTCGAGAATATGATGATAATTTGCAAAAATCAACACTTAAACTTAAAAACAGACCGTTAAAGGGTGAAAACCCAAACCAACTCCCAAATGGACCCGTTAGAGGCACGAACAACTCGCATGGGACCAATGTAGCTTGTACGAACTGACCGCGTAGTCGCAGGTCTCCCTGTTTGAGAATACAACGATAATTTGCAAAAATAACACTTAGACTTAAAAACAAGCCGTTAAAGGATGAAACGCTAAACCAGCCCCCAAACGGACCCGTAAGAGGCATGAACACCTCGCACGGGACCAATTTAACTTGTACGAACTGATCGCGTAGTACCAGGTCTCCCGGTTTGAGAATATGACGATAATTTGCGAAAATCAACATTGAACTTAAAAACAGGCCGTTAAAGGGTGAAAACCTAAACCAGCCACCAAATGCTCCTGTAGGAGGCACGAATATCTCGCACGAGACCAATGTAACTTTTAGGAACTGACCGCATAGTCCCGGGTCTCCCGGTTTGAGAATACGACGATAATTTGCAAAAATCAACACTTAGACTTAAAAACAAGTCGTTAAAGGGTGAAAACCTAAATCAACCCCCAAATGGACCCGTAAGAGGCACGAACACCTTGCACGGGACCAATGTAACTTTTATGAACTAACCGCATAGTCTCGGGTCTCCCGGTTTGAAAATACGATGATAATTTACAAAAATCAACACTTAGAGTTAAAAACAAGCCGTTAAAGGGTGAAAACCTAAACCAGCCCCCAAACGGACCCGTAAGAGGCACGAACAGCTCGCATGAGACCAATGTAGCTTGTAGGAACTGATCGCGTAGTTACGGATCTCCCGGTTTGAGAATATGATGATAATTTACAAAAATAACACTTCAGGTCGTTTGAGGGTGAAAATCCAAACAAGCCCCCAAACGGACCTGTAAGAGGCACGAACACCTAGCCCGGGACCAATGTAACTTGTACGAACTAACCGCGTAGTCGTATATGCAATTTTTCTGCTTGTATATGCAATTTTTCTGCTTGAATACGATTTTTTTAAAAATGACTTGGTTACTAATATCGTATCTTTTTTGTGTCTTATTTTTTTTGTAAGATGACATTCAATCGCTAGCTTTTATCCACTTGGAATGCACGAAGAAGTCAATGCTTTACAACAGGGGGATTATTTATTTAGTGTCGTTAATATTCAGGATTCTATTTTTTGTGTTATGGACGAGCAGGCTTTAGTAGTTTTATTGTTTACTTTTATGGTCGTGCTGGCTATAGTAGTTTTATTGTCGATTTTTATGGCCGTGCGGGCTTTATATTGGCAGATTTTATGTTAACAGGTTTTGGAATGCTAAAAAAATAGAGGAAACTCTCCCCAATTTTTTTTGTGATCTGGGAACTATTAGCTCTTGTAATTTTTTGAAGTTATTGTCGACTTTTATGGCCATGTGAGCTTTATATTGGTATTAACTCTTGTAATTTTTTGAAGTTTGGTATTAACTCTTGTAATTTTTTGAAGTTTGTATGCACATTTGTTTATCAACAACCAGCGATATTCATAATTTGTGAATTTTCTTGATTTTTTTTTGCAAATAATAAATATTTATCCTATCAGATTTGGAATTTGCAGATTTTCCAGATTTGTTTCCTATTTTTTTTTATTAACTGAAAAATCTGGCACGGTTTTAAACCGTGCCAAAACAGTGCCAATTTATAAAAAGAGAACGCTTATAAAACAAATCTGGCACTCTTTATAACCGTGCCAAAAGCACGCCAGAAAATAGACAATTTGGCACGGTTTCGACATGTGCCAAAAGCGTGCCAGATTTAACATCTGACACGGTTTAAAAGCGAGCCAAAAGCGTGCCAGATAAAAAAAAACTGGCACAGTTTAAAAGCGTGTCAAAAGCGTGCCAGTTTGGGAAATCTGGCCCGGTTTTAAACCATGCCAGAAAATCTGGCACGCCTGATTCTGGCACGGCTTTGAACCGTGCCAGTTTCCTATTTTTGGTGTAGTGAAGGAAGTGCAAAGCCTTACAGGGCGTGTTTAAGCTCTCAACAGATTCATCTCTTAAGCAACTGATAGATGTCTTCCATTCTTCAAAGTGATAAAAAAGACCTTTGAGTGGAATAACGAATGCGAGAAGGCGTTTCTAGAGTTGAAGAGATACTTGGGAACACCTCCTCTATTGTTCAGGCCAGTAGCGAGAGAAAAATTATATTTGTACTTAGTTATTTTAGAAAGTGAAGTCAGTTCGACTGTGATACGAATAGAAAGCGGAGTGCAAAAACCAGTTTACTACACGAGCAAGGCATTCCGGGGAGCAGAGATCAGGTATCCAAAATAGGAGAAGTTAGCATTGACACTGATTGAGGCGAGCAGGAGGACGAGACCATATTTTCAAGCCCATACGATAGTGGTATACATTGACATGCCACTCAAACAGGCTCTACATAAGCCGAAAAAGTCTGAAAGATTTATGTATTGGGTAGTGGAATTAAGGGAATATGACATTATCTAGGAGCCAAGATCCTCTCTTAAAGGGCAGGCAGTGGCGAATTTTATTATTGAATTTACCTATCCTGATATCTTTGTCAACAGGGGGCTAATACAAAGCAACTCAAGGATGCTGGAGGATCAATAGGAATTGTCCCTGATTAACTCCTAGCAACAGAATTACCAGAAGGGATGGAAGCCGATCAACCAGAATCTCCTGGTAAGTAGCCGAAGTTGAGGGATGAAGAAAAGGAAGGACAAGATATTCCATCAAGGGATTTTATCAGACCAAGGGTTTGATAATAATATAGAATTTATACGTTAATGGTTCTTCATGTGCAATAGGTTGCGGAGCAGGAATTATTCTCAACAATCTAGATGGAATAGACATAGAATATGCTATGCATTTCCAATTCAAGGCTTCCAACAATGAAGTTGAGTATGAAGCAGTAGTTATGGGCCTCAACTTAGCTAAGTCATTGAATGCAGAGCAAGTTATGGTGTTCAACAATTTGCAATTAGTGGTACATCAGATGCTCAGTCTTTACGCAGCAAAAGGGGAGTTCATGTCGAGGTATTTAACTAAAGTTATGGAGATTGTATCCAATTTGGTGGCTGTCTAAGTGATTAGAATACAAAGACTAGAGAATGCAAGGGAAGATGCACTTACTCTGTTAGCTTCAGCTACACGCATAGAGCTACGAAGAACAATTCCCATTGAGATACTAGCAAGCAGAAGTATTGATGAAAATTTAATGGTGAACTTTATTACTTTGGATATGGGACCTTCTTGGATGGATCCCATCAGGGCTTATATCGAAGAAGGCACGTTACTAACCGATCAACTTGTAGCCAAGAGGTTAAAGTTTAAGGCTTCCAGATATGTCTTAAATAATGGAGTTTTGTACAGAAGAGGTGTGATAGTTGGTCTGCAAAGATGTGTTCATCCAGCAGAAGTCAAAAATCTAATCGAAGAAATTCATAAAGGATCCTGTGGAGCTCACGTAAAAGGTAGAACTCTATTACAGAGAATAAATACGCAGGGATACTATTGGCCAACAATGCATGCTGATTGTACAGTTTATGCAAAGAAATGCGACAAGTGTCAGCGATTTTTTACTATATGAAGAACTCCTCAGGCACTGTTATCACCAATCACTTCACCTTGGCCATTTTCTATGTGGGGAATAGACTTAGTCGGGCCTTTACCAATTACAAGAGGATGATTCAAATATATGGTGGTAGCGGTTGATTACTTTACCCAATGGGTAAAAGTTGAACCTCTCATTGATATGGCTTATGAAAAGGTATATCAATTCATCTAGAAGAATATTATTTGCAGATATGGTCTTCCACATGCTTTTATCACCGATCATGGTACTCAATTTAACAATGATGAGTTTGCCACGTATTATCTACAGTCCAATGTTCAAAAGATCCATTCTGCTCTGGGTCATCCCCAAAGTAACGGGAAAACGGAGGTGACGAATAGAACTCTACTGACTGGGTTGAAGAAAAAATTGGATGACGCTAAAGGGAATTGGATCAACGATCTTCACTCAGTGTTATGGGCCTACCGAATAATCCCCCAAACAGCAACAGGGGATTCCCTTTACATGTTGGATTTTGGGAATGAATAAGTCATACCTGCTGAATTAGGATTACCTACTCATTGGGTGCTTAATTTTAATTCTTCGATAAGTGATTTGATGAGATGCTTGGACTTGGATATGCTCGAAGAAGTCAGAGAAGAGGCAACAATCTGAAATGCAGCTTATCAGCAAAGGACTGCCATGTTCTACAATAAAAGGGTCAAGAAGTGGGATCTCAAGGAAGGAGATTATGTGCTCAAGAAAGTAATTCAAAAGAATAATAAGTTGGAGGCCAACTAGCATGGGCCCTATCGTGTCACAACTGTTGTTCGACCTGGCACCTACAGAATAGAAACTCTAGAAGGGGAAGAATTCAAGAATCCTTAGAATGCAGAGAACCTAAGAAGGTATTACCAGTAATGTAACTGTACATGTACCCCATTATTTCAGTATGAATGAAAATGCGAATTTCTTGATATTCATTTGTGTCATTTTTTTCGGAGTACTAGTGCTACACACTACACTTAACTCAACAATCATCAACTGCAATTTGGTCGACATCAACATAACCAATAATGTTGGTACAACGATCGAGCAAGGCAAGTCTTGTTTGATTATGGGTGACCCAAGTGGCATCCAAACTAGGCAAGAAGATGGGTAAAATATCCACTGCCTAGGCACCAGGGCAATTATTTACTTAAATGATTGCTACAACTAAGCAGGAACATGGGATAAAAATAATTCCATTGCTTAGGCACTTATGGGTGATAAGTCACTACAATTAGGCAAACATATGGGGCAAAGTTCCATTGTCTAGGCAACCAAATCAATAAAGGACATAATTAATCATTTATATATATATATATATATATATTGACAAGTACAACTTTATTATAGTTGATCTCATAAATATTGACAAGAAAAACATCATATAATTAATTTATTTCCAAGGAAACAAGATGATTTTTCTTCGTTACACAATCACTAACGAAATATAAATAGCATATTCTACTGTTTCTTTCCTTCAGATTTAGATACATGATCCATTGCTGGAAGATCATCTAAAGTAAGTGAAGAGTTAATAAAGTTCAAATCTTGTAGCATCCTAGTATTTCTCGTACTTGGTCGGTCAAGCAGATAAGGAGGTCGGGATATTTCAAAATCTTCGTGAAGATTGTGGTCACTAAGGTATTTAAAAATTAAACGCTGAGGAATGGATCTAACTGGAATCCAGCTAACATCTAGTTTGAAAGGAGGTACTGGCAGATCAAGTAATCCAGGGTCGTACCAATCCCATAACTCGGTTCCTTCCTCAACCTTCATCACACTTAGAGCATTCAACCACCCCTATTTGTATCCCTCATTATTTGATTACTTTAACTTGGCATTAAGATGATACAAAGCTTCATCGTATCCCCCCATCTAAAACTCTTTGGGCTCCTTTTGGAATTGATAAGTCAATCGTTCAACATGCTGATGAAGCCTCTTCGCCAACCTTTCTTTATTCTCCTACGCAGAACTCTGATTGGAAAGATGCTCGGTAAGAGTCTGAATTTTTTGAGACATCTCAACTAAAGCTTGATTTTTTGCTTTTAGTTAAGCACCCTGGTTTTTTAAAGCCTGTTGAGTCCTAGTCTGTTCGATGCTGCTCCGACCAGCTCTTACTCTACCCCAGTTAGAGGATGTAGGTCTGGCTCTCTTCAAAGTTTCTAATTCTTCTCTTAATGAAGCATTTTCAGTCTCTAAAAAGGAAAAAACTTCATCATTGACTGGGGCCAGAGCTATAGAAAAAGAAGTGGACTTCAGTTGTCTCAATTCTTCTCTCAAGGCATTATTTTCTTCCTCCGGTAACTTGGCTATATTTCTGTGATCTTCAAACTCAAGCTTTAGCACACTCTCTCTCTCTTATTATGGGTTGAGATAAATTTGTCATAGCCCCGATCAGCGCTCAACTGTTGGTACTTTTTCTCATAACCTTCATACAGAAGAGCAGTGGTTTCCTTGTGTTGAAGTTGAAGTTATTCAATTATTCCTTGAAGGTCTTCAATCATCTCATAGTAATCCACGTTATTTGCTACAACTCGATCAAGTAAACATTTTAAATATTGGTAAGCATCAATTGCTCGCTCAGAGGCATCAGATCCAAGAATACCAATTATTTGTGCTTCAGTGAAGTCTGCGTGACCAACTTTGAAATAATCAATACACTTCTTCATCAACTCTGTATCATGAGCTGACAATAATTCCATCCTGGTAATATACTAGAAAGGCAAAGTAAAAACAGATCAACAAACAACATAACTATAAAGGAGAAGCTAAAAATAAATAACAAAGTACATTTTATTGATTATAAGAAAAGAGGGTACAACCAAAAGGTAAAAAAATAAAAAGGAAAACAGAGAAAAGCAATAAATGGTCGAACAACTTTACACCTTATCCTTATTCTCTACAACATCCTCAGCTGATTTTAAAGAAGCAATTGGTTGCTCGGTGGGTAGCTGGCGTTGCTCGATAGAGGTTGTTGCCTGCTGAACTTACTCAGAAGACTGAGGGATAATGGCAACAGGTGTCTGTTCTACTATCAATAAAGAAGATTCATCAGATCCAGGTTCAACTTCTTCTTCTTCCTCAATAGTAGGAGGAGGACCATGAATATGGCTCTGAAATAGTTCAGAATCCTCATCAACGTTTAATTCCTTTAACGCTGCAACCCATCCATCCTTAAAGAATTTCAAACTTGGATACTCCATTTGAGTAGAGGTAGCAGTTACAACTTTGTTCCACCCTTTGTCCCAGCCAGAGCTAAAGGACTTATTCACAGTAACTCTTCTCTTCGCCCTCTCCAAAGAAGTATTTTCCCTAAGAAGCTCTTCAATATATTGTACCTTCTGTTTAAGATCTTTCTTACGCCGTTCAGCCTCTTCAAGATTGCCCTCAGCTTCCTCCTTGCTGGAAACGACCATCTTCAATATCTTCTCTGCCTCCTTGGAAGCATTTACAACGTCTTGTGCAACATTCACAGATTCCTGTCGAGTTAGATCAGCCTCTTTGGCAGCTTCCACAGCTTTTTATTGAGCTGTCTCAGCAGACTTGATTTTATTTTTCGAAGCATCTTTGTCATCCTCATACTTCTGCCGATATTCCTCCAAAGATTTTGATAACCCAACAAGGGATTATTCTACTCCACTGGAATAAGTTGTAGCTTTGATAGATTCATCCTTCTCCAGGATATTATTAAAATACACCATGAACTGCAAGATGAAAAGAAGCCCAAATCAGAAAATGAACGTTATATAAAGAATCAAAATGACAAGTATAATGACACTTACTGATGCAAGGTGTTGGGTTGCCAGGTCAGTGACCTTCTCCTGAGGAGTAGAAGTCTCA
Source organism: Sambucus nigra (assembly GCA_949130495.1). Classification (NCBI taxonomy): domain Eukaryota; kingdom Viridiplantae; phylum Streptophyta; class Magnoliopsida; order Dipsacales; family Adoxaceae; genus Sambucus; species Sambucus nigra. The sequence continues at coordinate 327,776,911 of OX422221.1, read as the reverse complement.
GCAGCTTTGTAGTCAGGAAGAGTAACAGACCAGATCAATTTCTTCACCAAGCCTAGAGAAATAAGAGCTGGAGAACTAACTCTCAAAGAAGGTACCTCAACCCCAGAAGGTTGAGCATCTCAATCTTTTTAGAGGAACAACTTCAATCAAAGGTGTTGTCTCTTCTCGAACAACAATAACCCCTTCAATAAAAGGTGCTGCCTCTTTTGGAGCAACTGGGGGCTTCTCACTGACTTCCTTGATAATTGTGACTGCTCCTCCAAATGGAGAAACATCCTTTTTCTTAGCCCCTTCAGGCGGGACGTCTTCTTTGATCTTATTCGCCCCATCAACACCAGGAGCAACCTTGGCAAAGAGATCAGGCATTCTCCTCTTCTTCATCATCAGGTCGACAATAGAAGTGACCAAATCAAAGGAAGATTCTTCAACAATTGAAGAAGATACTGGAGCCTGCTCAAGATCAATCACCAAAGGAGGAGCAAGAGACCGAGCAATAAAAGAGGAAGTGGTGTTCTTGTATCTCAACAAATAGGAAGCAGACCTCACGTGTTCCCCATATATTGCTTTATGCAACCCCCAAATAAATTTTAAATCTTTTATATTAATATCACTCTCTTTTAGGAATTTTCTCTTGCTGTCAACTGCAACATAAAAAATAAATATCAGTGACACATTTTATCAAACAAAAATAGAATTAATTTGAAAAATAGAACAACCTATCCCATTGCTATAAAGTGGACATCTGGGACCTTGGTACACGTCTTTCCCCTTTAGTGGGGGATGTTGCCAATTTTTCATCACAACCCCGTGTTCAAAATCATCCCTATTAGCATCAGGGAGATTGACCACTAAATCTCTGTTAGAAAACCTAGTTTTTAAATAAAAGGTGGGGTCACTGGTAACCCATTTATAATAGTACATAATTTCAGGAATCCCTAGACGAGTTCCATGAATTTGATGCAATCTATGTACGTTATTAACTACTCTCCATGTATTTGGAACTACTCTTGCAGGAACAATATCAAAATATTGGCAAAATTCCAAACACAGGGGATTAGGCGGGAAAGAAAAACTACATTCAGCCATAAAAATAAAAGGAAACCAATGTCCCTCAGCTAGAGAAAATAAATCAGAAGGGCAAGAAGGTTCTTCCAGAATAACCCAAGAAGGAATCCCAAAATCGGCCCTAAACTTATCCAACGATTCGATAAGGTAAACCATGATGGCTAAAACAAAGAAAGAATAAGGAAGGAAGAAGTTCTTATAAAAAAATTAAGAAATCAGCTAAGGCATATGACAGAGAAGACGATCATAAGAAGAAAAACGAGAAGACAAAGAGTTTGGGAATCTAGATGGCAAAAGGTAGAAGACAATATGCTTTTGCCGCCTTGATATACGTTGCTTTGGAAAACGGAAAAAGTAATGATCACAGATGATGACGATTGCATTTTCGGCGGCTAATCAAGGAAAAAGACGCAAGTACCCAAGCGTTCGCCAAAAATTCAAAATATTTACGAGTTTGCCACTTCGCGCTCAAAACTATTATACTCAGAGTAAAATTTCACAAGTGTTGAAGGTCTGTAACCAAATAAGATATGGGAAATATGCCTGAGCAACTTTTGGGTATAATATTTCACACTCTCGCATCCAATCTCAACTATGAAACATTGGGGGCTTCTGTTGATACAAAAATTAGTCAGCTGAAGTGGACCAGTTATGTTAAGACACGTGTCATCCAGTATGGCATAAATATATGTACCGAGCAACTTAACGCGCCGAGCTACTCAGAATACCAATTTACTCAGTATACCGAGAAACTAATGGGGAAGACTAAACGACCAAGACAGATTCAATGAATATTCTTACTATGTACCGATGTATAAGCCTATTTAATAACGACGTATTATCTATTCACATGGACAACCCAAGGGCTATAAATACATTGTAATACCCTCATGGAACCTAACAATACAAGATAGTGGATGTAGGCCATTTCATTAAGGCCGAACCATTTTAAAAATCCTTTGACCTATTTCTTTATTCATATTTATTTGTGATTAATTAATTAGATCAAATCTAGTTTTTTACATCAACACACAACAAGTCCTAAGTTTAGTTCAATTTTAATTCACATAATCCTAGAATTACTATGTTTACACAAATGACAAAACCTTTTTCCAATTTTGTGTTCCTCAAATATCAACCAGTTAAGGAAGGGATTAACATGAACACAACAGTCAACCAAGAATATATATGCAATAATAAGATATAAAAATATACGTGAACTCTCAATAAATGAAGGATCATTATTCAAGTGAATATATCCTTCACGCGCACAACATTAGCATCAAGTAATTAATATTTTTTAATTAATCAATCAAACACAACAAGTCAATTAATTCTAGAATTAGTATTTGTCCACCAATAACAAAGTCATTCTGCCAATTTGTGTTCACCCAAACAACAACAACCTAAGGAAGGGGTGAATACCGCCACAACTATTAATTAAGAAGATGTATGTATTAATGAGAAATATAACTATACACGAACAACATTCAAGTGAAGATAACCTTCATCTCCACAATATCAACATCAAGTAATTAGTATTTTTCAATTAATCAATAAAATACAACTAGTCTAATTTTAGTTTAATTTTAATTTAATTAATCTTAGGGTTAACATGTATCCACCAATAACAAAGCCCTTCCACCAATTTTATTCACCCAAATACCAACCACTTAAGGAAGGGGTGAATGTGATCACAATAAATAACCAAGAAGATATAATAAAAAATAAAACAAACATACGAATTCTTAATAAAATGAAGGATCATCTTTCAAGTGAAGATACCATTCATTCGCATAATATAAACATCATGTAATAATTAATGTTTTACAATTGATCAATAAAATACAAAAAGTCTAGTTTTAGTTTAATTAATCTTAGAATTACAATGTCTTCACCAATGACAAAGCCCTTATACCGCAATTTGTGTTCATATAAACATTAACGACTTAAGAAAGGGGTGAATACAACCACAACAATCAACCAAGAAGTTATAAATATACAATACTATTTTACATAAAAAAGATAAGTAAAATTACCTAAATAAAGAAAACAACTAGAATTAGATAAGCTTCAATAATTGTTCTCCAATTACATGCGCACATGGAACAAGAAGAAAATATGTTAACATAAGGACAATTGCAATAACAAAATTTTGTTAACAAATCCTAATTTAGTAATTAAATAGATCAATCCAACTAACTTGGTATAAAATTAGGGTTAAGTAACTTTATCCAATTTGCAATTAGGGTAAAGTAACAATTTATTTAACAACTAATCCAACTATTAACCGTATCAAATAAAGGCTAATATATATATATATATATACACAAATATATATTTCACAAACATATTACAAAGCCTTTTTTGAACTTAAAAAATGATCATTTTGCTATATTTTACCATTCCTATTTTTCTTAAAATTTTAAAATAACATAAAATTAGTTTATGACAATTTAAATTTTAAATTAAATCTGAGTAATAGAGACTAAATGACCGATCTCTATTGTTAAAATCCCTAATCCTAACCCTAATGACTCCAATGTACATACATGAACATACACTAGTTTGCATATACATACACATACATATACTGATATTGATACACATGTATACACTAATATATACATCTACACGAACACACACGCGTGCACACACACATACACACACATAAACATACATATACATGGATAGAGTGATCTGAGTGAGAGAAAGATAGTGAGAGATAATAGTGGTAGACAGTTGGTAACGATGGTGGTAATGGAGAGAGAGAGAGTAAAAGATAATTTTTCAAAGAGAGTGAGAATAAGAGAAAGAGGGAAATGAGAAAATAAACCCTAACATGTTTTATTTATACCTAAAAGGGGACCACGATTTTAGATCGTGACTATGGGCGGTGACCATTTTAAATTAAATCAATTGGTTATGGTTAATGATTATCGTCACGGTCCGTGACCATGACCCCTAGAATTCCACAAAATCTGACCACGGTCCAAAATCGTGACCCCCATTCTCGTGATCTTTTTGAATTTCATGATTGTCATGCTGTGTTGTCAAAGTTATGGATTGTGACCATATTGTACACATACTATCCACGATTAGTTACAATTTTGGAGCATGACCAGTAGTGTAACCAACTTAACACTATTTTTCCCAAAATAGTGTCACTGGGGAGTCATAGTTCATGACCGTGACCAACATGGTCATGGTCCATGATCGTGGCTAATGTCTATTATAGATCACCCCAGATGGGGTCACAGACTGGGACATATTCATCAATTAATGGTCACGATTTTGGAATGTGACCACCTTGGCCACTGTCTAAAACTGTGACCATCTTACCGTGATAGTTTTTCATTTTTGGAGTAGAAAAGCACAATTTCTAAGAAATCAGGCCCTCGTTTGAACCAAGGTGTCCTCGTTCGAATTAGGACACTTTACATGAGGGTCACTCGTGTAAATGATGTAAGGACACATTTTAATTGAGTCAATTTGTATGTATTGGATTAATTTCGGACAAAACATTTTGAGTCATAGGTCAGGATTTGTATTGTTGATCTTTTAAGCCTATGAAGTGTTTGATTGAAGACGTAGTAGCAAAGGTTCAGAGACTGCATCATTGTATCTTGTTTCATGGACGTGTCATTTTCTTATTTTTGAGGATCTCTTAGGTATGAATGCATATGAATTTTGATCCTTGGAATTTTATTTTTGGGTGTTGATTTTTATAAATGTTTGGCGGCGATTTTAAAAGAAAAAACATTTTTTTGTTTTAAAGTCTTTTGAACGACTTTATGGGTTTAGTTCGAATGAGTTTAGCTGTTCATTCAAATGAATATCAAACGATATTTTTTTGTTTGTAGAAATAATATAGTTTGAAGCTGGTTCGAACCAGATTGGCTGTTCGTTCGAACGAGTTTTACCTTAGTTCGAAAGAGTTAGCATTTTTGTTCGAACGAGGTCTTATTTTCTTTCGAACCAGGTCTCTCAAAAAATGCTCCGCCTCAAAAAATCAATTTTTATATAAAAGGATTCATACATTTGTTTTTAGAGAGACTTTTGGTGAAAAATATTTTCTTATACATATCTAAAAAGCTCCCAAACCCTAGTTTCACACAAAGTGTTTAAGATCAAAGTTTCATTATTCTATATGCTTTGAGGTCTTGTTTTGTGGGCACCAAGAAGTTTATTCTCTTCATCTTGATTGAGAATTATTTTGTGCGGAGGATTCCGTATCCGATTTGCTATTTACACATGGTGGACTCCATGGTGTGGTTGCGGTGAAGAAGTGGTGCGTCTGTGTTCTATATTCGTAGACAATTATTGAGCATGTTCGGTAGATACCGAGGCGTGTGTAGACTCAAACGTTATGACACTGCGCGAGTTGACTCTTATGTGCACTGTGGAGGAGAGGTTGAAGACTGAATAGCGTTAAGGCTTGCGAGGGCATCGAGTATGTGTTGTAAATCTACTGCCTGTCTTGTGTAATTCCTCATAATAGCGGTTTGCGTGGCTGGGCCATCCGAGATTTTTCTCATTACGAGTTTTCCTCGTACATTGACGTGTTGTGGTTCGATTTATTTACTATATCTACTATCACCTAAATGTATGTTTTAGGTTAAGGTAAAATTTGTCTAATTTTTTTATCACAACAACTTGGTTCAAAATTGGTGCTTAGTTTTTTTTAGTTAACTCTGTTTTTAAGTTCATATATTTAATTTTAAAAAATTAAAAATTATTTGGACCATCCCTCCGTACTGCCTAGCACACTTTCAAAGAATCTTTCGCACAAGCAATCTTTAGTTTGAACGAAATAAGGAAATAATACCCCCTCTTGCAAAATTTACGAAAAAAAATTAAAAATATTTTCATCAAATTTTAAAAAGTTTTTAATATGTCAATTTATTACTTGAAAGTAAACTCAAGGAAATTACAAAAATCTTCACTACTTGCCAAACCTTTGATTCCAAGATTATCTGAATATGTATAATTCAAAGGATACTTTTCGCAGTGCAATGTCTTTTTCTTTAATGATATAACATTTACAACTCAAAAAACATCAGACAATACACTTTGACATTTTGATCATTTTGTTCTTGAATAAATCCAACACCAAAACAAAGAGTGTACAATACTGCCATTACAAATTTGTATAACGAATCTATATCTACAACTAAAAACTCGACAAACTTATATATTCCCCTTACTCAGATAGACAAGACGACCGTCCCTATGGGCATGGTCATATTTTTGGCGAATCCGACCCATGGTATAATGGACTCCATAAGATTCTCCATACGAAGGTTGAGTTTATTTAAAAGTTTAAAATCTGACTCCCAACCAAATATTCTTCGGTAAAGATGAAATGCTTCGTACGATCCGCCTCCTTTAGTTGACGATGCTTTCAAATTGCCAGTTTTCACGGGTCGGTTTAAAAGGCATCCACCCCAAGTCCAACCTCTTTACCTCAATTCCACTGGTTTTCCTTTCATCTGGTCTTGGCTTAATACCCTGTGGATGAGGGTGAATAAACGACCACTCCCAACCTTATCGAGGACATTATTTTTTCTTCAGTCTTCTAGGATTTTGTCCTTGCTATATTTTTTTGACATAGTCCTTTAGGTGTCCAACTTGGGTTATTTCCTTCAAGTGGGACTTGAAATCCTTACAAGTTTTGGTCTTATGACCATATTTCTTTTGGTAAGAGCACCTCAGTGAAGTATTTCTCCTTGTAGGGTCTCTAACAATTTTCATTGGACACTTGGAGTACTCATTATCCTTAATATTGGTGAGGGTTATATTAATCGATTCTTTGAAAAAAATGTTAATCACATGATAAGATTTAGTGGGATCAACTTTATCTCCTGTCTTTTAAGCACTGGCTTGATTTTCCCCTCCTTTAAGAGTGATTTCATTTGTAATCGACCACTACGTTGGTCTCTTCTGGTGATCGCATCTTCCACTTTGTCATACATTTTATCTTGACATATGATATCATCAATTATTCTAAACTACTTCTTTATCAATGAATGATACAACATAGAGTTTCTAAGCAGTTCTATTTTGAAGGGTCCATGGCGACTTTCCAGATCAATCAATACCTCTATGCATATTCCCTAAGGATATCTTGTGGTTTTGTTGTATCATGAGCAAAGCATCCATCCTCTATGAATGTAGATTGTTGGAGATGAATCTTTTGGTAAAGGATTCAATTAGTTTTTTAAAGCTCGTGATCGATCTAGTGGATAACTTCTTGAACTACCTCTAAGCAACATCGCCTAGTTTGGAGGGGAAAATTCTACACATTAATGGTTTGTTATTGATCTATTGTATTGTGGCTTGCCTAACAAATATGGTTGGTAGGATTTGTTTTCCCATTGTAGATCTTGAATTTAGGAGATGCAAACTTATATAGGAGATCTACCTCCTCCAAGGCACGTGCGAAGGGGAATTTTACCTGATTCACAAGACCTCGGCATGCCAACTCTCTCGTGGTACTAGTCCTATCTCGCGTTACTCATTTTTCCAACACTCTACGAAATAAAACTTTGTATTTCATCCCACTCTTACCTATCTTCATGTCTTGGGGACCCATTATGGGTCTTTCCATATGACAATAGTTCCCGATACAGTACGTACTCCTTCCTCGGTTGCGAGTTTTGCTCACCTTAGGTCTAGGTCTAGGCATAGGAGTCTATGATTCTTCCTCTATATCCCTCTCCATTCGTTCCAACCGATGCTAGAGTTTCTAATTCGACGAGTAAATATCTCCTTGTCATGAAGAAAACTCTCATAAGTGTGAATTATTATGGACACCTAACCGGGATAATGATTTTAGTAACCTCTATTAGATCGATCCTCTTAAGGATGACAATGAGAGCTAGGAGAGTCCTCACTAAGAGAGGAGTGAATAACGAAGCGAATTCTCTATGGTTGGGGTGAATTAAGCCCTTTATCAAGGGCATCATGAGATCTATAATGATCTTCCTAGGTGTTGGACATGGTTGATATTCGCGGTAAAGCTTTGGCTAATGAGATGGAGAGAAAATAGTTTCTTACAAACTGCACAATTGTAAGTGCACAAAACTTACGGGTGTGAATTAATTATTCCCATAAGAAAAATAAATAGTTGTATACGAATAGGCACAACCACACACATGACAATGAGGAACACATATTTGCATGGTTCAGTAAATTGCTTACGTCTACAGGAGGTAAATATTTTTTAATTGAGTAATTTCTGAGTATAATTTGATAAATGATTGAGTCTATGAAATTCACATACCCATTGGTAGGATCATATAATATTCATATGAACGGGTTCAAGTTTTCCTGGAGGGGTGGACTCCCTAGAACTTATCGGTTTGTTATGATAAACCCATTCGAATATATCTGATAGTATCACTGAGTATCTTGAGCATAAATCAACCATCTCTAAGAGAAACTTCATTAGTTATGCACGGGTTCTAATTTAGCTGGGCCCCACATGAGTAATTATGCCAAAAGTGAGATCCCACAAAAATACAATGGCCGTTTTGTAATTACTATTAAGTATTATTTTATTTTAAATTAAATATTAAATAAAAATGCTAAATTAAACTAATGATAAAAGAAAAGGGTAATTTTTTATGTTTTACATTATGTTGTAAAGATAAATGAGACATTTCAAAATTGAATTATTAGTTAACACTTCAAGAAACAATTTAATCTAAAAAATGGATCCAAATGCAAAAACATAAAAATTTAGATCTCAATCTGAAAACTAGTGGACCGTATAATGTATGTGAATAATTAGATGAATTAAACATAAATTATTGGGAGCTCCCAAATTTTGCACATACCAAAAATTGTTTATCTTTGGTAAAATAACATATTTTTTGGTGTTAAGGGCTCTTACTCTTTAATATATACCTTATATTTTAGGATATACACAAATCTAAAGCGTGTAAATTATAAAAAATCATATATATATATTTTAAAATATCAAAAAATTATGTATTCATTACCAAAAAAAAAATATCTACATAATTCAAACTTTTCATGTGTACATTACTAAAAAGTCAAATATACATCACAAAAGGAGCAAACTAAAAAGGCTTTTCATCATGTCCTAAATACCAAAAAACATACCTATCAAGGACTAAATAAGAAAAACTCATAAATTAGTCCTTAATCACCACTAGTTTAGAACATAACACAATCATCCAAACAATATCTTATAATTATATATAATAACTTAAATTGTAATGTTTTTCCTAAAATTTCTTCTTTTAATTTTATCCTCACATCTGTTTAATTATTTTTATTTCTCGTTTAATCAATTATATTAATAACTATTTTATATAGATGCTAAAATGTCCACATATATAAATTAACACTCTAAATTGATCATCACATCCTCTTAATTATTTTTATTTCTCCTATATAATACATCCAACACATATTATTAAAATGAAATCGCATTTTTCTCCAAATTCTTCTATTTTTCTTAACAAAAATGATCCAAATCACCCTCAAGTACCTTAGCGGGATACGTCACCTACGATGTTACCAAATAAACCAAAATAGTTCTTTTGGCTTTAGATTTTTTAGGCGCTCATTTCATGTATTTTTAAAATTTTATTAAGTCCCATAACCACAAAAAATGTCCATAACTACTCTGTAACTACTCACTTTCTTTTCTCTTCGCAGAAAATGTCAATTATCCCATGTTGGATACAATAGTACCAACAACTAAAAAAGAATATGAGAGTGGATATAAATAAATCTTTAAAAATAAGACTAAACACTTAGGACCGTTTAGTTGTAGGGGGTTATTTTTCATTTTTCATTGCCACTTTTTTCTCTATATCTTTGTCAATGGACTAAGATGAAAAGAAGAAGTGAAAAATTATTTTTTAACTTAAATAGTTCTAAAAAATATGTATTTTATAATTTTCAAATTAATTTAAATTAAAAAATATTTTTTTATGAAACTACATTCTTATTCCCATCTAGTGACATATTTTATCAAATTTATGATACAAAATGCGAAAAATACAAATCGAAAACCGACCCTCAAGATCGCAAGCCAAAGTACAACAAAAACGTAACTTCCAAGAAAAACCCTAACCTTATATAAACCCACCCCGGCCCCGTCTTTTTTCACATCCCAATCTCTATTTTCTTCTACAAAACAACTCACAATCATGTCAACATATGAGAAACAAACCCTTACTCTAAAAACCTCCGATAACGAAGAATTTGTTGTTGAACAATCGGTTTTAATCACATCCGAAACCATCAAAGTCATAATTGAAGATGATTGTGCCCCGGGTGTGATACCACTACCCAACGTGGATAGCAAAACCCTAGTCATAGTCTTGGAGTATCTCAAGAAGCATGCAGATAAATCTATTTCTGAAGATGATTTGAAGGATTTTGATGGGGAGTTTGTTGAACAACCTTTGCACGTTTTATTTGAGATCATTATGGCCGCGAATTATCTCAATGTGAACGACTTAATGGAAATTGCTATTCAAAAGGTGGCTGATGAGATTAAAGATAAGTCTGTTGAGGCCGTTCGTGAGATATTTAATATTGTTAATGATTTTGCACCGGAGGAAGAGGCCAAAATCCGCAAGGAACATGCATGGGCTTTTGAGGGAATCGAGGATTAGGGTTTGGTTTATGGGTTAAGTTTTTGATAGGTTTGTTTTAGTCTTGGGTGATTTTGAAATGTCCTTATGTTTGGTTTTATGCGTCACAAATCATAAAAATATTTTGTTTATGAATTGGCAATCTATTGAAGCGATCTTTCGAATTTCGAGGTAATTATGGATTAGGATTAAGGTTTACGGGTTACCTTTTTTTTATATTTTTATTTTTTTAATTTTTTTAATGTAGGTTTTAATCTTGGATTATTTTAATGTTTATCTTGTGTTCCGTTTTGGATACCACTGCTACTTGGTTTTATGCGTTCAAGAGTATGAATGTTTATGGCTTGCGAATTGACCATGTACTCGGTTATAGTGCTCAAGTGATTGAATTTTAATATAATGTACTTTGTAGTTGGGGATATATAATTTCTTTGAATATTGAGTTGGGGTTTTATGTTTTCACTATTTGCAGTTTGTATTATTTTTCCGATTTTTTTTTTGGCAAAAATTGAAATGACCCAAGTTGAAAGTGACACTGGACGGAAATTCCTTTGGGTTTTGAAGGAATTAAGAATTAGGGTTTGGTTTGTGGGTTACTTTTTCATGTTTGATTTTAGATGCCATCTAGGTTGGTTTTATAAATTCTTTTCAAAAATGCTATTGGAACCGAATTTTTTACCGAAAGTGGAGATATCGAATTAGGTGGAGGGTTTCTATTTGTTAGTTTGTGGGGTCTACGTCAGTGGAATAAGAGAATCGACCAACACCACGTTGCCACGTGTGATTTCAGTAGAAATTTATGTCAAAAATTCGGTTCCAACAGAACAACTCAATTCTTTTAGGTTCCATTTGGTTAGGCATGGAATTTGGAAATCAACTTTCCCGTGTATTTTTACATTTTCGGTTTGCAAAAATCATGTAATATCACCTTTTTGGGGAAAGTACACGTCCAACCGAGCAAATAGGTCGGATTTTGCGTCGCGGGAAAATTTGCATTTCCTATGTTCTTGATTTTTTACCAAACTCCTCCGTTAGGAAAGAATCCCCAAAAATCTCTTAGAGTATGTTGTGTGTATATAATTCATTAATTTTCCTGCAGCATTCTGTTATCAACTAAACACACAAAAGAAAATGATTTCCTTTTATTTTACTTCACTTTACCTAACTTTTTCCGGAAATCATTTTTCCGCCTAACTTTCCCGTCAAACAAACGGAACCTTAATTATTAGTCTAGTGTTTAAAATTTGGGTTCTTTTTCGTTAATGTGACACTTTTTGAAAAATGTGTGGCAAAAGGTAAAAGTTAAAATGACCCGAAATTACAATTCATAACGGGAAAATTAATTTCTTGTTTTGTATTGCTTCATATATATATTGAATATTAGCATGTAGGTCACGCGATGCATGATCGAATTTATCAAAATTTATTTATTTTTGTTTTTTCTTGTTTCACACAGTAAATTCTAAAGTTTAAATGAGATTTAATTTTAAAATAAAAATAAAAGTAATATTATTATTAAAGTTTTATAAGAAATTCAATGAACGGTTAAATATTAAGGGATAATTCAAGGCTAATTCTATTTATTAGGTTAAAGATGCATTAAATTCCATTGATTTTTTTTAATGCACCAAGTCCTTTCTCATCATAGACTATATATATTTAGATAAATATACTTTCACACATACCAATTTTAAATCAACTTACTCTTTCTTTCTAAAAATAAATACATAATTTCACGCTCTTTCTCTCTCTAATAGCCCACCTCCACCCCCACCCCACCCCCACCGGAGACTCGCCGCAAACAGTCCACCGAAAAATCTCGCCGGAATTTTCACCGGAGTGTTTCTCTCTCTCTCTCTTTTTGTTTATTTCTTTGGTTTTTCTGGTTCGCGCCAGCGGCACCATTGTCGGAGCTGGAGAAGAAGAGTTTTTGCCGGAAAAAATGGAGATTTTACGGAAACAGTAAATTTATCTGTTTCGATTTTTTCGTCAAAAAATATCGAATATGGATGTTGTTTGATAGATCTCGATGAGTAGATTCCAAATATATAAATTTTTTGAATTTTGGATTTGTAAATTTGAAGTTATGGACTTTTAAAGATTTGGTATTTTTTTTTTAAAAAACGATGTGATAGTTGTAAATAGTTGTGAGAGTATTTTAAGGGTGTATTTGTCATTTTAATGTGCCGAGTTGGTGTAATAGAACTTTTGACACCATTGACTCAGTCAAATGATCTCTTGCCTCATTGACTAAGTGAATGGAACTGCAAATAATTATCCCTAATATTGAAGAAGAATTTGTTTTATTAGAACTTTTAGTTAAATATATTGTAGTGTTATGTATAACACTACAACATATACAATTTGAAGATTCCTTTATGTATGACTATCATGACACATTAATAAGTTAATATACTTTCAAATACATAAAAACAAAAATTTTAAAAACTCAACAAAACAATACTAAATGGAAACATTAAAGATAATAATATTATTCTAGCCAAACATTCCTTAAACAGACAAAATATATATTAAACACAAACCATAATGTATTATCAATTAGAGATAGTAATCATCCACTTTATGTTAGAAACCAATGGTTAAAGTGTACCAGGAATCGGAGAAATTGAAGTTGTATTAGACGGGTCCAAACCCTGAAACCAAATGGACAAAGATAAAAAATAGTAGCCCATAACACAACAACTTGTAAAAATAAAAAAAAAAGCCTTGAGCTTCCAAGCAAGAATCTTGTTTTCCCGAGAAAAAATTAATAGAATAAGTGTGAAATTCAAATACAAAAGCATTCACTATCAAGTATCTCAGTCATCTTCGTCATTTTTGTCTTTGGATAGGATGGGAGTGGAGTAAATATTAATGCTTGTCTTTTTATATGTTTGTTGAATGTTCTGTTTTTCATCATTATATGTAGGTATTGCGGTGCGGGTATGTGGTCGGTCCCGCTGTTAAGGGCTATACTAAAGTAAAAACTTAAAATCAAATTTTAGTACAATTAAAAACTGAGAGAATACTATAATCCTAGCTTCAACATATGTGCAAAGAAAATACTCTTTGTGAGTCAACCCGTTGTTCATCAAGAAAAAATGCCTTCACGTTCAATTATTGCATATATTGCTAAAATCGACCAACCTACCTACTTTACACAACTCTCATATGAAGATCAACTTTTGCAGCGCCTTCTCATTCATTTTCTTCATCTGTGACTTTTCAAGAATCTGATGGTTTTAAGTTTAACATAGTAAATCACAAAGACATAGCATGTCATTGATGAGATGGAAAATAATTGAAGAGTTGGATTATACTGAAGTTGCATCTGTGTTCATTCGCCCCATTTGTTTAGAGCCACTACAATTTATAAAGACAGGGGTCAGAACCGAAAAACATATTATTGGGGAATTGGAAGAGATTTTGAAAAAGAAGGGACGCTGAAAAATCTCATAAATGGAGAGAGAGAAATGGAAGGCAGTTTGTCTACTTTGGGAAGTTGAAAGGAATTTGCGGACTTTTAGATTGCTGTAAACACGATTATAGCTTAATTGCTTAATTATGGCATTAGCTACGTGTCATTCTCAAATTGATTTAGGCTTCTAGTTTATATACATACATAAATATGGTTTGAATCTTAGGTGACTTGAAATTTTCCTTATGTGTGGTTATTAATAATTAAACATGTGTTTTATCTTTTATGTTTTCAGGATTATGAATATATTTTGTTTATGAATTGGCAATCTATTATTGAAGCATTTGTCAGGAGATAACATAATACTTTACATAATCGAGTTTTTTATGGTTTGGGGTTAAATTCTTTTAATTTTTGAGTCAGGGCTTTAAAGTCTTCACTCATTGCATACATATGGTAAAGTGACACGAGATGGCAATGTCAAGCTTTTAACATCAAATTGTAAATAATGATATTGCTTCTGAATTAATTTCTCGTTTTGTGTTTTTACATAATTCTGTTTTCGAATGTTAGTTGTAAACATTCTGATCTGGTAGGGTTAGAAAATATGGTTTTGATTTTGGGTGACTTCAAAATCTCCATATCTTTATTTTTTAATACTCTAACTTGTATTGTGTTTGAGTAATACTACGAGTCACATCCTTCAAATGAGTTGACAAAGGATTAAAATATTATAATGTGCCATTATTGCTAGTACAATATTTATGCAATCTCAACTTATATGAGAATGATTCGAGGTATGTTTAAGACAGGTTGTGTTTTTAAGTTCAGGATTATGAATCAACGTTGCTTCTCTTAGAGAATTTGTTAGGACAGAACTTGATGTGAGCCATGATTGAATTAATACAGGGTTCTGTATAGATTGGGGTTTATAAATTGTCCGAAAATTGAGTATAGGTTTTTCGATTTTAGTCCCCTAATGAAAGTTTTTGATATCTCAGATCCTAGGCATATTATAATTTCACTAATCATATTTTAACTTGTTTATAGGATTTAACCTATTGTGAAGAAAAACCCAAACCAGTTGAAAATGATCATATTATTGAGTTCACTACCGATCAATTAAAAATTAATTACACATATCCTAATAATTTAGCAATCCACGTAAAAGTCTCCAAAGAAGAGTGGATATTCTGGGGGGGGAATAAAAGACTTTCCTAGGTGCTTGGTCCATGGAGTAGAGGGGCGATTGCAGGAAAAGAAGGCATAGGCCTCTTTATATATCATTTTTCCATCACTGGATTATGGCCAAACTCTCACATCAGTAGAGGGTATGTTGGGGAGGGAGGTGATAAAGGTAATAATGTGGGGAAATATAAAGGTGGGGGGAAGCTTCCATGCATTGTTATAGATGAATGAGCTGACTGTAATTGTGACTATAATGGTGGACTAATCCAGGTCTCTGCCAAGCATGTGATTAATGGGAGTTCCCAACCATTTGTGATTCAAAAAATTAATATCAATCTCATTTCCAACAATCCACTGAGTCTCCAAATTGATAATAGCCAAAGATTCTTTAAAGCCATGCCAAACAGCGGAAATTTTGTAAGGAGGATTTACCTACTTCAAATGAAATAGGGCTCTTAACAAAGAGCTCCAAATGTTGTCTTAGTAAAATTATCCCAAGTGTGCTTGAGGAGAGCAACTCTATTAAGGGAGATGAGATTTCTTAGTTTTAAACCACCATTGACCTTAGGAGAGTAGGTAGTTTTAAACCACCATTTGTTGATCACATAAAGTAAGAACTATAATGACTACCTGCACTTGAAAACAGTAGAGAAACCCCAGTATGATAACCAAGATAACCAAGTGAAATGCAATAAAATGAGTTCAATAAATGAATAAAAATATTCAACCAGTAAATCCTAGAAATATGATAAAACCCAGCTATAAAGATATTGATTTGAAACTGAAAGCATATTGAATGCATCACTTGTGCTCATTTTGAAAGTTATAATTAATGTAGCTACGTCATAAGTAAAACATCATGTATACAGCACCGTCATAAAAAATAGTAAAAATCGTGTGCGTTGCGCACCACTATACGGAATAGTAAAAATTGTGTCCGTCACACAACCATACAAAATAGTAAGACTCGTGCACGTTTTCCCATCAATCCATAAAAAAATCATCTTCTTCATTCAAATAATATGGAAAGAAAAAATTAGACATAATAGGTCCCTCCTTCGTATTTTCCTTTCACTTTTTAGTACTCAATAAAGACTCGCATGACATCATTTTAGAATGTCAGGCGATCCATTGCCACTGCCGAATGAAACATTTAATATTTGTGCCTAAATATTGATACATAAAGATAATTTTAATCAGATAAGCTAAGAAATAACTTACCATAGTATCTCAGACCAATGACATAATTAATTGAAAATTCAATAAGAATTAATATTGAACTTTTCAACATCAAACCATCAATCATATAAAGATACCACCACAATAGTAAAGATTATACGGACCAATATGACTATGATACTGTCACGACTATGATACAAATCGACATGCCTTCAATATAGTGTTGTTTACGACTTAGCTATGCGATACTTGTCATTTTACTATATAGTATTCTATCGTACAATACATACTGCATGTTGTACAACACCTATAGTTGGTGGGTTTTATAATTAATGTAGGGCTTTGAAACTTAAAAATATGTTTAATTATTTCCAAGTGATGTATGGGGCTTCTATGCAAGTTCAAAGATGCGCATTAGAATTTCCAAGTGAGTTAAGCTACTTCTAAATATTAAGAGTGATTAAGAACTTAAATAATTAAAATCGTATGATATTCATCCTTTGGGATTTTGTATATTGAAAATATTCACGTAAACAAATCAAATTAGCATATATTTTAATCACAAATAACTAAAATCGATTTGAACTCCAAATATCCCCTAAAAGAAAATGCTTAATATATTTAGTTTTACTCACGCAATAAAATTAAACACCCATTGTTGATGCTCGGTAAATCCAGAATGAAGAACCCATAAAAATATAAGAAAAAAACACAAATAATAGTAAATATTCGCAATGAGAGCCCAACAATAGTAAGGATTTGCAATGAAACCTCAATAGTGCTCTAAAATTCAATTAACATAAACAAAACACCTAGCTGGCATTTGTCTGTTCATATGAGGGGAATATCTTTTATAGCAATCAATTCTTCCTAGTTGAAGAGGATGTGGAGTCCATTGGTATTCAAATCCCCCGACTCGAACTTTTGTGTAATGTAATACCCCGTATTTTCGTGATATATATTTTTGGGATTAATTAAATTAAATGTGAATTAATTTGGGAATTAATCCGGATAAAATACTAACGAGATGTGAGTTGGTATTTGATTATAATGTATATATATGACTATATATGAATATTGAACTATGAAACTTGTCGTGAGATTGAAATACGACAATTTGGAAATTTTGTTGAGACGCGTGTGACAGTCGCGTCAGGAATATTATTATTTGATTAAAAAGTGAATTTTAATTCTATTAACTGTATGGTCGTTTTGAGTGCACCAACGCGTCCGGAAAGGTCAAAATAGTCAGAAAACACTAGCCGGGGGTTTAGTTTGGGTCCCGGGGCATTTTTAGGCCATACCAGCAACGTAAAAGGGTAGTTTGGTAATTTTAGAATTTGGGGAATTAAAACCCACGAAAATTAGAGTTAAAAATATGACTTAGTCTTAACCCACTAAGCCATTTCCATCCCCAATCTAGGTAGTGGGCTACGGGAGAAGTTAGGAACCTTAAACTTGCCAAACCAACCTCCACCTCCCTTGTCATCCTTAGAGAAAAGCTGGTAGAGAGAGAAAGAAAGGAAACATTCTGCAGAGAGAGAGGGAGAACAAATCAACCTTCATCAATCCAACACCAAATTCAGAGAAAGATTAGAGGCAAGTGGTTTAATTTCGTTTTTGCAAAGAATGCTTCTTCCATGCCTAGGAAATTTATGAAATTGTTTTGTTCTTGGAGAATGATAAAAACCCATTGAATTGTATTTAGAGATTTAAAATTTTATGAGGAGATTGCATGTAGAACAATGTTAGGTTGATTATTCAAATGTAAATACATCTTTATATCATATAAACGGATTTAGCTATGTCTATGGATGAATTAATTTTTCTAGGGTTTATGTTCATGGGATTTGGGGAAAACTGAGGGGATTTGATGATTTGATGATGTTTAGGAAGATTTGGCCCTATATAAATGTTTAATTATGACCTACGAATGTTTAGTGTGTATTAGAAACCTTAAAATGCCGTTAGTACGAATTGTATAAGAGATTAGACATGAAGAAAGTTGGAAAAACGAAAAAAGGAAATTCTGGGCTCGAAACTGGCCTCTCGTTAGAAGACCTACCCAGGTCGTTCGAACGAGCTTCTAACGAGTTGACAGTTTGCCTTCTAACGAGAGGGATGTTCGTTCGATGTCTTTCATTCGAACAAGATCTCATTAGATGCCCAGTTCGTTCGAACGAACTCTCGTTCGAACAGCCTCGTTCGAACGAGACTTCTAACGAGCTGACAGTTTAGGCTTTTTGGCCTATTTTGATTTCGCGTGTCCCGTAACCTTGTTTAATTGTAGAGATAACATTCCCTTGATGATAGATTTATATAGTTGGGACATTTGGGATATTTTGGGGAGTAAAACCTAGAAGTGCAATTCGAATTGAATGGAAATTGTGGAATAGGACGTGAGTGGCTATTACGATGTGAGAATTATTAACGGCTTAAATAATTGAATTAATCGGGAACTTATGAATTATGCAACATTATAAGTTGGTACGAGAATGAGAAGTGTACCACAAATAAATTACGGTGATTACTAAGATGTGTGTATACTTAGTATATTTATATGATTTTATGTGTATGACATACCTACCATACTTGCTATCACGGGAGGTTTACGTTCGCTTAGGGCCCTCTAATCCTTGTGTTGCCCGGATTTAGATTGGTACCTCGAGAACATAGGTCAGAGAAGGACTTATTGGGATGTTAATAAGTCTGCTGATCGTGGGAGCGTAGGTATGTGCGTGACCCATGTGATGTGACTATGTTCGCCTCCATTGTTTGTGATTTTCTATTATCTGAGAACGATTCCTGAGAGATTCGGAATGCGTGATCCTTATGTACGTGATGTACCGGGATGGATAGCAGAGTATGTGTGCACCGCAGCTTAGTCTCGGGTGCTTGTATTGTATATTTATGACGGGAATAATATACACTTAATTAATGAGAACTTTCATGTGGTATTGTGTGTATAAATATGGAAACGCTTTGAGAAAATATAAAGGGATAACCTGAAATGAATTGTATTGCTTAATTGAGAATCCGAGTGTAGGTAATGCTTCTATTTCATTGATAACATTAGAATGTATAATGGGAACCAAGTAGAAAGGTTAGAACTCATGTCAGTTTAGTAAGAGGTAATTATCACTTAGATGGGTGCTATACGTTAGGGGTGCACAATTAGACGAGAGGTGAGTATTTCATGTGAGTGCACGTCCTAACATGTATTTTGCATTCATTGTTTTAATGTATTAAAACACTTGCTGTTTTTAAAATAATCCCCGCTTTCGGGCTCTGACCCGTTTGCTTTCAAATCTATTTTTGTAAAAACCATTTTAGGTGCCCAGCCACAAGGACACCATGCTTAGGATTTTCATTCAGGTGACGAGCTGTAGCTGTTTGTGGGAGTTACAGGACTTTGCTAGTATACGCTTCATCTATCTTGACTCTATATTCAGCTTTCATCAGTTGTAGGGCATGTCACCCATTTCTATTAGAAACATTTTCCTATTTCAGATTTTCAGACTGTTGGCATGTAATTAATTCCGGTTACCTTGTTTTATTTAGTTCAGTTATGGGATTGTTGTGAGGAGTTTTCCTCCGTACTTATTATTATGTTGTTGGTTATTCTATTGATTCGTTATGGTGAATGGTTGTTATTCTTTCATTATTCTTTTTCTGTATGTTAATCAGAGTTAACTTAAAATTTGGCAACTCACTTTTTAAATACTAGGTGGTTAGTAATCATTAAAATGTTTTCGACAGTGATGCTATTTACTGGACTAACTTGGCATTTTGTATTAATTTAATAAAGGAGTAGCTACCCGGTATTTAATTAGTCGGGGTGTCACAGGTGGCATCAGAGCATCAGGTTCTAGTGTCCTTTAGGATCTGTACGGCTTATTATGTTTCCGCTGAGCTTTCTTTGATGTAGAGCCCTATATTTTAGGACTGTTGTATTCTTTTGTATATGCTACGTTCTTCAGCTATTTCAAGTTTATAACTGCGAACTTATAAACTGTATTCTTATTTCAGATGCCTCCACGATGTGCACAACGGGTTCCCAGGGATGCTACGCCAGAACCACAACCCGCACCAGTTCAGGGCACGATGAATGCCTCCGAGGTTGCAGCCATTGTGGCCCAGGCGGTAAATGCCGCACTAGCCGTAGTTCAGCAGGCACCACCTCAGGCGCCAGTAGCCGCGCCAGTTCAGGCACATGCATTCCCGTCTGCTTGGGAACGTGTACGTGATGCTTTTCAGAAAGCACACCCACCGGAGTTCGCAGGTAGCTCCGATGTTGTGGTTTCGAGTCAGTGGAGGAAGGACATTCAGCGGCACCTGAGGATGTATGAGTGCACCGATGTCCAGAAGCAGATACCAGCTACCTTTAAGCTAGTGGGGTTTGCACTGCAGTGGTGGGAGTCTATTACCACAGTGGAGGAGAGAGATACTCTCACGATTCAGGAGTTTTGGGTGCGGTTCGACCGCAAGTATTTTCTGTCAGCTGTTCACACGAAAATGAGGAGGAAGTTGATGAATCTCAGACATGAAGGTAAGACTATGGCCGAGTATGAGGCCGAATTCACCAATCTGTTGAATATTGTGCCGGATGAAATACCAACAGAAGAGAAGAAGATACAGAAATTTACAGACGGGTTGACTTGGAGGATTCGTCAACATTTGTTGGGGAATCTATCGTTGGCCACTTACTTTGATGTGGTTAACGCTGCACTGTTACACTGCCAGGATCATCGCTTTCACATGACTGAAGGCAAGAGGTCAGGAGAGTCAAGCCATCAGGGTAGGACTGGGGGAAATGGTGCCAGTGGAGCACATTCTGTTCAGGGGCAGAGGCAGGATGATCAGGGTTCCCAGAAGGGGGATCACAAGAGGTTCAGATCGGGAAATTTCAGGCACGGACAAGGAGGTTTCCGGCAGGGCCATCAGGGTCCGAACGGCCATCAGAACCAGCAGGGTCAAAATGGTCAACAGCAGTTTCAACAGGGCCAGCAGGGCCAGGGGAGGAACGGTAACGGCCACCAGGGCCGGGGGCAGCAGGGACAGAGAGGGGGGAACTTCCGGGGGAAGTGTTACGTTTGTGGCAAGACTGGCCATAAACGCCAGGACTGTCCGGATACGGGCAGGGCCCCGCAGCAGCAGCAGGGTACTCGACAGGAGCCGCAGAGACTCGTGTTTCCCGCCGCCCTCCCGGCGCCACCACAGATGGCAGCATTACCACCCATTCCAGCGGTCCCAGTTCAGCAGGGGCAACTGCAGTATGGGAGAGTATATCAGCTTCAGCAGGCCGCAGCACCACATAATCCTCCAGCTATTGAGGGTATGCTCTCTATTCAGGGGACTATGGGGCGTATTTTGTTTGACACGGGGGCTACACACTGTTTTATTGCTATGAGATTTGCACGCACCATCGGGTTGTTAGACACAGTCGAGAGCACGGTTACATGTGTACATTCGTCGTTGAGTAAGGGTTTCGTGATTTCACTTGTATGTAGAGGCGTGGGTATAGGGATCGGGAGGTTTACTTTACCCGCGGATATGCTAGTATTAGATATGACCGAGTATGATGCCATTATTGGCATGGATTGGCTAGTTGCGTACCGAGCCATGATTGATTGTTTTAGTAGATGTATTATCTTTGCCATTCCCGGGCAGGAGATGTTTTTAGTGGCAATGCCTCGTCCTGAGGGAGGATCGTCCACTCATTTGTACTATATAGAGGAGGAGACCTCTAAGGAAGTGGTGATACCACTTGATTTGATTCTGGTTGTTCGAGAGTTTGCCGATGTATTTCAGGATATACCTGGATTACCTCCGAGTAGAGAGATAGACTTTGTGATCGACTTGACGCCGGGCACTCGACCTATTGCCCGCGCACCTTACCGTATGGCTCCAGCTAAAATGAGAGAGTTACGGGATCAAATTGAGCAGTTGTTGGGACAGGGGTTTATC
The DNA here is from genome assembly GCA_949130495.1 of Sambucus nigra. Classification (NCBI taxonomy): domain Eukaryota; kingdom Viridiplantae; phylum Streptophyta; class Magnoliopsida; order Dipsacales; family Adoxaceae; genus Sambucus; species Sambucus nigra. The sequence continues at coordinate 327,754,456 of OX422221.1, read as the reverse complement.
CGGAGGAGTACTTCGTCGTGGGGTGCCCCTGTGCTGTTTGTAAAGAAGAGGGATGGATCTTTGAGGTTGTGTGTGGATTACCGAGAGTTGAATAAGGTCACGATACGGAATAAATATTCGTTTCACCGAATCGATGACTTATTCGACCAGTTGAGGGGAGCTTCTTTCTTCTCAAAGATTGATTTGCGATCGGGATACCATCAGTTGCGTATTAGGGAGGAGGACGTCTCGAAGACTGCGTTCTTAACGAGATATGGTTCCTACGAGTTTCGGGTTATGCCTTTTGGCTTGACAAATGCTCCAGCCGTGTTTATGGACTTGATGAATAGGGTGTTCAGAGAGTTCCTTGATCAGTTCGTCATTGTCTTCATTAATGATATTCTGGTTTACTCCCAGACAGAGGAGGAGCATGCAGAGCATTTGAGGCAGGTTTTACAGACGCTACGTCAGAACGAGCTGTATGCAAAATATGAGAAGTGCGGGTTTTGGCTGAAGGAGGTTCAGTTTTTGGGGCATATTATTTCCGACCGGGGGATATCTGTTGATCCGGGGAAGGTATCCGCGGTGAGGGAGTGGGGACAGCCCACGACACCGACTGAGATCCGTAGTTTCTTGGGCCTAGCAGGATACTACAGGAGGTTCATTCGGGGATTTTCGAAGATAGCGGGTCCTTTGACACATCTGGCTCGTAAGGGTGTGCCATTCATCTGGAGTGATGCCTATCAGTTGGCATTTGATGAGTTGAAAGATAAGTTGACCTCAGCACCTGTGTTAGCATTGCCGAGATCGGGAGTTGAGTATCTAGTCTACACCGATGCGTCCTTGCAAGGACTTGGAGGTGTATTGCAGCAGGAGAGTCAGGCCATAGCTTATGCTTCCCATAAGCTAAAGCCTCACGAGAAGAATTACCCCACTCATGACTTGGAGTTGGCGGCAGTTGTATTTGTCCTTCGGATTTGGAGACATTATCTTTTGGGGGATAAGTTTCGATTGTTCACGGACCACAAGTCCCTACAGTACCTATTCACGCAGAAGGAGTTGAATATGCGGCAGCGAAGGTGGCTTGAGTTTGTGAAGGACTATCAGTTTGATATCCAATATCACCCGGGGAAGGCTAACGTGGTAGCAGACGCGTTGAGCCGTAGGCCAGTAGATGAGGTGGCAGGGGTGTGGAAGGCCAAGTGGAAGGAGTTGGGACACCAGGATACAGTGGCCCGATCATTTATGTCTGTGATGGCTGTTACACCACAGATTGTCACGAGAGTGGTAAAGGCACAAGCAGATGACTCGTTCTGTCAGGAGCAGATAGTTCGATTATTAGCAAAGGGATCCGAGTCCTATACCGTTATCTCAGACGGGGGATTACGCTTCAATGGGAGATTGGTAGTTCCGGAAGGGGAGGAATTGCGACACGAAGTGATGGCAGAGTCGCACGGCTCACGGTTCGCGGTACATCCCGGTGGGGACAAAATGTACCAAGATATGAGACGACAGTATTGATGGAGCGGGATGAAGAGAGATATTGCCGTGTTTGTTTCTAAATGCGCCACTTGTCAGCTGGTAAAAGTGAACCATCAGAGACCGGCAGGACTTCTACAACCATTAGAGGTTCCGATGTGGATGTGGGAGAGCATATCCATGGACTTTATCACGGGGTTGCCTACGTCACAGAGAGGTCACGACTCCATTTGGGTAATTGAGGACAGGTTGACCAAAGTCGCTCATTTTCTACCCGTAAGGACAGACTACACTACGGGACAGTATGACCAGCTCTTTATTGCAGAGATAGTGAGACTTCATGGTGTGCCCCTAAATATCGTGTCTGACAGAGACAAGATATTTGTTTCACGGTTTTGGGAAAGTTTTCAGGAGGCCATGGGCACGGAATTGCGGTTGAGTACGGCGTATCACCCGCAGACCGATGGGCAAACCGAGCATACAAACCAGATGTTGGAGGACATGTTGCGTATGTGCATCATTGATTTCGGGGGTGGATGGGAGCAGTATCTTCCATTGGTGGAGTTTGCTTACAACAACTCCCACCAGTTCACCATTGGCATGGCTCCATTTGAGGCGTTGTACGGTAGACCTTGTCGTTCCCCAGCATGTTGGTTGGAGGTGGGGGACAAAAAACCACTTGGGCCGAAAGTAATTCAGGATACTTCGGCGAGGATTGAATTGATACGAAGTCGCATTCGGGTAGCTCAAGATAGGCAGAAGAGTTATGCTGATGCGAAGAGGTCCTTCAGGGAATTTGAAGTGGGGGACCAGGTTTTACTCAGAGTATCTCCTATGAAGGGGATTATGCGATTCGGGAAGAAGGGGAAGTTGGCACCGAGATACGTGGGGCCATTCCCTATCATCGAGCGGATTGGACCGGTTGCATATAGACTTGGGTTACCGGAGCATTTGCATCGGATTCACGATGTATTTCATATTTCCTCGCTAAGGAAATATCTTAGAGACGATTTGGCTCATTCTCATATTGCTTTGGAGGACATCGACCTCCAGCCTGATAGCTCGTACGAGGAGGGACCGATTGCTATTTTAGACCGAGGTGAGAGAAAATTGCGGTCAAAGATAGTTCCGTTAGTGCATGTTCAGTGGCGACATCACAATGTCGAGGGGTCCACATGGGAGCGCGAGGATGAGATGCGCGAACGTTATCCAGATTTATTCTTACCAGGTACTTTCTAGATCCGAATTTCGGGACGAAATTCAGTTATTAGGGGGGAAGTATGTAATACCCCGTATTTTCGTGATATATATTTTTAGGATTAATTAAATTAAATGTGAATTAATTTGGGAATTAATCCGGATAAAATACTAACGAGATGTGAGTTGGTATTTGATTATAATGTGTATATATGACTATATATGAATATTGAACTATGAAACTTGTCGTGAGATTGAAATACGGCAATTTGGAAATTTTGTTGAGACACGTGTGACAGTCGCGTCAGGAATATTATTATTTGATTAAAAAGTGAATTTTAATTCTATTAACCGTATGGTCATTTTGAGTACGCCAACGCGTCCGGAAAGGTCAGAATAGTCAGAAAACACTAGCCGGGGGTTTAGTTTGGGTCCCGGGGCATTTTTAGGCCATACCGGCAACGTAAAAGGGTAGTTTGGTAATTTTAGAATTTGGGGAATTAAAACCCACGAAAATTAGAGTTAAAAATCTGACTTAGTCTTAACCCACTAAGCCATTTCCAACCCCAATCTAGGTAGTGGGCTACGGGAGAAGTTAGGAACCTTAAACTTGCCAAACTAACCTCCACCTCCATTGTCATCCTTAGAGAAAAGCTGGTAGAGAGAGAAAGAAAGGAAAAATTCTGCAGAGAGAGAGGGAGAACAAATCAACCTTCATCAATCCAACACTAAATTCAGAGAAAGATTAGAGGCAAGTGGTTTAATTTCGTTTTTGCAAAGAATGCTTCTTCCATGCGTAGGAAATTTATGAAATTGTTTTGTTCTTGGAGAATGATAAAAACCCATTGAATTGGATTTAGAGATTTAAAATTTTATGAGGAGATTGCATGTAGAACAATGTTAGGTTGATTATTCAAATTAAAATACATCTTTATATCATAAAAACGGATTTAGCTATGTCTATGGATGAATTAATTTTTCTAGGGTTCATGTTCATGGGATTTGGGGAAAACTGAGGGGATTTGATGATTTGATGATGTTTAGGAAGATTTGGCCCTATATAAATGTTTATACGAATGTTTAGTGTGTATTAGAAACCTTAAAATGCTGTTAGTACGAATTGTATATGAGATTAGAGATGAAGAAAGTTGGAAAAACGAAAAAAGGAAATTCTGGGCTCGAAACTGGCCTCTCGTTAGAAGACCTACCCAGGTCGTTCGAACGAGCTTCTAACGAGTTGACAGTTTTCCTTCTAACGAGAGGGATGTTCGTTCGATGTCTTTCGTTCGAACGAGATCTCGTTAGATGCCCAGTTCGTTCGAACGAACTCTCGTTCGAACGAGGTTGTTCGAACGAGAGTTCTAACGAGCTGACAGTTTAGGCTTTTTGGCCTGTTTTGATTTCGCGTGTCCCGTAACCTTGTTTAATTGTAGAGACAACATTCCCTTGATGATAGATTTATATAGTTGGGACATTTGGGATATTTTGGGGAGTAAAACCTAGAAGTGCAATTCGAATTGAATGGAAATTGTGGAATAGGACGTGATTGACTATTACGATGTGAGAATTATTAACGGCTTAAATAATTGAATTAATCGGGAACTTATGAATTATGCAACATTATAAGTCGGTACGAGAATGAGAAGTGTACCAAAATAAATTACGGTGATTACTAAGATGTGTGTATACTTAGTATATGTATATGATTTTATGTGTATGACATACCTACCATACTTGCTATCACGGGAGGTTTACGTTCGCTTAGGGCCCTCTAATCCTTGTGTTGCCCGGATTTAGATTGGTACCTCGAGAACATACGTCAGAGAAGGACTTATTGGGATGTTAATAAGTCTGCTGATCGTGGGAGCGTAGGTATGTGCGTGACCCATGTGATGTGACTGTGTTCGCCTCCATTATTTGTGATTTGCTATTATCTGAGAACGATTCCTGAGAGATTCGGAATGCGTGATCCTTATGTACGTGATGTACCGGGATGGATAGCAGAGTATGTGTGCACCGCAGCTTAGTCTCGGGTGCTTGTATTGTATATTTATGACGGGAATAATATACACTTAATTAATGAGAACTTTCACGTGGTATTGTGTGTATAAATATGGAAACGCTTTAAGAAAATATAAAGGGATAACCTGAAATGAATTGTATGGCTTAATTGAGAATCCGAGTGTAGGTAATGCTTCTATTTCATTGATAACATTAGAATGTATAATGGGAACCGAGTAGAAAGGTTAGAACTCATGTCAGTTTAGTAAGAGGTAATTATCATTTAAATGGGTGCTATACGTTAGGGGTGCACAATTAGACGAGAGGTGAGTATTTCATGTGAGTGCACGTCCTAACATGTATTTTGCATTAATTGTTTTAATGTATTAAAACACTTGCTGTTTTTAAAATAATCCCCACTTTCGGGCTCTGACCCGTTTGCTTTCAAATCTATTTTTGTAAAAACCATTTTAGGTGCCCAGCCACAAGGTCACCATGCTTAGGATTTTCATTCAGGTGACGAGCTGTAGCGGTTTGTGGGAGTTACAGGACTTTGCTAGTAGACGCTTCATCTATCTTGACTCTATATTCAGCTTTCATCAGTTGTAGGGCATGTCGCCCATTTCTATTAGAAACATTTTCCTATTTCAGATTTTCAGACTTTTGGCATGTAATTAATTCGGGTTACCTTGTTTTATTTAGTTCAGTTGTGGGATTGTTGTGAGGAGTTTTCCTCCGGACTTATTATTATGTTGTTGGTTATTCTATTGATTCGTTATGGTGAATGGTTGTTATTCTTTCATTATTCTTTTTCTGTATGTTAATCAGAGTTAACTTAAAATTTGACAACTCACTTTTTAAATACTAGGTGGTTAGTAATCATTAAAATGTTTTCGATAGTGATGCTATTTACTGGACCAACTTGGCATTTTGTATTAATTTAATAAAGGAGTAGCTACCTGGTATTTAATTAGTCGGGGTGTCACAGGTAATTGATCGGACAGTGGATGATTGACTTGAATCTTTTCACCCCTGGAATCCATTGATATTTCTAGACAACTTTTCTTCCATTTCCAATTTTCCACAACAGGCTTCTCATCAATAGGTAACGGCCTTATAAAATACTTGACCATACATAATATGGCTTTGTACCTTTCTTCGTATAGACAAACTCCTCATATAGTCTTTTTCGCAACATATTTTAAAAACTATTTACAATCAACCAAAAAATTACTGTCCAACTGGATAAACTATTATGCATCTACAACATCGTTGATATGCATTGTAGTCCTCAAAGTTTAGTACTTGAACAGAAAAATAAATACATTCATTTAAAGCACCCCCAAAAAAACTAAACATATAAGTCAAACTCATGTACGAACCAATACATTTAACATAATCGAATAAAGAACATACGACTCGGTGTATGAACCAATATCACCAATATGAAGTAATATCATTCAATACATTTAAACTGAAAATAAACTCATTTAATATATAAAACTAAAAATAACATAGGACGGATGGACTTTAACAGTAAACAATGCAAAACACTCATGGGGGCATTTCTTCAGACACATTACCTATACAATAATGTTGACCACGTTGTTTTGAATGAAACAAAACAATATAGATAGACAAATCTAAAACTATATAAAAATGAAACTAAAAAGGTAAAAAAACCTCAGTACATTAAAAAGTTAGTCAAAGGAAACCCAACAACTATGCTTATTCTTTCTTTGTTCTCAAAATAATAAGGGTCTTAAGTGATGAAATAAGAAAATTAAAAAGGTTACACTTGTCTTCGTCGACCCAAATAAAATGACGAGGTTACTCGTCTACCCATTATGAAGAACATACACAGAATACACAACCACCAACAATAAAAAATCGCATTTAAATCACCATACACATTTGGTAAAGGTAAAATAAGATGGCAATTATTACATTTGGTGTATGCTTTGTCCAATCAAGAAAGAGCTAAGATATAAGTTCATGTAACAGTAAGATAGACTGACATAATTTATCACAGGTCACCATAAAAAAAATTGAGTAATTAATGAACATATTTATTGATCTAGAAATACAATTAATGTCTATATAGACCAACAAATAATATTCAAATAAAACTCACTGAGATTTGATTCCCCCTTTGAAGGCAGCAACTGCACGGAGCTCAGCAGCATCGTATCGACGCATCTCATTGATTAGGTCCCCATTCAATGTTGAACGATTGCAACTGAAGTCACTTAGTAGGCTAACAGCTGGTGGATGGAAGGTGTCCATTGTAACTTTTGGCCCACTCCTCTTCCAACTTTATAAGAATAGCAACACATGGTATATGTTTATGGACCACTGCATTCAATGCGTCTAAATTAATTATTTCACTGAACCTCCTAAGCTCAGGCCATGGTTAGTCTAGTATGAGATAATCTAGCTTTTATCAAGCAGCCTACCCTTTCTCTCCCGAGATCTTTTTTTAGACACAAAACCAATTTCAAGTTTCATATAAACTAATATGCATTAAAAATCAGTTGGCCATTATCACCTAGATTTCATATAGGTGCACAATTTGCTGAGAATAATATTTTGTTTCCATGCACACTGGATGGAGTAGTATCCTATCTTATATTTAACTGGAGATAATTAAATAGGTACTACTATAGATTCAGTTCTTCCTTTCCATAAATTCACTGAAGCTCCCGGGTGGCTGGTTGGAATGACTCTTTCCAATGGTGGAAGGCTTTTGATTGATAGGTGAACCAGTCACGGTTTGAATGGCATTAAATAACAAATTATCTGGAGTTCTCCTTAACTTTTGGACAATCTGATCTATGGTCTTATCATTTTCAAAATATATATGATTATTTGGGTACTTCATTTTGTAGTCAGCATGGTGCTCAAACTCATACACGTTGAGTGCCTTAGAGAAACTACATGATTAACACCCGAAACGATATCCTGAACCTTTTACAATTACACGAAGCTCCTCCCGTGATAAGGAAACATACTTTATAGGCACCCCATTGAGCATACCGATTGCTATAAAACTTCGAACATTCGAAGGGAAGCTGTTTGGAGCTTCTTTCCTAGACAATTTTGATTAAGACTTACTCTTAGCCACTGATTCAGATCTGGATTTGACTACCCGAGAGACTGTTATAACTGTATTGGAATATGATGCATCCAACTCCTTACTTCCTGGTGTAAATGATGTTTGAACCGATGCATCCAACTCCTTTCTATGATGCATACAATTCAGGTGAAAAAGGGCACATACCCCTCCGGTAAGATTGCGATTCCTGAATGGGCATATGTTCGATACGATATCTGAGGAGCACACCACTCCACCCAGATCAAACAATACGATTGGCATTTATCCACATTTTATATATAGTCACTATTTCTCTCATAAACCTGAGCTGGCGATCATATTTGATTTTTGGTCCGGCCATTGTTATTTATCGGACTACTCATTTTCATTCGCTTATTGGCCTATATATATACATATGCTTGTAGGATACAACTAAGTATTTTCTAAACCAAAATCTTCTACGACATAAGAACTTTTCCACTGTATATTTTATATAAAAATCTACCCGAATAAGGTATAGACGTTTCTTATCCCCCTTCCCACACACACATACACACATTACTCAAAAAATAGGTGTTAGATGTTTGTAGAAATTTTGATTATAAATCTTATAATTTATATTATTTGGACCATTTTAACATTGTTATGTTATTAAATATTATATTACAATCAAAGATTTAGTATATAGCATGGACTTACCTCTGAAAACTGAAATTTTCATTATCGTTTACGGGTAGAATACTGCTTAGCATCTAGGCAGGGCAGGGCCTAAGCAAGCCAACAGAGCACCACATGTCTTTATGTCTACGACTTAAACATCAACGCAAAATGGCATGTCTTTGTGTCTAGGGTTTTAGTGCCCTCATCCGCCTAATATAGATAGTGTACTAGCACTCAATTCCCGAATTTCTAAGTTTGGTTTGAATTTAGTGATAATTAACTTTTTTTAAATTTGCGCATCAACCAAAGAGTGTCCCACTATTTCGGCTTACAAAGTGATCCTCCATGACGAAGCGAACGCTATGGGAGTTTTTAGAAGATCCCAAAACATTCCTGACCAAGGGTTTAATCCATCTTGGGTTAACCAACTCGGTTACCATTATATAATCTCTTCCTCCTCCGCCTCAGAATTACCAACAACCGTACATTCAACATCCTCCTCCTCAAGTTGTAATGCAAGGTCCCCCTCCGGGACCACCTCCACCAGTTATACCTCCTAATGCGAACTCGAACAAGAGAAGTCTCGAAGAAGTTTTTCGGTCTTTTATGATTTCTCAACAAGCCACAAATTCTAGGCTTGAAAGAGAAATTTCCAAGTTGACCGCTGCTTTGAGTGTGCAAGAAAAAGGAAAATTCCCGTCACAACCTCAAGGGCCCATTGGGCAAAATAGTGTGAATTCTGATGTTTCTACTCCCTCTTCCGCTCAATGTCGATCTATGGAACAAGCTAATTCCATCACCACTCTTAGGAGTGGGAAGGTGATTGAAAATCCAATTCCACCTTCCCCGAAAGAATCCGATGAGGTCACAATAACTCCCCGAGAGAGTGAAGTGACTCCTAAAAAGAGAAGAGATAAGTTGCCGACCAAGGAGCCGGAAATTTCAGTCCCTTGTCCATTTCTCGCACCCTACCCTCAAAGGCTCCTTCCCATAGTTAAACACAACAAAGATCAAGAGACATTCAAACAAGTAAAAATCAATCTCCCTCTCCTTGACGCGATTAAGCAAATCCCTTCCTATGGCAAGTTTTTGAAAGATTTGTGCACCTTTAAGAGAAATCATGTTTCTCGAAAAAAGGTGGAGTTGCCTGAACAGGTTAGTTCCATTTTCCAACACAACACGATTCCAAAATTTAAAGACCCAGGGTGTCCAACTGTTTCATGTGTGATTGGAAACTTCGCCATTAATCGCGCTCTTCTTGATCTAGGAGCTAGTGTGAACCTTTTTCCGTATTCGGTTTATCTTCAATTAGGCCTAGGAGAACTTAGTCCAACCAAAACTAGAATCCAATTGGCCGACGGCTCCACCAAAATTCCACGGGGCATCTTGGAAGATATACTCGTCCAGATAGACACCTTTGTGTTCAAATTGCGAGAGATGAAATTGAATGGTGTGTGTTAGATGTGTGTTTTGACATGCTAGGAGAGGTTGGTGTAGGTGAAAACCATGAAATAGGGGATGAATTAGGGAATTTTGATTTCACTCTGATTAACGACTCTATCATATCCGAAATTGACATTTACATAGAGTCATCAATCCCGTGTAAGGAGAGTTTCTCGGAGGAAAACTAGGTAGATGATGTTTCTATCGATTTGTACACCGATCCACCGATCCGTCATTTTAGTAACCCATGGCCCTCTCTTTCAAATATTAATCCGGTTTTTGAAACCAAACACGGGTCAAACGGTCGGGGTTGTTCATTTTTTATAGGTATCATATCTTTCGATCTAGAACCCGATATAATTGTTAAGTGGTTAAACTTTTGTTGGAACGAAGTCGGAAGAATGGGAAAAATAGGATTTCACATAGTAAATTACGTCCTAATAATATATGTGGATTTACCACCAGACATCGTACGCAGCAGCCCCAGTAGTGGGGTTGATTAGGTTTCGGAAAATTCTCAATTTTGGTGCCGAGCAACCTCCGGCATGTGTGGGGTGCAATATTTTTGTCCCGGACCCTTTGCACATCTTAGTTACCATCTTTAGGGTCCAAAAATCTAAAAATAGCCTCCCAATCCTTTTATCCAAATGAGAATGGTGAAGCAGTAATGCAGAAAATGTTTTTCCATCTTGCCAATCGATTTGGACCCTCCGAATCGATTCGGTATGAGACAGCTTACAGGTCTTTATTTCGCGAATCAATTCGGTCCCTCTGAATCGATTCGACTGTCAATAGTAAAAAAAAGTAAAATAAAATCGAATCGATTAGGACCTCCCGAATCGATTCGCCCTGAGATAGTGAGCTAATTCGAGGATAGCAAATCGATTCGGTCCCTCCGAATCGATTCGATTGTCCCAGCATTTCAAAATCTACCCAGGTCCATACAGCCTCATTTTCTCTCTTACTCTTCCATCTCTTCCTTCTCATTTCCCCAATCTTCTCCCTACAATTTTTCTTTCCATATATCTCTAAGGAATCTCGCTCAAGGTAACAATCCCAATCTTTCGATGTTAATTTCAACATGAAATTTGTGTTCATTCTATTCAAACTTGGGGAGTTATGTGTATATGTTCACATGTATAGAATGTGTATCTGATTCATGAAATGTCCACTTTTCATTATTGATTTCCATCACTATCCAATAAATACAACATATTTATTGTTGATTAATGTGTTGAGTTGTATTTGTTGGGGGGCTTTCATGAACCAATTATGTTTTCTCCCTATTTTGAGCAGGCTGCACACCACATGTTCGATAAAATGCCTAAATGAGGAGTTGATTCCCAATTATTCCATTTTTGTGCCTCTTATCGAACATTGACTTAGATTCTACCTTATTTGAGAATGGTGTATGCCGAATAGGCTTATCCGATCATTTTCTTTCGACATGCACCTCCCATTCCTTTTCGATCCTGTTTCACGCTAAAATTGATTTTATGCATTACCATAATTATGTATGTATCGAATTTATTTCTCTTGTAGGTTCATATGGCTCAAAAGCCCACCACTAACGATGTTACGGGCCGAACTGGGTTCGAAACATTTAGATCCAAGGCCGAGAGAGATTAGTACAGGGAAAATTTTCCTCAACTCGTGCGATTGCTATAGAACAACCAATGAAGCTTGCTGACTTTCCTAATAAGGTTAGGAGGGTGATGTGGACGAGGAGCATGTCCGCCGATTCTATGCATCTCTTGTCTCAATCGGGGGTAGGATGCATGAAGCTTTTGTTAGGGGGAGGAAAATTCTGATTTCCAAGAAACTTCTGTCAGTGCTTTGGGAGGTGCTGACAGTCCTAAGGAGTATGGATATCCATCACGTGATCCTCTTGCGTTGGTTCCCAACGATGTTTTGATTGCGCATCTGGTGCCTGGACACGTTTGGGCTAGGGAAACATTTTCGACAAAGCTAATGCCTGATTCTCACCGACTTATCCACCTCGTCACCGTGAACTCAATCATTCCCATCCAAACAAAGTCGGTCCTGCGATAAAAGCAAGCCCATTTCCTTTACCATCTCCTAGACACCAACACTATTATAAGCCGGCCTTCCTTGGTGCTTTAACATATGTTGAACGCCGCTTATTGCGAGAAGGGATCGACTACTCTCCCTTATGCTCGGCTTATTTCTAGGATATGTAGAGATGCTCATTACGAGGTGATCGCCTCCGACAAGCGTGCGAGGTTGCCCTCTCCACTTGAGAATGACGCTATCGAGAGGACCTTGGGGAAGGATTATTGGGAGAGGAAAAAGCGTTGGATGAGTGATCAAATGGTTGTTGGGAACCATATTGATTTTGATGATCCACTTCCTGATGTTCAGCAGGGACCGGCCCCAGTTCAGCACTCCCTAGGCCCCTTTAGAGAGTTGGGAGTGAGGATGGATGCAATGCAAGGGGAATTCGTTATTTTCAGGCAAAACCATGAGCGGATATTTTTTGAGTTTAGGGGAGCTTATGAGCGTGATATTTCGATGATTGCTAGGGCGCAGATGGACCTATTTGTGCATCTACGCAGGGGCGAGGCTGTTGTGCCTCCTTACCTCTATGACCCATACCCCCCGCGTAACCCTAATGAGCCCGATCCTTCTCACCGCATCCCTGACCTTCCCTAGAAAATGTGTTCCCTAGTATCTGCTGCTGTTTCATTTTGTCCTCTTGTAATTATTGATTTTTAAACTATTTTGGCCTGCTTTATATTAGGTTTTTGATAAACATTGATGTATATGTGATAATTGAGAAATGTCAATATTGTATTTTCTCATTTTGTTTTTTTTTCCACATGTATGCATCCCGAAATATTAATGAAAAATTCCTTAGTTTCATGTTCTTATATATATATATAAGAACAATAGGATATATATATATATATTACTGTTTTTTATACTAACATGTAACAGGCATGCCGTTGCGCATTTCTCGAGTTACTCCTTATGGGGTGACTATTTTCTAACCCCTTTTCCCTTTTTATCCCTACTAACATTGGGGATAATGTTTCATTCAAGTTAGGGGGTATGGCTTACATTTCTAATACCGGTTATCATGTTAGTATTTATTTGTTTACTTCAAAAAAAATAAAAAATAAAAAATATAAAAAATAATAAATAAAAAATATATATTTTTCTCTCTCATATCTACTATGATTACTTATATGATCAGCATATCCTATTGTATAGCTATAAAGCATGCTTCGAGTTATTGATTTATTAGCGTTTAGCCTGTTATTGTTTGCATTGTGAATAACCTCATAAAATTAAACTGTGAAGCTTTGAGCATATACACAAATAATTATTTATGATTTGGTTTAAATCGTTTCAAATTCATTATTTTAAGGCGCATGCTATACCCTTAAAAAAGTGAAAATTGAGACTTATCGTCATTCGTGAGCGTATTCAACCACTCTATCTCTTTCTTGTCAACGAACTCATTGTCAATCTCAATTTCTTTTCATTTGATTGCATATTAATTGATTTAACATTTGAGCATGATTTTCAATGGTGTTGAGTCCCGCGAATCACATGAAACTTTAGGAAAGGATCTTAGGCCCCCGTTGTTGTTTAACACATATGACCTTGACCTTACCCTTAAATGTTTTCCCTAGTCCACCCCGTGAGGCCTATTATGACCTTTCATTTCATACCCCTAATCCCCTAACCAAATCCAAATTGGAGTTTTAGCCCATATATACACCTTCCATACCTTTGTTTGGAATGATACTTGGGATGGAATGATGTTGTTATGTCGGTTGCAATTTAGGCATGTGAGAGTGAGAAAAGAAAAGAAAGTGTAGTGAAAAAGAGTAAGTTGAAAACAAAAGAAAAAGTGAGAAAAAGAAGAAAAGAAAAAGAAAGAGAAATTTGTATATATTGTTTATAGTGATTCAATAATCCTTGTTACTCTCTCGATTGATATATTTAATGCTTGTTCGGAAATTATTTTCCAATTTTGAAATTGCCCGCTATTTTCCATTATCCCAAGTTTTTCATCTCCGAACATCTTTTGTATCCGTAAATACATCCTTTCATTTCATACCCCTAACCCCAAGCCTACAATACAACCCAATAAAGTTCTATTTGATCCTAGGGTGATGTGATTCAAAGGTCGAACATTAGCGATAATCTGTTTAAATGCTTTTCTCTTAGTTAATATGCGATATCCTTTCATGAGATTGCATTTTTCACTTTTATATTGCGTTCTTCATTCATGACATGTGAGTGGCCTAGTTTCCCTTTACAATTACTCTTTATGGTTGCATGTCCCGAGTGTGTTACATCCCATTTCTGAGTGCTTCCATTTGTTAAGTGTAACAACCGGAGAGAACTTGAGTATGCATGCCTTAACATTTAAATGGATTTTGAAAGTTTTCCCAAATCTAAATTACCACATGTATCCGCTTATTTCGCATTTCCATGGTTTTGATTTTTATTGAAGTTATTTGTTTAATGCCGATAATTATCGTCTTTAGTGTGAGCTTTGTTCACTTTGTGGATAAATTGTGCTTCTTAGACTCTTGTTGAGCTACGCATTGGTTTTTGCTGTATCATAGTATGAGTTGATTTGATGTTTATGGGTGTCATCCCTGGAAACCCTCACGAGACGACACTCGTCCCTAGGGCTACCTAGGGGTTTAACGGCTTATTATATACGCTAAATGCAATCGTTCGCCCGCGAAAGTGGCATTTTCCTTTTATGTACATATTTCTTCTATTTTGGTTTTGTAGATGACCATTGTTTCTTCATACTTCATTGTTCAGGACTATCAATGTATAAGTTAGGGGGTGTGATTCGTCACTTTTATTGTATTTTATACCCCGTTAATTTGTACATTCTAGCATTCCCGTGCATGTATTTTTTGGTTCTTATACTCATTTATTGACTAACCCCTGAATTCATCATATATACTTTGTATGTGTCTTTATTGAGCTTTTATAGGTCTCGGGAATGCATATCGGGAAGTTTGATTTTTATCCGAAAAAGTTTCGTCGACTTTTGCAGCTTCGGGGGCATTTTAGTAATTCCAATGTTAGGATTTTTATCCCGATTTCTTCACGGAAGTTGTAGCCCTTCTTCTTATCTTCGCGTGGCCTCCGACGGTGCTTGAATCCTCTCTCGAACGAAGAAGTTATGGAAGTTTCGATGAAAATGGGAAAAATAAAGCCAAAACAGCCAAGTCATATTTTGATTGTAAGGTCGAATCGATTTGGTTATGACCCGTGCAACATCTTTCCTCTTGCCGAATCGATTCGATTTTGCTGATTTTTTGAGTTTTTCTTCTTATTACTAGTTTGCCATTCTTGTTGGATTTTTGGGATATATCCCTTGTTTCTCCTCCTTTGTAAAAGGGGGGATTACTTTTATTAGATTTTTTTGGACATATAGAAATCACTCTCCTCTCTCTCCTAGGTCAAAAGCATTTATTATTTTTACCTACTTGTAAAGCTTGGATTATTAGTTGGTTTGTGGATATTAATGCAAGAAAGGTTCATTTACTTCATCTCAACTTGTTCTATTGGCTTTAATTTGCATTTCTGACCATCTCTAGTGCAGTTGTGTGTTTATGCATCATGGGTTGCTATAATATGTGGTTTTTTGGCATGTGTAGTCTAGTTCTTATTATGAATAGCTAAATTTAAGGTTGAGTATCATAATCCCACCTTGGATGCTTGAACTTCATATTTAGGGTTTGGGTAATAATTGTTTTAATGGAACTTCATGTGTTGGTATTGGAGTATCATAGTTTCTTAACTTCTCTTGTCATGCAAGGGTTAGTGATTTAAGCTTTACTACAAATCCAACCTATCTAGAAATAACTAACCCTTAATCCTCCATTGATGAGTTTAGTCTCTACATAGTTGATGTTCGGACTTAATTAGTTATGCTCAATTAGAATTAATTTCAACCAAGCCCTATAATCCCCTTTTTGTGAATCTGAGGTGGGAGAATGATCCTCGATCCCTATAATATCTTGAACTTAAGATTAACTTAGCTCTTTTTTATTTAGCTCCATAATTAACTCGTCCGTCATCAATTTAACGCATGATGGTGTAGCGGATTATCACTATCACATATTCAAACAATTAAATCATCATTTACACTTTAACTTTTGTGACGTTTAGAGAATCCCTTTAACCTAATCCAGTTCTCTTAGGAATGTTTCAATCCCTGTGGATCACGATTCCGTACTTACCGGATATTAATTGTTGCGATAGATTTTCACTTGAATCATAAGCTTTATTTAAAGGGCACCAATCAGCAACGTCTCTCCTCCGCTGAGGTGTAGGTTGGTCCTTTCGGGGTGCCTGCGGTGGTCCCCTGGTCTCAGGATGTGGTTGAACAGCCGTCGGAGTAATCATTTTCGGTGAGACCCCAGGTGGTCTCATCATATTTTGGCTTAGATGGGAAAATTGTTCCTTCATTGCTTGCGGCGTTGCAGCCAAGGACCTCAAGGCTGCTGCCACCCCAGCCATCTCGGACTGGGGTGGTGCTTGGCTGGAACTGAGTCCTCCAACACCAGATGGTGGAGGAGATGGTGGTAACTCCCGTGCCATATGTTAGGACTAAAGAGATTACAATGAAAATGTTAGAGAGCTTGATACCTTAAAGGACCTCTTTCAATTGTGAAATAGCTTCACACGAAGGGTGAGGCCTGGTTCACCACCAGAGTCTCTGGTGAGGTTAAGTTGCAGAATGGAAGATATGAGTCTTCTCGTTCCCACAGACGGAGCGAAAATGATGATGCTGGAAACAGCACCACCAGATAAGGTGTTGACAAGCTCAAGCAAGTGATAACATTAGCAGCACAGGAGGGTATGTATGTATATATATATATATATATATATATATATATATATATATATATACATATATATGTGTGTGTGTGTGTGTGTGTGTGTGTGTGTGTAGAAGGAGGTGTGGATAAGGGGATGAACACAACAATATAAGTGGTTCGAAAATAGCCTACGTCCACTGTGCAAGTGAGTATAAATATCACTATCAGAAGAGGGCTCTAATGGCCTTAGTAATACAATCACTCCACTATCTCTCTCTACTGTAAATGCAATAGAGTTTGGCTAGGGTTTATATTTCTGGATCCCTTTACAAAGTAGGAGAAGACAAGTATATATAGTGTTTGTGGGGGTGTAATGTACCCCCCAAGCATGCAATGAGCATGTGTGTGATGATCTAGTCAATCTAGTGAAGCCATCTGCCACTGTCACATGTAGAGGATGATGATGAAATATTCCCTTACATGAGGGGATTGGTTCGGTTACAATTGATTTAGTCCACGCGTTCCCAACCTTGCATGCACTTATAAATGCTCAGCCTTGTGTCCTTAACTGGTGCAACCTCGGCCTGAAAGACTACGAGGTTGGTGAAGTCCGACTGTTTCTTTGTCCGAGGTTAATATCCATAATGACCTCGGGTCAGGTGGGTTGGCCGAGGTTAGGTATGAGATGTAACGTCGGCTGGGGCCGATGATGACATTAGTAGATGATTGACCCCATGAGACATGCTGATTTCGACTGGTGACCGCAACGTCGGCTGAGGCCATTGATGATGTTGGTAGAGGATTGAGCCCATTAGACCCTGCTGACCCCGATTGTTGATCAACCGAGGTTGGTGTATGAGGTTGCTACAACGTCGGCTAGGGCCGACCTTATGAGAAACGATATTACTGATGATTGTCATAGGCTTCTGGTCACCTCGGCTGTGAGTCTGGTCGAGGTTAGTTGCTCTGAGTAAGAGGGTGAATTTTGGGTATATGGGTGACCCTTATCCGACAGCATAGATAAAGATCACGACTTAAGAAATAAGAACAAAAGCGAGTCTGATCATCGAAAGTCTTGGGGGAAAGATTAGCTCAATCAAATTGCATTTACATCTAGAGCTCCAAGAGTTCTACATGACTCATCCACCTTCTATTTCCTATAAATATAATCCACACCTATGGAAAAGGGGGCATATAATGTGAAAAGATAGATTAGTCCACAGGTTTTGTCACATGTTAAATGTATGTAGTAACCCTTATTATGGACCACATTATTCGGAAACTTAAAATTTGTTTTTCCTTTAATTAGTTATTTAATACGAAATATTCCAAAAGTCTCCCACTTAGTACTTATAAGTGACCTTTCATAATTTAATATCATTATTGCGCAATTAGTGACAAACTATAATGCTATAATCAAATTATTCACTGATGTGAGTCATTGCAGTTCCATGTTATTCAAGAGTATAGTTTCTTCCATATACTACGACACCAATGCTTCATTTAATTAACATCATTGATTGGTTCAATGACCTTTTCAACAATAACATTAGGTACAATATTAGGAACAACGGGTACATTATGAATTTGGGGTGTGGGAATGTCTACCCTAAGTTCTCGAATGACCACATCCCTTTCTTTTATACTCCCACAGTTTTCACCATATTCTATGAATTTAGCCTTTGCAGTTTTTATCCTAAAATCCAATTTCTTTTATTGAGGGCTATAAATTATAGCTTTCACGGAGCAACCCCACGGATGTAAGTATCTTAAACTGGGTTTCCATCCTTTCCACAATTCAAATGGGATTTTTGAAACTGACTTATTATGAACCCGATTTAAGATGTGTATTGATGTAGGTAACTTAGTCCTGCATATCGTACTTCTAACCATTTCAATTGGGGTACGATTATGCCTCTCAACTATACCATTCTGCCATGGTGAACCCGGTATTATGTATTGGGCGCAAATTCCTAATTTTTCAAGGAGTTTAGCTAATGTGCCAAGGTGTTGTCTCGACTCATCATATCTACCATAAAATTCACCACCTCTATCGGACCTTATAATGTTCACCTTTTTTCCTAGTTGTCTCTCAACCTCAGTTATGTAAATTTTAACAGCATTTATAGACTGATATTTTTCCTACAATAAGTGCAACATACAATATCGTGAAAAGTCGTTGATAAAGGTGATAAAATATTTTTCTCCACCAATAAATGGAACATCAAAAGGTCCACAGATGTCTGTATGTATAATTTCAAAAAGTTGATTGCTTATTATAGCTCATTTCTTTGTATGTTTGGTTTGTTTGCCCTTAATACAGTCCAAACATACATCCTAACCAGCCCAATCCAGGTTATGGAGAATAACATCTTTAATAAGTCTTTCAAATCTTAGCCTGGATATGTACCCTAAACGTTTATGCCATAAGTAAGCAGAATTTTCATTACCGAATGCATGTTTCATATTGACATTAGTATGGAGGGTGAGTAATGATTCAGAAAAATTCTTTTCTAAATTAAATTGATATCAACCATCACTCAACAATCCAGAACCTACATTAATAGAATTTTTAAGCAAACCAAAACATTATTTTTAAATTCAATATCAAAATCATTTAAAGCAAGTTTAGAAACAGAAACCAAATTCCTCTAAATTGAGGGATCATAAAGACTTTCAGACAAATCCAATTTAAAACCAAAATTTAATATCAATCGAAAGACTCTAATAGCTTCAATTTTAGCTCTTGCTCAGTTGCCCATGTAAAGAAGTTGATCACTTAGACTTGTTTTTCGGGTCGTAATGAATCCCCGTATAGAATTCAAAACATGATACATAGAACCAAATTCAAGCCACCAAGTATTAGAGGGAACATTAATAAGACTTGATTCGAAACATACTAAATCCAAAAGCTTACCCTTTTTTTCGAACCAAGCCTTTTTTTTCTGATAGTCTTTACGAAAATGTCCATTCTTTTTACAGAAGTGACAAGTGTTATTTTTTCAATTATCTTTCTTTTCAGTGGATAGCGAAGGTCCATCTTGATGATGTGGCCTAGGGACCTTCTTGATGCTCTTGCCCTTCTAATTTTTCGAACCAACTCCTTTAGTGGCCAAATTAATCACTTGATTATTTTTCCCAACATGAATATCTTGCCGTTTAAGTTTGCCTTCCTCCTCCATCAACATGCTTTGCAAATCATTTACATTCCACTTTTCTTTTATAATGTTGTAATCAATTTGGAAAGCACTATACACAGGAGGAAGGGAATTTAGGACGAATTGGACGAGAAGAGACGCATTCACTGTCATACCTAGAGCTCGTAGTTTATCGATGAGATTAGTCATTTTAATTATATGTTCATTCATGGTTCGGGTTCCATCAAAACGCATAGTGGTTAAATCAACCATAAGTTTCCCCGCTAGGGAATTATCAGCATTGCGAAAATGATCTTTTGTGTTTTTAAATACTTTTTTGCTTTAATTGTTTCCAGTAGGGAGGTCTTAATGTGTGGTTCCATGCACATACGCATAAAGCTCAAAGCTAGCTTATTAGACCTAGACCATACATCATGGATCATCTTTTCATCCTCGGTGCTATCTTCAATGAGAGTAGGAGGCTCGCCACACATGATAACCATATCAATGTCTAAGACTCCCAAGCTAAACTTAATTTTCTCATTCCATTCAGAAAAGTTAGTACCATCAAATTTTGCATAGGTTTGGCATGGGAGTACAAGTTAAGGGGTACTGTAAAATAAACATGTTCACTTTATGAATTAACACACAACAATAATTTGTAAGGGTAGAATATTTGATTTATTGGCTTAAATGATTTGATAGATTACTTTAAATAATGTTAACACTATGGAATATGTATTAATCATAACATAATATTAGCATTACTATGTAGTTTTATCCCTTTAATTTATATAGTCATGGACCTATAAACTCTGACATCCGTGTTTGTTGCCTAAAATTTTCATAATATGACTATACAACCTTGATGTTAATTTATTCAATATTCACAAAATTTCAATGTTTGTTTGATTCTAATATTAGCATGCATTGCGCTTCAATTCAATCTTATAATGAACAATTGAATAATTCATAATGACTATTAGTATGATATCTACATAAACAATCCTAGCTTGTGTTTTAGCCTTTGATGAAACTTAATGATACATACTTATAAGTCTTTAATTTTAGTTCCTTTAATATCCAATAATGTTAATTATATTCTGTATTTTATAATTAAAAAGAACCATCATGAATACTAAAAAAATAAAACACCTCATATGGTGATTAAACTCACATAAAATATTATAACTGTCGAAAAATTAATGAGTTAATACCATAGACTTTAAGAGAAATGTCCCAGAAATCAATTTTTTTTTTTACGAAACATTGATATCAATTTTCATTTGGGAGTAATAGGTCTTTAGATTATTTTCAAAAATAGTACAGTCTCGGATCGTCGAAAAACACGCTACATCACTACCAAAGGTTGTGAAAATTGATCGTTGGACGTTTTCTAATCAAACTACAAAGTTTTAAGTCAATTGGACACCGAAATTTTTTAAAAACACTATTCATTGCAAAAGAAAATATTTGTCCGAAACCACTATTTAGTTCCATTATCGACAGTTTTCATAATTTTAGGATCGAATACTGTTATTAATCATTAATGGTATATAAAAAGTCCGATTGACATGAAAAAGGTGACATAAAATGGGATAGACATAATGGACATTTTATTTTCATAATGAGGATAAAACAAAAATCCCACAAATTTATTACTTAATTCCATCATCTTTGAAGCAATTCTTACAAACAACTCGGTTTCGAATTAAAAATAAATTTGTCCAACGTATATTAATGATCTTCATGTAATATGCATTAACAATAATCTTACAAGAAAAACTTTCAGAAAAGAAATAAAAAATTTCATCCAATCCGTAAAACAGCATGTAAAGAATTTAAACCAAAAATCGTATGTTATAATTCCACAAAAAATAACTCAGAATTTCAAAGTCCAAAATTTCAGAATTCCAAAGGTCCGAAATTCCAGAATTCCAAAAGTCCAAAATTCCAGAATTCCAATATTTCGAAAAAAATTAACGTGATTCCAGAATTTAAAAAAAAACATATTTTCTGAAAAAATGACATAATTCTAGTATTTCAGAAAACTAGCATAATTCTAAAATTTCTAAATTCCAGATTTTCAAAAAACCAGCATAATTCCGAAAATTCTAAATTCCAAATTTTTGAAAGCAATTACATAATTAAAAAAAAAAATAGATTTTCATATGTTTTAGATCCTAAATAAAATTAGATTTCCAAAAATTTTAGATTTCTGAATCTGAAAATGTTAGAGTACTACATGATTCAATTATGAATAATATTAGAATATAAACTCAAAGCTATGATACCACATGTAAATCTTAATTTGATTTGAGATTAAAATTGATATTTGATATAATCTAAATCAATGAACATGAATTCCCAAGAAATTCTTCTTACTACTATCACATAGTCAGAATCGTACCTTTCTACATTTCGAAAAAGATATAGACCGGTTTGAGTTGATTATGTAACTCTTTAATCACCGAGTTGAATCTTCTTGATCCTTAATCGAATTCTCAAAAGGTGTGAGAATTCTCAATTTCGGATTTCCCTCTCTCCCAATATAAGTTGTGTGTTATGAGGTAATCTAGATGGAGTAGAGAGACTCCTTATATAGGTGAGAGAGGATCGAAATTGACCTTTCATTTACTTGAACTTTCACCTTCCATCAAGGTGAAAAGAAAAATAAGTCCACAGGTTTTGTCACGTGTTAAATGTATGTAGTCACGCTTATTATGGACCACAATAATAGGAAACTTAAAATTCAATTTTCCTTTAATTAGCTATTTAAAATGAAATATTCCAACTCCATAGAGATAAGTGCAAGCGCCATGTACAAACCCCCAGCCCTCGGACAAGTAAAACTCGCATCCGAGGAAAGAGTACATGTCCTAATCAAGAGCACTTTGTGCACATGAGTCCTCCGAGGAAACTAGAGCAGGAGGGAGGACATCACAAGGAATGACATCCGCAACCTCATTAGAAAGGAGATGGATTAACCACTTGATAATCGTGGGGCTAGATCCACCAAGGAACAGGATAGGAGGACCTTCACTAGTCAAATCAAGTGCGCTTTTTAAAGGGTAATTGAAGAACTAGAACCTCCCAAAAAGTTTGCAACTTATAGGTTCAAAATCTATGACGAAAAGACTGACCCCATCAACCATGTTCGTCAGTATAGACATGATATAACCTTTTGGAATAATAGCGACGTTATCATGTGCCGCATATTCCCTGCTAGCTTGGGGGATACAACATAAACATGGTTTAAAAAATGCCATACATGTCGGTCAATAATTTCAAGAAGCTCGTGGAGGCCTTTACTGCTCAGTTCATTACCAACAATGCCCACCCCAAGGGAATGGATTCTTTCCTCACGATGAGGGAAAAGACCCAGGAAACCTTGCGAGAATATGCTAGGTAGTATTGAAAAACTTACAACGAAGTCAATGATTTCTCCGAATAGGTCGTCATGGCCTCATTCAAGATCAAATTACCCAGCAACTCTAAGTTACACTTGGATATCACTAACAAGGAGGTGAACACTATCAATGATTTTATGTCACATATAGAAAAGTACGCAAAGATGGAAGACATGGTCATTGTCACCCAGAACGACAACAGTCACTTAAAAATGACCAAGAATGTCGATAAGGAGAATGTCCCCAAGAAGGGGGAAGAAAAAAAAAGAGGGTCGACGAATATAGATAAGGTAGTTCAAGACAAGGCTTTCTAGACAATTAACATTATTATTAAGGAACCAATTTACAAAATATTGAGTAAAATCAAGGATCAACAATTACTCAAGTGGATGAAGAAAATGGGGGAGATCTATTAGGTACGCGCATCACAAAGAGCATAAGCATAAAATGGATAATTGCAAGGCCCTCGAGTCCTATTTAAAATAACCGGCCCAACCCGGCCACTTGAGCGAAGATGTGGAGAAAAAGTGAAATAAAAACGATATAAACGTCGATCAGAAGTCTGATATGTCCTAGAAGACAATGAGATAGGGCACGAGTTCACAATCATCCATTGTTCTTCAAGTATAGATGTCGACTAAAAGCTCATCAATGTCCTAGAAAATGATGAGATATGACACAAGTTTGCGGTCATTCATAGTGCCGAAACCCAAAGCAGATTCAAGGCAACACCGTTCGGATAGAACTGAAGAAAGTCACCACAGTTACAAAAGCATTCCAGAACGACCCTGCTAAGAGTCTTGTAAGAAAGCATCGAAGATCGAAACATATCAATTACAACATGCACATAGTCTTATCGGAGGATGACTTAGTAGGTGTTAGGACTCTACATTATAGTGCACTACTAATTACACTCATGATTGCAAACTAGAATGTGGATAAGTTACTAGTTAACTAGGGAAGTTCCTCGAAGGTTATAGACCTAGAGATATTTAACCATTTCAACCTTAAGGTAGAAGACCTCAAATAAGCGACCATTCCTTTGGCCTGCTTCGCTGGAAAAATGACCATGCCACTAGAGAAGGTGGACCTACCAGTTCGAATGGGGAAAATCTAAAAACTGATTGAATTCGTCATTGTGGACATCGATTCTCCTTATAATGAAATCCTTGTATAATGATGACTTCATGCAATGCAAGTTATCCCCTCCACTTATGACAAAAAAGATCAATGCATCACTGATTGGGGGATAGTGAAGATTAATGGAAATCAAATCGTTGCTCGATAATGCTTTATCGCCACTATTATGCCCAAAAAGGAAAAGAAAATAAATAAAGAGATCGCCACTAAGACGACTAAGGATGGGGCCACACCATCCAAATAGTAACTAAAGTAAGGAAGATCGAGGTAGAAGAAATAAGGGTAGCCCTTATAAATATGGTCATGGAACCATTACATGAAGTAGTGTTTAATGATTCACACCTGGAGAAGAAATTTATGACCGACAGTTCACTTAACTACCAAGAAAGAGAATAACTACTTTTTTTGCTGAAGTAGAATCAAGAAATTCTTTCTTGGCAGCCTTATGATATGTCTTTGATTGATCCTGAATTCATATACCACTAACTTCACGTGGACCAACATACTCTTCGATTACTCAAAAGGCTCGCCGAACATCCCTAGAAAAGGCAAAGGTCAAAGAAAAAGAAGTAGGAAACTTTTGGAGGCAAGGTCCATTAAGGAAGTTCAATTCCCAACATGGCTCTTAAACCCAGTAGTCGTAAAGAAGAATAATGGAAAGTGGAGAGTGCATAATTTTTATCGATCTCAATAAATATTTTCCCAAGGACAATTTTCCTCTGCCAAAGATCGACTAATTGGTCGACGCCACATCTAGTCATGAACGAATGCATTTTCTAGATGCGTACTCAGTTTGCCATCAAATTTCTTTGTTCAACCCCAATGAGGATAAGAACTTATTCATTACTAATCTCATCCTATACTAATACAAAGTCATGCCATTTAGTCTCAAGAATACAGGAGCTACATATTAACGATTGGTCACTAAGATATTCAAAGATCAACTAAATGACACCATGGAAGTCTATATAGGCGACATGATTATCAAAAGCAAGTATAAGGCCGACCATCTGCAGGACTTAGTGAATAAATTTGAGGTCCTCAGATATTACAAAATGAAGCTCAGCGCAACAAGTGTTCTTTTGGAGTTCAATCTAGGAAGTTCCTGGAATGCTTAGTTAGCCAAAGGGGGATCAAATTTTACCCCGACCATATTGAGGCAATCAATAATGTTCATCCACCAAAGAGACCTCATGATATACAAAATTTGACAGGAATATTAACATCACTCAACCGCTTCATTATAAAATCTTTAAAAAAGTTTCGATAATTCTTTCAACTATTGATGAAAGGGAAGAGCCTAACCTGGAATAAGGAATGCTCTAAAGCAATTAATGAGATTAAAATGTACCTGAGCCGGCCACATTTTCTTAAGATACCAAATCTGAGAGATCATGCCTACCTGTATCTCGCGGTATCCGATTATGCAATTAAATTAACTTTGATGTTTGAGAAAGAAATGCCCCAGTCTCCTATTTACTATGTCAGTAAAACGCTCCTTGACACTGAGAAATGCTACCTTACACTCAAGAAGTTATCCAATTATTTGGTTATTACTTTGCGAAAGCTGAAGCATTACTTTGAAGCTCACTTAGTCATAATCATCACCTATTTTTAACTCAAGGTAGTCCTCGAGAAAGATAACTTATCTGGATGAATGTTCAAATGATCGGTGGAACTTGGAAGGTTAGATATTCATTTTCAACCAAGGACTGCAATAAATAGAGAAGGTACTAGCAGACTTCGTCACTGAATTCACAGGGAAGAGGAAGCCTAATGACAAGGACTTCACTGACGAGGCGACCAACCTAGATTTTGACTAACTCAAGAAGTGGACACTCTATGTAGACGAAGCCTTCAATTTAAGGTGGCAGGAGTGGGAACTGTCCTCATTACTCCCGAGCAGGCAATGATCGAACGAGGGATTAAAGTTGGTTTTGAATCATCTAATAAAAAAACCAAATACGAGGCTCTTATCGTCGAGTTACGAAAAACCTCATTCTTTAGCACAAATCATCACGATGTCTACTATGAATCCAGATTGGTGTCCAAAAAGTATTAGGAAACTATAACGCCAAAGATGTCCAGTTGCCAGTGTATATGCAGGTCACCTAAGACTTGATCACTGGGTTTAAAAATGTCCAAATTTAATAATTTTCTTGTGGAAACCATAATCATGTCCATGCCTTAACCACTATGGGTTCAGCAGTAGACTCACACCTTAAAATAACTATTTAGGTGTAGTATCTCGCCCAACCAATCATCACAAGACCGAAGGTCACCGACCAGGTCCTCATCATCTAGAGAGCCCCTAGCTGGATGGACCTGATCGTGTTTTATTTATAAGAAGACGTTTTACCGTCTGACATGAAACAAGCCCATCAAGTCAAGGTAAAAGCTATCTATTTTTACCTATCACCTGAAGGCAAACTCTATAAGAGATCATTCACAGGTCCCTACCTTGAATATGTGGACCCAAATAATCAGGTCATGTACAAACTTCATGACAATATATGTGGAAACTACACAAGAGGGAGATATTTGTCATTCAGAGCGATCAAAGAAGGTTACTGGTTACCATATATGAAGAAGGATGTGGTCTCTTAGAAAGTGAAACAAGTGGCACGAGTCTCGATTATGATTCATTAGACATCTAGCGACCTAAAGTCACTGACCAACCCATGGGCGTTTTCTCAATAGGGTTTGGACATCGTGGGCCCCTACCTATAGCACTAGTAAATTATAAGTATCTCCCGACTGACATAAACTATTTCACCAATTAGATTGAAGTCGAACCATTGGCGAACATCAGAGACACTGATATGATAAGATTTATTTAGAGAAACATAGTGACTTATTTTGGCGTACCGAGGATAATCATCATTGACAATGGAACGTAATTTAAAAGCGGGCCATTTTAAGACTTCTGCGACAACCACAACATCAAGCACCACTTCATCTCGGTGGTTTAACCCCAAAGAAATGGGCAAGTTGAGGCTTCCAATAAGGCAGTGCTCGATGGAATAAAAAAAAGGTTAAAGAAGGCAAAGGGTGCTTGCTTGGACGAGCTTCCCCACGTCCTTTGGGCATACTTCACTACGCCTAGGAGGTTGACTGGGGAAACTCCCTTCACCTTAGCTTATAGGATGAAAGCACCTTTGGAAGCTAGATTTCCAACCATGAAAATGACGGTTTCCGATTAATACTTAAATGGATAAATCATAAGGAATGAGCTCGACCTAGCTAATGAACAAAGGAATAAGCCTTAATCAAATTAGCTTCATATCAGTAGCAGTTGGCCAAGAAGTACAACAAAAGTGTCAACACAAAAAGGTTCCAGGTCAAAGATTATGTTCTCACGAGAGTGCTAGGTAGCGCGAAGAATCCAACAGATGGAAATCTAGGTCCTAACTGGGAAAGGCCATTCAAGATTATTAGAGACGATCTCTAAAGAGCCTACCATTTGGAAATAATGGGGGTAGGGAGATCCATATAGGGGCTAGAATGGGGCCAATCTTAAGAAGTTTTCTATTAAATTTATTTCTCATAAATTTCTTTCTAGCTTTATATCAAGAAAATTTCATTTCTAGCTTTATTTCAAGTTTCTAGGTCTTATTTTTTGAAAGATTTCCAGTTCAATTAATTCAATTAGCTTCACTATTGTTCCAAATGTAAGACCAATTATTTTTTTAGGAATTATTATTATGTCCGATCAAAGTTTGGTCGTCGTTATAAATGCCTTAGTATGATTGCACTTAATCAAAACTTCAAAGTTACATGTTTTCATCATAGAAAAATGCAAAAGCATAAAGAATTATCCCCAAAAGAAAAAGACCTAAGGGGGGATCCCTAAGCACTAAGTGTCCCGACTTTGGTCGGATAAAATCCTGAACGGGTGGATGGCACTACAACCAGATTCATTTCTGTAATAGTTTGATCCAGGCCTAAGATTTTGTGATGACACTATCTAAAAGGTAAGGCCAACGGTAAAAACATGTTCGACCTTAAAAGGTGGGAAAGTGCAAAACATGGAATTAACTAAAAATTTCATAGTTCATTAATTTTACAAAAGACCTATACTGACACAGTTACCAAATGAATATATACAGTCATGGCATATAACCACCATCTCTGACGAGTAGTCACCTCGGTAAATTTAACTCTTCATCTAACATCGGGATCAACTGAAACTCGTTGTCACTATCATGAGACGACAAGTAATCGTTCGCCAACTTAAGGGTTACAACATCGAGAGTAATCCAACTTTCATCACTCCCAAATGGAGGGTGACTATAAGTAGGGCACTCCACTCAGTACGAGAGATCGAAGTCTTTGGGAACCTTCAAAGCAGCTAGGGTGTTCAAACAACCATATTTTTATTCCACTTGTTTAGCTTCATCTACGTAAAGGAGGGCATCCGCCCATCCTTCATCATAACCAACAACCCAAATTGCGTGAGGATCCTTTCTAAAATGATACTTTAATTTCCTTATCTCACGGACCCTGCCTTGTTGGGTGGCGTCATCTATCTTTAGGTTCTCCTCGGCTTTATCAAGTTTCTCCCTTAGAAAATAATTCTCATTCTGCAATAACTCGATAATATCGTTGACCTCCCTAACTTTCGTTAGCAAATCAGCGACCAAACGATCCTTCTTGTCAAAAGAACTTGTTATCTTTTGTGGAGATTGTATAATAGAAATGAATGTAATTTAGGATCGATTGCTAGTATCCTAACCAAGTACTAGGTCCAGGTCATCAGTTTTTAGAAGCGTTATTACCTCTACAGAACTGTTTTCAAGTTATAAGGATCAAGAGAAATATATGCAGGCACGAAATAAACAATTGCAAAGCATCCATTAAGAAATTAATAATTGCTAAACAATGACTAAGCAATAACAAAAGTCTTTTCCATTAAATTAGAGGGAGGAACATGCCCTTACAAGCGTTCAGAAGGCAAAAAATACAAGGAATAATGAGACGTAAGCTAAACCTAACTAGCTTGGCCTTCCTTTTCCTTCACATGCTCTTCGATTTTCATGACTTTGCCTTAATTGGCGTCTACCATCTCTTAATATACCCCATCCTTAGCTTGGCCACTGCCTAAGGCCTTGTCCCCTTCCTCCTACCTTGGTGGAGAACCTGGATCATGCTCCCCAAAAAGTTCAGACTCAGGGGGTACCTCGGTCTTGACCAGGGTTGCGTCTTAGCCTTTTTTAAAATTTGACTTATGAATGTGGGCGAGTTGCTTCTTGGCTCAACAAAGGCTTCCACCTATCCCTGGTCAAAGGCCTCGTCTTTGGCCACTGTTAAGCCTCGAGCATTATCCTCGACAACTTTTTTCAGTTATTAAGCTCCAACTTAAACTTGGACATTTCCAAGTCGGTGGACTTCTTTTCGGTAGCATATTCCTCTCGAGAAACAGTGAAAGACTCTTGGAACTTTGTTAGAGCCTTCTCTAGGTCATCATTTTCTTTGTCCTATTTAACCCCCTGTCGAGCCTAAAAATAAATTCTATCACAAATTGCAAAAATAAGACGAGCATGAGTAAATAGAGCCATCAAAACAAAGGAATGATCGGATTAAAAGTCATAAGATTTACCAAAGATAATGCTTGCGTGGCCTGAGAAGTAAGCTGGACTGAGGTCAGTTTGTCAACTTGCTCTCGATCCATTTTCATAATCCCCCCCCCCACCCCCCACACCCACTAGAAGTGAAAAATGCCCCACCCCCCACACCCATTTTCATAGACGCACTTGAAGAATCCCTCACTGGTTGAAGGGACTAGTATCTCAAGAATTGAATCAACGGGCTTGGCTATGAAGGAGGCAATAGTGTTTGAGTACTCGAGCAACAAATATTTCGATCTCAGGTGCTCGGTACCAGAATATAGGGTCTTTTCAGATTCACAAGATCGGACCAATTAACGTGAGAAGTAACAGACTCCTTCTTCTTTGAATCCTTTAAAAAAGTTAATAGGGAGAGTTAGTAAACATTTCATATAACAACTAGTTATCAACAACAAAGAATGATCAAGACAGTGATCGACCTATCTGGTCCTCCTTCTAGGACACTCAAACCCTCTATAGGGCTAACCACCTTCAAGAATTAGTGGATGTTGCCATTTTCTAGCAATGAAGCCACATATCAAATAACGTTGATAGTACAAATATAGCACCCTGCCGCGGAATGTATTCTACTCCAGTTCGCAGGCATCATAGGTCATACAGGCCGCGGCCAAACCTCACTCAGGGCGCGGCCAGAACGCACTCGGCGCAACATCCCTTCAGGACCAGATGGCACAGGGTGTAGCCCTGTCCGGCCGCGGCACCCCTCCATCAGCTTACAACACTGCTTGCTTTGCAGGCCGCACCCCCCTCATCCACAGTTGCTGCAGACTTGGTATACGCCACGTGCTCAGGGCATGTGACTCAACACATTTCCTCATAAATAGAGGACCACACCTAGAAGGAAGGGGGATCGATTCCATACCCGTCCGGGGCAGGCTCTACAATACAGATTCTCTCTACACAACCTTAACATACCTCTTGGAGACACAAATCTACATCACAGCCACCTCCCGGGCTCACCGGAATCTCCAATACTGCAATGTATTCACCCTTATTCTCATACTTGTACGCCTCTTTAGGCATGATTATATTGTACAATGCAACGCACATAATGAGAATGGAGCAACACAGTGGACGTAGGCCCATTTTGGGGGCTGAACCACTCTATATCTTGTCTTCTCTCTATTTATTTGCTTTACTTGTTTATTACACACTTTACTCTTGACTTGCTGGTATGAGAACGCCTTATGGCCGATTTCTCGTATCATCAAACGTTTATTGGAATAAGTGAGGTTAACCACCAAAACCTTATTAGCCTTGCTCACTTCCGGATTCTAGCCCACGAATAATAATACCTTATCTCAGGATTTCCAATTTAGGTCCCATATAGTTCATTGATTCGATGAACCCCATTCACGATTCTCCATAAGTTTAGGGAGTATTGGGCAAGGATAACTCTTAAGATTTCACAAAACTCCATAAATAGTTAGTTTGGGGGGAAGGTGATACCACCATATGTCACAGATTGAGTGTGTATCCAATAGCCACTAAGAACATTATAGCATCCATCGAACTCTAGAGCACATTCAATCTTTACCCAATCAGGAATCGAAAAGGTTTTTGTAAACTTTCCTAGGGTTTTGGCGTTCACAACATACACCATTTTTCTTTCACTTCAAGAAGGAGTGCAAGAAGATTCAAGAAAGCAGATGGCAGTTTGAAAAAAAAAATATAGAGAACAATGGAGAGCAGAGAAGACTTACAGGTAAAGAAAGAAGAAGATAGCTCCTGATGTCTTGAATAACTGAAACAAAATGTAAAATGGCGATATGGAGAACTTTGAAACAGTGTGGTTCAACTCAAAGCGTCTCATCATTTGAAACGAGAGCCAAAGTGACAGCTCACATACACGCCCCATCTTGGGATCTTTTCAAACACATTTTACCTGCATACACGTAGGAAGTCAAAATAAATTACCAGCGTGCCATCATCCACTCAACGAGCAGAGCATATATAGTTTTTGTTCCAAAATGTTATAAGTGTTGGTATAATCCAAAAGCAACTCTCAGCTAGCAATCAAGGTCACTGTCGACCAGAATCAATGTTCACCGATGATCAAACCTTTTCATTCAAATTGCAGAGATTTGGGGGCAATTATGGAGGAATTATCCAGACAATCTGAGTAAATCGGATTGGGTGACACGTGTCTGATAACATAAATAAAGATTGCGACTTAAGAGAAAAAAATAAAAGGGGAGTCTAGTCATTGGAAGTCTCAGGGGGAGAAAGACTAGCTCGATCAAGCTGCACCTACATCTAGAGTTCCCGTAGTCCTACACGGCTCATCCACCTTCTGTTCTCTATAAATATAACCCACACTCCTGGAAAAAGGGGCATGTAGTTCTTGTTATTCTGAACAGATTAATAAGAAACAAAGAAGCACCCCGTGGATGTAGGCACGTTATCGAACACATATATTCTTGTGTTGTGTGACTGTGTGATTCATTTTCCTTGTTTGATTTTAGTTATTTGGAATTACTTTTTACATCTGCATGTAAGAATGAACAAGTGGGATCGTGGTCAGACGGAGAGACATGTGGCAAACTCTGAGACTAAGTAGGAGCCTCATACCTCCTTGTTTAGTAGAAGTGGTGCGGGTTGGGTAACGACACGACAATTATTGACTCGGTAATTATTCGGCTTTTTGGCACACTTAATTAATTGAACACGTGACGGTTGTGCGGTCCAACTTCCGGTTAAGCCGCTCGAACTTACGTAGTCAGAGAGGGATAAAATCCCAAGGAGACGAACATATTTTTATCAAAGGTGATTCATATATGAATTTTGCCCAAAAAAAGAGAAACAAAAACAAAAATCACCCGGAAGAAATCCAAAGAGTAATTGAGCAATGGTTGGAGTGAGGAGATGAAATAGGAAATGTATTGGGGTCTCCACGTGGTGGCATATTAGTTATGCATGAAATCCAACAATTGTAACCTTGCATGAAGAGAGAGAGCAGAGATATGATGGTCGAGAGACAATGTTGCACATTAGAAACAGCCTGTTGCAATGGGTTACCCGTCGTCAAGAAACGCACATCATGGTCGGTCCCGCCTCCTCAGCTCCGACAACGTTCTCTTATTGATTTTTATCTTCCTCACCGTCCTCCTCTTCAAGGTCAATCTTAATATATTCCTCACCCACACATTTTATTATACACGTACAAGGCTTCCGGCTTTTCTGTATTTCTGTATATATATAATATGTGCAATTGGCCATATAGGTGGACATTTACATCGCTCAATCAAGATCAAAAGCTAGAACAGCCGCGCGGCACAATATAGGAACGACTACGCCACCAGCTCATCCAATATTACCACCTCCCAAGACCAACAATGAACCACCCCCACCCCCACCACCTATGTACGTACCCATGCAACATACTATATGTTTATCGAATTGTCTAACGTTCTTAAGAGTAAAATATCATGTTATATATGTTTGTTGTTATACTTGAATAATGTATATGCATGAAAACAATACATTAAAGCCATATATGGGCTTTTTATATCAAGCCTCGCACCAATTGGTGATACGGATATGGGTATCATTAATTACATGATAGTGGGCTTTCCATCTAATTGGTGCCATGCCAATGAGGGGAGCCTACCATGTAAGCATACATGTGTTGCCCCGGATATAATTTGAGACAACGGGTGTCAAATTAATTTCTTGTACATGGGAATTGTCTCATAAATTAAAAATGGCGAGTCTTTGTTCTTGTGAAGGATAAAAGCATTTCTCCATGTGTGCCCAGCTGTATATCACATTCAAAATATTTATTCCAAATTAATAGTCTTGCTTTTTTTTTTTTTATTGTTCTAAATTAATAGTCATATTTTTTTTTAATGTAATAAATGACCAAATTCCACTAGACTTGATCTTGATGGCCATTGATGGACTGAATCCTTAAAAATCATAATTTTTAAATTGGACTATTAATTTGAGATGGAGGTAGTACGAAAAATGTTGTTTGTTCTAAGCAAAAATATTAAAGTTGTATAAAAAATGTACAGCCGGTTGAAACAAATCATGCCACATACCCAATTATTCATATTTGGTGTGTATTTTTTATATTCACTTTTGGTACAAATAGTATTATCCAATATAATCACCACAGAGTTTCTCATTTTATTATTTTTCTTCTAGAAAAAAGCAAAGAAAGCTTTCAAATGGCGTGGAACTTCGACTACAATAAATAAAAATTAAAAAAAAAGTTGTACCCAGCGTACGAGGTTCCCATTTAACTACAAGGTTTGGAAGAGGTAAATGTCGGCTGAGCTATGGAGAGGCTGCTCTCATATTCAAACCTGAGACCAACCGTAACTTGGGCTCCCATGTCTCGAACTTGGACTACAATATCTACAAAAACTAAACTTTGAATCGGTTTCTAGATCCAAAGCCAGTCAAAATGAACTTTGTTCAATCCTGTTGTATCATTATCTTAAACCTCTTCCCAACTGGATCATTGGTTTAAAGAGCACAAAGAGTTACTCCCAACTATAAATCACAAGGACCTCACTATGTAATGGTTAATATGATCCTTGCTTTTCATCTGTGGGAATATAAAATAACACTGTCTATGGTTCATATAGGTCTAGGGCCAGAAATGGGGGTTTTGGAAGAATTGGCTGGATTTTATGGAATATGTAGCCCAACTGGTGCATTAAGGGTGAAGTGAATGTAGTTAAATTATGTCAAAAGAAAAAATGGTTAGTAGCAATTCCAAAGATGAGAGATTTTGATCCGTTAGTTAGAGCGGGCTCTTTGCGTGGACTAATGTGAGGATAATTAACTACGAAAATTGATAGGTTTTTGTTCTAATCCTGCCAATTCTTCTCAAAGCCCCATACAAAATTCGCATCGACATATTGGGCCTTTTTGTTTCCTTTGTTTGGATGACTTCATATCTTCACTTAATCCTTAACCTTAAGTTGAATGATTGTATTTGTTGATGATATAAAGGGCAGAGGGCTTCTTTTGTGGACAGTTTTGTATTGCCTTTTGGGATAGCTGATCCTTATCTCTTCTACTCTTTTTTTTTTTTTAAATCATGAATGGAAGTTTTTTTTCCAATCAAAACAAATAAAATAAAGTAATTAAAGTGAAGACCTCAATTTTTATTATTCCAACCAATGGGAAGCGCGGATCATGTCCTAGTCTCTCATCTTGCATGTAAATAGCACTTTTTGTAGGAACAGCAATGTAACCCCCCACCCCACCCTGTTCTTCCCCAACGAATTTGAGAAACTGATCTGTCTAATGAAATAAATTAACACCCAAAAGGTGTAGGTAGGGAATTATTTTCACAGAAAACCATCCTGCTAATCTGTCTCTTTTGTGGCAAAAGGGCTGTTCCGAATGGTACCTTCGATCGACACTTTGAGATCACATGGGGAGATGGACGTGCTACGATACTTGAAGATGGTGAGCTCCTCACTCTTTCCCTAGACAAATTGTCCGGCTCAGGCTTTCAGTCTAGAAATGAATATCTATTCGGAAAAATTGATATGCAGCTCAAACTCGTCGCTGGAAACTCTGCTGGCACAGTTACAGCCTACTATGTAATCCTTCACATAAATTATTCCATTTTCCTTGTCCCCCTCTTCTTTACTGATAAGTTCTTTGTACTAATAAGTCTTTGTTATATACCGTTGAAGTTGTCCTCGGAAGGAACAAGACATGATGAGATAGATTTCGAATTTTTGGGGAATTCAAGTGGCGATCCTTATACTCTTCACACCAATGTGTTTAGCCAAGGAAAGGGTATGAGAGAGCAGCAGTTTTTCTTGTGGTTTGACCCCACTGCTGATTTCCACACATATTCCATACTTTGGAATCCTCAAGGCATTATGTAAGTACCCCTACACTTTCACTCTCACCCCTCGGCAGTTTATGGTTCCGTTCAGAAATGTCATTAAAATCATAAAAATAATTTCTCCTTTACTCTGCATCTTTTTTTATTCTTTTCTTTGATAGCTCGGGTGTTCGGGCCTTCAACCCAACTAATCCCCGGTGACAGGTATAGACCCTTTAATCCAACAATCGAGACCAAGGGAAATGGCAACACAGGGGTTTAGACAACTTTCTCTAGATATAAATAAAGTCAATTTCACATCCTTTATTTATTTACAATTTTATTTAGAAAACACAAGCTCTCCTTGCTTTCCATTTTGAGTTTGAACATAGGTTGCCATAAAATAAAATTATACCACTTTAATTAAACTCTAAAGTTGAAGGTGCAAACCAATGGACCCTTGTTCATTAACAGACACAAGTGGGCAAAAAGTGTTCATAGCCTCCCAAACTTCTGCGAACTTTCTGAATTTTTTACGTTTACTCTTGGGAGGTTGTTCCTTTGGGAAGGCAAAAAAATGTTTTGGGAGCTTCACCATTTCGTCCTATAAGTTGCATATATTACTCATAAACCCCAAAGCAATAATTTTAGTCAAATCTAATCATTAGCGTATACAGTAAAACTATATATAAAATAGTAAAATATATGACATATATGCATTATTTTTGTATACTTTCAGAAATTCACGTATTCTTTAAAATTGTGTATACTTTATTTGTATGTATTTAACTTATTGTGTGTACATAAAATTACATATATTCTGGTGTCTTATGGAGAGGTTCACTATTTTATGTATTTTTTAATGTTTGTGTATTGTTTTCTTCCAAATCTAATATTCAATTTTTGGCTCATTATCAAGATATAGATGAACTGATTTTAAAAACAAAAATTTTATAAAAAGGGATGTGTAAAAAATGTGTTCCGACTCTTCACTAGGGACCCTAGTGTCTAAACGTCAGCATCATGTCTTGGAGTATTTGAAAATTGGTTGCCAAAAACCTATGAAATCTGCTAAATTACAAATCATTTTCATTGATATGTTATCTTCTATATATTCAGCTTTTCTGTGGATGGGACACCCATTAGAGAGTTTAAGAACTCAGAGTCAATTGGAGTTCCATTCCCAAAGGACCAGCCAATGAGAATATACTCTAGTCTATGGAATGCTGATGACTGGGCAACAAGGGGTGGCCGTATCAAGACTAACTGGACCCAAGCTCCCTTCACTGCTTCTTATCGAAACTTCAAAGCCGATGCATGCATTTGTTCTGCAGGTTCATCTTCTTGTAATTTTAATCCGTTGTCTTCAGAAATTAGCAGCAAAGCATGGTTCAAACAGAAGTTAGATTCGGAAGGGGTTCAGAAGTTGAGATGGGTGCAGAAGAACCACCTGATATACAATTATTGTAAGGACAACAATAGATTTCCTCAAGGCCTCCCTCCAGAATGCAAATTTTCATAAGAATGGGAAGAAAATTCATGATAGTTCCCCCCGCTTTTTTCTTCTTTTATTTTTTGTTGCCACAGGAAATCAATTTTTTCCTAAAAGAAACATTGTTCTTCGAAAAAATATTACTTTTTGACTCTGTATTTTATTGTCTCCTATTGTAGTTGTTAGTGAAACAAAATGTAGGAAATCATTGTATACTCAAAGAGTACATAAGTTAAAATAGGGAGATAGGGTTCAAGCGGCTTCTTTCTCATAACTAACAATACTTCGTCATGGAGATATTAAGATGGTTTACTATGACCTGATATCATTTCTAAGTCATTGAAGCATTTTGCTCAAACAAAATTCTCCAGTGCTACTTTACTCCACCAGAAAGAGAGGTTGCTCCAAAACATTGGGCATACCAACATTTCCCGCAACAGTTGGAATGCTGTGGGATCAACAGACACACTAACGACTAGTTTATCATTTGTAACAGCTAGTTTTCCATTTATCATATATACAGTGATTAATTGCAACCAATTTTGTCACCAATCTCCATCTTAATTCATAAACATCAGATGTGAATTATAAGCTATTTTCTCTGGAGATAATGTTTTTATCGTTCCGAGATTCCCTTGACAGAATTTTTACTGAGTCACAAACGCAGTCGTGCCGACGTGGCGTTATACCAGATTGAATGTTGTTGATAGATGGAGGTAGGACATCCTGATGTGAATAAGGGCCTTTTTGTCATTTTGCCTTTTTTAGTCTTTCTTTTATTTTTAGTATTTTATTGTATTTGTGTTATTTTCTTTTATTTCCTTTATTTGATGTATTTTCTTTTATTAGTTGTTTGTTTAGTATTTAGAAGAAGGAAGATTATTGGCTTCTAGGGACACAATTGTAATTAGATTCCTAGCTTAGAGACCAATCCAAGAAAGATGAACACCTCCGCGGAAACTTCGAACGAACATCTCTTGGAGGCTATCAACTGATTAATGGCCCGAATGGATGAGATCGACGTGCGCCTTCCTCCACCAACAACCACCGCTGGACGCCCTCGCATAGCCTCAGTAACATCTCAAAACCCTAACCCTAATTCCCCCAAATAACACCCATTCTACATTCCTACTACAAAAAAAAAACTAGTCTCACAAACCCTAACCCCATATACATCCAAGAAGGCAATACCACCGATGATGGCGCCTCACCACCATAACCCACTGACTGGACCACCCAAAAAAAAAACAGAATACCCATCCCGACTCGAAACAAACCCTTCATCTGCCGAAACTCCAGATCGCACAATCCCGGACCCAAAACCAAACCGCCCCAGTCCCGATGTTGCCCAAACCCGTCGGAAATCAACCCCCACCCTCCGATTATCTCCTCCGAATAAGGACAACCCATATCCAGGGTCAATCAAACCAAATCCAGCGACCGACTACTTCTAACAGACCCGCCGACCTAGGCCGAGGCCAACGATGGTCAGACGATACTTCCGAGGGTCCCCCAACACCTCCGGCCCATTCCGATACTTTTCAGGCAAGTCCTTCTCCACTATGTGTTCAAAAGGTATCATCCATGGTTGGAACGTACTCTCCAACAATAATTGAGATGATCCGTGACATTCGGCATACAAAGGGATCCAATCCGACTCAAACACATGCAAATGTGACAATCCCGGTTCTAGTCGACTCCCCCATGCATTTTAATCCAAATCTTGAACACCAAACCCTAGAATTTCAATCCCCACATATTCCAAATACCTTCACCCCCCAAAATTTTCAAGAATCACCTAAATACCCTCCACTACCACCCAAACCCTCATCACAACATCATGTTCCCTCACCACACCTCCCTCCACCTCGCATTCTTGTATCACCCCATTCCCCACCACAAAATCATCATACTTACCCCACACCTCCTCAACATGATCACCTCCTACCCCACATATCCATTTATCCTCGCCATCATCCACAAAAACACCTCGAACCTCCTCATCTTCCCTCCATGCCTCCAGCCCCACCTACTACTACTCACCCTCTCCCACCCCATATAACCTTCCCCACGCTTCCGCCTCCACCTATTCTACATACATCACCACCACTCGGTCACCCGATGCATGTACCCCACCCTTATTCTACATGGGATGCTCGCTTCATCCCTTCCGCCCCCGTTGACTTACATGTGCGGGTACGGGAGTGGATTAGCCTACCCCCAGAGTTTAAGCCTCCCCCTCCCACTGAGTGGCGCACCGATGTCTCCCCTTTTGAGTCTCTGGGTCCGAAAGTTACTCCATACGCACCTCTCTCAGAGCGACATTGTTTTTTGTGTTATCAAAAGGGGCACCAGATGAACCAATGCCCCTACCGCCAGCTGTTGGTCCCAGCTCCACCTCTTTCCCCACCACGAGAGCGCATTCCACCTTATATTCCTCCTCCACCCGCCCCTTTACCACCACCACCACCAGCTCCTGATCCTCCTCATCCACTGCCTCGGAGACGTCCACAGAGAGCACCACTTCCCGAGCCTCCGCCAGGCAATGATGACCTAGTTTAGGATGCCTTGGCCCTACAAGGTGGTGACGCCATTACACACTTAGCCTTTCAGTTACTATCGGCGGGTCGATATTCCGATGTTTGATGGCCACCTACAGCCCGATGCCGTTGTTGATTGGCTTGCCGCCATGGAGAGGATATTTGAGTACAAGCGACTGAAAGGTCGCCGGTGTGTCCTATTAGCGGCCACCAAATTTCAGGGCTATGAGAGCGTCTGGTGGAATGATTTGGAGCAACGCCCTGTTCTTGAGGGTCAGCGTCCTATACAGTCTTGGGCAGAGCTTCGTGCACAGTTAATGTCCACTTTTGTGCCCGTTACTTACGAGCGTGATCTCTTTTTACGGGTCCAGTCTCTTCGGCATGACACTACAGTCTTAGACTACAGAGAGCGCTTTGAGATTCTTTATACTCGTGCCCGCCTCGGTGAGAATGAGGAGCAGCAGATCAGTCGGTATATCCACGGTCTTCAGAGCTATATCTAACGCGATCTCGCTTTACGTGACGTCACCTCATTTGCCAAGGCGGTTGAGTGCACCACTAAAGTCGAGTCATTCCATTAATCTTCCCCTCTACCCCGTGGCCGCTCCACTCCAGCTCCTCCAGCACTTGTAGCTTCTACTGCTCCTGTGATCTCATCTACATCAGCTACTTCGACTCCCATGGTTCCTCCTCCTGCACCCACTCACCCGGTAACATTCAAATGCTACAATTGTGGGGTGATTGGCCATAGAGCCTCAGATTGCTCCCTTCCCTGCCGTTGCGCTCTCCTACTTCGGGCAATCCTGAGTATCTTGAGGAGACCGGAGATTTCACCCTGGCCTGCTCTTATTACTATCCTCGAAGGTGACACTGAAGGCCTTCCCCTCTGAGTTCGTGGACGAACTCTTTCAAGGGGGAGAGTGATGTGAACAAAGGCCTTTTTATCATTTTTGCCTTTTTTAGTCTTTCTTTTATTTTTAGTATTTTTGTTATTTTATTGTATTTCCTTTATTTGATGTATTTTTTTTATTAGTTGTTTGTTAGTATTTAGAAGAAGGAAGGTTATTGGCTCCTAGGGACATAATTGTAATTAGATTCTTAACTTAGAGGCCAAGCAACCTCCTTCCTATAAATACTCATTTGAGGCATTCTTCCAATTTGAAATATTGAGATTTGAGAGAGTTTAGAGTGATTTATCTTTTCTTGCTCTCATTTGACGTCATTTGCGTCACTACTTTTATTGTAAGATTATTTTGATGGGGAGCCAGCTTACAACGCTAATATCTTTCGGCGTCTTTTCAATATGTGACACTCGTTCCTCTATATCCTTGTCGAGTATGCTTGAATTTGGGAGAGTATATACAATGAAACATTGAGTAGGCTTTGCGACACAGTGTACTCAATGTATTTGATTCAACACTTGAGGACACCTATGGCCCATAAATCCAACGATTTCTCAGAAAAGGGTAACAACGGGATTGGCATGCTAAGAAGCATTGATTGTACATTGGGAGTGAAAAATTGTTTGATGGCTTGGTAGGGGACACATCAAGGTCACCACAAAAGACTACAAGCCCCTAGCTGACCATGATCAATGGTTTTGGCATGCATTTTTTGGTATATCGGGGTTGAACAACAATTTGAACTTTCTCGACTAGGCAGACGTTTTGAGAAGCTTATAAACGACAAAGCCATACAATCCATATCAACGAACGTTTATATCACACGAGTTACATAGAACAAGATTTTGATGTTTTGTAATTTCTCTTCGCCATTGTTAAAAGCCTAGCTCATGTTTGGTGTTATGACGTTATAGGGCGCATCATGATGATTTATATCATTCGTCGTAACATAATTGTTGAAGATGAGCGAGACGCAGAAGTTCTCAAACCTTGACAACCCGATATTCAGGAAGCCGAGTAAGAGCTGTTGAGATGCTCAAATGTAATGACATAACTTTTGCAGCCCAATCATTCCCACCTTCGTGACTCTGCTACAAATGTGGCTTTACATTATGATTTACAAGAGCATTGGTGAAATTTATGTAGCAGCATGCATCCGTTTGGCTTTGTAATTGACTTTGCAATTGTAAAAAAAATAATAATAAATAAAAAAATATAAAAAAGTCATGGCATTCCAGCTGACGCGATGACCCTCCAGTTATTCCACTACTTGCAAATTTTAGAGCATTTTGCGAACAAATTTGAGAGAATTTTGTAAAATTGGGAGCTCCCAAATTTGTAAGTTTGGGGAAGATATGGTATTTTTGTATATGCTTTATAGAGCCAAAACTACCAAAGCATTTGCTATTTTCTTTAATGCCTTGGAGATGGTCTTATGTTGTATGATAAGAAATGTTAAGGTTTGATCTTTTAAGAGCTTATTTGGTTCAGGTTTCAGATTAGTATATTCAAATAAAAAGTCTCATAATTCAAGACAAGATTTTAAATCAAAGAATGTCAATTCCCACCCTATCTTAAAGCTCAAACTCGTTTCTTCTATTTGGAACTTGTTTACAATATTATAACATAACTATTCTCTTTGTCTCAAATTAAGAGTTACTTTTTATTATAAGATGTATGAAATAAAGAGATGCATTTTGAATCAATTGTATCAAACCTCACTATAGATTAGTAACTTTAGCTATTGATCACCAACTACATAGAAGTTTGTATTTTCTTATAAAATATAACTTTTAAATAGCAACTCTTAAAAGTACCCCCATGTGTTATGCACATGACAAATATTTCATTTGAAAAGTTAACCCTTTTAAGATTTCGGGGTAAAAGGGAGACATTTTAAAAAGTTGGGGTGGTTTAGTGTTGTTTACCGAATCACGAAAAATGAATATATATATATCACTAAATAAATATAAACAGTAATTAAAATTAATTACAAAAAAAAAAAAAACAGTAGAGGGAGATAATAAGAACATACAGTTTGTGACTGAAACAATCACTTGTAGAATTTTGACCAAGTCGAAAGTTGAATTATCTCTTCTTAAGACAGAATACGCCCCCGCTACGGTGCTGACGGCAGGTTCAATGGGCGTCTGCCTCCCAGGATGAAACGGTCAACGACTGTTGCAAGAAGCACTTTAGTGCAACAGTCCCACAAACCAACAATGGCGAATTTCTCTCAAACAGTAGGAAGGGAACAAGGACAGTAGTAGGGAATTCGGGTAGTTTTTCTAAATCTCTTAAACGGACTGCATAAGGTCATTTTATAAGTGGTGAAGGGCTGCAACTCATGGCTTTTCCCAGAACAGACATAACTGTTTGTACAGTTGCATCTCTCTAATAAAGAAACTTAACTTTTTAATTAATCAATTAAAAACGACAGCGTTTTTTAAATAATTAAAACGACAGTATTTTTAAGTAATTAATTAATGCGGAAAATAATTAATCCGTAATTAATTTATATTTTTTGGTTTAGAAAATAAATTTTAAATCCCAAAGGTCAATTAAAATTTGTCCAAAAAATTTAATAGTTGCTCAAGAAAGACCCACGACTCGGACAC
Organism: Sambucus nigra; assembly: GCA_949130495.1. Taxonomy (NCBI): domain Eukaryota; kingdom Viridiplantae; phylum Streptophyta; class Magnoliopsida; order Dipsacales; family Adoxaceae; genus Sambucus; species Sambucus nigra. The sequence continues at coordinate 327,711,113 of OX422221.1, read as the reverse complement.
GGGCCGGGCCGGACGAACGGAGGCGGCGGGGCGCGTGTGGGCTTTTGGGCCAAGCCCAACACATGTATAGTGTAGGCCATCTCCCCTTCAAAGAGTTGGATAGCCCAAGGCATCCAAGCCTTAGTCCCATAACTTGTGTATATTAACTCCAAGTTTTTCTACCACTTTTCCAATGTGGGACAAACCCACTTAACTATGTTACACCTTCTAGCTTAAACTCAAATGGGTCACTTTAAGTCCAAATTTTTCATTCATTACTTCACTATTTTGAACAATTGAGTATACCAAATTAATCTCCTTGCTACAAGGAACACATTGGTACTAAGACACGTCACTTTTAACATATGTGTCTTAATTAAAATTTACTCTAAAGTTTGACCAAATAAGTTGGCAATTTATAAAATATACAACAATCCCCCACATGAATGAAATTTAGAAGAATCAAACGAATATAGATGCAAACAGAGAGTTGTTCTAGGAAAAAACATTGCATCGAAAAAGATAACTTGTGGCTTTGAATCTTTCCTAGTGAGATACTATCGAGCTTACTAGCCAATCAATGAACGTGATGTCTTGAATTGATCGACCATTTGTGTAAACTGAGACAATAGTATTCACACAATGTTTTTCCAACCTTATTGGTTCTCATTGTTGTGTCCATTTTGGCCTTGGGCACATCCTGGTTTCATGAGTGTGCTAGAGAAATAGCCTTCGTTATTCTCATAGAAGCGGCCCCTTCTCACTCACATAGGTGATTTCTATTAAGAGTATCCTGCTAATACCCCACTTGACCTATACATTCAAGATATAGAAATCATTAAAAATATAGTTTATCCTTATACACGCGGTAGTTTGTGCACTGACTCATCTTCGGAATGGGAGGAAGTAATTAAAGTATTACTTCTTAGTGCAAACTGAGTCATCATAATTTGGTTGTCCCTTTGAACCTATTTCTTGGGATCTCCAGTCATTTAGGTTGGGTTTCCATTAAGACGACTCTTTAGAATTTTACAGGCTTTAGGCCCATTCCATGTGATGAACTTACAACTTGCTCTCCAGGTATACCTTTAGTTAGTGGATCCGCAATATTTTCCTTTGACTTTACATAGTCAATAGAAATAATTCCATTTGAGAGCAATTGTCTAACGGTTTGGTGTCGACGACGTATATGTCGTGATTTACCGTTATAGTTATTATTTTCAGCCCTAGCAATTGCCGATTGACTATCACAATGTATTATGATAGGTGGCACGGGCTTTGACCATATTGGAATATCCTCTGAGAAGTTTCTAAGCCATTCGGCCTCTTCCCCAGCTTTATCTAAAGCAATAAATTCAGATTCCATCGTGGATCTTGCAATACACGTTTGCTTCGAGGATTTCCAAGATACGGCTACACCTCCAAGGGTAAATACATAACCACTTGTGGATTTCGAATCATTTGAGTCAGTTATCCAATTTGCATCACTATAGCCTTCAAGTACAGCTGGATATCGTTCGTAGTGCAACCCATCCCCCAAAGAGTATCGAAGAACTCTTATCAAGGCTTTCCAATGATCTTTCCCGGGATTACTCGTATATCGACTGAGCTTACTAATTGAGTATTCTATATCAAGTCGAGTACAGTTTGATAAATACATCAAACTTCCAATAATACGAGAATACTCTAATTGAGATATACCTTCACCTTTATTTTTAAAGAGGTGATGACTTGGATCTACAGGTGTTCTCACTGGACTTTGATCATATTTATTATACTTTTGAAGTATTTTTTCAACGTAATGTGATTGAGATAAGCTAATTTAATAATTTGAATTCCTAGGATTACATCAGCCAATCCCATGTCCTTCATTTCAAATCTACTAGTCAACATTTGTTTAGTAGAATTGATAACATTATTATTATTACCAATTATTAGCATATCATCTACATATAGGCATACAATCACATGTCCCACTTGAGTGCTTTTAATGTAAACACATTTGTCGCACTCATTTATTTTGAAACCATTTGACTTCATGACATTGTCAAATTTTTCATGCCATTGTTTAGGTGGTTGTTTCAACCCATATAACGACTTCACAAGTTTACATACTTTTCTTTCATTTCCAGGAGATCTAAAACCTTCCGGTTGTTCCATATATATTTCTTCATCTAATTCACCATTCAAAAATGTCGTTTTAACATCCATTTGGTGTATTTCCAATTTATGTATTGCTGCAATTGCAATTAACATTCTAATGGATGTAATTCTTGTAACAGGTGAATAGGTGTCGAAATAATCTATTCCCTCTTTTTGCTTGTATCCTTTAGCTACAAGTCTAGCCTTATATTTATCAATGGTACCATCAGCTTTCATTTTTCGTTTGAATATCCATTTACACCCTAACGGTCTTGTCCCTGGTGGTAGGTCCACCAATTCCCAAGTATGATTTTGCAAAATTGATTCAATTTCACTATTGATAGCTTCTTTCCAATATGAGGCTTCCGGAGTGGATAGAGCTTCTTTTACCGTTTGAGGTTCACTTTCTAACATATATGTTAGAAAATCTGGACCAAAAGATTTTGAAATCTTAGCTCTTTTGCTACGTCTAGGTTCTTCCTCAATAATATTTTGAGGTTCACCATTTGTAACTTCAAGCATTCTTTTGTTAGAAGTTGTTTCTTGTGTATTTTTACAAGGAAAGATATTTTCAAAGAATGATGCATTCCTAGATTCTATGATTGTATTTTCATGAATTTCAGGAATATCAGACTTATGCATAAGAAATCGATATGCACTACTATTATGTGCATAACCAATGAATATGCAGTCAATAGTCTTTGGACCAATTTTCACCTTTTTAGGTTCAGGAATTAGTACTTTTGCAAGACACCCCCACACTTTTAAGTATTTGTAGGAAGGCGTGCGTCCTTTCCACAACTCATAGGGTATCTTATTTGTTTTCTTATGAATCAATTTGTTGAGAATGTAATTAGCTGAAAGCAGTGCTTCCCCCCACATGTTTTGGGGTAATCCCCAACTTATTAATAATGCATTCATCATTTCTTTTAAAGTTCGATTTTTACGTTCCGCAATCCCATTTGATTGAGGAGAGTAAGGTGCAGTAGTTTGGTGAATAATACCATTTTCTAAACATATTTCCTTAAAAGGATATTCATATTCACCACCTCTATCGCTTCTTAATTCTTTAATCTTTTAACCAAGTTGATTCTCAACTTCTATCTTGTATTGCTTAAAAGCTTCAATTGCTTCATCTTTGCTTCTTAAAAGATAGACATAGCAATATCTAGTGCAATCATCCACAAAGGTAATAAAGTACTTTTTCTTACCTCTAGTTTGAACAAATTTTAAATCACATATATTGGTGTGAATTAAATCTAAAGGTTCACTATTCCTTTCAATTGAATGAAAAGGTGTTTTTGTTAATTTAGCTTCTACACATGTTTCACATTTGTGACTTGTATCAATGCTAAATTTAGGAATTAATTCTAAGTGAATTAATTTACTTAAAGTATTATAATTAACATGTCCAAGTCTACCATGCCACATATCCATAGACTCAAGCATATAAGCAGAAGATATCATTTTATTATTATCATTGTTACTTTTAGGTACAACAGTCATGACGTTCAATTTGAACATCCCATCACACATATATCCTTTCCCTACATACATTCCATCTTTACTTAGTACAAATTTGTCTCCAACAAAGACTAGCTTAAATCCTTTCTTGCTTAGCACGGAATCGGAAACAAGGTTCTTTCTAATGTCAGGCACATGCAATACATCGTTGAGTGTGAGATGCTTCCCCGAAGTCATTTTCAGCACTACTTTGCCTTTACCTTCAACCTTCGAGGTGGAGGATTTTTCCATGAATAATTGTTCTCCATTTGCAATTGGCTGGTAGGTTGTGAACATACTTTTATCGGAACATACATGGCGTGTAGCGCCGGTATCAACCCACCACTCTTTGGTATTACCCACCAAATTTACTTCAGATACAACTGCGGAGAGAGAAATATTGGAAACATCGTCGGATAATGCATCAACTTCTGTCATGTTGGCTTGTGGTGCTTTCTTCTTGAAGTTCTCTTGTTTTTTCAGCTTGCGACAATCCTTGGCCCTATGACCTTCTTTGTTGTAATTAAAACATTTTCCTTTAAACTTCTTAGCACCGCCTTGTTGACTTGTGCCTTCATTTTTGTGCTTCCTCTTTTTATTGAATTTTTGTCCATCCTCAACAATATTTTCTTTTGCAGACATAGCATGGTTACCATTTTTCTTTTCAGATTTATGATTATCTTCTTCTATCCTTAACCGAACAATTAAATCTTCAAGTCCCATTTCTTTTCGTTTATGCTTCAAATAATTTTTGAAATCCTTCCAAGAAGGAGGTAATTTTTCAATTACCGTAGCAACTTGAAATGTTTCACTTATGACCATATTTTCAGCAAGTATTTCATGAAAAAATAATTGAAGCTCTTGGACTTGGCTTATGACAGTCTTTGAATCAACCATTTTATACTCGAGAAATCTACCGACCACGAATTTTTTCATGCCGGCATCCTCGGTTTTATATTTTTTATCCAAAGACTCCCATAACAATTTAGCGGTTTTGATTGGACTATATACGTTATAAAGTGTATTATCTAATCCATTAAGGATATAGTTTTTGCAAATAAAATCTGAATGTTTCCATGCTTCTACAGCTAGCAAAGTTGTCTTATCCGTTTCATTTTCATTAACCACAGGAGCATCTTCGTTAATAAACCTCGCAAGATTAATGGTAGTTAAATAGAACAACATCTTTTGTTGCCAACGTTTGAAATCAGTACCATTAAACTTTTTGGGTTTTTCTCCATGAGTTAAATGAGTAGGAACGGTATTAGGAATACTAACCGTCACATCATTTTGAGGAACAGACATCACATTTTCAAAGGATTCAGTAGCCATTATTCTGATATTGAATAACATAAAAGCAATTTATGAAATGTATAGAAATTGTTTCAAAAATTAAAATTGTAAGAAAAAGGATATTCAATGTAAACACGTTTTAGTATGTAAATAAAACATATAAAACGTTTCCAATCTAATTTCAATTAAGAAAATTTTTTATTTAGTGAAAACACAAATTATATATAATATTCTGTCTTAAGATTGTTGTTTACCGGATCACGAAAAATGAATATATATATATATATCACTAAATAAATATAAACAGTAATTAAAATTAATTACCAAAAAAAAAACATAACAGTAAAGGGAGATAATAAGAACATACAGTTTGTGACTGAAACAATCACTTGTAGAATTTTGACAAAGTCGAAAATTGAACTATCTCTCCTTAAGACAGAATACGCCCCCGCTACGGTGCTGACAGCAGGTTCAATGGGCGTCTGCTTCCTAGGATGAAACGGTCAACGACTGTTGCAAGAAGCACTTCAGTGTAACAGTCCCACGAACCAACAATGGCGAATTTCTCTCAAACAGTAGGAAGGGAACAAGGACAGTAGTAGGGAATTCGGGTAGTTTTTCTAAATCTCTTAAACGGACTGCATAAGGTCCCTTTTATAAGTGGTGAAGGGCTGCAACTCATGGCTTTTCCCAGAACAGACATGACTGCTTGTACAGTTGCATCTCTCTAATAAAGCAACTTAACGTTTTAATTAATTAATTAAAAACGACAGCGTTTTTTATTTTTAAGTAACTAATTAATGCGGAAAATAATTAATCCGTAATTAATTCATATTTTTTGGTTCAGAAAATAAATTTTAAAGCCTAAAGGTCAATTAAAATTTGTCCAAAAAATTTAATAGTTGCTCAAGAAAGACCCACGACTCGGACACGGGCCGGGCCGGACGGCGGGGCGCGCGCGCGAGTGTGGGCTTTTGGGACAAGCCCAACACATGCATAGTGTAGGCCATCTCCCCTTCAAAGAGTTGGGATAGCCCAAAGCATCCAAGCCTTAGTCCCATAACTTGTGTATATTAACTCCAAGTTTTTCTACCACTTTTCCAATGTGGAACAAACCCACTTAACTATGTTACACCCTCTAGCTTAAACTCAAATGGGTCACTTTAAGTTCAAATTTTTCCTTCATTACTTCACTATTTTGAACAAGTGAGTTTACCAAATTAATCTCCTTGCTACACGGAACACATTGGTACTAAGACACGTCACTTTTAACATATGTGTCTTAATTAAAATTGACTCTAAAGTTTGACCAAATAAGCTGACAATTTATAAAATATACAACATTTAGTTCAAAAGATAAAAGTCAATGGATTGTGAAATGTTGATAGGGGTAAAGTTGGAAGGGAGGGGGAAAATAACCCTCCTTTATTTTTTGGGGTGGGGTGGGGGGTGGAGGTGAATAAGTTAAGCATGAACATAAAAGTGATGGTTGGAGTCAAATAATCCATTTATATTAACAAACAGAGAAAAAAAAAGTATATAGACACAATGGAAGTTACTACTTACCAAGAAGGGGGAACAACTCTCAACGAGCAACCTATAGTGAAACATGCATCTGCAAGGGTGACTTAAAGAATGAATACAAGAGAAGATATACGAGGTTTATAGAAAGAAGCAAATATAGAGATGCACATGCTTCAATAGCAATAAAAACAAATCACTTCAACCTATAATATCCATCCTTTATAAACTTCACTTCATCCGTCATTAGTAATACAAATTCAGTTAATATATATAGGTAAAAGAACATGATTGGCAATAAATTAAACAATATTGATAACAACTTCATTAATAGGAATTAATAGAAGGGAAAATGCATTATCACTTCCCACCAATTACCATAGTTGGCTGCATATCCAATATAATTTGATCCTCACAAAGCCTAACAATCTGCTCCTGTGGTAATGTCACCGTCACTGTTCGCGCAAGCCCCCCTTCGGATGAAGGCATCACCATAATCAACCCTTCACCTTCAACATTCCCAACGTGACAGCTCACGTGCACCGGCTTCTCACCCTTCTTAAACATTGCTTCATACATCACCATGTGTTCCATGTTAATACATGTTAGTTTAGGACCATACATCTGAAAGGGTGGCGGATATTTCCCATCCTCTCCCTTACGTGATTCCAACCTACTCACAGTTGCCATTAACTCATCTTTGTCCAGGCTTGCCACATGGCGACGCACTAGCCCCGCCACATGTCCTACCCCACCACGTTCCAATTCTGTGGAATCTAATGATAGTATTGAGAAATGCATAGCATTGCCAAAAAAATACCCATTAGGAATAATTGGTGGGTCCGCGAGTAATTTCCTGAAGTCTATGCCAATAGAGAGGGAGTGTTTATGATTAAGATTATTATCATGGCTAGGTGAATTGACTTGGGCTACTCGTGCCCAAAACAGTGCTGCTAGAAA